>JAGKPW010000119.1:0-1200000 GCA_019926035.1 Melaleuca alternifolia | reverse complement strand
AGGAGGAACAGCTAAACCTGCTGCCTCCGTTTACGAGCGAGAGCAATGAATTACCAGGGCTTGCCTCCTCTGAAGCGGTTTACTCTGTTGCGACAGAGGCAGGATCAAGAGAACACCGACCCTGCATCGAACTCTCTCCCGCTTCCCGCGAAGAAGCGCAAGGAGTCGCGCCACTTGACTCCGCTTCCTTCGGATCTCGGGGCCCGCACCACTACCTATTGCCTGCCCACGAAGAAGCGAGTGTGGGCTCTGGACCCAGATCTGACGCCCCTTTTGCCTCTCGACCTCAATGCCGAGTACAAGCCTTGTTTTCTCGAAGTTGGATCCGAAGCAGAGAAGGAGAGCGCTTCCCAGACCAAGAAAATCGATGAAGAAGATGGGGAAAAGGAGCAGCCTTTATTTATGGATCCGAGCACTCAAGAAGCAGAGATGATCAGCAATGAAGAAAATCAGGTGGAAACAAACGGGGAAGAAATAGAAGAAGAGAGAAATGGTAATGGCAAAGACGAGGAGGACGGGATCGTCTGTGCTGTTTGTCAAAGTACTGACGGAGACCCGGAAGACCCGATCGTCTTCTGTGACGGTTGCGATCTGATGGCGCACACCACTTGCTATGGGAATCCTCTTGCGAAGGGTGTTCCGGAAGGCGACTGGTTCTGCAATCAATGCTTGGTTTCTAACGTCTCTTCTGAAAACGGAGTTGAGTCCTTTTCTTGTTGTCTGTGTCCAAACATTTTAGGTGCTTTGAAGTCCACCACTGAGGGCTCGTGGGCTCACGTTGTTTGCGCACTGCTTGTCCCTGAGGTCTTCTTCGAGGACCCAGAAGGGAGAGATTCGATCAATTGTTCCAAGGTTCCAAAGAAGAGGTGGGAGAAGAAGTGCTATATTTGCCAAAACACAAACGGGTGTGCCATTGATTGCTCTGAGCCTAAATGTCCTTTGGCTTTTCATGTCACTTGTGGGTTGAGTCAGGATCTTTGCATCGAGTACCGCGAAGGGAAGCGGAATGCTGCCATTGTTGCTGGCTTTTGCAAGAACCACACTGAATTGTGGAAAAAGGTACTATTTCTCTTTTGTTTCCCCTAAAGTTGTTTGATTTACCTACATGCAAGGAGGATGTTCCAAGTCAAGGAACCTAATCCCTCGAATTGTTTGTATTGTATGTTTAATTTCTTCCGGAGGAGCTCACAAGCCCTGTTGCTATATGGTTTTCTGCAGCAAGAACGGACAGGAAAGTTCAAGATTGTAGCTAGGGAAGAGCAGCGGTAGCCAGACCAGGAGAAATCAAGTTAAATGCTGTGGCAACAATGATAGTCTTGCTTTGCGAATTAGTGAATGAGATCTTCAGTACTGGAAAAGTTTGTAGTTTTGTAGGTCTTGTTATGTGTTTGACTTAATCTCAGTAGTATAATGCTTGAATAACTGGTAAATGAGCCGCGCAGCGTTTCTAGTTGTCAAGCTCATTTCTTTCTTCAGCAAATCAGCTTCCATTCCAGATACATTTGGCTGGTGGCCTAGTAAGTCTATTTCAGCTGTCAACCACATATCCTAGGGACATTACTTATTGATTTCTGTAGCTGCTGTTTCTCATTTCTCAGCAACCCATAATTTGGATTACGAGGTAAGTCATTCTAAATGAGTTGTTTCTCATTTTATATGCCGACACCTGACTGAAAAACTGAAGTCATGTTGCACTCTTGGATGGGCGCTATCGTCTAAAAGCTATCTTGAATCAGGTTGTTCAAATAGAGCAACATATAAAATGCAACCAGTTCTTGATCAGAAGCGGGGATTATGCCCCTCTGGTGACAAAGGTGGGCTCCATTCAATGAGGAATGTTTTACCGACGAACCATTTATGAGCTGCTTGCAAAGCCATTTCCTTTTCTGATCAAGTTCGGTGTTCCGCATGGCATCATTAGATAAAAAGTAAACTAACAGCTCCTGTTTGTGCTTGGGGCTTTTGCACGGATCTCAGAATGAGGAGTTTCCGGGATAAGAGGATCCCCTATATGATAGAATCATGTTAGAAGTACCCGATAATCATTTAAATCTCGAGTCGGGCATTGTCGGCATTTTGTTCTTGGCTGTAAATTGTAAACAGTACTATCCAGTTGATCCAATCATTGGAAAAGACAAAAAAGAAAAAAGCTAGACGGTATGACATAGTGCAGAAGCCAGAAGCCAACTAATGCTAGTAGTCTTTGTCCCTCCGTCATTGGCCTTATGTCAATGTCAATCTCACTGGGTCACTTTAAACCTTTCTACAAAAAAGCAAAACAGTTGCACTTTGAATGATTTGCGGTCCTTTTCTACAAATATTGTGCGATGATGCTGTCCCTAGGCTTTCCTTTTCTCCTGCTTTGCTACTTTTGAGAAATCATAAGACCAAGAAAATCCTCGACCCCGTTTGTGAACACTCCGCTTCCCCTCATGCAGGTATTGTCAGATCTTTGCGTAAACGTGGAAGATGCTCGGTACGGAAAAAGTCACGTTTTTACTTTTTGTCCCGTCTATCACTGAACAGTATCGTGCTATAATTGGTCAACGAAAATAGCGCAATCCGTCTTCTCCTTTAGTGTTTCGGTAAAAGAGGTTCATGAGATACACTCGAACAGAAAGCCTAGACCTCAGAGTAAGTTCACTTGTGAAGTCATGGGTTGGGCAGAATTCGACAACGCGGACTGGTTAAGCAACGGTTATTTAGATTATGAAGTAATATGAAAGCAACGTAGAGCCAGAAAAGAGATTTGCTCTGCCAGTAAAATTTCCGCCGATTCAGATTTTGATGAATTTGCTAGCAGACCTTTCTCAGACAAACTATGGGCACTCTTTTATTTATATCGTCGTTGAATTGAATGAGGAAAGCAAGACGTTTACAGACTTCATCGTTGTCGCCGAGGCCTTTTCATCTTCTGTTTGGGGAAGGAATTACCGATGGGATTAGGCCCTGAATGCACTTCATGCAGCACTTTCCGCTGAACTTGATGATGATCGTCGTCTTCGTCGTTGGTGTCATCTCCTACAGATGTCTGCATCGATTGACGAATCAACTTGCGATGAAAGAAACATCCTTGAGATTGATATGAAGGAGGTCTACTTGCTTCAACCCAAGACTCCATCGACAAGTCTTCAGCAGTCTCTGCATCTGATCGGAAGAAATGTTCATCTTGCAGATAACTACTGTCTTCAATGGGCATGCACACGAGCACGACTGCCCACAAGGACATGCGTAGAGAGAGAGAGAGAGAGAGAGAGAGTACCTCGAGAGTTTGCTTCGGCGAGGCTGGAGCGAAGGAAGAAACGGGAGATACAAAAGATGATAAGAAGAGAAGAAAGTTTCATGACTCGAGTTTCATAAGGAAGAGACGCTGCAAATTCTGATAGAGATTATCTTAAGGAGTGGTGAGTTTTGTGTAAAAAGAGAGTGATTACAGGAGAAGTAGATCCAAGTGACAAGGGTGATATTGTTTGCCGGAGATGGCAACAAAAGGACGAGTGTCTTCTTGTGGTGGGAGAGTTGATGAGACCTTTCAAATTACGAGTCCTCGACTTTAGATGCTTTCCTTCCTTCCTTGCACTCCTCATCCATGGACCCTTCACCCCTGCGGTGTCTCTTTGCTTGGTAAGTTATGTGTGTGTGTGTGTGTGTGTGTGAGAGAGAGAGAGAGAGAGAGAGAGAGAGAGGGAAGTGATTGAATTTTCAATCTCAATGGGGGTAATATGGCAAATAGCCTTTCATTCCTAATAAAAACGTTGATGACACTCATCACGGAAATAAACGCTCAGAATACAGACAACGAAGCATTAGAATCCAGCAACATGTAGCCTTCGGATGCAAAGTCAACAATATAAATAATCTTCACTTTAGCAAGCAGTGAACCTTTTATTTTTGTACAGTAACAGTGCTTAGATCCCCCTGTACTTCCAGCACAGTCAAAAGTGGGCATGCGATCTTTCTTTTATCTCCAGAAAATCTTGAAAAAAAAAAGCCGTGCCATAATTCATGGAAAAGTTAATGTTGGCTTGCTCCTCGTCAGCTCCTTGGAAAGAGAAACATTGATATTGTTCATCACATTACATCGTCTAGCCTTCAAAATCTTCAGAGAGACTGCAGAAGATCTGAAACTGATTCTCTAACTGGCATGCTAGGAATGGCGCCCTTCACTTGGACACAGAGAGAAGCTGCTGCGGCTGCAACAATTGGAGGAACTATTATGTCGACTTGAATGTTTCTATGAGAAGGATCTCAACTAAACCAAAAGCATTGCGCTGCCTACCAGCAAATCTGAGGCACTCTGCTTTGGATTTGCCCTCGACATGAGCCACCGCAAAAGCAGCAGTAAAGGTGTCACCAGCTCCAGTTGTGTCGAGAACCTTCTTTGCTTTTATGATAGGTTGCTTGATTGGTTCTTCCCCTTCTATGAACAAAGCAGAGCCTTTGTCCCCAAGTTTTACTAATACTTGCTTAACTCCCTGAAAGTATATGAGTAATATTTGTCAAGCGTGAGGCCTTCGCCAAAATGTGCCGTAATCTGATTATGATAAGAGATATAATCACATGCGCCAACATTGGATGCAGCTGCAGTAGCATGTATAAACTCAGTACATCATTCTAGCCTACAAGAAGCACGTAGAGCATATTATTTTGACCTAAAACCAAACACTCAATTAAAATTCTGCATCATCACCTTAGACAAGGAAACTCTGCATTTCCTTGAATTTAGGATTACATGCAATGACAGCATCAAATCTGATTTATATAAATGTTTTGAATGTGCTAAAATCTCACCATTTTGTGAAACTTTACTACGGCTTGGCAGATTTGTTCAAAATTTTCTGTGGGCATTCCAGTTAGGCGACCAAGTTCGGTTTCATTTGGGCTAAATATGTCAACAGAGCTCAAAAGTTCATATGGTATTGGTGTATCCATTCCCCCGGCATCCAAAATGACTGGAACACCTGCACTCCTTGCAGCCTTAAGATGCATGACACACATTATAAGGTTGTGCACAAAAAAAAAAAAAAATAGCAAACCAGGTCAAGGATGGGCACAAGCAAACAGATCAGGAGAAAAAAATGTAACAAAAGTTCTTTCCCTTTATTACAGGAAAACTTTACAGCATAGATGCACACCAGCAACTTGCAAATGCCGGGGAAATGGATGAAAGACAATCTCCTCATATAAAGGCTTAGAACACCCAAAAGGTACCATGCTCATGGAGGTCAGCACTTGAAAGCAATAGCAATGGCACCATCAATATGAGAATTTATTATCCACACTATCTAGAAGTAAATTATGATAAAGTGTAAAGGGTGTTGCAGAGTAACTAATTTAGATATTACTTTCTCAACTGAGGAGGCGGCATAACATTTAGCCACTGCCTAATCTACAACGGAGAGCACCTTTATTTACTAATACCATTCATAAGTGTGAAAGATACTGAATCTTCGATCAGTCATGGATATCATAGCCTCAACGACATACATACATTATGGCACTTGAGATGAAAACCGTAACTTGATTGATAGTCCCAACATTTTAATCAAGCTCCATAGCAGATGCACATCACAAATGTATTACTAAAAGCAACTGACTGAACGGTATCCTTAGGGATCTCATACGCACAGATCTTTCATTGACAAAAATGCAGAGTTCTCACAATCCAAGCAAGCGTCAATTATCCGTCAGATACCACTGGCTGATGCAGTTCCTATTCTTCAAAAACTGCATACTCTCCCTCTTTAGCACAACTCACAGAATCATACTAACCATACTCTCAATCTAGGAAAACAAAGATACCGTTGCTTCACCCTACCTCCCCAAAACAGAGAGCGCCAGCATGCCACGAGCACTTGAAATTCAGAAATAAAACAACCAAAAGAAGCATATCCAAAACGCAAAACAACTAACGTTGGCAACTTGACCGTTGACAAAATCAGGAATTTCCCTCTGGAGCAAAACAATCCCAGCATTCTTCACGAGTTCCAAGTCCTCATCAGGCAAAACCTCAGGCCAAGAGCACATGTTGGTCCCACCGACGATGATGATCGAGTTCTGCCCATCAGACTGCAGCATCACCACCGCATGCCCAGTGGGAGTCCCAGCCACAATTTTAAGATAATCAAGATTGACCCCACTATCCTCAAGTGCCTGAGAAACCAATTTCCCGTGTGCATCTTTACCAACCTGGCCCAAGAAATAAGTGGGATAACGCAATTTGCCGCCGCAAGCGGCTTGGTTTGCGCCCTTGCCGCCGGCTAGAGTCTGACCGGAGGTGGCCGAGATCGTCTCTCCCTCTTTCGGCAGCCGCTCAATCTCAACATAAATGTCGGCATTCGCGGATCCGACGACCAGTAACGGCGGCAAGTCAAAGTTGGGATTTTGAGAAATGGGCGCTGGTTGGTTTTTTGAGGGGTTTATGGAGAAGGAAGGAAAAGGTGGATGAGCTCGAAGATGATTCAAAGGGTTCTTGTTGTCCAAAAGAAATAGGTTGGTGTTGGTTTTAGGGCGTTTTGTTGTGAATTGAGAGTTTCGGAAGGGGGCGTTCCAATGGTTTGATGGTGAGAATGCCGTCGTTCTCATCTCAGTGAATCAGGAATTACTTTGCCCGATGTTTCTGATGAGATTCAGGTCTGGAATTTGTGTATTTTAGTGGAGCAAGAACGAGAATCAGTTCGCCAGGGCGAGTGACTTTACAGGTGAGGGCTGGTGATGACTGCTCAGTCCCGGTGGAGCTGCAGCGATCATTTGGATCTTCTTCTTCTTCTCAGGCCCAAGAGGAACTGGGCCATTCCATTGATGAATCCACCTCTAGCCCAAAAATGGCCTGAGGATTTTTGCTTATTGAGTTCCTTATTTTGCATTAGAATCAATCAGAGTTGAACCGCTAACTATTCCTCGGGAGGGAACAATTTCGGAAGGAAACTTTCAATGTATCGCGTCTTGAGAAAATCAGTAAAATGGCCTGTATACATCTCACGTATTTATAACTTTGGCGATTTGTCATTTTATGTATAATATTTTTTTTTTGACAAAGTGTATTCTCTTGATGTACAATATGAATCAAATTCGGAATACTCCTGTGAACTCTTTCTGTTTCCAATTATTATCACTGGTTTAATTTTGATTGGTGCCTCTTCAATGTTTTCTTCCCAGAACATCATTATCTTTGTTGTTAACTGCCTTATCCACCTTTTGTTCCGAATTCATGATTATTTTACATTCAGTACCTTTGGTGCTTGTCGATAGAGGAGATAGTCAACCATTCTAGCTTTTAAATTTTCTTTGTCAAGCTTTATCTCTTCTTATCTGATCGAATTTGACATCATTATGCGTGCAATTATTATTTACTGTAGAAGATGTGATTTTAATAATTCTTCCATTTTTTCTTATACTATTGGCGATTGATATAGTACACTTTTACAAGTTTAACTCATCTCTATCAATCCTACCGAGTTGGATGTTAGTGTCACGTCTAAGTAGGGTCTCCTTCTACCTTCAACCTTTGGCTTCGGTGATCTCTCACGTTCCTGCTTTCAAACCTATTGGTGCCAATTGCAAATTCCTCCCCTTCTGCTACGGGTACGTCGCTGTACTAAGTGCTGATGTTAGTCTCCTGAGATTGCAGAAACAAGGATTTTCGAATTCGATATCAGGACACGACATTGAACTGGGAACTTAAAGCTGAAAAGATCCTTGCTAAAAAATAAGGGGCGAGAACAGTGGTCCCGAGCTATAACAGTTCATACAAAGTCATTGTACTAGACAACTGCGACCAATATTACCAGGAGGAAACGGCCATCTGATGCGGTCATCACATTTTATCTGTTTGCTTTTTCCATCGGTTAATGACATGGCTTATTACGCATATTATTCACACTCTCCTACTTTGCTAACTCGATATGAATCCTCTCAGGACACCGGCTATCATAGCAGTTGGATCCCCCAGGATGGCCGAGACAACAAGCTGGACGGCTCCACCAGCGACTTGAAGATACTTCTTCATAGGATCACCTTTCGCCCGCGAATTACTCCTTGACGCGCCGCTGAGGCGCGGGATCTTGGTGTGCAGCTCTCGAACCTTGTTCTTGTCCACGTTGAAGTAGGATGCTAACCAGCTCTCAACGAGCAACGTCTTGACACACGACACGTGCAGATTATACGTCTTTGACTGAGACTTGTAAGCCCAGCCTGGCCCGGAGCCCTTGCCTCCGCAATGAAGGCACGGGCCCGAGATGCTCCTAGACAAGTAGAGGACATTTTTCCCGTCGTCTAGGACTTGGGGGAGATTCACACAACAAGGGTGGAGATCTAAATCACGGCACTCGCAATGGTACACGAATCCTAGGATGTCTGCCCCGCACGCATCACACACTCTCATGTTGCGGTCGGGGGGTTGGTAGTAGAAACTAAATGTGCATTTCTTGTAGAAGGGGTGCATTACGGTGGGCGGTCCGGCTCCACATGCCTTGTGGAGCTCGTACTTGCACAAATGGCACTTGTACCTGAGCCCAATCCCAGCTTCTTTGCAGCCATGGCAGTCGAACGGGACCTCCGAGTATTCCAGCTTGAGCTTGTGGTGTGGTAGTGAGTGGGCAGGGTGAGATATCTCTCTGTCAATCTTCATTGGTCTTCATTCAATCTTGTTTTGCGTTCCTTTGCTTAGGAGAGTCTGTTCAACTTCGTTGATAAAGAGGGAGGATTCATGGACGGGTTTTATATATTGAGAGATTCTGAGATTGATGGGACTAAGAAAGAAGGTTCCACTTGTCCTTGAAATTGTCCCAAAAAAAGAAAAGAAAAGAAAGGTAATTCATGAAGCATCTGATTTGATCTGATCCAAGTGAGATCTTTTGCTTTTGGAATGATCCCGAATGGAAAGACATGTTGCTTCTGTTCACGCAATTATTGATAAAGTCCAAGAGGTTGAGTGAGGAATCATGCAAAAGTAAGCAGTTCGTGGATTCTATTGCCTAAAGAAAGAATGTGACAGCAAAGAATAAGATTGGTGTGGATTTTACATGGGCTCTGCAGGGGTTTTCCCAGTCATGAGACATATGGATGGGTGAAGAGGGACAATGGGTTTCAAGATTTGAGATACTAATGTGTGCCCTGGACATGGAAGAACTGGTACTAAGAAAAGACTAACACTTTGGAGGGAATTACCCGATCTGCTCTCAATCTCTGGTCATTGAATGTTTATGGGTTGCCCCTTCCTTTAGGGGATAATGATACGTTTCATTTTTTCTGTCAAAGAGGCAACGACACGTTAAGTACTTGAATTCTTACCAATCGATAATAGAATGGCCAAACTTTTATTTGTTGGTTCAATTAAATACCTCAACTTCTCAAATCTGAATGAATATACAACTTTCGTTAAAATTGCAGACAGTAAAAGCCAAATTGGACACTAACGCTGTAAATAGCCTTAATTGTCCATGTTTAGTTTCCGATACGACCGCTTGAATGATGCCACGTCCAAAGTGACATGATAAGCGATCAAGATTGTCCAAAATCAGCACTCTCTTTCTCTCTCTCCCCTCCCCACCCAATCTTCCAACTATACTTTGTAATTGAGCTATGTCAACGATTGGGGTTAACTTGTACTAAATAAGTGCTTCATGTCAGCTAAATCACATAAGATGACAATTTATTTAAGGGAGACCTCAATTTGAGATAAATTTCAAAAGTTGAGGTATTTGATTGAACAAAAAAAATATAAGCACTTCATTGTAAAATGAACAAAAGTCAAATAATTTACGTGTCATTATCCTTTGTTTGTGGCTTACTTTATGACTTTGTATTCAAGTTGGAAATTAATGGGAAGAAGTGGATTAAAGACCCATATTTTAACTCATATAGGGTAATGTAGGTCATAAATGGGTTAACTTAAAATGTTAAAAGGTTGAATGACTAGTGAGCTCATCCCTCGCTTCGTGGTTGGTAACTAGTTTAGAAAGAGAAAAAAAGGAGAAAAAAGTGGAAAATAAAAACAATCATAATTTTCATAGCCTAAAAATGACTTGTTAATAACATTTAAAATGAATGGTGGACCTGAGGAGAAACAAAACCGCGAGGGCCAATGGGTCCTAAAGTAGCTATGGGTCAAGGGC
Organism: Melaleuca alternifolia; assembly: GCA_019926035.1. NCBI lineage: Eukaryota > Viridiplantae > Streptophyta > Magnoliopsida > Myrtales > Myrtaceae > Melaleuca > Melaleuca alternifolia. Next base: position 1,189,885 of record JAGKPW010000119.1, on the reverse strand, counting down.
ATAGTATCATATATAAGCTAATTTATGACTCCCTCCCTAGGCGATGTGAAACATTGATTCACATACTCCCCCTCTTAATGGCACAACGAGCGCCCATTATCACCACATGCATACCACTTTGTAACATCATTCTTAGCCCCACCACCGACAATATTGTCTACTTTGGGACTCACTAGCCCTCACGGCTTTATTTCTCCTCGGGTCCACCATTCATTTTAAATGTTATTAACAAGTCATTTTTAAATTATGAAAATTTCAATATTCTAATTATTAAAATTTTTAAAAATACAAATTATATTTATTTTTCCTTTTTTCTCTTTTTTTCTCTCTTTCTAAGTTGGTCGCCGGCCAAGAAGTGAGGGATGAGCTCGCCAGACTCCAATGACTAGAAGAGGAAAAAGCAAAAAGAATTAAAATATGTTTTTAAAAAATTAGAAAAATTATAAAATAAATCGTATTGCATAAAATTATTTTAACAATATATTTTAAAAAAATCATGAAGTGAACTTTCTTGGACTTGGTTAAATATGAAAGTGTTTAACAATATTAGGTCGGGTCGAGTATGGGTTGTTAAAATTGTATTATATGGTAATGGGTCAAAACGGGTTAAATGGGTCAATATGGTTCGGACTATTTTTTTTTTACCTGACCCAAACCCGACCCACTCATTTGACGCCCATAGGAAGAAGCAAGTATATTATTGAAAAGCCGTCTGGGAGCAATCTGGATTGTTCTGTTTGGTCCGTAGAGGTGAAGAAAGGAATAACCAGTCACCTTTGATTGGAAGGGAGAATTTCCAAAAGTCTGATAAAATCTCTTTTTGATGGCCGCCTTACGAATCAAATGTGTGTGTGGTACATAGAAGAGACACCTAACCAATGCATGTGGCCTCGAGGGGAGATTCTTCCTTCTCCAAAAACCTTTACAAGTTCCCCACATACACTTCCAAAAGTTGCAGCAAATTTTTCATGTAAGTGTTGAAAAATGTCAACTTAGGGCACCAAAAAGAATAGAACGAATTCATTGGGAATTTCTCGAGTTAGTTTGCTGAATGAAGTATAGATAGATGAGTAAGAATATTAACAACAGATTCATACTTACCCAGGAGTTCTCTGAGACAATTTGATAATGAAATTATGACTGAATTACGAATCCTTATCTCAAATGTGATTTCCATCAATACATTAATCGGAGGTTTTGGCTCTTTAGAACTCTCTTGCTCGACAAAATGATGGTGTTTGATTTCTCTGATGCGTACACTGGAGTACACGTAACATTGCTCCTTACAGTATGTCTCTTAGGCTATATTGAGTCGAAAATCAATGGTCATTTAGTTCTAAGAAGGGCTGTCCAAGCAACAGAGTCGGAGATGTGATGGCGAAATGAGATAAGTTAGTTTAATAGGTGAATCACAACCACCGAAATGTTCACGAAATTACAGAAGGAGATCCACGGCGCAGTTTAGGGCTCATGCAAGATCCATTGATGCGTGTATGGATCTCTTTTTCGTGGGCAAGACCTTCATTAGTGTATAGTTGACCTAAGATCATTTCTGTGCCATTGAACGAGAAATTAATGGGATGGGCTTTATCTTTATAATCATGAAAGGGAAACTAAAATCTAAGGTCACATTCTAGAGGCATTGTCGTTTAAGTGCCACCTGATTATTTTGGTCAAATTGTTTAAATGACTTTTGGTTGTTACTGAAATATTATGGGATAAAAGGGTCAGCAAAATAGGGAGCTAGTCTTGGCAATTAAGATGCTGTTGCCTTGGCGAAATGATTTCAATCACTCAACTAATCTTTCTGCTGCCTAAGGGGCTAAGAGTACTACTTCCATTGCAGGCTTTGTATTTGTTTCCTCAAGGCAATGAGAAACAAGTACTGTGAACATGAAAAAAAATGTCTCCAACTTATGCCGATATTGCTTTCTGCGTTGTTGTTATCATCTTCCTTGTGCATGGAAAGTAGCGTGTTTGGTGGGGTTGAAGCTGATTAAGCTGGAGAGATGTCTGAGAAGGCAAGATCTAAATGGAACCTTTTACGGGCTTTTGTTTCGAGACCGGAGAGAGCACGAGAATGAGCAAGCAAGCTCAATCATCTGCCATGTCAGATGAGACCATTTGAGTCGGATTTTTACAATTCGTCTGATAGTCTAAATGCATAGTTTGCACTAATTTATCGGACACTCTCTATGTGATGCCTTTTAAAATTCAATTGCAGGTAAGCTTTGCTTCACATGGATAGGGCCTATGCTTGTTTTGGACATCGTGGACTCAGAAATGTTGAAGGAAAATCTTAGAAGATCAATGACTTTGAAAAGCCACATCCCAAGGCCATTGGAAATTTGTTAATATCCCGACTAGTGACTCGTGAGGGCCAGAAATGGGCCAAGCATAGAAAGACCATCAACCAACCCAGCTTTCCATCCTGAAAAGCTAAAAAGCACTTTGAAACTTCCAGTTCTACTCCTTTCCACTGTCAGTGAAGTTCTATTCTAATTGTCGACGTTTAATTACGGGGTTTCCCTAAAAAAATTCCAGGTCTTTCATGCTGAGTGCGATATAACTTTTATTTGGAAATGGAGAATTTCCTCACAAATAGTTGTCCTACTTTTTAGTGCTGAACTTGCTAAGTGGTAAGTTTCCAGACTCTTGACGCTATGTCTAGTGGCACTCTAAAGATAACCGTGGTAATGTGGACCTGAAGTTTGCAGCCCGTTGAAATCTATAATTAAACGCTAACTTTTAATTCGTTTATCTCTTATTAACAGTTGAAAGTACAGCATGTTGCGACTTCTACGTGTTCAACTTGTGGGGAGATGATGGGGAAATGGGTGGAGCAAAGTGTGGCCTCACCTGGAGCATCTGAGCGGTGATGCGATCTCCAGAGCTGCCTTTAGTAGTAGCTATGAACAAGGCAAGCACATGTTCCGCCTTCAAAGAGAACAAATTGGCCTCTTTTTTAGGATTATGCAGTTGGCTTTTGTCCCTAGATGGAGGTAAGTCAAGATCAACTCCATTACAAGTTATCTAGCGATCTTTAATTGTTTCGGAAAAGAGGAAATAAGCAATCAGATCAGGAGTTGTTGCAATTTTAGGACTATTTTCTTGGAAAATGTTGTAAGACTGCTCTTTTTCAAATTTTCAAGTGCAATAGATGCGAAAGATTGAGTGTACTTAGTGTACCAAAACACACATTATGACATTAGACATCATATGAGAGTGGCCAAAAGTCAAACTTTTATCTCCCGAAAATGCAGTCTCTTGCCGACCAAACAAGGGGGAGAAAAAAATCAAAAGTGAAGAATAAGATCTGTTCGAGAGCATAGTGACCAGATGAGAGGAGGCCATCAAGGAAGGAGGAGGGGCTGTTGCTAGAATCAAAATTAAAAGAAATTGGGGAATCCGGATATCCAAAGGGCATGAGTGGAGGGGATGTTATTGAAGAGTGCAAAGTCTTACATATAGCCGGCCAAGAAACTATTTCAATTTTGCTCACTTGGACCATGATTTTGTTAGGCAAGCATCAGATTTGGCAAGCCAGAGAGAGAGCAGAGGTTTGCTGAGTCTTTCGGGACAGGAAAATCGATTTCCAGGGGCTGAACCTGCTGAAAACCGCCAGGATTCTCTTCACATTTGGATTTTCTGTTAATTCTTCTTTCAAACACATTCCCATTATTTTCCATGAAAAACATAGACGGAATCCATAACAACCAGATCTGTAATCAAGCATTTCCGGCGAAAAAGGAAGGAAAAAAAGAGGCGAGCGAATTACAGATGAGGTACTCAGGCTATACCTGCCAGGAATTTTGACAGTGAGAACAGTTTGCAACAAAACCAAGTTGGGAAATATACTTATTCCTCCTGGAATTATGCTTCAGTTGCCGATGCTCCCGATCCACCAGGACCAACAAATGTGGGGCGACGGTGCCAAAGAGTTTAAATCTGAGAGATTCTCCGAAGAAGTCTCAAAAGCCCACCGGGAACAAGCTCTGCTGTTTGCACTTCGAATCCTAGGACTTGCTTTGGCCTAAACTTTGCACACTGTGAAGCCAAAGTATTCCTCACCTTTGTTCTGCAGAATTTCTCAAATGCAGCTATCTCCTTCTTACAGAAAAGCCCCATTCTCTTTGACAACTCTTCAACCCGAGTGCGGACCACCCTTGATTTTGACTAGAATAGACTCGAATTCGTCTGCTTATATCTAATTAGATTTTTATAGTCTTATATGTTCCTAATTATACTGTGCTTACTGCTACTTCGCTAGGTAAGCTCATCTGCCTATACTTTTGGTTCCCGATTCCAGTTCCTTTAGTGAATAGACTTTTTATATGTTACACGTCGGAAGATTGATAAATAATTTCCATTTAAACATTCATTTTATTAATGTAACAACAAAGAATATACTAGTCACCAGCGGGGTCATCGTGGAAATATTTTACAGAAGTGCTTTTTACCGATAATTTGGGAGATTTTACGCATTGAAGCAAAGAAATTTTACGGACTGCTAAATTCTTATAACCCTTGGTAACTGTTAAATTCTGTTGGTGACAAAGAGTTGATCTTCAACTTGTTTGGCCTATCACAAGTTGATAACTTACCAACACGTTCACAAAATTTTTACAATCCTTGACTCTTTCAAGTTACCAACTGTTCCGAAGATTCAGTAACATTTGTTCGCATAGGTTAACTATGTTTTGAAAACTAACTTTGTATGAAATTACTAACCTTAATATGAGCCATTTATCATGTTTATTAGATTTGATGTAAGTAGGATTTTTCATATAAAGAGGCCCTGAGTTTTTAGTAATGCGGCAATTTTGAGCTCAACTTTCCAGTGTTGCAGAAAAAGACATTAGCTTTTATCTGGGCTGTCGATTTTGGTCGTCCTCAGAATTTCAGACCGGATATATACATGTGGAGTTTGGTGGAAAACAATGAGTACCATTATGGTAATGTGACTTTCATAAACAATCAAAACGATTTTGTCTTCTACAAATGTTGAAAATTGTCATTTCCAAGCCAAGTATCAGACTTAAATCATATTGAGAGAGAGAGAGAGAGAGAGAGAGAGAGAGAATTGGGGCTCGGATTTAGGGTTCTTCACAAAATCATATTAAAGGCGGGCAATCGAATATGCTTTGAGTTGGACCTCGGTTCAATTGGAAATAATTGTTATTTCCGAAATGTGTTGGGACAATTTCGTTTTAATTGTTTAAGAGGCCACATCTACTCATGGCGCTCTCCTTGCCATCTTAGTCGCATAAGCACATTTTCTCAGAATTTCTAAAGGTGATTAAAGTTGTCAGTTTAATGGAATTGGTGCCTTTGGTATATGACATGGTGAAATAGGCTGAGTGATGACAGACCAGCTATTGGGACTTTTGCTATGATTCAAAAGTGCATTCTGTTCTAGGCAGCTATCACCACTCCTCTTTTGCTAACTGGAATTCTGATTTTGTTGAGCAAGTGCCAAGACTGGCAAGACAGCAAGAGAGGAAGTTCTGCAAGTCTTTGGCGGCAAGCAACCTGAATTTGAAGTGTTGAGCAGACTTAAAATCAAAAGGATTCTTTTTTTCGGGACAAAAACAGGTTGACATTTGATGGATACAGAGGTCCGCATGGTAACGTATCAGGCTCTTCAGGTTATATACATCTGAATGTACGACAATAAGAACAGTTGAAAAGACAACCCAATTAAGAAATATACAAATTCCGCCTGGAGTACAGATTTTTGTGCCTTGCTCGTGATCCCCCATGACCAAGAAATGTGGGGTGATGATGGCAATGAGTTCCACCCCAAGAGGTTCTTCGAGGGAGTCTCGAAGGCAAATAAGAACGGGCTCTCCTGTTTCCCTTTATATTGGGGTCCTAGGACTTGCATTGGCCAAATTTTGCACTCCGTCAAGCCAAAGTTCTCCCAGCCTTGGTTCTGCAGGAGTTCTCAATGCAGCTATCTCCATCTCAGGAGCATGCCCCTAATCCTTTACTCACCCTCCAACCCCAAAACGAAGCCCCTTTGATCTTGACTAGAATCAAATATGATTCGTGGTTCGTATTTGATAGGATTTGACCCCTCCGTTTGCTTCCTCGTGTCCGTGCGAATGGATTGTTCTATCTATTCGTCTCTTGACTACAATAAGTTGCTTCTAATGATATATTAGAGCAAGTATTAGAGCTACTGTCAGGTACACCCGAATCAAGCGAACTCAGATCACATCAACGGTTTGATTCGGTGAGTCCCGTGTGCAGCCCACTTCATTTAATAGACATTACTTGTGAATTGGACTCACGCATTGGATGCAGCTAAGATTCTTCACGAGTGATTTCATTTTGGAAACTCTTCCCTAGTATGCTCTTCTTGGAATGTCCTAGTTGTTCGGCTTTTGCACACTCTTTTGGTGGCCCTTTCCCTTCGATTTGGAGCCCTATTCTCCGATGTTTCCTTTGATTGGTTCCATTAGTTTCTTATATTCGGACGACGTTCCTTCGGTGATGTATTAGTTCCTATGACTAGTTTGCGCTTTGCGGAATCGGATATGTAGGATAAACAGACGAGTTTTGAAGACAGCAAATGATACAATATCATTGGTGAAACTTCTTCATCAAGTAACTGTTATACTTTCTTAAGCATGAAGCTTGATCGATGGGTAAAGCTGAGGCAATTAGAATGCAAAATGAAATTAAAAATTAGTTAATGACCCCATAAAGGAACTCGATCTTAACAATGAAACAAGTCATGAGTAATCTCTCGACCATGTTGATTGATTAGAAAGAGATGTTGTGCTATCTCATAAAAAAGAAATAAATTATTTTGATCATCTCGGATAAATGATAATACATACTAGATATGGAAAGAGATGTTGTGTGGTGATTAAGGAAAATAACATTTTCATAACGGTTACGTATTAATGTCGGGTACGTTGCATGGGTATGAGACCACGTCCAAAAAGATATGAAAAGAAAGGGATATTGCCAACTTATACTTCATTTCTATTTTGGCCACCTCGCGTTAATTGATATTACGTAGAGTTTGACAAGGTATCCCGGTAGGAGTTACTATGTACAAAAAAGAGATGAAGTATCATGATTAAGAAAAGAACATTTTCATAACGGTCACATATTAACTGTCATGTATGTTGCATGGGTACGTGACGACGTCTACGAACATATGAAAGGTATGAAAGGAAAGAGACGTTGCCTAATTACATTTCGTTTCTATTTTGACAAAACCATTGTTCTCGTTGCTTAAGAAAGAGAATATTATTAGAATTCCAACAAAAAAATTTGATGCTTTTTTTTTCATTGTTATTTATTTGGAACAACAAGGATGAGTCTTGAAAATTACATTCGATCTTCCGAAACAAATGGGCCTAAGTTGGGTTGTCCTAGATCCGCACCGAATTGAGCAACATGTAAGCCCGAGACAGTAGTTTAGGCAAATTCGCATTCGGCTACGGGCAAGACCATTCTCGGACAAAGACGGAACACATTCTGCGCGCGCCACGTACCGAAGTCTCGACGCTTTGGGGCTCTCTGTCGTTCATCCGACGCTCCATCTCGGCTCTCCTCAAGCCTGGCGTTCATGGGCGCGAAGTTTCGGAGGTTAACCTCAAAAAAACAGCAAGGCCAGCCGTTAGTCGACAGTCGAAGAAAGAGAAAAAGGAAAAATAAAAAAGACTGCTTTGGCTTTGTGAAGACTCGAACTGACCCGAAAATTTTTGTGTTCGATTCCTCTGGTGGTTAGTATATATATGTACGGAGGGAGAGAGAGAGAGAAGTGTCTTGGGTTTCTGAAGGATTTTTCAGTTGGCGAGAGTGAAAGGAGTCATCTTTGAGCGTGGTTGATCGGAGATGGTGGACGACGAGGAGACGATCGACCTGAGCCGTTACTGTTCCCTCAGTGATTTCAGACTCGACGTCGAATCGGAGAAAGAGGAAGAAGAACAACGAGAAGAAGGGTCTTTGCTTTTCTGCTTCTGGGTTTATATCTTGAACTCCACCACTTTCCCTTGTACCATTTTTCGTCAGGTAGAGAAAAGCCGCCGTTTTTTATCATCTTGTTTTGCTCTCTTTTCCTTTCGTTGGTTTTTTTATACGGGGGGCTGTATTCATTACTCAATTTTGTGATTTTTGTTTGTTTGGAGAAGTTAGATTGTTATGTTTTTTTTGTTTAGCGGTTGGTTTAGCGATTGATCGCCTTCCAGTTGTGGGATTTTGTGATTTCGACCGATGCTCTGCGGTTTGGGTCGATCGCCGTTGCTTGGCTCTTGGGTTGTGTGTGTTGCTCTGATCACGAAGAGTTTGAATCAGTGTGGAATTTTCCCAAGAGTGTCTTTTTACGTTCACTGAAGTCTATTGATGTGTTGTTTTTGTTAGATGGATTGATAATGTCCGTGCCTGTTGGTGGAATCAAAGCTCATTCGATTTTTGTGGATTTGTCTGGGATCAATCCTTTGTAATAGGTCATATCATGTCTTGTTTTTTTTTTTTTTTGTCCCATATCACTTTTTTCCTTGGTTTGTGAGTAGGGACTAGTCGAAAATGGTGATTAAGGGATGACTGCCTGCTTCTTCTTCTTCTTCTTCTTCTTCTTCTTCTTCTTCTTCTATTTTGAATGCAATAATCACGAGTGATGTTGCTTGTCACTTCTCTTTTTAGTTCAAAGTTCTATGTTTAATCAGGTCAAAGTGTTCGTTTACACAGGTGAACCCAGATGTCCAGGAAGGTTTTCCAATTCTTGTGTTGAATGGAAATAAGAGACTTGTGCTTTTGCCACCGCTTTTTCCACAAAAAGAATCCCCTGATTCTGAGGTTTCTCCTTTCTCAAGTGAAAAACCACACGCTTCTTCAGATAGGGAGTTTCCAATTGGAAAATGGGTCCATGTTGGCTGTCAGGTATGTATATCAAGTGTCTGGATTGCGTTGCTTCTTTGCATGAGAAGGTTTTATGCACGGGTTTTAACTGCTTGTTCCTTTTGAGTTGAGAACTGAAAATTCTTGGCTATTGCTGAGCACGTCATGTCTGTCATTCTTATTACTTATTGGTCCAAACTGTTGAGCTGAAGCCAGTTATTACTGAACTTGTTATTTGTCTGTTAAAGCTTTAACCAATTATTTTCAGATGTAATTGGACTTGTATGAATGTTACATAATCTTCAATAATATAATAGTAAGTCATATTTGATGGATATTAAAATAGCATCTAGAACTGCCGTACTTTCATTGTGACTGAAAAGAACAAGCTTTTATAGAGTACGTACACGGAGTATGATTCTATTTATATTCATTGGAGTGGCTGTCATTATGTAATTGCATGCATCATCTGGAGGACCTTGGACTAGAATTGCTGTCAGCAGAATTGCATGTAAGTCTATGTCTTGTTGTTGGTCTGACAAAAGAGATAAAGTAGAAGTCTAGATTGTTTATATGGCTCTCAACTGAAACTCTCTTGTCAAGCTCTTGGTGTCTTTGTCTTCCCTTGGTTTCTTATCCTTGGGGCCTTTTTCCCTTTGTAAATAGCTCAAAGTTCTATCTTATGGCAGGTCTCAAATGACCTTTTACAGCTTCACATTGATGGGGAAGTGGTGGATGAGAAGCCCGGGAGTGCCTCGAAAGACAGAAAATCCGATTCAAGCCCTCTAAGGAAAATAAGTTTGGTGAGTACCAATGAAAGTGATGATGGTATAGAAGGTTATTTGTACAGTCCAAAGGTCTTGCACCCTTCTTCAACCATTGAGGATCATTATAAGGTACCTTGCGTTAGGATTGTTTGACCTTATTCATGTGGATGTGATGTCTTTTATGGATATTTTATGAATATTTTCCTGTAATGCCAGGACTCACCTATACACTTAGCTATTGACAAGTCATCTGCTTCTGACGTCGAAGAAGGTAGTGATGGTGTCTGGAGTATAGTAGGTGGAAAGGTAAGTCGTTATATCTTCCTCGTAATCCATTCACTACTACATTTTCTTTTTTTTGGATAAAATCTAATGGAGTTTCGCCTCCAGTATTAAGCATTTGGCGTTGAACTGCCTTGACCAAGTTGAAATTTTTTTTTGTGACGTCATGAAGCAATAATTCTATCTTAATAGTTTCTGAGTCTTCTTTTTTTTTCTTTTAATAGAAAAACAGTTGGCTCAAAAGCTTTCCTCTTTTGAAAAAGTATCAATTTTTGATACGGCACAAGTATGTCCAATTTCAGCTTTTTGGGTGGTTTCTGTTTGTGGGTCCAAAGCAAGATTGCAAATTGGAGATTTCCTTGCAATTGTCTATCCAAAATTAATTTATATATATGACGGACTGACTAACTGGGTTATAGCTTTCATTGCGAGTATCTGTACAATGAGATGGGCAGAGAAAGCTTACTCCATGGAGTTTTACGTTGAGTGTGGTTGTATGAGTCTGATCTTGCTTCTTTGAAACCCAATTAGCTCCTTATTGTAATGTTCAATTTGCTCTTTAAAAGTCAGGTGCCATGCTCTAGCTACGGCCTTCTTCCAGTATGCATTAACAATTGCTTTTACCGAATTGCAGGCATCGTGTCGGAGGAATTTTACGTTGGATGTTGTCTTGCTAGATGCCTTTGACCAGATTGTTAATAAGGAAATGGAGGTTTGCTTCTTCCCGCTTCTCACTGCACCTCTCTCTCCCCCCCTCCCGAACCCTCACCCCCCCCCCCCCCCCCCCCGGGAAAAAAAAACCCTCTCCCCCCATTAAAAAAAACACCTGAAACAACTATCATAAGAGGAAAAAAGAGAAAAGAGGAAAAATAATCATAGATGAGGTGCAGTTAATAATTGACTTTTTTTTGTGCTTTATTTGGTAGGTTGTTGCTTCACTTTTGTATGCTAACAGCGGGTCACTGGTGGAGAAAACCAGTGATGATGAAGCCCCGCTGTTGACAAGCTATGATGGAAATGAATTTGATTCCTATGAGAAACCTAGCAAATTATTGCATGGGCGCGCTTCTTTTAAGCTCAAGATATCTCAGGTAGATGTTGGTTGTGTGAGTTGTATTATGCTAATGATAGCTTGTTATCTGAATTAATATTGTATTAGTGGCTTTCACTTTTTTTCCAAATATTTGAGTAGGATTGTATATTAGAAAAGTAAATAGGATGTGGTAATTGATATTAGCATCGCACTAGTATGTTAAGCTGTACCAGTATGCTTGGGAGATCACCTAATCAAATTAAATATATCATTTATCACTAGCTGGACAGAGTAAATATGTGCATAGGTTGTAAATTAATGCAGATTAGATGCGTCCTTTTTTTGTAATGTTTAATTAGACATTCTTAGCTACAATGGTTAGATCGCCTCTTGAAGGGAAAGCTTATAGGGGAACTGAAAGAACTTGGACCAATTTTTCCTCTCCGACATAAATATGTTTGGGCATACATAAAGTATTCATACTTTATACGGTTGATCAACTGGAATTGATTCCAAACATTTTCTGAATTCAACTCCGTAGTGCTCATAAACAAGAATATCATAACACTTTGCCTAAGAGTAGCTGTAATGACCTATTATTGATTCAAACTTTTATTTGTGACATTTCTGCTTGTGTTTTTGTTATTCTCTGCATTAGCATGTAGTACATTTACCAAAGTAGTGTGGTAAGTTTAGTGCCTTCTTGGTTTTCCAGTTTGCCCTACCAGGAAAATGGTATTTGATCTGTCATTGCCCCATTTTATGATGTTTTTTATTGAAGACAATTATAGCTTACGTGGGAAGAACACTTTCTTATCCCTGAAACTTACAATCTTTCTTTCCTCTTTCAGCTTTCATCCAAGTGTGATAACAGGTTGTTCCGTGTGAGGTTCAACATACCACAGGCTGGAAGTTATCCTTTCTTAGAGGCTTTTTCTAATCCCATCCGCTGTATATCTCGCAACCGCAATGCCAAAACATCCTCTCTGATAATTTGGAAAAGACCAGCATCTGGCATTTTACCAGTTAAGTGTACTCTATCTTCCAAATATGAATCGCCAGAACTCGAGCATAATACTGTACGTGAAGCAAAACCTAGTCCATCGTCAAAAAGGGTTAGACTGGGAAAGGCAGATTATTCCTTTCAGCAGCTGGATGATGAATGCAATTCTAACATCCGTAGTGAATTTAAGGTACGACAGATCATCATTTTACACTGCGGTATCCATGTTGAGATTGTGAGCTGGGTATTGCTAATATACTAGGGGAAGCATGTTAGAATGCGCTGGTGAGCTACAAGCCTTCAGAAATAGTTCCTCTCATGCACATTCCCACTCACATGAAAATTTGCATGCGTGCGAATTGTTTTCATATGTGCGTACTGTATTATAGGTAAACCTAAGAAATGTCTCCAGCTAGCAACTCCGCATTTCTAGAAGAATGGAAACTAGAGTATATTTTCCGAAGGTTACAGAGGTTTTCACCTATTGGTCCGAGCAGATTTCGTGTTTCTTAATGTATTTACTAACTCTTATGATAAAGAGGACTTATTGGTGGACCCGCAAGATGTGGTTATGAACCATTAATCTTTCTATCAAGTACCCTGGTTACTGCCTTATGCTACACCTAGATTGTCATTGCTCATGCTCCTTTGGATTTAAAAAATATCTTTACTTGCCATATCTGAAGAAAGTGGAATATTATGCGTTTGTCTGTTGCAACTTATAAAAAGGCAGATGTAACTCTCCTAACTTTCATCAAATTGTAAGTATTACTTAAATCTAAAAATTATGACAGTTTTATATGAATATGCGTGTCAACATTTAGATGTGGTGAAAGTTTTGTGAGTTTAGGTTTAAAAATGTCAAAAAGGATGCGCTGCAAGATTTAAAAGAAGTCCATAGTAAAAGTTGCTCCAAACAAGCTTTTACTTGAGAAAAGTACTTTAATTTGGCGAAGGCCAAATTTGTTTTCGTGACACAGCACAGGCACAGTGCCTCTACCCATCTTAAGATGTTGTCAACACTCTGTATGATTTTTCAGCTTGATGTTTTCGGTTTCTGAAATTTTGTTGTGAAGTTCGCTCTTGCTCTGAACTCAATCTAAATGTTGATCAGGCTAAGGATAGTTTTGGGACAAGCCCAAACATGATATTGAAGAATGTTGAAGCTGCAGAGAAGCTTTCTTCAGATTATGAATGTACTAAAATGCAAAATTCAAATTCTAAAAGTATGCCAAGTGCTGCAAAAGCAATTCCAGATTCTATCACATTTAGGTATTGCTTAGCAGGCCCACATGAGAGGGCTCTTCTGCTGAAGGAGTTTGCAGTATCTGCTTCACATGAAGAAGTTTTGGAACTCGCAAATCAGGTCTCCTTGTACACTGGATGCTCTCATCATTGGTACGTTCCTATCTTTTACTTTAGTTGTTTCTATTGGGATGCTGATAGAGACTATACTTACCAGTTTGCCTTATGTAAATTATAGGCTATTTCTCTGAAATAATTGTGTTTTTTGGGAGAACACTTGTCTTTCCAAAGCCAATCAGAAGCTGTTTAAGTATTAGTCTTACCACATTTTTTACTTTCTTGTGACAAATAGACCAACTATGGTCAAAGCGTGTTCTTAGCCTTCCCACATACTGAGAAGCCTAAGTACTTCTCATTGTTGCATGATACACAGCATGTTCTCTGAGTACTTAATAATGATGACATGTGCTTATTGCTGGGTAAGCAGTTTTCCTCATAGCTTTCTGGTCCACCTTGTGTCACTACCACACTGTCAATAGAAGTGTGTGAACCTTGTGCATCCATATTATTTTTATTTTATTTTTCTTTCTCCTGTTTTCAGGAACCAAATTGCCGTTGCAAAGAAATTGATAGAGGAAGGAACAAAATTATGGAGCTTGATTTCACAAAACAACAGCCGTGTTCACTGGGATAGCGCTATCTTTGAGATTGAAGAGTACTTTATGAAGATTGCTTCCTGCAATGCTAGAACTCTTTCCCAAGAGGTTCTCTCTCTCTCTCTCTCTCTCACCCACCCACCCACCCACAGACCCACACCCGCCACGCTTGTGTACACGCATATGAGAATTGTCTGTTTAAAGATGGTTGGAAACATTTCTTTTCAGCCACTATTTCAACTGGGTGCTTCTTGTGTCCTGGGGACATTTTGCTTTATCATGCGATAGCTATAGACTGTAAGGAAGCTTATCTATTTATTTCAGAAAGTTGCTTTCAATGCACATGGTCCAAATTAAAGGTCTGTTTCAGACAATCGAGGCTATGGCTATCTTTGTTTAGTCCAAGATGAAGGAATACTTACATAAATCAAAAATAAAAAGAGGAAAGTGGCTACGTTTGTACTGATTAAGGAGTAGATTCTTGGTATTCAAAAAAAAAAAATGAAGTAGATTCTTGGATGTTTCTAAGGTGCGTTGCCTTTTAAGAGAACTGGTTTTCTCCTCAGTCAGTGGCAGACATGCCACATCAATATATAGCCATTGAGTTGCTATTACGTCATGAGACACTGGAAAAGAAACATGCAGAATTTGTGAAGGGAACAGAATGATATAGAAAGCCATGTCGGTATGAGAAAATAAAACAATCTAGGAAGCCATGCTAGTTAACACATATCGCTATCTGACATCAAAGTAATATATCACTTTCTTACATTCATGTGGCCAAGCATGTGTGTCCAATTACAAAGTACCTTGTGAGTCCACTTTCGCAAATTCAAAGACATAGAAGAGTTTGACAACCAGGCACATAAGCATTCGGTTGCTCGTTTAACTTTCCTTATCCTTTGGCAAGGAGAGGTGCCTATTTCAGAAATCTGCAAGGTGCTAGGTTCTTGAGTTCTCTAATTAATTTGAATGCTCGGGGAAGCTCTTCAATAGAGAATCAATCATTAATTTGTTGATATCTCTTTCTCTCTCTCTCTCTCTGTCTCTCTCTCTGTGTGTGTGTCTCTCTCTCTCTCTCTCTCTCTCTCTCTCATGGCACAGGACTTCGAGATCCTGAGGAGAATCTCTGGTTGCCAAGATTATTTGATGCAAGAGAATTTTGAGAGGATATGGTGTTGGTTATACCCCGTTGCCCTTGCGCTATTGAGAGATCCGGTGAAGGCATTGTGGAATTCTGTATCCCCTAGATGGATAGAAGGTTTCATAACTAAGGAGGAAGCAGAAACTTCACTTCAAAGTCCAATGGGCCATCAAGAACCTGGAACTTTTGTTCTTCGGTTTCCCACAACAAGGAGCTGGCCCCACCCTGATGCAGGTTGCTTGGTTGTGAGTTACATTGGCAATGATTACAATCTTCGACACAGGCTCCTTTCCCTTGATAATTGCTGCAGGTTTATCCCTTTATCTAAATTCTTGTGTCATTTTCCTGATGAGTAACATGAACTTCCAGTTCTCTTTAACAAATTCGCCTATATTTCTAAAACAATGCTGGGTACAACTCGTTACTCAACTTCTGAATTTCCTGTCTTTGTTATTGTTTTCCTTTGATGGCCAAAGGAGCAGTAGTAGGCCACTAGCGGAGATGCTTCTGATGGAGCCCGGACTATCTCGATTGGGAAGGCAAGATTTACTCCACATTAGTTGAGCCTTGCTATTAGATAGAAGTAGCATTACAAGTACCGCTGCTAATATCACATAATTATTTTTGTCGAATTAATGCAGGGCATTGCGAAGTCAGTTATCTTCTTGAAGTTTTCTGCCGCAGGCTTTTGATCTCTAGGTCATGACGATACATACAGCAACAGTGTATTTATGACTTTCGCTGCATTTATTCCCTTTATTACTTTGTAGGTTCAGTGTCTCGTGTTAGTAAATCTCTCGTTCTTTCATTCTTGGCCAGGTAGTCATTTGCAGCAGATAGCGTCATTCTAGGAAACTAACATCGTTGAATTTCTTCAGCAAAGAGTGATTGAGGGAAACAATTCCAGAATCCGGTGCTTCAGTGTCGTCATTTTATTGCCCTATCATTCTCTTTTCTTTGTCATATCCTCAGATTTCGAAAACTAAAATGTAAGGTACAGTTGAGTCAAACTTGATTTTGCTTCGCTCAGTTGATTGGCTCCAGTTACAAAGATATCTCCTCTCGACTTTTCTAGGCCGCATGTCCCGGAGAATGCTTAAAGTGTAGATTATGGAGCCTGCTTGTAAAAAGGTTGCATGAGATCCAGATTGTTAAAGTGCCGCGCCATCTTTCATGTAGGGAAATCTGATACTCTCCCTGAGAACAGTGAAGGTTCGCTCGGTGGAAGGTTATACGTAAAATTGAAACATCAGTGAAAGGTTAAACTAGTAGAGATTCAATCGGTCAGATGTTCTGCCGAAGATGAATCACATCTCATTCGGTCCCCGTGCCATGAGACCATGGTTGTAGAACATTGTGAGTTCTGAGTAAATACATTATATTTGGGCCCCTGTTGGAGTAAGATTGAGGGTGCGCAATTGGAACCCAATACGCGGCAATGCGTAAAAGCTCGTAAATGCTGTATTTCCACGTCGAATACATTGAAAGAGGAGGGACTCACGTGCGCCCAACGCCGAACATTCCGTTAAAACTGCAAAGCGAAATGGAAGAGCTGAGGGAGGAGATGGGGGAAAGAAAAAGGAGAAAGAAAGGTCTCTTTTTTGGGGGGGAGTGAGTCAAAGAGTGTCTCTGAGAGAGCGGAAAAGTGCAAAGTTGTAGTGACGATCACGTGTGAGTCCTTCCCCTCGGTTTCCTCTAGACAGATTCCTTGGGTGACGATTCCCCTTCTCTACGCGAAAATTAATGGAGCCGTTTGATATTCTCCAAAACGGTCGCCTTGGCTCAGGCCTTTATAATCACCGTCACAAGTGTCACAAACCACATCGCTTTGCTGATTGCTTCATCGTTTCTGTAGCAAGAGGAGGACTAGGTTCGCAGCAACACCCATTAACCATGGCTAAAGCATTGCTCTCCCTCTATCTCCTCATTTACCTTTGCTTCAGATCAGGTAATGGAGAGTCTTCGCCTTTATGTTAGTGACCTGGAAAGAAGCCGTAGCTATGGATGACGGTGAAAAAGAAACCTGTTTCACCGTCATTGTTCTTTGTGTGTGTGTCTTTATGATTTCAAGATTTTCGAGTTCTGAGCGTCTTTTGAATCCTGGTTGGTCGTATCTCCACTAGTCAGTTTTCATAACTTACATGGGAGTAAGAAAACCACGATGCGACCCAGAACATATCCCACTAGATGTAGCATGACTAGTTTTCTGACGCTTCATATCATAGTCCCATCTCATGGCATTTTCTTTTTGTGCTAGGCTTAATCGATCAGTCTGCATCTTCGCGGATGATTGTTACCAATGGAAATAGTTTCAAGAATAGTAGTTCTATAACAATCGAACTTTACTGGAACCAATTGTCCACCTAAATGTGAATCCGATAGTCCAAACAAAGTTAGATTATTACCCTGCATATTCTGCGTCGTTTTCTAACTGTTACAAACTCTGTTTTGAGGTGTCTTCAGGAGATCTAGTCACGATCGTAAATGCCCAGGTATTTCAGTCTTCTTGATTCTCTCTAAGAACACTACAGAAAAATATGCGATAAAGACGAAAATAAATGCTGATCTTTAGAGGAGTTCTAATTACGTTGCAGAGAACTTGGTGCGTAGCCAAGCCTTCGTCAGACCAGGCAGCTCTGATGGCGAACATCAACTTCGCATGCTCTCAGGTGGATTGCCAGATTCTTCAAAAGGGTTGCGCTTGCTTCTATCCGGATAATCCGGTAAACCACGCCTCCGTAGCCATGAATCTCTACTATGAAGCCAACGGGCGGAATTGGTGGAACTGTGATTTCAGGAAGTCGGGCCTCATTGTTTTGACTGATCCAAGTAAGAAAATTCCTTTCTCTTGTGCTTAGTGCATTAGTCATCGCGATAGCGGTACATCTTCATTATAATCCGGTAGTTCTCGTTTATTAGGTCATGGCAAAAACAAGAAAAATTAATGTACAATTGGCAATCTCCAATAGTACGCAATTGTTCTGACCTGATGTTTTATGTCGATCGGCAGGCTATGGCGACTGCAAATATGGATAGCAGCCGGTATTGAAGCCTCCCTGGTGGTCATAATAAGCTGCAATCCTCTCGTGTGTTCTTACATTTAGTTCTGCCCAAGTTTTAGTTGCTGCAAATATGTGGGGAACAAAAATCCTTTTTTGTTATATCTGTTAAGCCAGTTCAATGATCTTATCAGCTCCTAATCCTGATTGTTCTTCTCTTCTGACGTGCCATACCTATGTGTCAACACTAAAGCCGAGTTAATCGCATTTTCATAAACAACGACGCTTACATTTGGTCGGAAGAGAAATATGTCCCACGAAATCGAGTTGTTTCTCACAACTCTAATAAGAGATTTGAATCATAACGTTGTTCAGAGTTTTACACAGAAAAAAGTTAAAAGATCGCCTCTTCTAAATTTCGGACATCAAAATGACATCTTTTGTGACAACCAATATCCCGGCAAACTATATCAAAGACCTCTTTTCCTTTTCAGGGTATTGTTTGGCCAAAACCTTGCTCTTGTGAGGTCTTCGTAGATGCCCGTCGCCAACGACGCTTGGCCTCATTTTTGACAGACGGGCGACTAATCTTGACGAGGCAAAACCTTGCATTAACTACCAACATTAAAGCAAAATCCACTTCGACCCCAAGAGTCCACCAATAGTGATCACACACGTGGCGGCCATTCCTCATAGACCAAGGGACAATCCGTGGTTAAGAAAGGCCATTACATGGCTGCAATTGGACCACCAGCTGCTATTTGAGGAAAGAAGATTTGACCCGTTGATTGTTCTTCTGTTCATCACACGTGATGTCATTGTCTATGTTCTCGCTCCCCCCTTCGCTCTTCTGCGTTGCACGGAGCTTGGGCAAAAAAAGGAGCGAACGCTACTGGCCTCACTTCAAGTCGAGAGCTAGATAAGAAACAAACGTCCCATGTGGGCTTCCGGTATCCACCCAATATTCATTCTTTCTTTTCATTTTGTGTGTTCTTTGTTATTAGAGCGGCAAAAGAAGAAAAAATAAAGGAACGCCACAAGTCAACAATAGTTTGAAAATTTTTCGTTTTCGGATTCATTGAACTCTTGTAGCGAGTTCAAACATTCTTACAATGATTGTCCGCTTCCGGACCGTCTCTTCTCCGAAATATTGAGAATTTCTTCTTTTTTTCCCCATTCATTTTCTTCTGACTATAAGCGCTGGTGATAAATTGCGGAGATTCGATTTATCTCGGTTCGCTGAGGATGATGTCAATGACATGCCATAACCTCTTGGACTTGGTCGCTTGTGGGTGTTCTTCAAATGCTTCCTTCGACAGGTCTTCAGTGAGAAAGTATGCGAACGCCAATACAAGGAGCAGGAATTGCAGAGACTTCGCTGCTCGGAGGTTGGTTTGCTTTCGTCGAGATATTGCCTCGCGTCGGGTTTCTTCAACCAAGACCCCCAATACTCTTCTTGACGGTAATGGTTTCCTTGTCTGCAATTGTTCTCGTCTGGGCTCTTTTTGATGTTCTCGGATTAGTCATACTCAATTCGTGGGTGATAGTAATTTGTCCGTCTTGCAACCCAAAGTTCGTTTCTTGTTAACCATTTGTGTTCAATTGAACTCCACAGCATCTTACATTAGTTTCACTGGTTGCGATAGATTCAGGTATTGCTCAAAGTCCTTCGCAAGTGTTAGATGTGAAGGAAGAGACAAGAGGCCCCATATCACTGGCAAATTTGTTTGAAGCTGTTGCTGATGACTTGCAGACACTGAATCAAAATCTTCGAACGGTAAGATTTGTTTGATTGAGATGGTTTCACCTGTTTTGCAGCATTATGATTAAAAAGCATGGCAGTGTTATGTGTCATGCTCTTTTCACTGGAGATGATATGATCTTGTCACTGGATATCCGCATCATCGTTGGGTGTTTCCCATGTAATGGTTGAAGGGCACTTTTAAAATCTCAAATGGTAATAGTTGTCCATGGCATTGCTGGAAAATCGCTTGCTTTCAAAGATTAGCAAAGTCGGTGTGTAAAAGCTTAGTATTTTTTCGGGCTCATAATGACTGTTTTAGTAGCCCTGCAGTTGCTTTGCTGCTGGTTGCTAGCGTCTGACTAAAGGCATTTTGGGAAAGGGTCTCGAAACTACCCATGTGATAGAATACCTGTTCTATTTGGTCTTTCCATCTTGGGATGAATGATCTAGAGTCTAGAACAAGCGGTCTGTACATCAGAGGACAAAAAAGAGTTGAGGGTTCAGAAGTTAAAATCTCCTGGCATTGTACCCGTTTTCGGCTGAAGCTTCCTGTACACATTGATTACAAAATCTTGTTAGGGAAAAAGATACTGGTTCTTACTCTCTGTCTACTCTTCAGAGTGTCCACCTCTTTTCTGTTCTATGGCTTGTGTTATGTCTTGCGTCGGGAACCTGAAGCTATGTTATCTATAGCCATACCATTAAATTTTGCACATGCATATGAAAAGCCAAAATGTATGTGTCACAGTCTTCCCATGTTGCCATGTATAGTTTGCCAGCTTTAATAAAAACCCTCAAGGTTTCTTCTGCAGGGTAAAGTGGGGATACGAGCTCCATCCTAAGAATCTTCTGTCTTTAATTTTTCAGTTGATTGTCTCTGTTGTAGGCAAGGTGTTTTACAGAAAAGAGTTGGCGCTTAGTTAAACATATTCTTATTATATTTCTTTGGTAGATCGTAGGGGCTGATAATCCAGTTTTAATGTCTGCTGCTGATCAAATATTTGGGGCTGGTGGGAAGAGGATGAGACCTGCTTTAGTCTTCCTTGTCTCTAGAGCCACAGCAGAAATAATGGGTCTGAAGTAAGCATTTCTTGTTTTTCTTTACAATCATTAGGTTTTCTTTTATTGAAGTACTGGTGTAATTGTACCCTCCTTACCTTCTCAGAGAACTTACGAAAGAGCACAGGCGTTTAGCAGAGATAATAGAGATGATCCATACTGCAAGCTTGATACATGATGATGTGTTAGATGACAGTGAAATGCGAAGAGGTAAGTCAATTTTTTTTTTTTTTTTTGTATAGTATCTCATGCTCCGGGTGTCGGTGCATCAGATGCAGCACTGCTATTGTAACAGAGCAGCTGCTGCTGCATCCTGTTTGGTTCAATAACTAGAATATGTAAACCTCCCTTTGACATGCTGTAGGAACACTAGGTCAACTAACCTTGTGAAAGTTATAAGTTGGTAACAGGAAGTTGTAAAATTGCTTCCCCATTGTGTTGCTGCAATCTTTTACTTAAGCTGTCAATTGAAAAACATATTGTTAACGTCTGCAGTGAGAGAAAGTTCTCTTTTTTCAGTTATTAGGTGACCTGATATGAACTCGATATTTTTCAGGAAAGGAAACAGTTCACCAGATCTACGGAACAAGGGTGGCGGTACTGGCCGGGGACTTCATGTTTGCACAGTCATCATGGTATCTTGCAAATCTTGAAAATCTTGAAGTCATTAAACTCATTAGCCAGGTAAGTCCCTTTATTACATGTTAACAAGCTAGTAACTTCGTCTTCACCTTTGGAGATGATTGGGTGGATGACTGCTGATTGCCTTCTGAATTGGCAAAACTCAAGCCTTGAGTACAGACATAGTAACATAAGCAATTATATCCAGTACATTGTACATGTTTTGGCAGGTTATTAAGGATTTTGCAAGTGGTGAAATAAAGCAGGCATCGAGCTTGTTCGACTGCGACACAGAACTTGAAGAGTATCTTATCAAAAGCTACTATAAGACAGCTTCTTTAATTGCTGCCAGTACCAAGGGAGCTGCCATTTTCAGTGGGGTGGATGGCAACATTACAGGGCAGATGTACGAGTATGGGAGGAACCTGGGACTTTCATTCCAAGTGGTCGATGACATATTGGATTTCACACAATCGGCTGAGCAATTGGGCAAACCGGCTGGCAGTGATCTCGTGAAAGGAAACTTGACCGCGCCGGTCATATTCGCTTTAGAAAAGGAGCCAAAACTTAGAGAAATAATCGAATCGGAGTTCTGTGAAATAGGTTCACTCGGTGAAGCGATTCGGTTGGTCAAGAGCTGTGGTGGCATCGAAAGAGCTCAACAATTAGCAAAAGAGAAGGCTGATCTCGCAATCAAGAATCTGAGATGTCTTCCTCAAAGCGCCTTCAGGCTAGCCCTTGAGGACATGGTGATGTACAATCTCGAAAGGATAGATTAGCTGCATATGCTTAGAGGACAAGATCAAGCAATTCTTTAGCTTACATGAGGGTTGAAGATCGGAGCCTGCAAGTGAAACTGGCATTTCGGGTGCTTCAACAAGCAGGACCAAACGAGGGAAAACGCTGGTGGCTGGTTGTATATGTACATGCATGATAGTCATTGAGCTATGACTTTTAGCCCTTAATATTGTTCATTTGATTACAATTTTCTCCTCAAGAGGAGGATTAACATTCGAATACTGTTGTATGACAGAGTTTCCGACAGAATCAATAATGTAATGCTGTATTATTCTTTTTCACGAACTCATCATGCAAAGCGAGCTATTCGCCCTTTTTTTTCTTTTTGTGGGCGATAGAGTAATCGGTTTCTGTTGTGTCTAGATCAGAGTGAGATGTCAACCTGATATGGTCAGCATCTTGGAGTGGCTTGGACTGATGCTCATGAAAGAAAGGAATTAAATGTTTGCAATCTGCTGGGAAAGACATTATTAGCACCACTTAATTTGTTACTGGGTTCACGGTCGAGAGGAAGCTGGGGTCAATCACATTTTCAGGATGACTCGATTGGGCTCCAGAAGACTCAGTTAGGCGCTTAAGGGCCCGAGCCCAGGTTACTTCCTCATTCCCCTTCTTTGCTTACGCTCTTCCCTCCTCCTCCTCCTCCTCCTCCTCCGGGTAAGTCTCTGCTTGGGCATTACGTCGAACAGCTTGCGAACAAGCTGAAACTTGTCAACCCCAGATCGAAGGCATGAATCTGTTCGGTAACGCCGTTCGATGGAGAAGCATCGCGAAAGAAGCGCTCGACCGCACCGCGATCGTAGCCAAGTTCCTGTGCTTGCTCCACGTCACCAACACCTACATCTGCACTCCTACTCTCGTCCGTAAAACCCCCAACCTCTCTTTTTCTTCTTCTTCTTCTTCTTCTTCATGCTTACCGAGCAGTAGAAGCTGAAAGTATTCCGCGGCTTGCAGGTTTACGGCCCTAGCATGCTCCCGACTCTGAATCTGACCGGTGACGTGTTATTGGCCGAGCGCGTGTCGCACCGGCTGGGGAAGGTGGGGCCCGGGGACGTGGTGCTGGTGAGATCACCTGTAGATCCCAGAAAGTCTCTCACCAAGCGCGTTGTTGCCATGGAAGGCGAGACGGTCACTTTCGTCGCCGATCCTCGCAACAGCGACCGGTTTCGCACCATCGTGGTGCGTTGCGCAACTCTTTTTTTCCTCGCATCAAGCTTTGGTTGTTCAACATTAGTATTTCATTCATTTATTCGATTCATTTTGGTGAGTAGAAGAATTGCTGTAGAGTTGAGCGCGCCTTCCATCAATGCACGCTCTAGAGTAGAAGAATGCATTATCACAATTCTTGCCCTGTTCTTGTCGGGAGGGAAGCATGTATTAAGCGGCTTGTTGATGAGCTTTCTCTTCTGAATCACTTGGAAGATGGTTGAAGCGCATTTGGGAAATTGATCAAAACTGAAGCTTGATTCTTGAAAGTCAAATTGGTCTCTGATACTTTTGGCTTTTTCAAGATATTTGTATTACTGATGAAAGCAACCTCTGCTTTGTTATCGATCTTGTATGGATAGGTGCCGAGGGGACATGTATGGATTCAGGGTGACAATATCTACGCATCAAGTGATTCACGGCAATTTGGCCCTGTTCCTTATGGTCTCATCGAAGGCAAAATATTATGCAGGGTGAGCGGAGCTGCGCCGATGATTTGTTTTGGAGAGACATTTTGCAAGTTTATAGTCTAATTTCCAAGCGTCCCGCATGGGTTCTCTTTGCATTCCCTACACCTACTAGAACTTCCATCATCTGCATAACACGAACCCCGTGCTCTCCTCTACAGGTATGGCCGCTTGATGGATTTGGATCACTGAATCACTGACTCTAGTGCGTCATGGAAAAACGTCGTCATTGCGGGAGCGACTGGCTGAAGGACAGGGACTACAGAGGAAAAAAGTGTAAAAACTGATGTCTGAAACAGCGTTATGAATTCTTTGGTGTATCTGAGTCATGCCTTTGGTGCAGCGAAAATTTGGTATAATGCACTTGAATTAGTTTAGGTCTGTGCAGAAGGAATGGATGCCACGGAGTCTTGAGTTTTCAGTCTTAAGTTGCAAGGATCTGTCTGGTCTACAACTTAGGGAAAGTTGCCTCTGTTGGATTCAAATTCGACCAAAAGATGAACTCACCATGAGCAGTTGTCACAGACTTAAGTATGACAGGAAACACAGCCACATCCTAAGGGTAGACATATGATTGAATGTGGGACACTATATTGGACAAGGTATCCCTTTTGGCTGGCCAACTCAGCGATAGCTTAGACTGCCTGAGGAAATATGTCCTGGAACAAATCTTAATGCCACTTAATATTATATTCCCTGAGAAAAACGTCTTTCTGTGAGCTCCTTGTCCTTACTACCCTGTTCCTGTCCTAGTGTTCACGCACCGGTTCCATCAGAAACAACAAAAATCACTCCTCTCTGTGCTGACATTGCAATTCCACTAAAGACCATTGCTGCACTTCTCAATCTGATCCACCATGTTCAAGGAGCAGTGACAAATTTTGCAACCATGGGTCGGTTAAACATCTGTCAATGGTTTCCAACAAATTGCCATTGCAATTGAGAATGCAATCTAAGATGAAGATAGAAATCGGTCCTTTTCATTATTACAGGTGAGAAGAGCCTACCGTCCCTCACAAAGATATCAAACAATGTCACAAACAAACACCAATGTAGACGATGCGCAAAATCAATCCCTCATGCTATAAAGAAAATCATAATCGCTCTTCCACTGGTGTAGATATCGCTGTTCAACAGGATATAGCGAATGTGCTGTCACCAAGAACACCAATCCCTGTCTTAGAAATCAGAGAGAGATGCACAAACTAGGACACGTGATTTTATCCATTCGACAGCTGGTTCAACCTCAAACTTGGTTATCAATCATCAACTCCTTTTGTTACCCCAACAATTATAGCAATTGTCGCAAGAACGGCCTGCACAAAGAGGAAATAACTTCCGCTTTTATCTGAATCAGAGGGCTACCAGAACAAAGGATTTTAACTCCTATCCGACAACAAACAACACAAACCTAACCAACAAGCCATGGCAACGGGTCCAAGACTTAAAAAGGCGACAATGGCGAGTTTCATGTGGAGGGTGTCGAAGTGAGAAAGGCACGTCTATATTCTTATTGCCAATTTCAAAGAATCATGGAAATGAGAACGGGAGGGGAGCAGTATACTCACGGCAATTGTACAAGCAATGTAGCCGGGCTTCTCTCGGTAGTCCATTCTATGTCTGCAGCAGACTAGAAAACACAACCCGACGTACCAGGGGATGCCGGCCAGAAAGAAACCGATGATGAACCTGCAACACCGCATTCATACAAACTATCTCAGCAAAGAATTGCAGAAATGAAGTAGGGGTGGAAGCGGTACATACATTGCAAGGAGCAAAATTGAATCTTTTTTGACCATCCATTGATAATCACATGAATCAACCTTTTCGGGAAAAGAAAGAACAGGGGACACGATGCTATGCTTTGTCAAACAAGCACGAAATGAAATTCAAAACCAACTAAGGGAAGGTTGCGATTGTGGCGATGAGGACAAAATAAATTTCTGGGGAAACAAGAAGAGAGAGTAAAAAGAGGAGGAGAAGAGAAGGACTTACAAGCACCAGCCGAAACCAATGCCGCAACAAGGCAGACGCCGCTCTCTCACAGGCCTTCCTTCGGCAACTGGATAACCTGCAAAATTGCTCCCAAGAGAGGAAAACAAAATCAATCGCAAAGAACTCGGGACTTCTTGACCTAACCAGTGAATCAAGCAGGCTTGTCCAGCTCAATCATTGTAGGGATCGGACGAAACTGGTAGCAACCTAAACACTCGAAGGCTTGAGTATTAAAGCTCCAGCCATTGATAAGAAGGGAGAAAAAAAAATCGAAAGTAAAAATCTCCAAATAGTTCGAAATTGGCGCCGACGATTCGATGAACTACTATATTACCCGGAACGGCCTGATAACCCCCGGCATGGTACGGAGGAGGAGCGGAGGGATCATGGGAGGCGCCGGGAGGAGGGACCGGCTGAGGGAAGCCGATCGCCGCCTGATGCGGCGGGGGATGAGGAGGGGGGTAATTGGCGACGCCTTGGAACGTGCCGTACTGAGGCTGGTGATCGACGCCGCCGCTGGTGGCGGTGGAGGAAATGCCCCTGCTCTGCTCTTCGCCCTTGCTCATCCTAATTGATGCGGATACCTATGATCGCGTTGATCTTGTAGCGAAATGATGAGTGATCTTGATCCAGTGCACTTTGATTCGGATCTAAAAACTCTATGGAGTCGTACACAGAGAGAGAGAGAGAGAGAGAGAGAGAGGGAGGGAGAGAGGGGTGATTGGGCTGTGCAGGATAAGAGGAGCTGGGATAAGTCCAAGTCAACCTTTTCTTTTTCTTTGTGTTCTTGAAACGACTTCTTAGTTCTAAAACGATCATTACTGCACTAATTTTTTTCAAATTTTCTCTATATTACGCTTTATACCATGAGTCCCCCAAATTTTTTTCTTTGTCATGTCTCATTTCCAGAAACCATCTGACCAAAGATAATACTATATTGTCTTTTTAAATGGCGGCACTCGATGAAATTATTGACATGAATTAACTCCGCTTTCAAATATGATAATTACTTAGCTCACACCCCCGACCCGGCGTGCTTGTGCCTATATGCGCATTTGTTCCCATTAGTATCACAATAATGTGGGATGTGACAAAAACAAAAATTGATGGGATTTGTATGATGGGAAAATTTTATAATTTTGTGGAGAACTATTCTATTTTCTAAAGGCTTGATATTAATGGGTGGTGGAGAAAAAGGCTGTATTATTAAGTTTCCTAAGCCAATAAAGATAATGAAAGCCATGTTTGAAACAAGTTTGCTAAAAAAAAACAAGATGGAAATACCTAAAATGTAAGTGAATGACTATTTTATTGTAAGTTTGAGATAGATGTCAAATAATTTATAATATTAAAGTAAAGGACTTTTATTGATTCTGTTTAGGAACCTCGTAATTAAAGGGGGGGAAACTATTAAATCGTGTCATAAATGAGTTATAAATTAGTAGTGCTTTTATTTGTTAAAGTAAGTGAATTTATTTGTTTCAGTGTAACGATCACATTAAATCAAATTACTCGAATAAAATCAGTTATGCTAAAATAACACATATATTTAGAATGAGATTTTAATGCTTTTATTTTTTAAAATTTCAACTTTTTCAATAAATAATCCGATTCTATGATATTTAAACTAAGTGAAGTTTGTTCGTGGGATAAAAATAACCCATACGAAAAAAAAAATCCTTGAAATAGTAATTTCTAAACCACGTGAATTCTTTAATTAAATAATATAAGTGAGATTTAATCGCATGACATAATTTATACTTTCAAATCTGAAGTAACATATATTAAGCGATAGATAATTTGAAGTGTTGCGAGTGAAAATAAAAGGTTAGTTTGATCAAATGGAAACTATATATCCTAAACTTCGATCAATCTCAACTTTTTAAAGCTGTTGATCAAAATTCAGCAACCCATGATTTATGGACCCACCCCACTCCGACTTAATTTAATGACCTGGAGACAAAATCAATGGCAGGTTAAAGAAGATGCAGATACCCGTCCCTTTCAGGCTACACGTCATTTGGATAACATCGACCTTTTCAGGTTGTCGTGTTCATAGAAAGATGGAAACATGCCTGCTGAGGTCCCTTGGGCCTTAGCTTCCAATGTGTTCAACTGTAGACATTTCATGGGCCAGATAGGAAACATCCACTTGGTTTTTGAACCACGTGAAAGGAATTGAGCTGCAAAGGCCCATAATGCTCTTCTTAGTAATTGGGACTCAATACCTCCACAAAAACTCTATTTTATTTTATGTTTAGATTTTAGTACTACTTGTTATCTATCTTCTTAGTTATCAATAAAGAAATTTTCAATAAAAAGAAAAAAACCTACAGCATGTTTGGTTCTTCAGACAAAAGAAAAAGGTATCGTATGAAAATCATCGGACGTGGGGATGTAGACGTCCCATCAGGAGCGTCCCTTGTCGCTCAATTCCTGGATCTCATCAATAACAACCGTTCCTCTTAAAAAGTTAGCTCACCATCATATGTTCCGACGAAGATGATTATCACAAGGGAAGTCCGCTTATAACCTTCTGGGTGTGCGCGCGGCAATTTCAGAGGCATCGATAAAAGTGAAAAGGAGAGAAACAAACGCCACGGTTCTCGACTGCCAGTAAGGAATCGATCACAGATAAAAGGAGGGCGATCCTCGTTCAAGAAAAGAATGAATACCCAGATCAAGAAAACAGCAGAATGCGATTCGGGAGCGGCCGCTATCAGGAAGCGAGAGGCGGGGACGAGGAGGAGCAGAAAAAGGTTCGTCTGATGGGTCTGGAATTAGCAGTCAGAGGAGGACGGTGATGGAGCTGCGGCAGAGAGAGCATCCCGAAATGGGTGCGCACTAGGCTTTGACTCGGGTTGACTCGTTTCCGTCAGGGGATGATTTCTTGGCGTTTTGCTCTGCAAGCGTCGGTCGATCCATCTAATCGGTGCTCAGCGGTTCACGTTAATGGCCGCGCATGCTCCCCAGCCGATCCTGCAGCATTCTGCCTCTTTGTTGGTAAGCCATTCCTGCCCCACTTCGATGCCGCAGAAGCCTCCTCAATATCTCGTCCTAAACATCATCAAGCTTCTTCTTTTTCTATGACGAAATTATGTTTTCATCAAATTAAATTTATTGGCTTGACACAATTCATAGATATAGATAACAATAGATGGTTAATGCAGTGCGATTAACACAAGATCCATGATTACAATGCATAAAGCTTCCAGCGCTTTACATGGAGCAAATTAACTAGGCAAGCATTCAGGTGGTGATCAAGGTACATCTCATCAGTTATCACTTTCTTTATTACGTCATCGACGTCGACCAAATTAACTCCTACTCAAACACAACATTCCATAGTTCATGTGGTCTGAGTCATTTTGAGATTGGGACTCTGTTGGGAGGATGGGTCCAACGAAGCCCGTCATGAGCTCAACTCGGATGGACATCAAATGTCAACATCCGATCGGAATTTAAAATGAAACGCATGGATCTCCATCAGTGCCACATGTTACGTGGGCTTGTCTCGTGTCCAGATTGTGGCCAATTGCATGCCGTGACAGGATCAGATGTGTCAATCCAGTTGATGGATGATGACACGCTTGCCTTTTGCCTTATGTCTCAACAACCCTATGTCTCCTCCAGCTAAGTCAATCTGTGATTAATGGAGGCAACAAAAATATCAGGAAAATTGTTTAAAATTCATAAACCTATTATTTAGCGGTCAATCCAGTCCTAAACTTTCTAATTTTACCAAATTCGGCCCCTATACATTCTGCCGATTTGCTAGTGTAATCACGGACATGACCTAAAATTAATTAAGATGAGTACATTGATAATACGTCAAAATATTTCATATTAATTTTTAATTGTCATATAATAGATTTATGATTTTGTGGATGATTATCCTCGAAAGTCTTTATCTCATTACTTTTTACTCTAGTGTTTTCTTGTGCAAAATTAGTGTGATCATGCAGTGTTATGTGCCTCAACTTTCATACGGAGAATACGGCACAGTTCCTCGTTTACCCAATTAAACATGAGCTGAAAAACTTGTATTCTTTTATTTTTCTCACAAGCTCTTAATGCCTCGGCTATTGGTTTTTTTTTTTTTTTTCCGAATTGATCCAACCACGAGATATTATTCCGGGGAGGGATGATCCCCCAAGCCCCATGGACTAGAAGTTGATCTTCCATAAATAAACTATTGGAGAATCTGCACAAATTTGTGTCGATGTTGTTGGATGAACACAATTCAAAATAGCATGAGAACAATTGAACAACATTTATATGTGCAATGGAACGACACAATAACAAAATTGACAAGAAATAGAATATGTAAACCGAAACTTGTGTTCAACAAAATTTCCTTAAAACAAATTCATCCCCTCCAGTACACGTGAGGCTTCGTAGACAGATTCTTTGTCTCCTCCAGTACACGTGAGGTATGTCTCCCATGATACAACGGTTGACAGCAGCAAATAACAATATTTCAAAGTTTTCGGCGAATTTGAACAGCGTCTACACTGAACACTATCGAAAAGCAATGCAATGCAACACTTTTTTTAAAATAATGTAATGTTTGAAATTTTAAAAAAAATGTATACTCAGGCAAGAAAGAAATGAAAGAGTTTGAAAATAAAATCGGTGAAATGTTTCGGAATTAAATCTACCGTTACCGAATTAAATTGGCCATTTCGGCATTTAATCTGCCGTAACAAGTGTTTCGGGTATAATTTCCAGTTAAATCCGCCGTTATAAACTTAAATGTGTAACATGCGGTTTAGAATGGCAGATTAAATGCATCATTAGACTTTGTCGCTAAGTCTGGCGGTCTCCAGACTTTAGCTTATGAGTTTGGCCGTTTCCAAACTCTGACGGTCTCCAGACTCAGGAGTCTTGAGTCTGGATTTTTTTCAGACTATAAAACAGAATAAGTTTGGAATCAACTTCAAAGTACTCATGCCGTTACAAAAATTTGTAACAGTTTTGAGTTGGAAAATGTTAATCGAGAAGATAAAAAGTGGCTTGTTTCTAAGCCCACTTTTCGAGGGTGCATTCGCGTACGCGGATCGCTCACGCCCCACTTCAAGCTCGTCGGGAATCAAATTTGCACCCCCCTGCGTTTACACGCAAGACATAGAGCTTGTGCTATTAAAGTTACTACACTAAAGAAGTGTAACCACTTACAAAGCACTTTAAAGTCTTCTTCATTTTCAATGTGTAACTAGTATTTTTCCACTCTCCACTTTTAACTCAAAGTGTTCTTTGAGCAACAATTTCTCGTTCACCATCAATTTAATTCCAAATTCCTTACATAAACGTCCTACAAAAGCGGAAAAAAAAAACATTTTCAATCTTAAAAAAAAGGGACGCATTAAATAAATAGAAAAAAGGAAAAGACGGCTCGGCTGGTCCATGAATCTATTACCATCGTGGATAGCGGCGGCTGAAGGAGCGGGTTACTGTCGGAGAGTCGAAAGATCAATCAGAGCTGCTAACGTTCGATGACATCTCGGAGCGGCGTCGACCAAAGGAGTTGTCGGCAGAGGCCACGTGCGCCGAGACAATCAATTTACGTGTTCATTATTCTCACAACGCACACGTTCTGACGTGGGATCGAATATATTCATATGATTATATGTTGTTTTCGGAGCCGTGTCTGAAGAACGTATCTTTGTGCGGACCCCTCCCATCCCCATCGGACTTCAGATCTTTCGTTAAAACTTCGACGAACCGAGGAGCGAGCACATAACGTGATCTTGCGCGTTGGATCCCAAAAGGTCCCGATCGTTCTTCGCAGCGTCTTTTTCCCGACTCGTACGTCTCGTTCCGAATTAACTAATTAATCTTATCCATATATGAAAAAAGTGTGTGGAATCCGACACGTAAATAAAATGATTTGGAAAAAAAGAAAAGGCACTTGACCACAGCTCAAGAAAGAAAGAAAGAAAGAAAGGAAGGAAGGAAGGA
Source organism: Melaleuca alternifolia (assembly GCA_019926035.1). Classification (NCBI taxonomy): domain Eukaryota; kingdom Viridiplantae; phylum Streptophyta; class Magnoliopsida; order Myrtales; family Myrtaceae; genus Melaleuca; species Melaleuca alternifolia. The sequence goes on along the minus strand of JAGKPW010000119.1, from coordinate 1,158,046 downwards.
ATGTGGTCATTGATATAGGTATGACAGCAAGTAGGTAACGCGCTAGGACGACAGGCTTTGAATGTGGTATTTGTGATGGACCGATCCTGCACACGAGATAAATTTAAGCCTATTAGACATGTAATTATTGTTTAAGTATCTAATTTCACTAGTTTAGTTTTAAATGTATATGAGACATAGTTAATATGGATATCGATCGTCCCACATAATACGGCTAACATAAATATAAATGATTTTTAACAACTTTATCAAAAAAATCCATTTTTTTATTTTTCACTTTCTTAAAAAAATTAAATAAAATGAACGTTCCACTTGAGAAAGAATTTCTATTGCTGATAATAAAACATCAAGTACAGTAGCACGTACACTTATTTCGGTCGAATTTTTGTATCATGAACAGCTTTCTAATTAAATATCCAATGAACAAAAAGACAACATAAATATAATGAATTTACATTTTTGTTGTTGTTGTCAAAGAAGAAGAAAAAGAAAAGAAATTACAAAAAAAAAAGTCCAAGCTGGAAATCCCTGCTGTTTCAACCAATGGGAATATCCGTATGAACATCCTCGAGCCGATATCAACTTCCATTGGCCTTTTCCCAAAAGTCCGCTTTGTATCGAATTCAACGGAGGGGACGCGCATGAATATACTTGCGGGGGTGAGTGGGGTCTGAATATGTCATCTTATCCGTAGGCAAGACGATTCCTTCCAGACATAAGGAGGGCCATGCGATTAATATCGGACGGCTCTCATTTTTTCAAATTCCAACGGCATGTCTCCATTAAATCGACTTCTCTTAACACGACGGCTCGTTCTTACCGTTTCCCATGCATGGTAAAGAGAGAGTCGTGTGTTTCTTTATATAAAAAAACAAGTGATCGAAGCATAGTTAATGATTATAATTATAATATGGACTGAAATCATTGAAACAGTTCAGAACCATAAATAATTATTTATAGTTGTTTCACTATAAATAATTACAATATGGACGGAGTGCGTGCACAGTTGTTGTATGAGGATAAGTGCAAAAGGAGTGGAAAGTGCTTCCACGAAGGTGCCTTCGCTCTGCTGGAAAAAAGAGAGAAAGAAATTAGTGATAATGTTAAATTAAAAAGGGTTGAACGCTTTCGTTGCTCCCGTAATAACAAGACTCGTACTTGCAGAATCCATTTGGCAGCAAGGAGTCAGTTTGAGTTCTTTCTACGGGAAATCAGCCACTCCACCTTCAACGTTTCTTAACGAAAGATTTTTCTGTATGTATTTGGTTTTCATCACTTATTCATTAATCCGTTGTTGTTGTTGTTGTTGTTGGCGTTGTTCTTCTGTTTTGCGGATCACAAATCTAAAATCATGTGGCTTTAGCTTCGATTCCTGATTTTGTTTTTTATGAAAATGGGGAGAGCGCGCGCATAGTTGTTGTATGAGGGTATATCCATAAAAAAAAAGTTCAATAAGGTTCCATCTGTGTGAACAGAATCAAGTGTTGTTGGTATTGAGGATTTGGTTTAGTGTGGTGAGATTGAAGAAGAAGAAGAAGAAGAAGAAGAGGGGGAGGAGGAAGAAGAAGAATGGATGTAACAAAGGCTTCAATGATGCACCATGTGTGCATTGCGCTGTTTGCTCTTTGGTTTCTTTCCAAATTTGATCGATGCACGCCATTCGCCTACTTCATCTCCTTTATTTATCTCTACCTGGTAAACTTTTCAATATTTTTCTTTGTTTTGGTTTAAATTTGTGTTAGCCCTATTAAGGGCTAACTGTGAGTCTTTCTGAATTCTGGTGCTTGAAATATCTGAACAAAAAGAAGTGGCTTATTATGGAATTTAAGTATTATTGTCTATGCATGTCCATGGGCTTACACCTGTGAATTTTTTCCTTCTAAGGTACACGACCATTTCATTACGAGGTTGCAAAAGAAAGTGCAGTTTGAGGAAACGAGACAATCAAACCAGAGAAGGGTATGCTTGCCAGTTGAATATTTTGTTTCTCTTTGTTTGGTCCACCGTCAGTTTCTTAGATTTGTCTGGCTTCACTAACTTTTCTTTTGTCCAGGTTCTTACTGATTCTGAGACAGTTAGGTGGTTGAACCATGCCGTGGAGAAGATATGGCCTGTCTGCATGGAGCAAATTGTGTCACAGAAGATTCTCCGTCCTATCATACCTTGGTTCTTGGAGAAGTACAAACCATGGACTGCTGTATGAACAATCTCATACTTAATATTCGTCCTTTGTCAAAGTGATGCCACTGTTAGTTTTGTTCGTATGATCTGACTTTGTGACGATTGTGAGTATGCCTAACAGAATTATGTATGGTAGAAGGTTGTTTGCTAGTCTTTTGGGCTATATGACAATGTTCAATTAACCACAGCAGTGGATACGAACTGCTGCATTTGTTCCAATTGTCTTGAGCTGTTAATTTTTTTTACTCTGCATTTTGAAAAGAGACCCATATCCAGGATAGATTGTCTCGCATCATGTACGTCCAGTATGTCACTATGATAGTATTGGAAGTAGTGTTGTTAAATAACTCGACTTGCTGGTGATGTAATATTCTTGCCGGTTGCTCTATGTGCTGAATTTCGCTATTCCAAAAGTATCTATTCCCTATGCTGTGTCTGTATGTTCTTCTTCGTCTTGGTGAATGCTGGTTGTTTCTGCAGAAGGAAGCCTTAGTCCAGCATTTGTACTTGGGAAGGAACCCACCTATATTTACTGACATGCGGGTTCTTCGTCAAAGCTCGGAAGATGATCACTTGGTGAATATTTTAATTGTGGCATATTTTGAAAAATATTTCACAGTATGGCCTGAACAGAGTCTGAAATTTTTGCAGGTTCTAGAATTGGGAATGAATTTTCTCACTGCAGATGATATGAGCGCAATACTTGCTGTTCAACTGACCGGCATTGGAGCGTGGGCAAAGTTGCATCTGACCGGCATGCATGTGGAAGGAAAGGTGTACATTATGTGCATGAATGTGAAATTGCTATTGTAGAAACATAAGTTAGATCATAAGTATCAACTTTCCTTTAGTCAACATTGGCCTATGTTCCGGTCAACTTATTGCTCAGTTGTGTTGGTAAACTTTTGGAGGATGAGATCAAGAAAAAACCTCCTCGGATTTAGTTCGTGTTCCGTTGTCTCTGGTAGACTAGCTAAGTTGGTTAGCTGATAATTTAAGAAGGGAGGGTGGTGCTGATAATTTGTACCTGGAACTTCTAGTGTGGTAGTATTGCTGTCTTTCTTTTGCAGAAGTATAGCTCAGTCTCAGGACAGTATGTGCTTTACTGAAGGGGGGTGGATTGGCTTCTCTCTTATTTGAATCATGAGATTTGTAAGTAGATTAAGAAGGCAACTTTCAACTCTACATATTGTGAGGTCCAACAACAGCAGTTTTTTTTAAAGGATTTTGTTAACAAGTACTCCAGGGACACTTGTTCAACACCCAATAAGGACAAATTATTACTTTCATTGCATATCTTTCAATGCACATACTGCTTTGTGCTATATCTAATCAATGCATTGGGGATCAACTTGTTTCTTTCAATAAGTACAATTAACTAGTGTCTTGGAGCACTTGTTAACAAGACCCTTCTTTTAATTGTGCTGCATCTCTCTCACAGGTCTTGGTTGGAGTAAAATTTATCCCTGAATGGCCTTTTCTTGGTCGTGTAAGAGTGTGCTTTGCTGAGCCACCGTATTTCCAAATGACTGTGAAGCCTCTATTTACCCATGGTATTGATGTGACAGAACTTCCTGGTATAGATGGATGGCTAGTAAGTCTTATTACATTTTATCTTATGTACGATTCTCCCTCTCATGCTTGAGTTGCTGTATTTATTACTGAAAATTTTATCTTTTGGTAGGATAATCTTTTATCGGTTGCATTTGAGGAGACACTTGTTGAGGTAAAGTTCTTTATTGTGCTTCCTCTATCGTTGTCACCATCTTCTTCTTGAGTCCAACACAATTTGATGTGCTAAACAATCACACGTTCTGATAAATCTAGTGGTGGCACCCTAGAATAATTTAGTTATTCAGATAAAAAGCTCTTTAACATTTCTATCTTTTGCAGCCCAATATGCTAGTTGTTAATGTAGAGAAATTTGCCGGTTCGCCTTCACAAGGTATTGAATAGATTTGCCTCCCCCAACATGCATATACAATTGTGCATCCTACTTTGACGTCTCAGCATGCACTTATTGTGCGTCTGTGAAACTAAACACCATGTAAATGTAAATGAATGACAGAGAACTGGTTCTCCATAGACGTGAAGGAACCTGTTGCCTATGCCAAAGTAGAAGTCATTGAAGGATCTGAAATGAAACCATCGGATCTGAATGGTTTGTCTTTAACACTCTTTTGAGACAGTGCGCTCTGCTCAATTTCTCGATACTCATATTCCATATTTTTCCATTTGCATTGCTTTGAATCATCTGCAGGTTTGACCGATCCCTATGTGAAAGGGCAGATGGGACCTTACAAATTCAAAACTAAGATACAGAGAAAGACATTGGCTCCAAAATGGCTAGAGGAGTTCAGGATTCCTATCATAACGTGGGAGTCGCCTAATATTTTGAATTTTGAAGTTCGTGACAAAGACCCTATATTTGATGATGCCCTCGGGTTTGTTTTCAGACTCTAGAAGCTGCAGTAGCTTTCTTTTATCCCAGCATGTTTTATTTTCTCTTTCCGAAGAATGTAGTTGAGTGTCCGTGTCTCCACCTCTTTCATCTGTTGATCGTTCTTTCCCCATCGTGATCAAGCTATTGAATTTAACATAGGAATTTTAGCATTTCAACCTCTTTCTGCAACTATGATTCACGAAATGATGAACCCCCTGGAAAGATGGCAGTGCGAGTATTTGCATGTTAGCTTTTTATTGACTTACGTTGTTTTATCTGCAGAACCTGTTCTATAAATGTCAATGATCTCAGAGATGGACAGAGACACGATACATGGGTGCCTCTAGAGAATATTAAAATGGGAAGGCTGCATGTCGCAATAACTATCCTTGAAGGCAATGGAAAGGTATGGTTCCTTAATTTTTTGCTGCTGAAAAAGAAGAGAATAGGTAGTAAGCTCCCAGGGGGTCGATTTGGTGGTCAACATGCTTAATCTCGTTGCCAAATGCTTAAGTCTCACGCCCACAGAATGTTGGCGATGGTAGCATATCTACGTCCAAGTAAGCCCATCTGCGGACAAATAAAAAAGGGAACAAAAGATGAATGGCAGTAAATGTGTTTCTTCTGGACAATTTTTTCCTTTCTGTGGCCTCTTTTCTGAACCATGATGTTGTCTGAGACAGGAGGATGAACATCAACCTGACGGTGAACAATTAACTGAGGAGAGTAGAAGAGACTCCTTCGCAACTGACACAACAAACAAAGACTCCTTCTCATCCGTGTCATCGGAGAAATGTGCAAAAGTGGCTGACAAATTTGAACCTATAGACATTGATGGGCAGAAAGCGACTGCAGTATGGATTCAGCGACCAGGAAGTGAGGTTCTACAAACGTGGGAACCCAGAAAAGGAAAAAGTAGGCGTCTTGACACTGAGATTCAGAGGGAGCCAAATGATGCCTCCGGCTGCATCGATTCAAACACAGATATATCAGTTTCAAAGGGTGATGGAATCGTCAATGAAAAAGGAAATCCATGAAATGATCATTATTAAACCACATGAATTTTTCAATTTAATGGGGATCGATGTAAGGAAATGGGCTATATTTTGAATCCTACATTCAATGTCTTTAAATGACTTGATTTTTACTTTTTCTCTAAGTGAGGTTTAGTTGGATGACATAATTTATACTTTCAAATCTGAAGTACGGAATATTAAGCGATAGGTAACTTGAAGTGTTGCCAGTGATAATAAATGGTTGGTTTGATTAAATGGAAACAATATCCTAAACGTCACCAATTCAAATTTTTAAAGTTGTTTGAACAGAATTCAGCAACCCATGATTTATGGACCCACTCCACTCCAACCTAATCTAATAACCCGGAGACAAAATCGATGGCGGGCTGGAGAAGATGCAGATGGCCGTCCCTTTCAGGCTACACGCCATTAAGATAACATCGACCTTTTTCATGGATCGAAGGCTTCTTTTTGTCCCCATGAAAAAGCTTAGCAAGCCTCTCGAACCGGGCTAATTCCATATCAAAAAAGATACAGTGAGATGGTTCGACTGAAGATCGCGAGAGCATAAGTGACGAAGACCGACGACCATGAAAAGTCGTGTACAAATGCTTTCACGTAAATACATTAGCCGAGCATAAAAGACGAAAAGAACATGATGCGAGGGTATTGGGATCATCTTGCCGGTTCTCATTGCAGCTCCAACACAACCCACGGTACGAAAGTAACGACTTTTGCCCCCATAATCACTTAACGGGCCATGTCGGGTTTTTCGTCGGCCATCCGACAGACTCATGAGGTCTCGGACAACTTCTACGTGTGGATGTGGAAGGTCACGATATTGTGGAAAAGCCCGCTAATGTTTAGAGTGCATTTGCTTTGACAATCTCTCTTTCCCGCGAAAAATAACGTTTGTGTTGATCAATCTAACTAAAGTATCAATAGTAATTTTTCTACCCTTGCAACTTCGGCTAATTTAACCAAAAAAAATTTCTAGCTTTAACTTTCATCCAAAATAACCTTTTATCTCGTAAAAAGATCTCCGACTTTACGTCATGTCTCAACTCTATCTTAACCTTCTTTTTTTTTTTTTTGGTAACTGAGGTGTCCGGGCCAGCTTGCGCGCACCTCAACTATTCCTCGAGGGAGACTAGCACAACAACCTACCGACATGGCCCCCCACTTAAATCACAGGCGCTTCCCTGGGGAATCGAACCCAATATCTCAACGAAGTCCAAGTTCGCCCTAACCAGCTAGGCTACCTATGGGTAGGTTATCTTAACCTTCTTTTTATCTCATGAAAACCCTAAATTTACGTCATGTCTTAATTATCCACAAATTGTTTTATCAGATAAAAACCTTCAACTACAGGTCCCATTCCTATTTTACCCTAACCTTTTTTTTACTCAAAAATCCTCAACTTTAATCAGTTCTACCCTAAATTTTTTTTCTCATTAAAAAATCTTAATTTTAGGTCTAATTTCAATTCCACTCTTTTTTTTTCCTCGTAAAATATCACTATATTTTACTTGAGTCACAAAGCTACTCTACATTAACCCTCAATCAAAAATCTCCCTTAGGATTTCATGCTCAATCTTCGATTTCTTGTGCTTAGGAATGTCACATCTCTTGCGATCAAAAAAGCTTGCACGCTCAAACGGCTTGTACTTAGGAGTTTCATTTCTCGTTTGCCAACAAGAAATTTTAAACCAATGGTTAAGGGGGTCAAATTTTTCACTTGAGTAAAAACTTCCGATTTTTTATGAGAAAAATTTATGATAAAATTAGGGCAAAACTGAAAGTAAAACAAAAAAAAAAAGTCTATGGTAAAAATGAGAGAAGATCTAAAGTTGATGATTTTTCAAGCGACAAAAAAAGTTTACGGTAGAACTGGGACTTGGAGCTAAAGTTGGAGATTGTTTATAAGATAATAGGTAAATTTTAAACAAAAATTAAAATCGGAGGTTTTTCAGGTCAATAAGCCCAACTTCATCTTCACTCGAGTCCGGGTCTTGTAGTCCTTCATACGACAGAAGCAACGAGGAGAGCCCCCAATAAATTCGCCGACACCCGAATCGAATTGAGTCGAGAGAAGAGAGAAGGGGAGTGGCGCGATGTGAACGGGTGTGCGATGAGTGAGAGAAGGAGCGTACCTTCAGACGGTGTGGCCTCTCTACTGGGAGAAAATATTAGGCATATGGCCTCTCTACTGGAGGCATCTAGGCATATGCTTTCGAATGGGAAGCTCCAGCTCACGATCCTTCGAGGGGCCAAGCGAGGAGGTGAGTTGATAATTGGGGCGGCTCCGTCGGATACTGTTGTGACCTTCACTGAACGTTGGTGTGCAGGATTCATGTCCTGGTCTCGGCAATCGTAGGGCCACTCTCTCGGAAAGGCTCACGTCGTTGTGAGGCCTGCGGTGAACCCATGTTGATTACAGTTGGCTGGTCGAGTTAGTTACTCCGATATCAATATGCAATGGGACAGGCAGTCGAGGATAAAGAAGACGCAATGTAGAACCTTTTGAATGTACACAATGTTGAGTTTCGTCAAAGCTTAGGCTTTCGGGTAAAGGGCAGCAAAGTTACGCACCGGAACAACCTACAAAAAGTCTCTATTTTGGACAAGTTAAGAACAAGTCAGTACATCATATCAACATTTAACAGGAAAAGGTTTATGTCTGATAAATCCTGAAATGTCCCTTATCTATATAGAAATTCTCAAGCGCCGTGTCTTGATCTTGATCTTAATTAAATCAGAGAGTTGCAGGGCATGAAAATGGTGCATGGAGAGAGAGAGAGAGAGAGAGAGAGAGAGAGAGAGAGATCTTGCGCAAGGCCGACGCAACTTATATGCATGATCAGCAACGCATCAGGGTCAAAGGACTTTCATCATAGCTCTTCCTGCAGCTCCTCCCGATGGATTTGTGTAGTTGAGTTCTTGATGAAAGTATTAGCATGGTCAAAACTCAACAGGACAGACCCAAACCCTGACGGGGTGCGCCGTGAACAAATTGCGCAGTCTTGAGCAAGATCGATCTCTCTTCCATTTGTACCTTTCCATATTAATCCTCCAATTGTGGACACCATCCAGCACCAGCTATTCTTTGGACCATTCTTGGACAAGCACATGAATTGGGACAACAGAGAGAGAGAGAGAGAGAGAGAGAGAGAGAGAGAGCATCATGTGGAGTGGCAAAAGTGCGCAAAGCTATACCGGAATCAAGAAAGAGAGAAATAATTTCGACCCTATTTTCAGTCCATGCACTGTTGCATGAGACTGGATTCTCCTCAGAAGGACTAATCAGTCATGTTTTTATACCAGAGTGTGCGAGAGCGAATCCAAGAGCTCAAATCGATGCTAATTCAGTTTCGATTACCAATCTCGTCCCATCTTTTCTTCATGACGTGTACTGAATTCTTCACGTGACATTAGAGACAGCATCTCGTTTGGATCGATAGACACTCTGATTTTCGTCCGATGGATATTTTGTCGTGTTCATAGAAAGATGGAAACATGCCTGCTTGAACCTACAGCATAATAGGTCCTTCAGACAAAAGAAAAAGGTATCGTATGGTAATCATCAGACGTGGGGATGTAGACGTCCCATCAGGAGCGTCCTTTGTCGCTCAATTCCTGGATTCCATCGTAACAGCCGTTCTTCTTAAAAAGTTAGCTCACCATCATATGTTCCGACGTAGATGATAATCACAAAGGAAGTCCGCTTATAACCTTCTGGGTTTACGCACGGCAATTTAAGAGGCATCGATAAAAGTGAAAAGGAGAGAAACAAACACAATGGTTCTCGACTGCCAGGAAGGAATCGATCACAGATAAAAGGAGGGCGATCCTCATTCAAGAAAAGAATGAATACCCAGATCAAGAAAACAGCAGAATGCGATTCGGGAGCGGCCGCTGTCAGGAAGCGAGAGGCTGGGACGATGTGGAGCAGAAAAAAAGGTTTGTCTGATGGGTCTGAAATTGGAGGTCAGAGGAGGACGGTAGTGAGAGAATGGAGCTGTGGCAGAGAGAGCATCCCGAAATGGGTGCGCACTAGGCTTTGACTCGGGTTAACTTGTTTCCGTCAGGGGATGATTTCTTGGCGTTTTGCTCTGCAAGCGTCGATCGATCCATCTAATCGGTGCTCAGCGGTTCACGTTAACGGCCGGGCATGCTTCCCAGCCGATCCTGCAGCATTCTGCCTCTTTGTGGGTAAGCCACTCCTGCCCTACTTCGATGCCGCAGAAGTCTCCTCAATATCTCGTCCTGGACATCATAAAGCTTCTTCTTTTTTGATGACGAAATTATGTTTTCATCGAATTAAATTTATTGGCTTGACATAATTCAGAGATGTAGATAACAATCGATGGTTAATGCAGTGCGATTATTAACGCAGGATCCATGATTACAATGCATGAAGTTTCCAGAACTTTAGATGGAGCAAGTTTAACTGGGCAAGCATTCAGTTGGTGATTAAGGTACAATCTCATAAGTTATCACTTTCTTTATTACGTCATCCACTGTCGGCCAAGTTAACTCCTACTCAAACACGACATTCAATAGATCGTGTGGTCCGAGTAATTTTGAGATCGGGACGGTGTTGGGAGGATGGGTCCAACGAAGCCCATCATGAGCTCAACTTGGATGGACATCAAATGTCAACACCCGATCATACTTCGAAATGAAACGCATCGATCTCCATTAGTCCTACGCGTAGCGTGGGCCCGTCTCGGGTCCCGATTGTGGCCAATTGCATGCTGTGACGGGATCAGATGTGTCAATCCAGTTGATTGATGATGACATGCTTTCCTTTCACTTTCACTTTATGTCTCAGCAACCCTATGTCTCCTCTAGCTAAGTAAATCAGTTATTAATCTAGACAACAAAAATCTCGAAAAAAAGTTATTCAAATAGTCATAAACTATTGTTTGATGGCTGATCTAATCTTTAACTTTCCGGTCCTACCAAATTTACTCCCTACATATTCTGACGAGTTGTCATTATAATCACCAACCTGACCTAAAATAAATTAAAAAAAGTGCCTTAATAATTCATTAAAATATTTAACATTAAATTGATCATCGTATAATAAATTTATAATTCTTTTATGACTATCTTCGAAAATATTTATCTCGTTACTTTTTACTCTAGTGTTTTCTTGTGCAAAATCAGTGTGATCATGCCGTGTCATGCGCCTCAATTTTCACGTGGAGAACACGGCGTAAGTTCCTCGTTTACCCAATTAAACATTAGCTGAAAGAACTTGTAATTCATTTTTGTTCTCACAAGCTCTTAATGCCTTAGCTATTTTTTATTTTCGAATCAATCCAACCATATAATGGAAACATCGTGGATGCCTCTTCTTTAAAATTTAATTTGTTTACCGTGATTTGCATCTCTTTTCACGATCGAACCACAAGATATTATTCCGGAAAGGGTTGATCCCCCAAGCCCCATGGACTAGAAAAGAAGTCGATCCTCCATAATATAAAAAGACGGCTCGTCCCTCCTGAATCTGTTACCATATCGCGGACGGCGTCGGCAAGAGGAGCAGGCTACTGTCAGAGAGTTGAAAGACAAATCAGAGTCGCTAACGTTCAGACGACGTCGAAGCGGCGTCGATCGAAGGAGTGTCGGCAGAGGACACGTGCGACGAGACAAGCAATTTACGTGTTCATTATTCCTGCAACGCGCACGGTCTGACGTGGAACCGAATGCGTTCATCATTATACGTTATGGGTTTTTTTGAGAGCCGTGTCTGAAGAACGTACCTCTGCGGACCCCTCCGTCCATCCCTATCGCATTCGAATTAACTAAATTAATCTTGTCCATATGAAAAAGTGTGTTGAGTCCGAACGTAAATAAACTCAAGAAAGAAAGGAAGGACCGACCCTGCGCACTTAGATAAATTTTGGTACTGTAGTAAATAAATTTGGATAATTACTAAGAAAGTGTTAAGCTTACTGTGCATATACAAAAATTTAGTCTTTGAGTATCTAATTTGACTGGCCTAGTTTTCAACATATGCGAGACATAGCTAACATAGACATCTATCTCTCGTATGATACGGCTAACATTAAGTATACGATTTTTATTAGCTTCTAAGAAGGAAAAAATCTGAACTTTTTCAAAGTTCAATAAAATGGACATTCCAATTAGAAATGTTGATGACGACGATGATATAACGCCTCGTAGGCCTCGTGAATTAGTCGAGTTCGGATATTTGGACCGTGCGAATAATGCCGATGCAAAATGGTGTATGTACGATTTGATTTGACGAGACGGAACATCTTCCGAGTTGGAAATCCCTGCTACTTCAACCAACAGGAATATTCTCATGAACGACGTCCACGAGCCGACGTCAACTTCCGTTGGCCTTTTTCTTCCAAAGTCCGTTTTTGTATCGAATTCAACGGAGGGGACGCGTATGAATATACTCGTGACGTTCTTCTTTTCGATTTTTCGCCTCTTTCTTTCTGTTTCTTTTTCTTTGGGGGGGTGGGGGTGGTTGGGGACTGAATATGTCATCTGATCCAGTCGATTCTCGCCTTTTTTTTACTCTTTCCATTCACATCCGTGGGCCGCGTAGAATCCGGTGAGATCCTCGTAGGGCGGAGGACGCCAGGTGTCGCGGCGACACATGACGATGGCGCCTGATGAAGTAAATTCCAACGGCATAAGATGTCTCCATCAGATCGACTTCTCTTAACACGACGGCTCGTTTTATTCGTTCCCCGGGTATTATCGAGCTCTAATGTTTCTATCCACATAATCAACGGGGGACACGTATCCGACACGTCGTCGACACGTGGCCGGTGGTCAAACTCACCAAGTCCCACGACGCAGACTGTCTCTTCTCTTCTCGCTCGCTCGCTCGCTCTTCCCCTTCGTTCTGATTCGTCCTCGAGTTGCTTCGTGGGTTGTCGCCTCTCTCTTGACATTTCTCGCTTCGCAGTCCGGGTTCGTGGCGTCACCTTGCTCCGGTTACTTCCTCCGTAAGTCGAAAAGAAAAATCTTCTTTCCCCCATTAGTTATTTGGGTGTCTAGTGATAATAATGATTTATGGTTCTGCTGGACTGTTTCGATGATTTCAGTTCACATTAGACCAATTCCCAATGCCTGTGTCTTTAATTCATTTTCCAGTTTAATGGGCAAATGAAAAACGGTTCGTTCATTTCGTTTGGCACCCCCGCTGTTTGACTTCTTGATGAAGATGACGATGATGCGGGTCGGTGGGTATGTGGTTTTTTTACTTTCTCGTCGATCCTCTATTGTTGTTTTGCTTTACGGATCATAAATCTCAGGTTATGTGGCTTCAGCTTCGATCGCTTGTTTTTTAATTATGAAAATGGAGGGAGTGCGTGCATAGTTGTTGTTTGAGGATAAGTGCAAAAGGAGTGGAAAGTGCTTCAAAGAAGGTGCCTTCGATCTGCTGGAAAAAAAGAGAGAAAGAAATTAGTGATAATGTTAAAATAAAAGCATTGACCGCTTTCGTTGCTCCCGTAATAACAAGACTCGTACTTGCAGAATCCATTTGGCAGCAAGGAGTCAGTTTGAGTTCTTTTTACGGGAAATCAGCCACTCCACCCTCAACGTTTCTTAACGAAAGATTTTTCTGTATGTATTTAGTTTTCATCACTTATTCATTGATCCGTTGTTGTTGTTGTTGTTGGCGTTGTTCTTTGTCTTGCGGATCATCAATCTCAAATCATGTGGCTTTAGCTTCGATCCCTGATTTTGTTTTTTATGAAAATAGGAAGAGCGCGTGCATAGTTGTTGTACGAGGGTATATTCATAAAAAAAAGTTCAACAAGGGTCCATCTGTGTGAACAGAATCAAGTGGTGTTGGTATTGAGGATTTGGTTTAGTGTGGTGAGATTGAAGAAGAAGAAGAAGAAGAAGAGGAGGAGGAGGAGGAGGAGGAGGAGGAAGAATGGATGTAACAAAGGCTTCAATGATGCACCATGTGTGCATTGTGCTGTTTGCTCTTTGGTTTCTTTCCAAATTTGATCGGTGCACGCCACTCGCCTACTTCATCTCCTTTATTTATCTCTACCTGGTAAACTTTTCAATCCTTTTCTTTGTTTTGGTTTGAATTTGTGTTAACCCTACCAAGGGCTAACTGTGAGTCTTTCCGATTTCTGGTTCTTGAAATATCTGAACAAAAAGAAGTGGCTAAATATGGAATTTAGGTATTATTGTCTATGCATATCCATGGGCTTACACCTGTGAATTTCTTTCTTGTAAGGTACATGACCATTTCATTACGAGGTTGCGAAAGAAAGTGGAGTTTGAGGAAACGAGACAATCAAACCAGAGAAGGGTATGCTTGCCAGTTGAATATTTTGTTTCTCTTTGTTTGGTCCACCGTCAGTTTCTTAGATTTGTCTGGCTTCACTAACTTTTCTTTTGTCCAGGTTCTTACTGATTCTGAGACAGTTAGGTGGTTGAACCATGCCGTGGTGAAGATATGGCCTGTCTGCATGGAGCAAATTGTGTCACAGAAGATTCTCCGTCCTATCATACCTTGGTTCTTGGAGAAGTACAAACCATGGACTGCTGTATGAACAATCTCATACTTCATATTCGTTCCTTGTCAAAGCGATGCCACTGTTAGTTTTGTTCGTATGATCTGACTTCGTGATGATTGTGAGTATGCCTAACAGAATTCTGTAGGGTAGAAGGTTGTTTGCTAGTCTTTTGGGCTATCTGACAATGCTCAATTAACTACAGAAGCGGATACGAACTGCTACGTTTGTTCCATATTGTCTTGAGCTGTGTATTTTTTTAAACTCTGCATCTATTATTATTTGAAGTTTTGAAGAGAGACCCATATCCAGGATAGATATGTCTCGCATCACGTACATCCAGTATGTCACTATGATAGTATTGGAAGTAGAGTGTTGTTAAATAACTTAACTTGCTGGTGATGTAATATTCTTGCTGGTTGCTCTATGTGCTGGATTTCGCTATTCCAAAAGTATCTATTCCCTATGTCTGTGTCTGTATGTTCTTCTTCGTCTTGGTGAATGCTGGTTGTTTCTGCAGAAGGAAGCCTTAGTCCAGCATTTGTACTTGGGAAGGAACCCACCTATATTTACTGACATGCGGGTTCTTCGTCAAAGCTCGGAAGATGATCACTTGGTGAATATTTTAATTGTGGCATTTTTGAAAGATATTTCGCAGTATGGCCTGAACAGAGTCTGAAATTTATGCAGGTTCTAGAATTGGGAATGAATTTTCTCACTGCAGATGATATGAGCGCAATACTTGCTGTTCAACTGCGGAAAAGGTTGGGCTTTGGAGTGTGGACAAAGTTGCATCTGACCGGCATGCATGTGGAAGGAAAGGTACACAATATGTGCACGAGTGTGAAATTCCTATTGTAGAGAGATAAGTTAGATCATCAGTATCAACTTTTCTGTAGTCAACATTGGACTATGTTCCGGTCAACTTGTTGCTCAGTTGTGTTGGTAAACTTTTGGAGGATGAGATCAAGAAAAAACTCCTCTGATTTAGTTTGTGTTCTGTTGTCTCTGGTAGACTAGCTAGGTTGGTTAGCTGTTAATTTAAGAAGGCAGGGTGGTGCTGATAATTTGCACCTGGAACTTCTAGTGTGGTAGTGCTGCTGTCTTTCTTTTGCAGAAGTACACACATAGCTCAGTCTCAGGACAGTGTGTGCTTTACCGAAGGGAGGTGGATTGGCTTCTCTCTTATTTGAATCATGAGATTTGCGCTTTAAGAAACGTAGATTAAGAAGGCAAACTTTCAACTCTATATATTGTGAGGTCCAACAACAGCAGTTTTTTTTTTTTTTTTTGAAGGATTTTGTTAACAAGTGCTTCAGGAGCACTTGCTCAGCACCCAATAAGGATAAATTATTACTTTCAATGCATATACTGCTTTGTGCTATATCTAATCAATGCATTGGGGATCAACTTGTTTCTTTCAATGAGTACAATTAACTATTGTCTTGGAGCACTTGTTAACAAGGCCCTTATTTTAATAGTGCTGTGCATCTCTCTCACAGGTCTTGGTTGGAATAAAATTTATCCCTAAATGGCCTTTTCTTGGTCGTGTAAGAGTGTGCTTTGCTGAGCCACCGTATTTCCAAATGACTGTGAAGCCTCTATTTAGCCATGGTATTGATGTGACAGAACTTCCTGGTATAGATGGATGGCTAGTAAGTCTTATTACACTTTATCTTATGTACGATTCTCCTTCTCATGCTTGAGTTGCTGTATCTGTTACTGAAAATTTTATCTTTTGGTAGGATAATCTTTTATCTGTTGCATTTGAGGAGACACTTGTTGAGGTAAAGTTCTTTATTGTGCTTCCGCTAGGTCATTACCATCTTCTTCTTGAGTCCAACACAATTTGATGTGCTAAACAATCACACGTTCTGATCATTCTAGTGGTCGCACCCTAGAACAATTTAGTTATTCAGATAAAAAGCACTTTAACATTTCTATCTTTTGCAGCCCAATATGCTAGTTGTTGATGTAGAGAAATTTGCTGGTTCTCCTTCACAAGGTATTAAATTGATTTGCCTCCCCCAACATGCATATACAATTGTGCATCCTACTTTGACGTCTCAGCATGCAGCCATTGTGCATCTGTGAAACTGAACACCATGTAAATGAATGACAGAGAACTGGTTCTCCATAGACGTGAAGGAACCTGTTGCTTATGCTAAAGTAGAAGTCATTGAAGGATCTGAAATGAAACCATCGGATCTGAATGGTTTGCCTTTTACACTCTTTTGAGACAGTGCTCTCTGCTCAATTTCTCGATACTCGTATGCCATATTTTTCCATTTGCATTGCTTTGAATCATCTGCAGGTTTGGCTGATCCATATGTGAAAGGGCAGATGGGACCTTACAGATTCAAAACTAAGATACAGAGAAAGACATTGGTTCCAAAATGGCTAGAGGAGTTCAGGATTCCTATCATAACGTGGGAGTCACCTAATATTTTGAATTTTGAAGTTCGTGACAAAGACCCTATATTTGATGATGCCCTCGGGTTTGTTTTCAGACTCTAGAAGCTGCAGTAGCTCTTTTATTCCAGCATGTTTTATTTTCTCTTTTTTAAGAATGTAGTTAATTGTCCGTGTCTCCACCTCTTTCTTCTGTTGATCGTTCTTTCCCCATCGTGATCAAGCTTTTGAATCTAACATAGGAAGCTTAGCATTTCAACCTCTTTCTGCAACTACGATTCACGAAATGATGAACCCCCTGGAAAGATGGCAGTGCGAGTATTTGCTGTCAGTTTTTTATTGACTTATGATGTTTTATCTGCAGAACCTGTTCTATAAATATCAATGATCTCAGAGATGGACAGAGACACGATACATGGGTGCCTCTAGAGAATATTAAAATGGGAAGGCTGCATGTCGCAATAACTATCCTTGAAGACAATGGAAAGGTATGGTTCCTTAATTTTTTGCTGCTGAAAAAGAAGAGAATTGATACTTGCTTAATCTTGTTGCCAAATGCTTAAGTCCAAGTCACGCCCACAGAATGTTGGCGATGGCAGCATATATACGTCCAAGTAACCCCATCGGTGGACAAATTAAAAATGGAACAAAGGATGAATGGCACTTTTCTTGACAATTTTTATCTTTTTGTGGCCTCTTTTCTGAACCATGATGTTGTCTTGAGACAGGAGGATGAACGTCAACCTGAAGGTGAACAATTAACTGAGGAGAGTAGAAGAGACTCCTTCGCAACTGACACAACAAACAAAGACTCCTTCTCATCTGTGTCATTGGAGAAATGTGCAAAAGTGGCTGACAAATTTGAACCTATAGACATTGATGGACAGGAAAAGACTGCAGTATGGATTCAGCGACCGGGAAGTGAAGTTCTACAAACGCGGGAACCCAGAAAAGGAAAAAGTAGGCGTCTTGACACTGAGATTCAGAGGGAGCCAAATGATGCCTCCGGTTGCATCGATTCAAATGCAGATATATCAGTTTCAAAGGGTGATGGAATTGTCAATGAAAATGTGGATGATAAGCAATCAACAAATCCAATCCGGCGGGGTGTACGGAAGATTGGTTCACTGTTTCAAAAAAAACCCAAAGTGGAACATCAGAATAGCATGGCTCGAGAAGTTCTTCCATCTCCACATGCTAATCTTAGGTCGATCAACTCAAGGAAGATAGGTGTAAATTTTATCGTCGAAGAAGAGGCTATCACTAGGCCTGCTTCTGCTGGGGCTCCAGGGGAAGAAATCACAAATTCTGATGAGAGCGGCTGTGAAAGTCCAAGCAGGGGACGTATGAGAAGCAAAGCCAAGAACTTTTTCAAGCAAGCAGAGAAATCGGCTCGCACGGTGAAGCATGTACTTTCGAGGAAGGGTTCAAATAAATTTAAAGGCGATTCATCAGCTGCAGTGGCAGGAAATGGATCTTTACGATCTGATTCCTCCGAAGATGAATCGCTCTCATCATCACTTGACCCTGCAATGGATGGAACAATTCGAATTGAGTCCCAACCAATAACTCTTGATGGAATCTCAAATGAGAACGGAATTTCGGCGGATACAAGTGATCAAACAGTGGATTTGGGGAAACTTTCAGAGGATATAAATGTCCAAGGTTTGGGGAGAACAGAGGATGAGGAGACTCAGAGCTCAAACAGGTCTATCGAGGGTAAATTAGTTGAGGTTGAGCCGAAAGCTGTGACTTCAGATGCAATTCCAGAAGACAAAGTTTTGAGCTTTGATGAACAAAATGGAGAAGCTGTTGGAACTTGTCCTGCTCCGACTTAGAACACTGATTTTGCTTCCTTTTCTTTCCTGTTATTCGGTATATGCACCTTGCGAAGAAGTAGTGACTAGGTTGTTGACGGAAAAAATCAGGGGCATCATATGAGGTCATGTCCTTTCCTCTGTGACAGGGATTGCTGGTGGTCTATACAGCGTGTCAATTTATAGAGGCTTTTGGTTAGAGAATGTATTTGGATATTTAGTGCTTCAAGTGAATACGTTTTCTTTCGACCCAGAAAATTATATGTTCACATGGGCTCAGATCTGCCTGATGCTTCACCATGAGGAGCTCCATTTTTCATTTTACTGGATGAATGACTAGACCTTGACGAATTGGTTTGTGGATAATAAAGCAAGGGCGATCTGGCAATTGAAATAGTACAGCGGCTGTTCTGTTCACGGCATTAGCCATATTAATGTCTACACCTTTCTTTTGGAGTCTAAAATTACGACCAGTTGCTGTTACGAAGTTACTGATAGAGTGCTTTTTTCCAAGTAATGGCTCTGGGAGATCGGCTAGTGATGTAGGATCTTCTTGCAACCCAACAATGAAATTGTGTAGCATTGTAACCATCCTAGAGAAGAGAGACCTCGATCTATATGGACGTTTTCGAACATTCACGAGACTTTCAGTCTCCCAACTTCCTGGAAGATACACCCCAGTACTCCTAGATCCTTCCAAATGCTATGCTCAACCTCACAAACTGATCACCATTCACCATTGAAGGTTCTCATTTTGTGAGCAACACTACGTCCACACAGCTTTTCTTGAACTTCAGCATACCGCAAGGATGCTTGACATGGCACAGGAATTAGATGATACGGTGGTGGAAGTCCTCGAGATTCAACAAATTCAACTCCTCCAACAGGATCTGCAGCTTTCACCTGAGTGAAGACGCTTCTCGCTTTCTTGCTTCTTGCAGTTAGATAGCAAAATATCTATCAGAAAATCGCACCTGGCTCATTGGAGCTTCCGAGATGCATGTGTCTATATCCTGGCTTGCATCTGCAACCAAAAGTGGATATCTCATCATCCAGAGAAAGATGTTTATTAATTGAATGTTCTCAAGACAACTGCATCGATGATACATTGCCACTACCATCTCCCATATGCTAGTTTGTCTCTCCTTCTCGGAGCTGCCTCCCATAAATTTTATGTAGTCATTAGCACACTGACTGATATTGGGGCTAAACTTCCCATCCATAAAAAAACCGTAGTCATTATGGAAAATGTCCGTCCGTTCCATTTTTCTCCTCTCCAAGTGAACTGCTCTCTAGAAGCTTTTCAGGAAGAATGTCGTTAGGTGCATGTCGGGAAAGCATGCTCTGAAGGACCTGTCTCCACGTCCCCATCTTTGGGACAAAACCTTGCTCGACCATCCGTTTCAGAACCCAATCTACTTCCCTTACTAACTTTTCCTTGCAAAGACCTCTTATCACCAATTTATAAGAGACAAAACTGGGATCGATGCCTATGGATATCATTTCAGCCATAAGTTCCTTCGCCTCCAGGAAACTGCCCTCGTCAAGCAAACCATACAAAACCTCCTGATAAGACCCCGCATTCGGTTGACACCCTTTGAGCTTCATCCTCTCTAGAAGCTCCATTGCCTCTTTAACTCTCACTCGCTTCCGAAGCCCCGAGATCAAGATGTTAAAGGTGATCGTATCTGGGAATATGCCTTCACGTTCCATCCTTGCAAGCAAAGCTTTTGCGTCATCGACTTTTCCTTGCTCGCACAATCCGTGCATCAGCGTCGAAAACGTCTTCACATTCGGCCGACAGCGTTGCTTAGGAAATTCGTCGAGCAGTTGGAATGCAGCTTCCAAGCTCCCATTCTTGCACAAACCTTTGATGAGAATATTCAAGCAACAAGCGTCGATCTCAATGCCTAACTGTGGCCCACGCTTGTACACCTCGTGCACCACATCAAACAGCTTCCACGACACGAGCAAATTCAACACATAATTAAAACACTTCACCGAAGGCCAGACATTATACTTCGGCATGTCGTAAAGGGTCTCTATCGCTCTGTTGATACGACCGGCCATGTTGCCATATATCTTAATGACATTGTAGAAGAACTCGTCAGACAACCTGCAAGGCCTCTCCTTTG
This sequence comes from Melaleuca alternifolia, assembly GCA_019926035.1. Classification (NCBI taxonomy): domain Eukaryota; kingdom Viridiplantae; phylum Streptophyta; class Magnoliopsida; order Myrtales; family Myrtaceae; genus Melaleuca; species Melaleuca alternifolia. The sequence continues at coordinate 1,137,514 of JAGKPW010000119.1, read as the reverse complement.
CGATTCTTCGCATGATGTCTTCAATGGGGTCGAACATTCCGGCTTGAGCGAGCCTGTCTATGGCCATGGTGAAGAGAGCTTCGTTGGGTCTATAGTCCTTTCGCTTCTCGTACTGGTTCAGGACCCCGACGATTGAATTGGGGTCTCTCAGCATCTTGATGATCTTGATAATCTCATTTGGCGCCAACCAGTCCTTGTGGTTAAGCCTTTTGAGTCGATCGAGATCAATGGCAGAAGGAATTGCAGAAATGGGTCGGTGAAATTTTCTGCTGGAAGCAACGAGAGTGCGTGAATTCATCGTCGAAAGAGAAATGGGTGTGGTGATCAGCGACAGGAGCTAACTATCAAGAACTGGTGCCATCAAGCTTGTTTCAAGCTTGCCTCTGCTCGAGCTTTTGAAAATAGTACTTACGAAATAGAACTTAAATACTTTAGCATAAATTCTGCACTTTTTCGACGTTTTATTATTTGTAATTAAAAAATTACAGATTAAAATAAATTATCAAACTCGAAGGTAACTAATTAGTATAAAAAAGGAAAAGTTGAAAAACATAATAGGGAATCTTATGTATTTTAAATAGTATATAATACTTTCCAACTGTATATAAGCGATATACAAGTTTCTGTCATTAATTGGTATGTAAATATATGTATTATGCTTATTTCTGCTCAAATCGCAAGTATATTCTTCATGTAAATGAGTTACAATTAAATATGACGGTCAATAAATTAGAAACAACGCTAGTACGGTGCGTTTGTTTCAAGAAAAATAATTTATTTTAAAAAATATTTTTTCTAAAAATAATTACTTGAACTCAAGTCAACAAAAAAGTGTTTTTATTATTATAAATAAATTATATCTAATATTTTAGTCAATGAAATATTTTTCATCCAATCATTTTTGTAAAAAAGTACAAACAAACATTTATAAAGAAAATGATTTTGAAAAAAAAGTTATTCATCACAAAACAAATGCTTAAGTAGAGAAAACTTTAATACAATATATTTAAGAAGATATTCACCTGTCTTGTCAATGTCCACTAAATTAAATCAATGGCGGTTAAATAATCATGTCAGACCTCCAATTAGTGATGAATTTTATTAACAAGATTAAGGAAGATATTAAAAGTGAAATCTTATTTCACAATAATGAAAGACTAAAAGTTCAATCACAGATACTAATCAGTCTGATCAAATCAAAAGGTTGTTGGCACAGGGTCGGTCCTTGCAGAGTATAAATTGCTCAAGTCACAAGTTAAGTACATTAGACACTCATTATTCACAAGGGGAAAAAAATTAGAGATAGTGCAACATATGTACTAAGAAAACACAATTTGGGAGGCTTGATGAAGAATCGCCTTTTTCATTCAAGTGAATTGGACGCCCGAGTACCCCCAAAAAAAAAAAAAAATTATTCTACAGTTAACAGGTCTTATGGACGTATGGGGCGAGTAGAAAACCAAGAAATTGGGAAAGGGTCAAAAGGACGTTAATTACATGATCATATCATCATAAGTATCTTGCCACAAAGAACCATAACCATGCTCTTCAAGAGGAACTCCGCAGTAAATCTGAGAGTAGTCACTTATAACTCCAAATTCAACCATGTTATTCATCATCCCATCATCTTCATACTGGTCCATGTACCAATTCATGTCATCGCTCGGCGACGAAGGCGCCATCTCCATATCGATCCAATCGAAATCCCAAGGTCCAGCAGAATTACTCACAGCACATCGTCCACCACGCTCTTCGAAAGAATCGCCGGTACATTCAAGTTCTCCGACCAAATCGCGACTGTCAATGGTGTCCGGGTTAATCTCGGCTTCTAAAGAACGGATGACGTCGTTCAATTGCTCATCGTCGCGCTCTTCGCCCTGCGGTGATTCCTCGAGCAACGAAAGGAGTATATCATTGGTAACAGACCATTCAAGTTCATCATCCGTCCTGGATGCAGATGCCCAACTCTCACGTGCAGCTGAAGAAGCCATTGGTGATCAAAGGACGTTATGACAATGAAGGAAAAAAAGATGAAAGGGATCAAACGGAGACCAGAAGAAAAGCAACAGATGGAGAGGTCTGAAGAGTTCTTGCATTGAATCCTTGGAGGGTAAGCAGGGGCTTATATAGGGAAGACCCCGAGGATTAAGTGAACAAGGCAACTCCACTTTACAAGACAAGACCCACCCAAATCATGTGCACATGCGCAACTAGGAACATGGAATGGCCATACCTAATAAACGTAACTGAGAGGCAATTTCATTAAGTTATGAACTTGAGACTCTGTATTTTAATGAAAGTGGGTGACTTAATCCCTAGTTATCAAGCGAGGATGGCGCTTCCAGGTAGGCAAAATCCACCATTGATGCAAATCTGCTCATGGAGGGCCCGACAAGACAGTCGGGGGCTGAAAAAAAAAAAACAGACAGATTGTATAATACAATGATCAAGAGACAGATAGAGAATGAATGGAGACACAAAGGGGATACGACATCAACTCTGTAGTCTCGACATGGATACAAATAATTAATTCATGCACAGTACGGTTTCATCAACAGCGGTGTTTAAGAGAGTGCAATCTGATCGAGGGCATTGTTCATGTCACTAATAAATTCCCCAAATGGCATATAACAGATGTTGAAGCAGTTCACAATCTTGTACGATAACCTCCTTTCTAAGATGCCAAAGAAAACGTCATTTTCAATCCTATCACGAATCTACTAATCCAGAATAGATACTTATACCCGTGGTCAATTAAATCAAGTCAAGAAGGTTATCGGGCTCATACTGTAGAAGATTTCTCCAGCTTTTATCGAATACACAAGTTTGCCAATCAATCTCAACGAATTCAATATTGTTCCTATTAAAAGGAATACGAGTCGACATAAGTAGGTTCGATCCCTTGTATCATATCCGACACGTCAAGTACCATCGACACAAAGAGATAACGAGTATATGTTAACTGAGTTAATAAGTGATAACACGCCCATATCGTCCGCAAGCGCATTGACAGATTTTGAAGCATCCGTTTGGTCAATTCACAGGGACGTGGAAAGTGGCGCTTTGAATATATGCCGAAAGAATGGACAGCACCATCTCGTGGGGTTGCTAAGCAAAAAGAGTATTCCCCATTAAAGACTAGAGGAGAGAGCACCCAAGTGGCTCTCGATTGAAGGGAAAATTGCAGGTCTCGATTTCCAAAATCTTTGACCATTGGACAGCCGGTGTTGGCGATGCACATGGTGCCACCGCAGACCTCCTCAGCACCTTTTTCGTTCTATAATGACAGGGATATCGATTAATTGATTGGTTAGTGTGCAGTCCGCCCAGATCAAGGTCTGGATGGTGGACCATGTTGGGTTTTGTTTCTTTTTTATAATGCCGATCACACTTCGAAATGTCATTAGAGATTTCCATCGATTGCCTGTTGTTTTGTGGAAGATTGGATGTTGAATGGACCGACACCGTGCGACCGTGTGCTATTCTCAATGGACCGTCCTGCAATACCACCTCGCCGGCCGAAAGACCCTCGATATCATCCATCGTCTGTTGCTCTTATTTAAATGCATCTCCTGTCCTCCTTGTCTCCTGGACTCTTGCATTTATTTTCTATATTTTACTTTCCTTGTCGAAATTCTTTTCTTTTCTTTTTTGCAGTTTTAATTACTTGAAACTCTCCACTCCACTCGAATACTGTTTTGACAGCAAAGTGAGGAAGTTCTCTTTTTGACTTTGTCAGGAGTAGTTCCTGGGTTTATACTATGCCTCGCCACTTGCAAATGAAAGAAACGGAGGGCCGAATCAAGAAACCTCCGTCGACCGCATAAAAAAGCCAATCCACTTTCGTCGTGCGTCCTCGAAATAACGAGGTCCCAGCAACCCTAGAAAGCACGATGGATATAGATCATTTATCTTGCCACAGAATATATACGAAATGCGTAACACGCAAGAGAAGGATTGAGATCAAATCGTGGCCACCACGTGGAGTCTGCCCACGAGTGGCAACCGTGGTATATGTTTATTGATTTGTATCCTAAAGGATTAAGATTTCTGGTGAGATAAAAATTATTTTTCGATAAATATGTCATAGTACTCAGTCTGAGATTTTTGATTATATTCGACCGTTTTTGAAAAATGATTGTGGAAGAATACGTTTTAGCTGTGTAAATATGACTCCGTTAATATAATTTCATCAGCTCGAATAAAGTACAAATAGATTGAATTTTGGGATGAATTGAAGAACGAAATACATTTCCCAAGCATTTTATAAATAATGCACATATAATTTGTTCCTAAGTTATATGTCATTATGTTACTCTAGAACCCCACCACACCCACCAGCTCAGCCGCCAGATCCGCCACCACAAGCACCGTCACCACCTCCTACGGCAATCCCGCCATCCTTGCCCACTTCAGTACCCTTACTCGCACCACTTCCTTGACCAATGGTGGTTACAGAGGCTGTAGTCACCAAAGCTGCGACAGCTCCAGCCAAAATCTCCATCCGACCATCTCTTGCATCACTTTTACTGGTATTCTCACCACCTTCTTGGCATCAAACAATGTCGGCCGAGGTTTTAGAGTAGTCTCATTTCTCTTGGCCTTACAGATTCAAGGGTCGATTCGCTGGCATCTTTGCTTTTGCAGCTTCCCCAGCAGATACAAACCAGGCTTCTTAGATTCACCATTGCAGAAAATGCTTGCTCAGTCAGATCAGTTCAGCAGAGTGGAAATGTAACGCTGTGAGCATGCTCTCCAAATTAGCACCTAAGATGCATGTAAAACCCGTGCACAAGTATTTAATGAGGTTTCTTATAGACAAAGTAAGCTCTAATTAATTTAGACTTCAGTGAAGTATAACATGACGTGTGGTCCTCCTTACCAAAAAAAAAAAAAAACATGACGTGTGGTCCACTTCTACTTTATCCAAGCATATAGTTCTGCCTCCAAACGGGTGTTGCCTAGGAATAGATGCATTCACAATCATCACTATTCTCTAACTACTGTCTGCACAGATGATAAGTACGGAGAGAGAGGTTCGTAGTTAAATCAAGATAGCAGTCTGATCCATTCCATGAATGGTCAGCCACCACAATGTACACAAATTGTAAGATACAATTGCAATATCGTAACAAACAATGCCAAGGATGACGAAAATTCAATCTTCTTTTCATTTAACAACTGAAAGGCAAACTCTATGCACAATTATGGTTACCGATATGCAATTAGACACGCAAAATTCAAGAAGGTACATGAAATTCATGTCTATTCATTTTCAACATTTTATATACCCGAGAGCATAAGGGAAAATCAACATCAAAGATGTGAACCACAAAAATGACCTTCTCCCCACTTTTTGCTAGGTGAACCAAAATATAAGTTAGCCAAGCACAAATGACATACGTCCTACACTCTCCTGAAGGACAACTTGTAATTCCTACTTAACCAAATCGAGAGAAAAAAAAGAAGAAGGTAGAAGTATCCCAGCAAAAGCATATCATGAGAAAGTTTAGCTCTGTAAAGTCAATGCTGAAATAATGTATTAGCATGAAATGAGTGGATTGGAGGAGGGGGAAAAATCAGCAAAGTCCAAAATCTTCATTCCACCGAAAGTGCTCAACCAGAATTTAGATTATATGAGAACCTCTGTAACATATAACCCTCAGATCAAGCTCCATTGCAACCACATGAGCCACTGCAGTTAATGCAAATGCACATCGCATATGATTATGCCTTTTGGTGCGTAAGAAGTACAATACCATGAAAAGAAGAAAAACAACTTGCACATGCATTTCTTCTGTTCCAAGGCCTAGTTTCCTTTGAAATCAATAGTGCAAAAACATTTTGAAAATGGTTAGCAGAACAGAATCAGATGTCCAGCTGATGAAAAGTCATGCATACATGTCCTGGAAGCTCAGTACAGCTATGCTTGCTGCACCAGGAGACATCCAGAGATGGTAAGCCATCATAAGTACCTGTAATCATCATCATCTTCAACTCTGCTCACCCCAAGTAATCGTTCCAATTTCTCATTCAAACTTCCCGGTTTAAACAATAAAGCATGCAGCCTAACTATTACAAAATGAAGAGTCTCAGATGAGTAAGGCTAACATCAAATATAGCCATATGACCACCTGCAGCACAAGCTGGGCAGTCTGAGGCACAAGATCAGCCAGACATCATCATCATCATGGCCCTCCATTTGACCAAATGGCTGATGTCAATATAAAAGCCAAATGGATTTTTTATCTTTTTATGAAGCATAGTGAAACGAATTTATGGCTTACCTTGTTTCTTCAAGATACTAAATTTCTGGAAGCTCTCACATCATTTTTCTCAGGACCCCACTGTCAGTACCATTTTGTTACAAATGCAACTGGAACAACTCTGAGTTGAGCACCTTTACATGGCTACCTCTGGCTAACACTCCTGGGATTGACTGATAACCTACAATTATGAGTCAACATCATCAGCAATAAAACAGCTTTCAGATATAGAAAAGCAAGTGAATGGGAATTGACGGACAGAAAAGGAAATGCACACATGATGCAGTCTCCTAAATGCTGCCCAGAAATACAAGCAAATACCAGAGACAAAATAATCACATCTGAAAAACTGCTTACCAGAACAACTCATGGTTAATATTTTGCAGCTTGCTGAGTATAAAACCAGTGTGTGGCATGAAAAAGCCGCCACTTGTACAGGAGCTCTCAAGTGCACTTAGGAGTGCATCATCCCTCAACAGCATTCGCCATTATTTTCATTACATTGAATTAGCAAATGCACCTCTCTAATGCAATCATCTGCCTAACATCCCAAAGTATTTCTCTAAGATAACTGAGGATCAACAGAATGATAGAATCAATGTGCCACTTGGACCCAACTGCTTCCAGCTTGCCTGCGAGGATTAACTTCTTTCAGTCTTCCCCTAAATTCTGCAACATCCTCCCACAGAGAAGCTGACACACAGAGTTAGATAATAGAAGATAGTTTAAAGATCTGTTAGGCCCTGACTTGCTTAGCCTCAGGGCAATTTTTTTGGCTGTTTAAACATTCCCACGTTTACTGCAGGTGTTCAATAATTTCTTCCGCAGAAGAGATCTCACATTTGACGGAACGTCATCTATGAGATTCTTCACCTCATCTAAAAGTTCAGCTTGACCTAGGAGATCAACCATGCAGGCATAGTGACTCACTGTTTTCTCTGAATTATATTCATTTCTGAGACGTTAAAAAATAAGCCAACCTTCTTTCACAAGCCCAGCATGACGCATCTGGTTGTAGCCTTCTTTCACTGTTGGAGTCTTCTTTCACAAGACTCCAACAAAGGTGATCGCATCTGGTTGTAATCTTGCGTCCTTCATCTTATTAAACAGCATGAACACCTCTCTACCCTGGCCATGTCGCGCATATCCAGACACCATAGTTGTGTAAGAATCCAAATTATGGCATTCAATTTTATCAAAAACCCTACATGCACTTTCCAGACTTCCACACTTGCTATACCTATCAATAGTCAAGGATGCAACATGCACATGAGCCGTAAAACCAGTTCTGATAATGCAGGCATGAAATGGATTCATGGAATTCCCAACTCTAGTGCAGACAAGCCAGCACAAGCAGAGAGACAACTGGATAACATAGAATCATCCACCAAGTACTTGGGTGAAATTAGAATTCGGAGAAAGTTTTAGAGCTCAATCGCAGTGCCCATTTTGAGTGCATGCAGTAGTCATGGTACTCCAGGAGACCAAATCTCGCTTAATCATAGATGAGAACACAATAAAAGCATCCTTAATTCTGGATTTAAATGCTGAATACATATTGATCAATGCGCTTCTAATAAAGAGATGAGACTCAAATCCAACTTTCAGAATGTAACCATGGATGTGTTTTCCTGTAACCAGCGCTTCTGTTGGAAGGATCACAAGAGTAAATTGGCTAGGTTTTACAGAATTTGAAGCACAAACCAAGTCACAAAACATTCTCAAAGTTTCTTGAAACCAGCCTACTTCATTGCAACCTGACATTAAGACCGTCCATGAAAACTCATTGTGCATTTGCATTCCTTCAAACACCCATTTTGCATCATCAAATGCTCCACATTTAGTGTACATCTCGATAAGGGCATTTTCTAAGTACATCTATAGTAATCATCACCAACATTTTTGACAACATGACAATGTATTGATCTTCCTTCTTTCAACAACCAAAGATTTCAAGAAAGTCGGAGTATGGCACTAATTGTAGAGACTCGGTGCAAAACCTTGACTTTTAACCTCATAGAACAAATCCAGAGCCATCTCACAGTAATGATGTGAACGAAAGTGCTAATCATCACACTAAAGCATACCTCGTCGTCTATATTGTTGACATCAAGGAAGCATTTGTAAGCTTCAGAAACCATTCCCATGCCTCCATACATCTCTATTATAGCAGTACCCAGAAATGAATCTTTTGAAGCCATATTCAATCAGAGAGCAATTTACCCGGTTACCGAGAGTTGCACTTTCACCTTTGAGCAGAAACTGAAAACACTGGCTGGTGTATATTTTTCGGGCTTATTACCTTCAGCAAGAAACAAGATGTGGCAGTTAAGGACTTCTTCAGCATCTCCACTCTGATGAACCCAGCCAATAGAGTACAGGAAACCACATTATCTTTCTCTTCTAGATTTTGAAATATTCCAAAAGCATTGTCCAGGATCCCAATTATGAGTGAGAATCAACCAGAGCCCCACCTACGATAACATCATTTTATTGGACTAACTTTTAACAATTTGGCCATGAAACAATTTTGCCAAGTCAACATCCAATGTGTCAGCCGCTAAGTTTGCAAGCATCGCATGGATCAAATGATCTGATAAAATAATTGGAGAGCTTCCTCTATATAGTTGTTCTGAACAAAAGTATCAAGTAAAGTATGCCATTCCATAAGGCTTCAGATATTTCGCGTAAAGGAATGCTGTCACACATCATACGACTGGTTCTTAAGTCACCCCTTTCAATATAGAGGCCAAGAACAGAAGTACTGCGGAGCCCATTAGGCTCAAACCCGCACTTGAGTAATTGTGCATTGATAAGCATTCCGATCGTGAAATCATGAGCAAGTCTCCATGACTTAAGCGTCACCAGAAACCAAATTCATTTGGCTTCACACCAGTCCGGCACATAAGAGCATACATCCACAAAGCAAGCTCATACTGGCCGCCACTCAAGTATAGAAATCATGCCGGTCCAAGACACCAAATTGCCTTCATGCATTTCGTCAAACAGAAAGCGGGCATTCGCAAGATCACCACAGAGAGAATAAATCCTCGTCATATTGTTCTGGACGTACACCTCCCGATCCAACCCACTTTCATAATGACTGAGTGAAAGTGACCTGCTGGGGTTCGACGCTCTGGCGTCGCCAAGATGTTGGAAGGGGAAGACGCATTCTTGAACGTGGAGTTTCCCACTGTCTGGTCTTCGGAGCGACCTTTGAAGCAGAGAGTGAGGCGTGGTCATGCGAAGAGTCACTGAGAAGCGACAGCTAAAAAATGTCATCTTTGCGACTGTTCATCTGCTTATGGCGGCTTTGAACAGCCGTGTTTGGAAGAGCAGTGTCAAGATCCGAAATTTGTCCAAATGGGAGGGCAACGGAGTGGCCAAGAGAAAAGAGCCGCCGGCAGGCACCCGCAAGTTTCCTTTTCACACACCACCAGGGCTGAGGCAAGGGCAATTTCTCCATAATGGGTAATTTCAACCAGGGGCGAGCCCACCGACTTGGGACGGTCCATGTTCAAGAGAACGTAATGAGGCCGCACATTGGGTGGCTAAAGCCCACCGACAGGACACTCTTTCTTTAAACTGGGTGGCCAGTCCCCCTCACTTCCTTTCAATAATTTTAGATTTGGATTTTAGTAATTTATGTAACTCACCTTAAAAATTGTTTAATGAAAGTTTTATTTGACAAAAAAAAAAAACAGAGTCGAGCATACTTCGGGCAGCCTGTTCCCGCCTTTAAATAGAGAATGCGACTCCAAAAGATTAAAATTGGAAATTGCCCATTGATTTTATGAATCTACCTAAGGACCTGATCATCGGTCCAATCCGATTTTCAAGTTGGTTCATGAAATCAATCCCATTAAACTTCATGCCATGCCCAGCCATGACTTTCCTACCTGGCCAAGTCACCTACAGCAAACCCAACGACTTCTATTGCTCCACCTTGACAATTCTTGCAACAGAGGATCTCCATTGGCATAATTGGACCTGTCGATATCATTGACTAACATTCTGCAGGTCACTAGCATTGTTGCGGCTCGTGTGGCATTAGCCCAATTCTCCGCGACGTTTTTAATCTCGACAATGCAAGTCAGGCGACACCGGTATTTGATCCCTTGCCCCGCCCGACAGTTTCGAGAGGAATTGGAACCGGGACTGAAGGTGAAAAGATTGCCCAAGCTGCACCGGTCGCTACGAACTTCCTATCTTGATTTTTGTCCATTAAAACCATCCTTTCCATTGCTGCATCAATTACGATTCTGTTGTTGCAAGTTGGAAAGAAAAGCTCTTTCTTTCCCTTTTTTGGTATTGACCGATGAATGTTTGCCACCAGTCTCTCCTGTCACAGTTGTTCCCAAATGCATCCATTGAAGTTCTCTCCATTCAAATATCCCATTAGCCCATTTACTGTTCTTTGCTCAGAATTCTCAGAATTCTAACATCTTTTGACCATGTTTGTTGCACTTTTTCCAACTTTTGTAGATAATCGAATGCAATCAAATCTCTAGCCAATCATTGCTTGTCCAAGATCGTCCATCGCTCGAATTTCTATTGATCCTCAATCGCTCATTATCTTATGACCATCTCAATCCCTATATTTGACATTAGTACCACCCAATTTGATGCAAAATAGTATGCTCTTGGTGACAAAAGACAAAAAATAAGAATGAATAATATCATTGATCCGGTCTAAATGTGCGGATGAGCGATTCCACACCTAAAGCCAAAAACCGAATCAATCTCGAGTGGTCTTAGATCCTCTACACACCCTTAATTCCAACTTTTGATGCAGATGGGTGATCTATGAAATCTGCATTAATGGAAAGTGAGACAAAAGCCTATTCTTGTTTAACCATAAATATTGCGGTGATTCTTAATTTCTTGCGGGAGAATTACCATGAGAAGATGAAATGATTGCGGTGGCAATATTAAGTCTTTTCTCATTCAAGACTAAAACTAAGATCATTACAATTCATGAATATATAAATTATCTTTAGTTTGTGACCCATTAATCATACGCATGATTGAAGCAAATTTCTTAGATCTGGGATAAAAGGAAGGCATGCTGTCTTCCTTTTGGTTAGCATTCTAAGACTAAAAATTTCACTTCTTCCTTCTTTTCCTTTGCTTTCTCCTTTAACCAACTAGCGCTGGAACAACTTGATCATTCCAATTTCCATGAAGCTTGGACTGTAATTGCACATGTATCGACAAAAAGTACCGTAAAATTGAAAAGATCAATCAGATTGTAAACATTATGTCCCCTAAATCTAACTCAGGTCGAAAGGTATTGACTTCATCAATTTAATCTTTAAGCTCATGCCTCTTAAAGCGACTCGCATAATAGATCTGGTTGTACTTTCAATTTTAAATTCACTAGCACGGTTATTACTCAATCCTTATGATCTTCCAGAATCTGCCTTTTAGCCCCTATGCCTTTACTTTGGAAGATCCGAAGAAGCACAAGTGTTAACAAGGTAATGAAAATATCCATGATGCTGCTAACCTGATCATCAGTCTGAATGTGAACAGATCAAGAACACAAGGAGGACAGGTAAAAACATTCCCATTTCAATCAATAATGCAAAGAAACAAGAATATCGTGTCCTCTAAGTGCTTAAGTACGATATCTGACACCCCATTAGCAAAGCATTTAGTCAAAAAAAAAAAACGGGGCATTGCATCTATCTAGCTACTCTATCTAACTGAAAAATTCCTAAGAACTAGATATACAATGACTAGAAGTCCGTGCAGCCACCCGCTTAGGGTAACGACCGCTGTTTACATGTGCATTACAGTTCCTATCACTGGATGATCCGCTCGGTGGATTCACTCTCTGTTTCGACCTCTCTCCTTTCTGCACTCTACTGGGTTCTTGGGTAGATAAATAGGAATCCAGTACATAGCCCTTCTCCTCTGAGACGAACCTCGTCTGCATGCCACCATTCAATGATAATCTACAGGAGACGGCATTTGGCTGGGGGTACTCAGAACCATACAAATTGCCGAAGATCGAGGTAATTGGATCTACATTGCACATATCAGCATAGTCTCCAGTGCTGAATGAGTCTCTTGTACTCTCTGTAGTAAAAGAAGCAGCCTCATCCGAACTCGTGAAAAGAGACCAATCGCTTGATGTAGCATCAGAAAATTCAGGGCCAAAAATCTCGTTATAATTCTCAACCAACCGTTGCCCATTTTCGCTGAACCGAGTAACGCCAATAGACGCACAATTTGCTGAGTTTGTTGCAGCAATATATGGTGGTCTTGGAGCCAGTGAAGTTTCGTGGCCATCGTGGCTGCCTTGTTTGGTCTCTGCTTGTCTTGAAGACTTTTGACTTCTTAATACGCAATTTCTTTCAGATGCATAACCTGGTTCTCTAACAGCTTTTCCAGATAAACTTTTCTGCGGGCGTGGACAGGACCTGAAAGGGCACAAACAACTTGAATTACAGGAAGTCTTAGAGATGCTTCACTGGATAGTCTTAAATGCTTCAGAATCTTTGCACAGCCAGGAACAAGGTCCAGCGTTTCTCATGCTGGGATATATGGATGAGAGGCAAACTCCTGGTACCTCAAATCAACAGGAAGACGGACTGAGACAAAAAATGATCTCAACAACGAAAGTGTTAATTACCTCATGTAAAATAGGATATATGCTCCTTCTGACATTACATGGCTCATTGGTACAGGTCGAACCTGTTTTTGACACAAAGATTGCATTTCAAAAATAAACTTAAAAGGAAAAAGAGACCTTTCAACATACTTAATCTAGCTTAGATTGGGTGAACACATTAATCTCATCTTGATCTTTCTTCTTTTGACTTAACTGTACCATAATGCGCTACAAGTTAAATGGTAGAAATAAGTAGTGATAAATGATAGGTGAACCGAATCGTGCAAGAAATAAAGTTATTTACATGCCCAGTAAGACACAAGATGCTTCCACCAAGGAGCATTTGCAATTTCAACCCAAATTAAAGTGGCCTTGGGGTGGATGCAAGAGAGAGCTACAACAACACTTAAGTCAGGGATCTTTCTGTCCACTTAGAAAAAATATTTAGGCAACTCCCTTGCAGCTCCTTGTATGAGCCAGCATCAATGGTGTCAAGACCAGCTTTAACCATGCACTATCGGAAACATAGAAGATGTCTGAACCACTTCACTCGCATCAGCAGCGTATTTCTATGCAATACCCCTCCTAGACTTCCTAATATACCAGGAAAGTCACAACCTATTAAGGAATTTTACAAATTTAAACGTATCCACAGTCGCAATGGGTCATGGCTGAGTGAAAAATCACTAATTATTTTGTGAATTCATTAGGCCTCCCTTTGCTTCACAGGTTTTTTAATGCAAAGAATGCTCTCTTTTCTTGAAAGTTGGTTTCCAGGGTGAAAGGAACTGCAGGTTTTGACGCTGAGTTTTTTTTTTTTTTTTGCCCTATATTTTAGGGCTGAGTTGAGAAGAAAAAGTCTACACAAGTAGCATCTTTGTCAAATGAACTTCAATCTCAAAAACCTCCAATCAAGTAACAACTGTTCAGAGATGTTACCTCAGTGTCGTCTATCCTGAACCAACTGCCTCGCAAATTTCTCACATAAGATACATAGTGTCCAGAAAAAGATGCATTCTGATTATCCAGATGGACAACTACAGCATAAAGCATGTAAAGTGGAGGCACGTCGCCTTTTCCTGTCATGTATGGAATCATATCCAGCATTTCAGGAAAAGTAATGCACTTAGTTATTTTCCCATATCTTCCTTCCTGCAGAAGAGAGGCATGATATATTGGATCAGTTCACTCGCCTCAAAGAGAGAAGGAAACTAATATTACTTAACCACTACGAAGATCCAGGCAACTGGTTAGCAAGAATTATATGATTAGCACATATCATCTGAAACCTGTCTGTTCATTTCCACCACTTGAAGTCAAATCAATCATATCTTCATCACCTAGGTACTCAATTTGATACCGCTCCACGGCCCACACTAAAACAGTGCTGTACCCCTGGATGTCCAATCAACTGCAACTGCCCATCCTACCTCCTCTACATGCTTGACTGCCCATCTATAGACAGTATCTAAAGAAATACGAGTCCAATACATTCTTTTTAGCAGAAAGTAGGCCATTTCCTATATTTCTTTGCAAAAAAGCTTGATACACTATCTAAGCAACATAACTGTCTAAGCTGTAATCTTGAGCCAAGCATCTTAACATTGATGAGTTAAATAACTTGTCAAAGCACCCACTTCACAATTAAAAATGCTACCTGGAACCTCTTCAACACAATAGTCAGGATATTGGGTGCCTCGTGCACACTCAACTGCTTTCTGGCTCGCACATATGCAGCACATCTTGTCACAAAATGTTTAGATAATGGTAAGTATGGGCAAACAAAATATATGCACATTACAACTTGATGAAGAATGGTATCTAACCTTCCACATCTGTACATGTTCTCTCCATCCAGATCTTCTGGAGTTGTAAATTGTGTCAGTGCATCTTCCAATGATTCAACTGGACCATATATCTCCAACGTGAGATCCATTATGTTTTCACATCGCTCTGACTCATGATGACATCTCAAACACTTGACCTGGAAAAGAAGGAAATTCACTTTTCGTGAATTCAGGGAGAAGATTACAAAAGCAGAAAAAGGAGCTGCTGCAGCATTTGCAAGGAAAATGACGGCAATCACCTTTGATCTGAGGCGCCCACCAAATGTATACTGAATGAATGTTGTTTCTTGCAACCTTGGATCAACCTTCTTCTCCCCACCCAATCCCTCCAAGCAAATGGACTGCATTGATGCGACAAGAAGCCTAGAGAATGACATAAAAGTATAGCGCATTGAACTTCTGGAGTAGGCCCCATTAATATCCTCTCTTTCATTTATTTGAAAACTGAAATTCTAAGAATTCCTTCTAAAGAATTGTGGCTACAAGAAAACAAGCACGAAAACTTTACAAATGTTCACTTACAAACTCAAAAAGTTTCCTTTAAATACCTCAAAAATTCATGAGCATCTTCCTGACTTCCTTCACCAATATGGCGATTAAGACTCCGCATGTGCACTAGTATTCTGCTAGGAGACAGTGGTGCACCACTTTCTCTCAGCATTGTCACATGTTGCTCAAGTTCACACAAAAGGCACCACTCTTTTCCAAAACCTGGAATGCATATAAAAGATGCTATGATAGATAATGACAATCGAGAGGAAATTATCCAAATTGGCAGAAAGCAACAATCAGTTAACTACAAAGAGTATGGACAGAAGGAATTACAGGCTCTTGAATGCTCTTTGTGGAGCAAATAGATAGTGAGAGGCTTTGTACATGTCAAACACTGCAACACAGCATTGGCATAGCAACTGCAGAGCAAATATTAAAACAAGAATATAAGACATTCATGCTGCTGCCAATAACCAAAAAGATAAAAACCTTGATTAGTTTTACGGCTAGAACAGCTACAGTGAAAAAAAGAACAATAATTGCACGACAACCATAAGCGGTTTTCCATTAGTATTTTGGTCTTAATTCATTGCATCGGAACAATCTACATAAAGGATCACACTTCACAAGAAGTTGCAGTCTGTCATAGTCTTAGACTCTAACCAGTTGATGATTCAATCTGAAACCAAAAGCAGAATTATGATAGAATCACCTGTTGCCGCAATTGATAAGTCCCCTAGGTGACAAGTTGAAAACTTCATACTGAAAGAACCTTACAAATTCTTCATAAGGAAATAGCACCTGTAGTAGAAAATAAAAAGACTTTTAGTAGACATTCCTTTCCTCATGAAGGGAAAATGTTTAAATTGCAAGATAAATGCATTCAATTGTTACTAACCTTGGATTTTTTCTGCCTCTCGCCATTATGTTCCGAAGCATCCCACTTGCTAAGTTTCATTGACTTCCTTACACCCATCATCTTCGTCATTCCAGTATTAGCAAATGTACCGGTTCCTTCTGCAGCAATTACCCCTATCACTAGTGAAGTTACTTCAAGATATTGGGATAAACAATAAAAAGCTTAAGATTGCAAATAGTGATCATCTAAACAAACTAGAATCACCTGCAACTTGTTCCCTTCTCTCACTTCCTAAGCATTGCTGAGCAGATGCTTCCATCATTGAATTTGGTGGTTTAGGTACACTGCTCTCAGAAGAAAATGAATCCCTTTCTGCTTTAACACTGCCCCTCGTTGTCGCTTTAGACTGACAGTCCAATTCCATGGTTTGAGCATTAGAAGTTTCACAGACATTGCTACTGCCTGCGACAGTATATGGGGATCTCTCACTTGAACTGACCCCATGTTCTGATGAAGAAAAGAAGTTGCCATGATTCTCCCTTGCATTAGACAAGTTCTCTTGTTGGCTCGCCCGCTTGCTGTTCTCCTCAATTTTATAAGTCAAACCAGCATATCCATTGATAGACCCATTCATGCAATTGAAGCTGCTTCTTCTAGTAGTTTCTCCTTCAGACCCTACCAATCTATTGGTATTTGCCTGCACATATTGAAGAATAACATATAGTAAAGAAGTCCGATCATCATAAGAATAATACAAATGGAAAAAGAGTTGTCGCCAAAGACGACACCTTATGCCTTATAAAAGCCTCCTTTCGGGGGCAAGAATTAAAAGAGGATGAACAATCAGTCAAGTTCGCACTAACTTCATCAAGGGAATCATATTTGCATCCGTCATCTTTTCTTGATATTCCCCTGCTTAATTTACGTGAAGCTCGCTTCTCTTTACTCTTCCTC
Source organism: Melaleuca alternifolia (assembly GCA_019926035.1). NCBI lineage: Eukaryota > Viridiplantae > Streptophyta > Magnoliopsida > Myrtales > Myrtaceae > Melaleuca > Melaleuca alternifolia. The sequence goes on along the minus strand of JAGKPW010000119.1, from coordinate 1,120,477 downwards.
TCTGATGCTGAGACTTGAGATGCATCAATCGAAGAACGAGAGACAGAAGCTGAGGAACCGTTGCTCGCAGAATTGTACATTAGATCATCTAGATTATCTTCCATTAAGCCGCGCTGAGGAGATGAATTGTTCCTGGTGATGTCCAGCGGTTGACATTCTTGTCTATGTACTTGCCTCCAGTGAATTATCTGACACTTACCAGAACTGCGTGCAAGAATTTTAAGGTAAAACTTAGTTGTTCAAATACTCCTACCGATAGATATAGCAGATGCACAGTTTCTGGAATTAACCTTTTTGTACATAATATAAATTTATTCTGTCCAACTAAATGACCACAGCTTTGCTCGACAGAAAATATCTTAATTCAGAGATTTCCACAATTATGAATGGGAATGCCCATTTTTTTTCTATCTTCAAGAGCCTCCATCTATAAATTAGCAAAATAAAAGAAGAGAATTCTTTGGTATACCAACCACTGGAGTAACTGAGTAAAATACGCTGAAATTGTACAGAGATATGTCTTAAGTAAGTGATCATCATCCAAAGAAGCAGAAATTTAGCGGATCCAACCATACAATTGAAACTTAAATGCAATCAGGGTAGTACTGACAGCCGTTTCGTCAACTCATTTGACAGTGGCAATTCATGTTCACATATAATAATCGTGACAAGTCGTGTAATTGGATAACACTATTTTATTGCAAGTTATGCTATAAGACTTATGTCTGTCATTTCGTGCCAATCCATGTCACTTTCAGGTTTGCCTTATAATCATGTCAATTCGTGTCTGAAATTGTCAGGCCTTGAAGACTTGAATGGCAGTCCTTTGGAGGATCGTTTTCCTGCTTTGCAAATTTTAATTAACTTTTTCCCATCGTTACCACTTTTTCTTCCAAGGAGAGTGAGTTGCAGGGTCACTAACCAATATCTAACGGACTTGCATCTGGAGCAGCGAGTTGTTGCTCGACCAAAGCATCGTACACATTGATGCGATCCATTTTTCGAGGAAGCCACAAGAGGGACAACATCAGCGACAGCCATAGCTTCAGCTTTGAAAGCTTCCTCGGCAGCAAGCTGAGCAAGCAAACTTATCCTATCTTTCTTCTTTGCAGAATCACTCCACTTCCCAAGTAAAATGTAAGCAGCCAAAGGAAGCACGACCAAGACAAGAAACAAGATTGGAATATCAGCTTCCCTTGGTTCGAGCATGGTCCCAGTAGCATACTCATGTCCAAAATTAATGTGAACCAGCTATCCGGGGCTAATCTTTGCAACTACTCCAGCGCAACATTCTTAACATGGAAAGTTCGCTAAGGAAAACTCTGCTCTGCAAACCAAACCTGTTGAGTTTTTAGGAATCATGATTCTCAGTAAACATGAGAGTAGCATCGTTGATTAGTCAATAATAATACCTCTACAAAATAGTGACAAAAATGATACATGCATGACTGTTATCATTCAGAGCAAGCCAGCCAAACAACAAGTTATCACAAACTCAACAGGATGTACCACAAATGACTCGTGTACAATTGCTCCTAAAGTGCAAAGGATGTACCACAAATGACTCCACAAGTATAAACCATAAGTTGGATGCGGGCTGCCGGCGAAAAACTCGAGATTACTCCATATTCCATGGTAAAATGCGACAAGTTAAGTACAATGGAGTTTGCCTTGATTAATATATAGAGGTGGATACGAAGGAGAATGCTATTAGATTGGCACAATGGGCGCGGAGTGCTCTTTCCTTGAACCTAGGGGCCCAAATGCACAGAGTAAGCTGAGAGTCCCTAAAGAAAATAGAACGGAAAATCTAGTGAGATGTTTCGACGACGCTGACCAGTCCACGATTTTGATGGAGGTTTCCGCTTCCATTTTGGGGTCTACCTGCATAGCATCTCAGAGCCAACACATCCAAAAAGTCCCTAACTTGACTAAGTATATGTACCCAACCGGTGCAGTGGCCTAAGAAAGCATTACAAATCCGGCACAAAAGAAGACCTGAAGTTTCAGGATTGCACATCTCCGCCAAAGGAGAAGCTAAGGACTGCCAACATAACCCCCTAAAAACCCAACATTCTCAACCGGAACAAGATTTGCCATTTTCTCAAGGGGCAAAAAAGACCCATAAAAAGAACAAGCTCGACTTCATACCGAGAGGCTAACATTGAAGACCACCGCAAGCACAGAAACCCACCAAACGGTTGAAAAAACTGAAATCAAAACGAGTCGTACCTCATGAGCTGAAGAGAAAATCCAAGCACAACCCACCTGTTGGGTCCTAAGTTCTTGAGCTTCTTCAATCTTTCCTCGCAAAGAAAAGGAGGAGAAGGCAAGGAAAAACAAAAGATTCTTTGATTCCACGGATGGTAAGGTAAAGACACGAACTTCCCCCGAGAAAAACACAAACTCCCTTCACACTTGCGCAGACACCCAGACCAGCATAAGTAAAAATTCCAGCTTCACCTCACGCACCCCCACCCAACAGGCCAAGCTTACTTTTCGAGACTTTGGGCTCTTTCACGTCCGGTTACGCGGACTCGAAAACGGGCTTGCTTTACTCCTCGGGCCACGTGGGTGTTCCTGATTCGCTGCTAACTGTCAGGGGGCGGGGCCTACTGCAGTGTACCGCCACCCCTCCCCCGGTGGCGATCTTGAAGGTGCGCCCTCGATTCGTTCTGCACCGTCGGATCTGTGGAAAGACGTCTCCGTACTTGCTCATCGTGGAAATTCTCGGTTGATTATGGGGGGGGGGGGGGGGGAGAGCGGGGGGTCAAAAGGGAAGACAACAATCAGCGTAAGTCAGTGTTCAAATGGGTGTGGGCCCACCGTTGGATGTTCTTCCCAATAATTCTCATCCGAGGGCCACGTGTACGGGTGGGATGGCCAGAGGGGACGAATGTTGTCTTGGTCCTGTCCCGTTTTGTCTCGGATTTTTAAAAGGGAGGGGAGAAAAAGAATTCCTGCAAATCTCAGGTTTTTGTTATTGTAGTCCTATCACTCCACGTATTTCCAACATCGGATCCAAACAAAATGAAAAGGCAAATTGCAGATCTGTCCCAAGCTTTTGGGGGTTCTCGCAAATTGCCCCCGACCTGCAAAAACTTTTTTCAGTTTGCCCCATGAATTCTAGAAGCCTGTTGCAATGTCCCCCCCCCCGGCCCGCCCGCCTAAGAGTTGATTCCAACTAAATCTCGCTTGGAGCTCCAATCACAGTATAGCACATGACCAGTCGTGAAGGGTAGATTCGTCGTAATCAGTCTATACACGTACTAGTTTGAAATAAAACTTGGAGTTATGATATATATGAGAGTATGTGATTACAGTTCTGCCGAGCAATAACTGAAGTCAATGCCGGAAATGTATCTTTTGAGTAGCACCGACACTTTTTTTTTCTGTATAAAGGTGATGTATGATTAATTTGCCTCGATCCCAAAAATTAGGAGAAATCGTATAATTCACTCAAAAATAAAACCGGCCACTATTTATGTTGGACTACATTCATCGGTTGAATTTTCTTGTATTTTAATCCTATGATGAAAGATTCTAAGACCACGATGTCTGTGGAACTATAGCTTGACATGTGTTTCACACTTGAGTTGATTTTTATTTTCTTCTATTGAAGGAGACGGCCCGTGAAATTATTGTTCCCTTTATTTTTTGTGAAAGGAAAAGGAAAGAGATAAATTTCAATTACACAATGATTGCTTTCGTGTTTTGCATTTTCTCTTTTTCTTTCTTTGGCTTGAGGGAAAATAATTTCTCCTTTAATGCAGTGTAAAAGGAAATTCCGATTGTACAACGGGTGCCTTTCTTTTATCTTCTTCTTTTTTTTGTCTTTATGCAATTCTTCTTCCTTTCTTTCTCTTTTTTTTGCCTTTCCATTATTGGCGAATCAGTTCTTCTTCTTCTTTTTTGTCCTATGCTAAGTCTTTTTGCTCTCTCGGATTTTTATTATGCCTCTTTACTAAAGGTGTGTTTGGTTCGGCTTTCCCAAAAAATTTCGAACCTCCAAAGCCCATTGGGGAAGATATGTGGTGTTCGTCAATCATTCTCAAAGGATTTTGAAGTGTAAAAATTAGCATTGGGAATGCTAAAATTTGAAAGCAAGTTCTATTTGCTTTCGGCATTTTCCCTAAAATTCACCAAACACGGCCTAAGTGTGGGAGTCAAACCTCTTGCCTAAAGCTAAATATCGCCACTTGGGATGAACTAATATGATTTAGTTCTTAACGATGTCAATATACACAGTTGATGAAAAATGCAAGAGTATTGAATGATAAAGCGTTATACCACAATTACTTGATTATTGAAACCTAACTCTTGAAGGAGAGAAATTCTTACCTATACTAGAGAGAGAGAGAGAGAGAGAGATTGATTAGGAGTTAAATTGATTGTGAATTTCTTCATATTGACACGAACGACATGTTTACGAGTTTGAGATGGTATTTAATACCATAACAAAGATCTGCATCAAAATACAAACCTATCATGAAGTGACTTAAATTGATATGTTTCTATTAGTGACTATGAATTTCTTCCTTTTTGATAAATATCTAACCAGACAACGAGAGAATCTCTACATGAGTTTGGATGTTAATTATCCTTGATTTTCTTAATTTGCCCCTTAAACTTTGGAAATCGATTGCAACGTGTCCCCCGGAGTTGATTCCAACCAAATTCGGCTAAGAGCTCCAATCACAGAACTAATTGCAGAGGGCAAAGTTGGTATATGAGAATAAACATACAAATAGTAAAAGAATAATTCAAAAAATATAGTGCATATGAGAGTACTCAGCTAATGTTTAGGCGAGCATCTAATCAAAGCCAATGCCATATGCAGATCAATATACAGTTCTAATATTTATTCTTTAGTAGTCTTTATAATTTTTTGTGCTCACATATAGAGATGAAGCCTAATCAGCTTGCCTTTCATAACTAGTCATGTGGACAGATGCATGAGAAGATTTTGTCAAAACCCAATGCTGGGGAGGAAAATTCCTACGAATTTAAAAAAGTCAAGGGGCAAATTGCGAAAAACGAAACATCATGGGGTAACTTGTCACGATCCTAAATCTTAGAGAGAATTAAAATAATAAATCATAATTATCGACACGAAGTCTTTTAAAAGGTTGAAATGTTATATCTCAACCTCACGATAAGAGATTGTAAGGCCACGGTACTCATGGGACCATAGCTTGACTCGTGCTCTGTACTCAAATTGATTGCTTTGTTTTTACAACAGGAACGGGCCAACTCGTGAAATGTTCCCTCTACCCCATCTAGTGGTGAAATAGGTTCTATAGTACCCTCTGCTTGCCAAAAAGAAAGGGAAAGAGAAGATAAATTCCGGCTGTACAATGATTGCTCTAATGTTTTATGTTTTCTTTTTTTTGGCTTTTGGCAATATGATTTATCCTTTAACGAAGTGTAAAAGGAAATCCCTAGTGTACAACGGTTGCTTTCTTTCCCTCCTTTTCTTTTGGTCTTTATGCAATAGTTCTTCCTATTATGCAAAGTTGATTGGATTTGAGTGGGAAAAAAGAGGATGGATATAGCATTATCGCCGAATTTTGTTATTACATGAGTTAATATCGTTCAACTAATATGGATCTCGATACATACAGTTGGTAGACAAGAGATCAATATAGAATAACAAAGTATCGTGCCACAATTTCTTGATTGGATTCGCGCCTCTACTAGATATCCAGAGAGGGACAGATTTTGAGTTAACTAAGCTGTGAATATGGATATAGCATTATTGCCGAATTTGGTTATTACATGAGTTAATATCGTTCAACTAATATGGATCTCGATACATACAGTTGGTAAACAAGATATCAATATAGAATAACAAAATATCGTGCCACAATTTCTTGATTGGATTCGCGCCTCTACTAGATATCTAGAGAGGGACGGATTTGGAGTTAACTGGGTTGTGAATCTCTTGATATTGAAGCGAGTGACGAGTTAATGAGTCATTAAGAAATGATATTTATCGTTACGACAACGATATAACAATATAAAATCTATCATGAAGTGACTTAAGGTGATACATTTTTACGAATGACCATGACTTTATTCTTTTAAAAAAATATTTAATCTATTCTCGGGAAAAACAAAACTCTCTATGAGTTTGGATGTCAATCATCCTCGATTTTCTTAATTTGCCTTATGAATTTTAGAAATTGAATGCGACGTGTCCCTTAGAGTTGATTCCCATCCAGTGTTGCTTGGAGCTCCAATTACATAACCAATCGTGGAGGAAAAAGCTGTCGTGTAAGTATATACATACAAAAAGTAACAGATTGATCCAAAAATATACCACACGCGAGAGTATGTGACTAAAGTTCCGACGAGTATATGATTGGGTTCAACCCAAACTGCATATTGATATACGGTTCTGAAATATATGTTTTTGTAATATTTTTTCTAGCGTAAAGAGACGATACACGATCAAATTTCCTTTCAAAACCAGTAACATAATTGGATATGATAGAAAAATTCGCCTAAAGTCAACGTTAGGGAGGAAAGATGCAACAAATTTCAGATGGTCAAGTGGCAAATTGCAGAAATCGAAACAGTACAGGATAACTTGCCGAAATCTCATGACAAGAGGGAAATTGTAATTCTCTCAATGATAGAAGCTCGCAATCATCTAGAATTATTACATTTCAATCTTATGGTAAAAGATTATAAGGTCATGGTACCTATTAGACTATAGCTCAAGATGTGTTCCACGCTTGAGTCAATTACTTTGTTTTTGCAACAGAAGAAAACAACCCTTGAGAGATGGAAAAAGATGAATTCCTGTTGTACAATGATTGCTTTTATTTTTGTTTTGTAGGGTGCTTTCTTGATGTACAATGGATGTATCTTTTTCCCCACTTCTTTCCTTTTCTTTCCCTTTTCTTTTGTCTATATGCAATAATTCCATCTATTCCGCGATATCAACTTGATTCGAGTCACACAAAAAAAAAATCAAAGAAGGATCGTTGCCAAATCTATTGTTAATATAAATTATTTCTTATCAATCTCAATATACGGTAGATGGAAAGAGAATAAAGCATAGAATAACGAAACCTCGTACCGTGATTTCTTAATTATTACAACTAAACTCTTAACTGAGAGAAGATAACATATTGTGCTATATGTAGTTATATGTGAACTTTTCCCGAGACATTAGGAATTAAGCAAATCATGAATTTCGTAACGTTGATATAAATAACACGACGATGACTAGGACGGTAAGAGATGATATTGACAAAGATTTGCATCAAAAAGATAGAAATCTACCATGGAGTGATTAGTTGATTCGTTTCTATGGGTGACTGCGACTTTTATTCTTATTTCAATCGAATAATAAGCACTCCATTAATTAGAAGATACGAACAAAATTGGGTGGGATTCGGATGCCAATCATGCTCAAAAGATTCGACTATTTGATGCATTCTATACCGAGTTAAGAAAGCCGTCATTTAGTTTTCAAAGTAGATGATGTGGCTAAAGCAATTATTTCACGGGCCTCTCGCTCTGGCGAGCTTCTCTCTCACTGATGGTGAGTTTTCCCTATCCTTTTGGTGATAGCTTTTCTTCGGAATGTAAACCCTAAAACTTTCTTCCTCGCTCTTTTGAGAATGCCAGTGGCTATACCTCCTTTTACCTGTTTAGTCAGCACCTTTTCTCCATGAGTCCGAACAATGGTGCAATTTTTGCCTCATCAGCTAGGATGCAGCTGGTGTTTTTTTTTTTTTTGAAACCCTACAAGATGAATACGATGTTTTACATCCTTAGTTAACACAGAACTCCCTTCAATCCTTGCCTACAGTTTATTTATAGGCCAATTTCCCAACCCAAACCCTAAATTTCCCACGCCCCACTCTGGATTTGTCCCGAACCATGGAAAGTAGCCACGAAAACCAACTGAGAATGCTAGCGCTGTGTAAACGAATGGGGGATCTATGGAGCGCGGATGATGTTGTTGAGCTGAATGCCAAAATCCCTGAGATGGAGAAACAGTCTGATGAGTTTCTTCTGTATGGGAAACTATTCTCAAAATCAAATGTCAACTTTCAAGCTTTCTGGACCACAATGAAGAAGGCATGGAAATCAGAAGACATCAAATGTGAGGTAATCGAACAGGGACTCTTTGTATTTATCTTTAAATCGGAGGAAGAGCAGAAAAGAGTCCTAAAAACAGGTCCATGGTCCTTCGCAAGCAACCTTCTAGTTCTACAAGAAGGCGACCCTAATGTTCCCGAACACTGCTATGAATTTACATATTGTTCTTTCTGGGTACACTTGGTGGGACTCCCACGGGCTGTGATGAAAGAAGAGTGTATTCAACTGATTGTTGCTAAACTGGGAGAAATCGAGGAAATTAAAATTGAAGCTAGAAACAACAGCTTGTGCAAAATAGGGAAAGTCCGAGTGAGGTTGAATTTACTCCACCCTCTCAAAACTGGCACCATGATTCATGTGGGAGATCGAAATTGGTGGATTGACTTTAAGTATGAACGATTACCACATTTCTGCTTCTCATGTGGTCTCATAGGCCATTACGCAAATTATTGTCCGAGCATACCATACGAGGAGTCGGGTATAAATCAGGACAAGCCAAGCAGATAGGGTTCTTGGCTAAAGGCCGAGGTTAAAAGTCTCAGTCCATGCTGGAATACATTTTATAGAGACATCGATTTTGCGGCAGAAGATGATGATGTGGTGCCTGAGACTCCCATAAACCAGAACAATGTTGGTTGTGGTAGTAAAACTAATTCTGAAGATAGCCAAGCTTTAGTGCTCTACAACTCTACTACACAACCAATGCTGGAAGATAGCCCACCAGTTGAAAATAGCGAATTAAAAAGAGGAAAGAGAGCACAACCATCTGAGGAACATCAGGGTCAGTTGATGTTATGTGATACAGAAGCTGAAATTAGGGGGCGGAAAACCCTAGCTTAAAGAAACAAATTCCCAAGAAGATAAAACGTTTTACTCCCTCTGAAAAGAGGAGCTCCTCGACTAATCTGGTTGATATGGAGAAGTTGTTGGATGCACCTATCCAGGTGTGTGAAAGTAACTTGATGAGGGCTTGGGTGGCTGGCCCTAATAAGCTACCAAAGGAATCATGAAAATCCTAAGCTAGAACTGTCAAGGTATAGGCTCTCCCTTGACAGTCCAGCATCTACGGGCTTTAATAGCCCGAGAGAGACCTAATATGGTTTTTCTTATGGAGACAAAAAACTAAATAAGGGTGATGGAGAGTATGAAAAGGAGACTTCGGTTCTCCTCTATGTTTGTTATTGATCCTATTGGAATTGCGAGAGGTCTAGCCTTATTATGGGATGATTCGGTGCAGATCACTATCAATTACAGCGGCCAAGAGATGATTGAATTATCATGTAAAGATATTACAAATGGGTTGCAAATGAAAATATCCTTTTTACATGCCTAAACAAATTTTCAAGAGAGGATCTCCCTTTGGAACTTGCTCAGATCCAGAAATGGTGTTAATACTACACCATGGGTATGTATTGGTGACTTCAATGAAGTCTTATACCATTGGGAGAAGGTGGGTAGGCGTGATGCAGAAAGATTCAGAATCTCGGCTTTCAGGGAATTCGTTGATAATTGCTCTCTTATAGACATTGAGAGTAAAGGCTGTGCTTTCACATGGACAAATAAACGGGATGGAGAAGAGCTGGTTAAAAAACGGCTTGATCGAGCACTATGTAATCTAGAATGGAGGGTTCTATTTCCTAATGCCGAAGCCTATGTGTTTCCAGCTATCGGGTCGGACCATGGACCTTTATTACTTTGTCTTGAATCAACAGAACCAAGGAGACATAAGCTGTTCAGATTCGAGGCCTTCTGGTTGGATAATCCAGAATGTGAATTGGTGGTAGAGAAAGCCTGGAAAACAGAAAATGGGCAGAGGAGGAGTATGGCCAAGAAGACAGAGAATGTGGCTAAAAATCTGAGACAATGGAGTAGGAAAAACTTTCAAAATGCTTCTAAACAGATTGAAGCACTCAGTACCCAACTGACTCAAATTTTGAATAGGACTGAAGTTGAAGATACGGAAGGGGAATATAAAGCCACGGTTGAAAAAATTGAAAGACTCTCGCGCCAGGAGGAACTGTACTGGAATATTAGATCTAGAATTAACTGGCTTAAGGGAGGGGATCGTAACACAAAGTTTTTTCATGCCACAACCATCCAAAGGAGACAACGAAATAAAATCTCTATGCTAAGAGTAGAAGAGGATAATTGGAGCCGCGACCCTCACATCATTAAACAACACATTATTGGTTACTACAAAGAACTATATCAATAAGTGGGCTCCCGATATTATCAGCCAATCCTAGAACAATGCCCTGTGGTTATTTTTGAAGAAATGAATGAAGAGTTAATGCGAGAGGTAACCAGAGAGGAAGTCAGGCAAGCTGTGTTTCAAATGGGAGCACGTAAAGCTCCTGGGCCAGACGGTTTAAGTGGCTTATTCTACCAAAGCCAGTGGCATACTATCCAAGAGGACACATTCGAAATGGTGGAATCCTTTTTCAACACAGGAAGTTTTGACCGTGAACTGAATGAGACCCATATCATACTTATCCCTAAAGTAGCAAACCCAGAAAAAATTACAGAATTTCGCCCTATCAGCCTTTGCAGTTACAACTACAAAATTATTACAAAGGTAATGGCTAATAGACTAAAACATTTGCTACCCCTTGTGATCTCACCAGAACAGAGCGCTTTTGTTGAAGGAAGGCAAATACAAGACAATATTTTCATAGTTTAAGAGGTCCTACATCAACTACGAACCAAAAAAAGAAAAAAAGAAGTTCCGAGCTGTACTGAAGTTGGATATGCAGAAGGCTTATGATAGAGTTGAGTGGGACTTCCTTTGTGACTGTATGAAAAGAATGGGATTTTGTGACAAATGGGTAAGTATGATCAGAGTCTGCATTTCATCTGTTATATTTCAAGTTCTGGTCAATGGTGAAGCTGGAGAAGCATTCCAACCCACTAGAGGCATTCGACAAGATGATCCCCTCTCGCCTTATCTTTTCATTATTTTGGCCAATGTTCTATCTCATATGGTGAATGAAGCAGTAAATGATGGCAGTATAAAAGGAATCAAGCTGAATCCTCACTGTCCTACTCTATCCCACTTATTTTTTGCGGATGATGCCACTTTCTTTTTGGATTGCACAATCAAGGAAGCTCAGAATGTTGCAAACTTACTGCATAAATACTGTTTTGCCTCTGGCCAGTCAATCAATCTAAACAAATCAGGAATCTCCTTTGGAAAAAATTGTCCACAGAACTTGAGGAACAATATAGCAGAAGAATTGAGAGTGCCTATTCTGGAAAAAACGGGGAAATACTTAGGGATACCCTCCGATTGGGGAAGAACTAAAAAAGATATGTTTGCTTGGATATTAGCAAGGGTGGACAGGAAGCTGGAGGGATGGAAAGAGCAACTTATCACAAGGGCCGGCAAGGAAATTCTGATTAAAACGGTTATCCAGGCACTACCTCAATATGCTATGAACATTTTCAAGATTCCTATATCTATTTGCAGGGCCATAGAGAAAAAAATTTCAGCCTTTTGGTGGAAGCAGAATGCGAGAAAAAAAGGAATCCACTGGAGGAGCTGGGATCACTTAAAGATAAGGAAGGAAAATGGAGGAATGGGCTTCAAAGATCTAGTGGTGTTTAACAAAGCCATGTTAGGGAAACAAGCGTGGAGATTGAGCCAAAACCCAAAGGCACTATGGAGCAGAATTTTCAAAGGCCTATATTTCCCTAATGGGACACTATGGAACGCAATGAAGGGTGCCAGACCATCTTGGGGGTGGCAAAGTATCCTAACAGGCCGAGATGCTCTAGAGACTGACATGAAATGGGAGGTAGGGGATGGAAGATCTATTCATTTAAGAAACGACCGTTGGCTAATGTCAGGCAAGATTGGGGGGCCGGCAAACAGAGATGATCCTAAGTTAGTGGCATAAATTATTGAGCCAACCACACGCACTTGGGATTTACAACTCATCAACAACCTATTTGGCAGAAGAGTTCTAGAAGAGATCCAAGCTATTCCTCTAATTATTATTTCAAGGCCAGACAGACTCATATGGACAGGACATACTGCTAGAAAATACACAGTTAAAAGTGGTTATCATAGACTAAGGTAGGTATACAAAACAACAACAGAACATCAGGCATCTTCATCCTACACAACCCCCAAATGTCTATGGAAGGAAATTTGGAAACTCCAGACTTACCCTAAAGTTAGGCAATTCATGTGGAATCTATGCAATGAATGTCTTCCAACCAGAGCTAACCTATACAGGAGAGAAATTATACCTGAGTCGTCATGTCCCTTATGCCACCAATTCGAAGAATAATCCGAGCATCTATTTGTGTTGTGCAGCTGGACAAGGATTCTTTGGTCAGACCCTAAAATCAACATCGATTTTTCCTCAAGACCTATAACAAGGATAGATAAATGGGTCAGTGATTATCTCCAGTCAGGGGTACCGGCAGGTCAAAAAGCGATTTTTGCAAATATTCTCTAGCTCCTATGGAAAGCTCGCAACTCCCTGTTATTCCAAGGTCGGCAACCTCAACAAACAAAGATTATTCAAGGAGCACTCTTACAACAGAAACTATATGATAGATGGTGCTCATCAAAAGATCCGAGAGAAGTTGACTCTACCTCGACCAACTAGAAGCCTCCAGTCCCGAACACTATGAAAGTGAATGTAGATTGTGCCTGGCAGGAAGATGGAATAGAGAGCTCCATAGCCAGTATCTGCAGAGGAACCGACAGGGTGTGTATAGGAGGATATGCGCAGCGGATTGAAGCTCGATCGGCTGTTATGGGAGAAACCCTAGCCATCCTTCGGGGGTTAACTTGGCTGAGAGAAAACGAAACTGATCTGAGGAGTCAAACTGGAACTGATCTGGCCTTCTGCATCTCAAGTGACTGCTTCTCAGTGGTAGAGACTATCACGGGCCGAAGCGAAATACCCTGGGCCTTGGCTTCATACGTTTTCGACTGTAGAAACTTGTTGGGCCAGATGGGAAACGTCAAGCTGCAGTTCGAGCCGCGCGAAACAAATCAGGCTTCAGACTGGATAGCTAAGGCCCATAAGGCCGGATCTCTCCCGAGTAATTAGGCTACGTCACTCCCACAAGAACTTTTCTTTATCTTATGTTTAGATTTCAATTCCACTTGTTATCCACCTTCTTAACTATCAATGAAGTAAACCTTTGACCAAAAAAAAAAAAAGTCGTCATTTCGAAATTGTTCCCGTGTTTCTTGGACTTTTCTTCACGTGCCCACGTGAAATTCCGATTGCGACAACATAGGTGTCATCCATCATCACCACCATCATCATTCATCAAAGAGAGAAAAGATTATCAAATCGGCCCGAGCGCAATAGGCAATCGAGGCTGCGCAGGGAAAGAAAGATTTGACAGATGATGGATGCTGGCCAGCTGCCCTGCTGTTAGCTTTCTCTCGCTGTATATTAGGGTGCGCATGACAGGCACCTAATTTTCATCCAGAATGAGTTATGGAGCAAAAAAATTAATTCTGGATGAGAAATCTGTCTGGTAGGAAATTGTCGAAAAACTAATTCTGGAATAGATTTCTCATCCAGAATTGATTTTAAGTTTTTCATTTCTCATTCTCAGGTACTATTTGAGAATCCATTCTCTTTTAACAATCTTTCTATTTGAGAAGTCATTTTTCGAATTAAAAATTAAAAATTAATAAATAAACCTAAAAAATCAAAAAAATCCAGATAATTCAGAAATTACAAAATAAATTCAAAAAAAGCATTAAAAATTCAAAAAAATAAAATATATTTTATATTATTAAAAATTAAAATATTAAAATTTTATTTGGAAATCCCAAATTTTCTTGAAAAATTAAATTTCTAACATTAGAAAAATACTGGTAAATATCATCAATTTTTCAATTTAATTATGGCCAATATGGTCGCGGATTGGCCAGGCAAAACCTACAAGAAAAATGCCTTACCTCAATATTGGATATCCTCCTCTCTCCTAGTTCTTTAAGAATTATTATATACTATGATTTATGCAAGTAAAGTGAATTCAGAGTTCAATTACAATATAAAATGTGAAAAAATTATCAATTTTTTGGGATAAATAATAAGTATTTGATTTTTAATGAAATGAATATCTTGAAATCTAAAAAATAAAAAAATTTCTTTAAATGAAACAGAAACAAAATCAGAAATAGAAACAATTTTTTTTACCATATCAAACAGATTTCTCATTCTGGAATAGAAATTCTTTAACCGTATTAAACGCGTTTCTTTCTTCAGAAACTCATTCTAGAACAGAATCAGAAAAATTTAATTCTATTCAGAATTAAATTTCTGGATAGAATTGCTGTCATGCGCATCCTTAATGTCTTACAGAACACGAGTCGATCTTGTTGACTTTGTTTTGGATCCGAAGCTCCGTCTGCTGTTGCGGTGGCGGCATGGTTTACTTATGAATCTGGTCGAGAACTACGTTAAAGAATGGTACTGTCCAGATTCACTCCCTTTCATTCCTGAAAACACCGGCCAAGCCGAGTCCAACGTAGCCGCACCTGCTCGAATTCCGAGCCGGAATTACCTCCCTCCCCACACACGGTTGCCATGCCCCCTGATTTTCTGGGATTCCGCAGAAGAAGAACGAAAATTCGATTCGCACCCGTGTTGACCCAAAAGCAAAATGTACATCGCCCCCGGTTCCTGAATCCTCTCCATCCTTCCCCGACCTTCCGTGGATGGCCACCATGGACGCGCAGAGCCAAGAGCGCAGGAGCTACTGGAGATGGAGCAAGCAAGACTTTTTCCCCGAGGAATCCTTCGTCAACTTTGCCTCCTACAGAAGAGCCCTCTCTCAGACCTGCCCTCGCCTCAGGGATCGCGTCCTCGACCGGTCGACTCAGTCCAAAGAGCTTGTCGAGCTCAAGAAGGAGAGCGAGAATGACATGAAACGCTGCCTCAATTGGTGGGACCTCATCTGGCTCTGCTTCGGCTCCGTCGTCGGGTCGGGCATCTTCGTCATCACCGGCCAGGAGGCCCACGACCACGCCGGCCCCGCCATCGTGCTCTCCTACGCCATCTCGGGCCTCTCTGCATTGCTCTCCGCCTTCTGCTACACGGAGTTCGCGGTCGAAATCCCCGTCGCAGGTGGGTCTTTCTCGTTCTTGCGTATCGAACTAGGCGATTTCATTGCATTCATTGCGGCCGGCAATATTCTTTTGGAGGCCATCGTGGGAGCGGCAGGCTTGGGTCGTTCTTGGACGTCGTACTTCGCGAGCATGATCAAGAACGACCCTAACTTCTTTAGATTCCACGTCAAGGGTTTGGCCGAGGGGTTTAATCTTCTGGACCCGCTGGCTGTTGTGGTGCTTGTGGTGGCTAATAGCATTGCGATGGCCGGGACAAAGCAGGCCTCCTGCTTGAATTGGATCAGTTCTGTGATTAGTGCTGGGGTCATTGTGCTTATCATAGCAATTGGGTTCTCTCACGGGCATGTGTCGAATTTAGTCCCCTTCTTCCCTCAAGGAGCGAGTGGGGTTTTCGCGGCCGCGGCGATCGTGTACTGGTCTTACACAGGATTTGACATGGTCGCGACCATGGCCGAAGAGACCAAGAAGCCGTCCAGGGACATCCCAATCGGTTTGGCCGGTTCGATGATTGTGATCACCGTGATTTACTGTTTGATGGCTCTGGCACTGACAATGATGCAGAAGTACACCGAAATTGACCGCGATGCGGCTTACTCTGTCGCTTTCTCGAGGATCGGCATGAAGTGGGCCAAGTACGTCGTCAGCATTTGTGCCCTCAAGGGAATGACCACGAGTTTGCTGGTGGGGGCTCTTGGGCAAGCTCGGTATATGACTCAGATTGCCAGGGCTCATATGATCCCGCCCTGGTTCGCTCTTGTTCATCCGAAAACCGGCACTCCTATCAATGCCACTCTATTGATCACCGTGCTCAGTGCCGTTGTGGCATTCTTCTCTAGCTTGGATGTCTTGTCCAGTGTGCTGTCCTTCAGTACGCTGTTCATTTTTATGCTCATGGCCATTGCGTTGCTGGTGAGACGATACTACGTTAAGGGCGAGACTCCGCAGAGAGACCTTGGCAAGTTTTTGGTTTGTCTGTTTGTCATAGTGGCTTCTTGCATCGGAGGGACAGCAGTTTGGGCCTCAAAGACTGGAGGATGGATTGGCTACGTGATTGCTGTTGTTTTATGGTTTTTGGGCACTTTAGGAATGCACTTGCTGCCGCAGCGGCGTGCTCCGCAGCTCTGGGGGATTCCCCTGGTCCCATATTTGCCGTCGTTGTCGATCGGGATGAACATATTTTTGATTGGTTCGCTGGGCTCTGAAGCATTCGCGAGGTTCTTCATCTGCACTGCGGTGATGATACTCTACTATCTCTTGGTTGGGCTTCACGCAACTTACGACGTGGCTCACCATGCAGCTCGGGAATCAAAAGTCGAGGATGGGAAGGAGGATGCGGATCATGGCTTGTCGTAGGAGATATGGCTATGGTGGAGCCTTGGGCACTGGACAGTAACATTCCTCGTCCAGTTTCGAAATCGTTGCTGCTGGGTTGGATACTTTTGCCGAATGATAGTGTCTGCATCGCGATTTCTTAATCACTAAAACTTAACTTTCAAAGGAGAGAAGGTACTGTGTAGAGACAGATTAGGAGTTAAAGAATTTGTGAATTTATTGACACGACCAACGAGTTTATGAGTCTATAGAAGAGCGACAATTGTCCAACAAATCTTAAATAGACGGTAATTAATTCAGTTTTAAAATTTATAATTATGCAAATTTAGTCCTAAAACTTTTGATATTTTGTTCAGATTATTGACCTAACGATTAACCATCCTATGTGACATGTCGGTGTTGATGTGGACAATTTTGTAATTTCCTTTTTTGTCTCCCTTATTTTCCCCATTGCCAGCCATCACCGAGCCTTGTAAATGGCCGGCAAACGTCGTTCGCCTCCAGCAAGAGCTAGGATGGCCCTCTCATGAGATTAAAATGAAAAGGAAAAGGAAAAAATAAATTATTAATTATTAATTCTATTAAGGTCATCGTTAGCGCGTCACATAGGGTGGTTAGTGCTAGACTATTATTAGCAATTTCTTATCAAAATTAGGCAAAATGACTAAATTGATAAATTGTTAAGAGATTTAGGACGAAATAACACAATTGAAAAATGTAAAAATAAATTGGTAAGTTATCAAAAGGTTTATAACTAGATTGATACAATTAAAATACTCAAGACTTTATTAATCATAGTACAATATATTAATGACTCTTTGGACAATTTTTTCAATGTACTTAATACTATGACAAACATCCGCATTTTACAATGAAAACGTACCTTGAAATGACTTTTAAAGGCGAGACGTTTCTAGTAGTGACTTTAACTTTATACTTTCTAATAAGTATATAATCAATTATTTAAGAGTTTGGACGTCGATCATCCTTAGTTTTCTTAATTTGTCCCACGAATTTCAGAAATTGATTGAAATGTGTCACCTAGTGTACATTCCAACGAAATGTGACTTGGAGTTCCAATTGGGCAACTAATTGTGAAGGTTAAAGTTATTATATAAGTATATAGATTAAAAATAGCAAAAAATCTAAAACTATATTACCCATGAGAATACGTGATTAAGATTTCGACAAGTATATGACTAGAGTCAACGTCACAGACATATTATTATACGATTTTGATATATATAGTAATCCTTTTTTAATCCTCACATATAGAGATGATACATGGTCAATTTGCATTGTCTAGAATCAATGCTAGGGAGGAAATTACAATAAATTTCAAAAAGTCAAGGGACGAATTGCAAAATGCGAAACTTTACAAGATAACTTGCCACAATCTCGGAACTCGGGGGAAAATTATAATTCTCTAAAAAAAGTCACAATTATCATGCTAAAATTTGTTGCTTTTTTTTTTCTATGACCGAGGAATTTATCATGGGCCCCCTTATGCTCGGACCCCCTAAACCTCGGGAGAGACTAGCACAGGGCCCCAACACCGTGAGCCCCCCACTCAAACGCTAACAACTGCGGGTTTCCAAATCTTGACCTTGGCAATGACGGAGAATCTCTTAACCAACATAGCTACCCATCGTTCGGTGTTGCATTTTAATCTCTAAATAAAAGATTTATAAGGTTACGGTACCTATTTGTCTATAACTTGGCTTGTGTTCCACGCTTGAATACGTTGCTTTGGTTTTGCAACCCATACAAAATTCCTATATTAATTACAATGGATGCTCTTCTTTCCACTCCTTTCTTTGTCTTTCCCTTATTTTTTCTACATGCAATAGTTCCATCTATTATGCAACCTTAATTTGATCTGAGTGCAAAAACAGAGGATTGAGGATGCAATGAGTTGATATGATTTAAATTTTTTTTATCGACCTTAATATAGAGTAGGTGAAAAAAAGGCATAAAATAATAAAAGCGCTATGTCATAGCCTAACTCTCATAAGGATAGAAGATGTTGCATTATACAATAGATAGCTATATGTGAACTTTTTGTAAGCCATTAAGAATTAATGTGATTTATCTTTTCTTTTTTAAATACATATTCAAAAATTTTCAGTTGATAAATCTAAAGTTTGAATCTAAGAAAATGTGACATTTCTAAAATTTTTTTTTCCAAGAAGTAGTCCTCCAACATGCACAATTCAAGCTTTTGTGACTTGAGCACAGGTAGTCGGGGAGTATAGCTCAGGTCTACGAAAGCTCGGCTCGAGACCCTTCGATGGATCTATGCCTGAGCGTTGGGGATCCAAGCACGAGCATGGAGTATGCTTGGGCTCGATGGACTCGGGCTTGCACACCAAGGCTTTGAGCACAAGTACTATGGTTTGGTGCCTGTCTCAATTGACCCAGGCCTAGGCTTCAGGGATCCAAGCTTGGGCTTCAAAAAACCGAGCATGGGGCACTAGGGTCCTTGATTTTGCGTCTATAGACCTAGGCCCTACCTCAATGAATTGGAGCTCGAGCATTAGGGAGTTGGGGCATAGCTACCAAAGTCTTGGGCTTGGCCTTTGTAGATCCAGGCTCGGCCTTAGTGGACTCATTTTAAAAAGGTAATAAGCTGAGGAGAAAATTTTCCAAGATGAATCTCGAGTTAGGTTGGGTATGAGTCGTCAAAATCTTTTTTGTATAAAAATAGGTCACGGGTTAAATGAATTAGTTCAAGTGAATTATTTTTATCCGATTCGATTCACCCATTGGACGGACTTATTGCAGTGAGGACTTATCTATAGTGGATAGGATAAAAAATAAGGCAATCAATTCGAAATTGTTACTGTGCTTCTGGGACTTTTGTCATATATCCACGTCAATTTCTGAATTGCAACAATTAGGTGTGATCAATCCCATTATCTATCTATCAGAGAGAGAAAAGAAATCAACTTGGCCCGAGTGCTGCAGGCAATGGAGGAACCTTGAGAAGGTTCGAGGTCCTTGACTGTAAGCGCGGGAACGTGCTCTGGCTTTGACAGAGACTAGAGGAGGAGGAGGAGGAGGAGACCATCCCTATACTGGAGCTGAAATGGAAATTGATCGGAGGAAGACGAGATTTGGACAGAGACTCCATGAATCGCGGTCGACTTTGGTCACCTTGGCCCAACATCACAGTGCTCCGCTAACACGTGCACGTGTCTACTGGATGCGGAGGGGGGCAGACAATTGAAGAAATTTGCCTTCACATTCTCATTAACTGAAAATGAACTCAAAGAAGTTAGCTTTTTCCCAGGAACTCGTGCATAACTTATCTATCCACACGTTTACCTCGGCGTGAGTTCTGCTAAAACAAGTTCACTAGCTAATTTGCTAGAAAGGCATCTTCTGCTGAAACGACAGTTGGTTTCTATTGAACACGAAGGCTGACTCCTAAAACACGTCCTCAACCAGGCAAAAGAACGACGTGATGAACTATCCGATCCTTGTCCAGAGGTTGAAAGGGCAAAAGGAGAAAAAGATCTTCGCAATAAGGTACAGAGAGAGTAATGGAATTAGTGTGATCCAATAACTTTCCTGCGCTATAGCCTTTATACATGGAAAGCATAAAAAAAGATAGGAGTCAACATTGAAGATTCTTGATACACTTGCCAAAAGTATGAGAATTGTTTCAGAAGTCTTGATCAAGAGATACGATAAGTTTACAGAAAGATATGATAGGTTTGTCAACTTTGAAAACTTTTGATACACTTGCCGAAAGTAGAAGAATTGCTTGAGGGGTCTTTGATCTGACTGAGAAATAGGGTAAGTTTATCGAGAGCAGTTTTTGGAATTGCCTGGTTGTAGGGAGTTATTTTTGTCTCCAATAATCCCGTGGGGGAAAGGTTAGAAAGTACTCGAGCCTTGAAAGAAAGGCACTGTCCGGATTCGCTCCCGATCCAACGTAGCATCGTTCTATGTTCCAATTCGAGTCACGCCCATCGGGGTAAAACCAATTGACATCCTCCCCTGTTCCTGAATCCTGTCCAAACCTCCCCAAACCTTCCGTGGATCGCCGCCATGGATGCGCAGAACCAAGAGCGTAGGAGCTACTGGAGATGGAGCAAGCAAGACTTTTTCCCCGAGCAATCCTTCGTCAACTTCGCCTCCTACAGGGGAGCCCTCTCTCAGACCTTCCCTCGCCTCAGGGATCGCGTCCTCGACCGGTCGACTCAGTCCAAAGAGCTCGTCGAGCTCAAGAAGGAGAGCGAGAATGACATGAAACGCTGTCTCAACTGGTGGGACCTCACCTGGCTCTGCTTCGGCTCCGTCGTCGGGTCGGGCATCTTCGTCATCACCGGCCAGGAGGCCCACGACCATGCCGGCCCCGCCATCGTGCTCTCCTACGCCATCTCGGGCCTCTCTGCATTGCTCTCCGCCTTCTGCTACACGGAGTTCGCGGTCGAAATCCCCGTCGCAGGTGGGTCTTTCTCGTACTTGCGCATCGAACTAGGCGATTTCATTGCTTTCATTGCGGGCGGTAATATTGTTTTGGAGGCCATTGTGGGCGCGGCAGGCTTGGGTCGTTCTTGGACGTCCTATTTCGCGAGCATGATCAAGAACGACCCTGATTTCTTGAGATTCCATGTCAAGGGTTTGGCCGAGGGGTTTAATCTTCTGGACCCGCTGGCTGTTGTGGTGCTTGTGGTGGCTAATAGCATTGCGATGGCCGGGACAAAGCAGGCCTCCTGCTTGAATTGGATCAGTTCTGTGATTAGTGTTGGTGTCATAGTGCTGATTATAGCAATTGGGTTCTCTCACGGGCATGTGTCGAATTTAGTCCCCTTTTTCCCTCGAGGAGCGAGTGGGGTTTTCGCGGCCGCGGCGATCGTGTACTGGTCTTACACAGGATTTGACATGGTCGCGACCATGGCTGAAGAGACCAAGAAGCCGTCCAGAGACATCCCGATCGGTTTGGCCGGTTCGATGACTGTGATCACCGTGATTTACTGTTTGATGGCTCTGACGCTGACCATAATGCAGAAGTACACCGAAATTGACCGCAATGCGGCTTACTCTGTCGCTTTCTCCAGGATCGGCATGAAGTGGGCTAAGTATGTCGTCAGCATTTGTGCCCTCAAAGGAATGACCACGAGTTTGCTGGTGGGGGCTCTTGGGCAAGCTCGGTATATGACTCAGATTGCCAGGGCTCATATGATCCCGCCCTGGTTCGCTCTTGTTCACCGAAAAACTGGCACTCCTATCAATGCCACTCTATTGATCACCGTGCTTAGTGCTGTTGTGGCGTTTTTCTCTAGCTTGGATGTCTTATCTAGTGTGTTCTCCTTCAGTACACTGTTAATTTTTATGCTCGTGGCTATTGCGTTGCTGGTGAGACGGTATTACGTTAAGGGTGAGACTCCAAAGAGCGACCTTGGCAAGTTTTTGGTTTGTCTGTTTGTCATAGTGGCTTCTTGCATTGGAGGGACGGTAATTTGGGGTTCAGAAACTGGAGGATGGATTGGTTACATGGTTGCTGTTGTTTTTTGGTTTTTGGGCACCGTAGGGATGCATTTGCTGCCGCAGCGGCGTGCTCCACAGCTATGGGGGGTTCCCCTGGTTCCTTATTTGCCGTCGTTGTCAATTGGGATGAATATATTTTTGATTGGTTCCCTGGGCTCTCTAGCATTTTGGAGGTTCCTCATATGCACTGCCGTGATGATACTCTACTATCTTTTGGTTGGGCTTCATGCAACTTATGACGTGGCTCACCATATAGCACGGGAATCAAAAGTCGAATATGGAAAGGAGAATGTGGCTCATGGCTCGTCATAGGGGATGGTTTTGGTATAGCCTTGGACACTGGAAAGTAGTGTTCCTCTTCCAGTTTCGAAATTGTTATCTGAAAGAATTTATTATCCTCAGCCACAACACATCATCTTACTTTGTTACTGCTGGGTATATACATGCCGGCTCTGGAAATTATGGTTCATCATGCCGGGTATTCTTTCTTCTCTTGAATACTGTCAATCAAAGGATTATCCAGAAGAGTTCTGTCTGTCACCGTTGGTTACAGAATTCCATCAGTAACTGATGCCTCTTGTAAAGCTCTGGTCAGCTGGGTGCTCACTGCTGTGGATTTCTTAGACAAAAGTTTTGATTATTTTGTTTGAATCTGCTTTTTTTTTTTTTTTTTTGGTTTCAGATACTGGGGCTATACCATGAGAAATGTGAAGAAAGTTCTGAGGACTTTTGTTAAGCCGCGTTACGCCCCACTCACCCGTACTGTTGAGCCGCACGTCCATTGGCATCAATTTACTGGGTATCTAAATCCGCCGATCGGCATTCTTTTATTGTGAATCAATTTTTTGTTGTGATCATGAGGGCGCCTGATATGATCCTTACTTTACAAAGAGTGCACTAATTTACTGCAGTCTCGACATTGTTCTGAATCTGAATGACCGCATCTCAAAAGGAAGCAATGTTAGAAATTACTTCTTTTGGTTGGCATGGAAGCTGCTCTTCATTTTTGGTGTCATCTGCAAAGCAGAATCTGTTCATTTCAGATTATCAGGAGAAAACAATTTTTTTTAAATATATTTCTTAAGATAATAGTCTGCAACTGCTTCATCCCGCAAAATCCTTATCTGAAATAATAGTTTCTTTGACATTCAACGAAGTTAACACGAGAAGTTACATCTGGGTATGGGAGAGTTGGAACTCTGTCATACAAAAGCAGTCATGCAGTGACGAGTGGGTCATCAGTATTATTTCTTACTTTGTTAGATCCATTTATTGATAAGTGACGCGTAAACAAAGTTAAACTAAAGCCAAATCTACTGAAGCTTCCTCTGGGCATTGACTTCTAACAGTCGAGATTCAAGAGAAGAACCACTATCGATATACTGGAGGATAGTATCAGTACAAACAACTCAGATGATGGTGTGAACATATAAATATCGTTTTCCACTGAGAGGGTAAAATGTTCGTTGCCTCTTTACAACATTATTACACGTTTTACAGACCTTTTTTCTTTTCCAACTGTAGACTAGCCCCTATTACAAGGGAATTGAAGCAAGTGGAAAGGTGGGTCGCTGCATCGAGGATACAATGGGGGATGTCAATGGGCCTTTTTCTTGCATGCGATCTCCTAATACTCTTCTAGTGTTTCTGCCGGCCACCTAGCTCATGTCATGTAACTGCTGGTAACTCTCGCTCGTATGGCAGTATAATCTGAGAAGTACATCTCTAGGCAATTCATCTATAAATGCTATCTTGATCAGAAAAAGTGGATACGAGAATGTTCGCCCACTCAGGCAGACACATCATGTATATACAATTTTCATGGTCTAGCGTTGATGAAATTTCCCCTACACCAAGGCCATTCATGCATTAACTCAAGGCCTTTGACCCGATAAGGAAAGAGAATGGACTCCTTGAAGCACGTTTTTGCTTACAACTACTGTCGGATGTTATACTATGAACGGGTCAAGTAGTACCCCACAGAGGACCTCCAAGAATACCGGTCAAATCTGGAGGCAATTTCAGGAGTACCCAGTCTCTTTCAGATTCCATGCTGAGACTGAGTCAGGCATTCCCGCAGCACATGGTGTCACAAGGCAGTAGCTCGACTTTATTGGTCCAGTGAAGAGATAAAAGCTGCCGATGCAGTGATCTGCGGTTGGATAAGGCCAATCTATTAAGTTTACCCCCACTCTAGTGCGTGCTTAACCATACGCTTTTTCTGTTTTCCTTCTCTGGTTAGGAAATCATCTCTCTCTCTCTCTCTCTCTCTCTCTCTCTCTCTCTCTCATGCATGTTGATCTTAACTCAAGGAAGAAGTTTTGACCAAGAACTTATTCTTAAGAGGGTGAAGAGTCCATGTCAGAGTGTTGTCTCTTCGATTTCGAGCAAGAGGACTTTAAAAACCATTCGCTGACATCTCGGGCATGAAGGTTGGGTACAAAGCGTGGTATTCATGCACTTGCGAAGTGATCAATAAATGTTGCGAACGAACAATCGAGATCTCTCTTTATATGATCCAACCGCAGACAACCTCAAAGACCCATAACGTGCTCATCATCAACATTTGGCTGTACCTCTTGGCGAAGACGATGGCGACTTCTTTGACCAGAGAAGGACATTAAAGGAGGTCCTTCGTCCCCGCTGCATTATCCTCTACCTGCATTTTGGATCAATTCGAAAGGAATAAAGTCGACAAAGCACCGGCTTAACATATAGTTTTATTCTATTAGCAGGGGAATCGTGGCATCACGAGACGAGAGGGCAAGAGAATATGATATTAGCCGAAAAGCTGAAACATGTCGGGGGGAGACAAATCTCATGGAATATTAGGACGGCAGCCTAAAAAAATTCATTTAAATTAACATGTCGTTTGATTTCAAGAACCCATAAAAATGGGGTTCTCGAACATTATAGGAACAATAATTGAAAAAGTTGGCCGCCTATCATTGGTGCCCTGTTTGAGAGGAAAGAAAGCGTAATGGCTAGCCACTTGCTTAATGATTTCATCGATCGTGAACATTTAATCTTCGTGATAGTCCGAACGGTTCAGCACAATTGCAATGATCGGTCTCGAGAACTTCTTTTCTCCAATCTTTCGCAATCACATTCGTAGGCATATGACGCCGTCTATATACGGGAAGAACAAACGCACTCCGAATCGAAATAGATGGGGGAGGCGTGCTCTCTTTTCTCTTTCTCGATAGAGTTCCAAAGCTCTCTGTTACAAATGTGGGAAACTGCGGACAGAGAAGAGAGTTCAAAAGTTCATGGGGGGCATCATTCTACATATGTTGTTGGGATAAGATAGAGAAGAGTGAGTTTATCCCGAGGAGATAAATATGACTTGTCTTGAAAGGGGTGGACCCTCCACAACGTGCTCGCGCGGCCATTTTTGACAAACGCCTTTTTATCTCCTGGTTTTCCCCCTTGGCAAGAGGAGAGAAAGGAGGATAGGAAAGGGGAAAAGGGCGGAGTCAGTCTGTCATTATCACGTATCAGCACTGGCCTTGACTGACCGGCGCGACGACAAGACAACCCGGATGTTCCTGTTTCCTGCGTTCACATCCCTCCACCTCACGTTCCCTCTGGGAACATTCACACCGCCCCTTGACAAATTATTGGGACGTGGCCTCGAACGGTCCATGGACAATAGGCATGCGTTTGAATTCGTATGCCTTCGGTGCAAGATCCACTTCGACGAAACAGAGATAGCATCATCGTTCGACATGAAGCGGCAAATCAAAATTTTCCCAACTTTAACGCTTCATGGCTAGCATCCACTAAGTGGAGTCCAAATTACTAAGATTTTTGCCAGATCGTGAAGAATTGTCTCTGTGGAAGGTGTTGCTGCGCTTGGAAAAAGAAAAGATTCTCATAGATCTTAGGCCGTGTTCAACCTCATGTTAGGTTCTCTCCTAATAAT
Organism: Melaleuca alternifolia; assembly: GCA_019926035.1. Lineage (NCBI taxonomy): Eukaryota > Viridiplantae > Streptophyta > Magnoliopsida > Myrtales > Myrtaceae > Melaleuca > Melaleuca alternifolia. The sequence goes on along the minus strand of JAGKPW010000119.1, from coordinate 1,094,495 downwards.
TAAACTTATGTTCGGTTCCATGTGATCTTAGATGTCAATAATGCCGGACTTTGCTAAATATATATTCTTTAGGGCGGATTAGCCACCCTATGAGAACGTAGCCTGCCACATTACTAGAGTCCCTTTCACTTGGGCAGGTTTTGAAGCGTTGGAACTTGCCCACCTACAAAAGAATGGGGAAATCCATGCCGAGGACCTAGACATGTGATCAAAAAAGAAGAGACAGAGAGCCAGCTTTTCAATTTTTTAGTGCCAAATTCATCGTAAAAGTAATTATCAACAAGGTTGTCGCGTTCTAATGTTCTTTATCCAACAGGTTTCCTTCTCCACACTTCATCTCTCTTTCTCTTTCTTTTTCTTTTTCTTTTTCTTTTTCTTTTTGGGGAGGGAGGTGGACAACATCGGATAATATATTACAAGCCCTATTCTTCCCATCAGCCACGTCTTCCCACAAATCAATAATGAATCTTGTTCCAAAGTACAACAACATGGCACGAGATGTGACTCGCTTGATCTCGCAAAAGAGAACCCAATCTCTAATGGGAGGGCCTTGAGAAGAGAGTCGACACCGTGGGGGCCTCCGATTCAATCTGGATCACGTAATTGCAGGAGGGGAATCTTTTTGGTTCATCGGCAATAGAACTATGGGAGGGGGGTATCTCGTGACGTTGCGATTTCATATGATATTCTAAGTAGTGGTTGCGATCCACCATTATTGTGGGCTCTTCGCTTTTCTTTTGACGAGACAGTTAGCAGATCATATCTTGATCCCACGGAAGTTGTTCGCATCGACCCCCTCCGATCCTCGCCTCGGGTTCGGCACGCGCCCGTGGCCTCCGTTTGCTTCCCCTGTTGGAGTTGGCAAGTGAATGTAGAGAGGTCCGATAAAACTCGAACCCGGATCGAAACATATGAAAAGGAGAGGATAGGATATGGACACACACTGATTGAAACTTCATGGCTCATTATTCACCATGCAAGATATCATATGCGTGAAAAAATATCTATAACAAAGTCAACTTGGCCGTGTTCAATGTTCCCTTATCCTCTTTGGATGGGGGAGGTCGGAGGGTAGACCCCTACCTCTACGGACGTGGGTGGGTGGGCGGGCCAGAGAATCTAGCAGAAGCAAATTCATGGTGCGTTTCAGCATTTTCAGAAGAGGTGTAAATCTCCTCTCGACTCTCCTATCCTACCCAACGGTTCCGTCTTGTTCTCTCGACAAGGTAAAGCTTTGTTTCCAAGATTATACTTTTCCGCTTCCTTAATCAAGGCAAATTTCCTTCGATAACATCTCTGATTAGTAGGTTACAAACGATGGATTCCGCCCACATGCAAATGAAGAAGGTGTGAACGGAAACGGGGTCTATTTCGAAAACCCATCAATTGAAAGATTGATTGGAAGAATTTATCATTATTTTAAGCTCTATTTGTTTTCAAGTGCAACATTTCCGAAAAATGTCTTTCGAAAAGGCATTTTCTAAGAAAATGACTATATTTTCCGGTGCCTCACCAAACTATCAGAATGAATTGGAAAATATCTTCCATTGTTTTAATATGAAAATTTTGATTTAATTTTTTTAAATAAATATACATTAGTTGGGCATTAATAACTTGCGCATGGGTAACCATACCTAGATGAATAACCATTTCTAATATGGTAGAACAACAACCTTTAGTTGTTGATGCCCTAGCCTAGGCATTAGATTGGATATAGTTGGACTCCAGCCTGGGCATCAGTGATTCAAACACGAGCACCTGAGCCTTGGGCCCCGCCTTGGTGGACTCGAGCATAAGCATCGAGGCTTCAGGGTAAGTCTTGATGGACTTGAGCACGCGCAGTGGGGTCCTCGGACCGGCCTCAATGGATTAGGTCATGGACGTCGAGATCCAGACATAGGCATTGAGGTATGAGGCCTAGCTTCAATGGACTCGAGTCTAGGCATCGGAGATCGAGTCATAGAGGACTTTTGGTTCAAGGGTCGACACCTTTTCGTTATTTTGAAAAGTGATTTTCAACTTTTTAATGAAGAAATAATTTTTCTTCAAATTAAGCATGGCTTTTTCAATGACCAAAAAAAAATATTCTATGCCTCGAGCACAAGCATCGAGGCTTCAGGGTAAGTCTTGATGGACTTGAGCACGCGCAGTGGGGTCCTAGGATCGGCCTCAATGGATTAGGTCACGGACGTCGAGATCCAGACATAGGCATTGAGGTCTGAGGTCTAGCTTCAATGGACTTGAGTCTAGGCATCGAAGATCGAGTCATATACGACTTTTGGTTCAAGGGTCGATACCTTTTCGTTATTTTGAAAAGTGATTTTCAACTTTTTAATGAAGAAATCATTTTTCTTCAAATTAAGCATGACTTTTTCAATGATAAAAAAAAAATATTCTATGCCTCGAGCACAAGCATCGAGGCTTCAGGGTAAGTCTTGATGGACTTGAGCACACGCAGTGGGGTCTTAGGACCGGCCTCAATGGATTAGGTCACGGACGTCGAGATCCAGACATAGGCATTGAGGTCTGAGGCCTAGCTTCAATGGACTCGAGTCTAGGCGTCGGAGATCGAGTCACATACGACTCTTGGTTCAAGGGTCGATACTTTATCATATGTTGAAAAGTGATTTTCAACTTTTTAATGAAGAAATCATTTTTCTTCAAATTAAGCATGGCTTTTACAATGACCAAAAATATATATTTTATGCTGATTTATTGTTCTAAACGAGTCAAGATAGATGGAAGCGCAACTCTCTATTATCGGCCATGTTCACGGGAGGCCGCTGCAGATTGTCCCCAAAATGGTCAACCCTGTCAATCAAGTGCACAGACGAAAGAACTATGCAGCAAGCAATCATTTCTCGCATGCAGAGAAAGATGTGAAGCTAAGAGACATCCAAGGACAGCCCACGCAAGCCTTGTAGTAGACAAGAAAGATCTCCGGGCATCATGCGCCAACTTTTGTGGTGTGCGTGCGGGCGTGCGGGCGTGAAGAGGGGGGGATAAGAGGGGAGGAGAGGGGACTGGGGGAGTCTGTACTTGACGTCCCTTTCTAATCTCGTTGCTCCTCGCACACACCCCTTTGAAAACATGGTTCAAATGCGAAGTACCATGGACGATCGTACCATGCACCAAAAGTGGCTTTTTGGGTTTACGTACTATTACGGAGTCTCCAACCCGGAAAAAGAAATGGACAGAGCAATAATGTTTCTCGGCTGATTCCCTCGGGCGAAATTCTGCAGCTTGATGATTGTCGATGAGAAAGTGAGGAGCTACTTCGGGAAAATATCTGCTCACAGCATCGTGGGTGGGAACGCGGACTCGTTACCTATCTGCTCCGTCCGAAGGACTTTTAGCAAGATAGCAAAATGGATCAAAAATCTGTATTATATAGATTATAAATTGATTAGCTTCAAAAATTAAATATGTATTAAACGAGTCAGTTAATAATCTAATGGGTCTTGAATGTGTTCTAAATTGATTATACATGAATTACCTAATTAAAGTTATTTTTTAATTAAGAAAATTTTAATACTTTAATTATTTTAATATTTCTGACCCGGTCCAAACCCAAACCAATCCATCCTTCTGACACCCCTATACTCTACATACATAAAACTTACACGATCACAAGACCCATTGAAAAGCAGCGGTTCCTTTTGAAAATTTGGTCTTTCGAAAGCATCCTTCTTTCTATTCAATTAGCAACATCTGGCTAGGAGGTCACGATCTCTCCGAAACGAGTCCCATCAACTGTTTCGAGAGAAATACCGATCGTTGACAACATCGGGCATGCTCGATCGTGCACCCCCAAAGCAACTTCTTATGGACGTCGTCTTCGTGGTTTACATCTACGTCTTAAGGATCAGTCGGAAGTGATCTCTGTCTTCCATTTTGTTTTTCCAAATTTGGGGATCGTGGTAGTGTTTCGCCGTGATTCAACGGGAGAAAGGTAATAGGGGGCGTTCTAAAAGCACAGTAACGTTAACACATAAAATCATACATGCTTTGTCTTTTTTTTTTTTTTGATAACTGAGGTGTCTGTGTCAGCTTGCGCGCATTTCGACTATTCCTCGGGAGAAACAAGCACAACAACTCACCGCCATAACCCCCCACTAAAATCAAAGGCGCTTCTCTGGGGAATCAAACCAAAGATCTCAACGAAATTCAAGTTCGCCCTAACCAACTAAACTACCCATGGGCTTTGTCTTTATTTTCCAAATAACCTACAAAACGCCAGTAGAGGAAATTTCGTTTAGAAGACCAAAACTAAACCCTCGCCTAATAGAATGAGCGTTAGGTATACTTACTTCGGGAAGAATTCCGTGACATAGGAAAATACTTTTAGGAGAAAATGGCGCCCCCTTTTCAAGTTAGGGGGATTCATCATCCCAACTTAAAATGTTCATATTTTATTTGATCGTAAACGATTTTTCAATGACCAATCATTTTCAAAAGACCACGTCCAAAAAATACTAGAAAATCAATTTACAAAACAAAAATCCTTTTGTTTAAACCAGGGGTGAGCATGGTTTCAGGTTCCAAAATATGCATGATAAGTTTTGGGTTCCAAAATTCTAAGATCTCGTGTTTTTCTTGGTTTATATATTTGTTCGATCCTGTGGTATTTCATGGTATATTATAATGCATAATAATCTATAATCATTACTTTGAGCTTTCATTACCGGCAATATCCATGATTGAAAATTTTATTTATTAATATTTTACATTTTTCGTGCGTCTAAATATAAATTGTCATTAAAGACAATGATTACTACGATCGTCCAATTAAAAATATAAGTGGAACCTATTAGACCTTGATACTTGTGACAAGATAAATTTCAGATTCTGTGTAGGTTATGTTTCAAGATTAAAAAAAATGAGAAACTTGGTGAGTAATTTTAGATAAAATACGTAAAGAATTTGGAATTACTCACCTCCGATTTAAACAAACACACTTTCTTTGGAAGTCTAAATATAAGTTGTCATTACAAGAGATCGTTCACTATAATTGTTAAATTAAAAATACAAACGTAATCTATTAAATCTTGAAATTCTTGAGAAGATAGATATCGGATATTGTGTAGGAGAAGTTTCAAGATTGGAAAAGGAAAACGAGGAATTTGATGAGTAGTAGTTCTAGCAACAATGGATTTGGAATTGCTGGCCTTTAATTTAAACAAACATACTTTTCCATGCTGACGCGTTCGCTGATACTGGCCTCTCGTAGGCTGTCTAGAAAATCTTAGCCATGCCCTAATAATGCACGGAGGGACAGTATTCAAATGCGGGTGCAGACATTCGGCGGGGCCAAACGCAGAAGGCAGGGCTTGCGAGCGCACACCTACGACCCTAAAAGGATGCCCTCATCTCCTTCACGCGCGGTCTGAATCGACCTTGGAGATCGACATCGATCTCTTTAGTAGGTATTTGAAAAGAGTCCCCCCCACCCCATCCAATCGCATCAGTCAACAGTCCATCCGTCAGCATCAGTCAACCCCACCTTCTTCTCCACATCCTTTTCTCGTTCTCAATTAGCATATGCTTTCTTCCATATGCATCAATTCAATGTCAAAAGCACGAGAGAATGTCAAAAGCACGAGAGAATGCGCCCCCCCCCCCCCCCCCTCTCTCCTTCCCCTCTCTTTCCCCTCTCTCTCTCTCTCTCTCTCTCTCTCCTTTCCTTCTCGCCATGTTTCAACATCGTAACTTGCTTGACTTCTCAGACAATACTTCGTTCGGACCGGATCAAGGATGGCCACGTGCGTAGACTTAGAACTGCACGTTATTGCTCCACTACGGAAATTGGTTCCCTTTCACAGTTGGAATGAAAAGGACACGATCGTGTTGATGATAGCATTCTCTGTTGGCTACGTGCGTAGACATTTCTATTGTTCGTGTATCTGGACGTCAGAATAATTCATTTGTCGGGGCGGGGAAAATTTTTTGGGTATTTTGTCAACAATCGGTTTGCCACCACTCATCATCTCTTTCACAGTCAAACGGTTGGAAAATAGATGATTTAACGTGCCGATATCTAATCGGATACATCGGAGTGTAAATAATTCCATGTTAGGGCATTGCCCTGCGGACTTTTACCTCCTGTTCCATCAAGTGTTCCGTGCTATATAAAATATAAAAAATCGAAGCTGCGAATGGGCGAATGGGGACGTACACGCCTCAGGTAAACATACAGCATTTCATCGAATTCGACTGCAAAATAATCGCACGTTGCTTTTGTAAGGTGATTTCTTTGCCTTCACGATAGGCTGCCCGTTTTCGCACCCAAGTTCAAGAACGTCATGGAAAAAAAAAGAAAAGATAGAGCCGCACATCATACTGCCATGCCACGAAATTGCGCGCACTGGTCCACTTGATGGGGTCGTCTGTCTTCCATTGAGTTGAATGTACGAGTGGTGACCACAATGAATAATAGTGAAATCATTTTCCAACCATTGAGGAGATGGGAGGTCTGGCAAAGAAAAGGGGACGCGACACGAGGCTCGTTCGGATCCATGGCTTCACGGATGATGAAAGAGAAGGCAGAAGGGGGGGTTTGACAGAGGAGGAGAGCAGAAAGCTGTAGCTCTCCCTCCGCCTGGCCCCTACCCGTCCATTGAATGCACCCGTTCACGACCCCAAGTACATTTCCAATCTCTGCACATGCTAAGGAAAGTCGTGTGATGTTAACACGTGCGACGCGCTTGACGTTCTGCTGATAAGTAGTTCGAACATCATCAAATAAGAATAGTCTCGACGTGATTTGAAATAGGTCGGGCGATCGTTTTTTCTTCGAATTAATGTGACATCAACCACGACTTTGAAGCGCATATATAGCGATTTCCACTTATTACGAGTTTTGTTTCATAAGTGCTTTGCTCGCGTAGTTATGCGTATGATATTACTAAAAGAATCGAATCCACCAAGCGGAGTTATTCTCACGATATATCAGAATAACCACTAATTAAGTCATTCTCATGTCAGCATTCGTATGTTTGACTAATCTCGAAAAGCATTCGATAAGATATAAGTATAATTAATGAATTGTGTGTGGGATACTTTTATAAGACCTCTAAATAGTTGTTTGCCTGGATTTGGATGAAATCCATGATGCTCGCTTTTTGGTCGGGTTTACACCGGGAAATAGAATTACCATCACACGCCCATGCATCCTAACAATGAATCTAATATGGAATCCCTCGAGTGAATTGATGGATTAGAGCAAATAAACTATGCTACTTTAAGAATGCCTAAAAACCGAGATAGGGAAGAGAGATAAATAAGCTAGACAGGCATTCGACAAGAATTAGTTGATTGTATGTAGGATACTTTTATAAGATCTCTAAATAGTTGTTCGCTCGGATCTGGGTGAAGTCCGCGATGCTCACTTTTGGTCAGGTTTACATTGGGAAATAAAATTACCATTACACGCCCATGCATCCTAACAATGAATCTAATATGGAATCCCTCGAGTGAATTGATGGATTAGAGCAAGCAAACTATGTTACTATAGGAATGCCTAAAAATCGAATTAGGGAAAAGAGGGAAATAAACTAGACAAGCATTCGACAAGATCATAGTACAATTAGTCGATTGTCTGTAGGATACTTTTATAAGATCTTTAAATAGTTGTTTGCCCGGATCTGGGTGAAGTCCATGATGCTCGCTTTTGGTCGGGTTTACACCGGGGAATAGAATTACCATCAGACATCCGTGCATCTCAACAGTGAATTTAATATGGAATCCCTCGAGTGAATTGACGGATTGGAGCAAGTAAACTCTACTATTTTAGGAATGCCTAAAAATCAAGATAGGGAAAGAGAGAAATAAACTAGACGGGCAATTATAGGTCGACCCTAGTGCACGCGAGCTACGTGGGGTTGGTTTGAGGCAGGGCTCATACAGATAAACGACATAATGAGCCGTATGTATGGAAATTTGGATATCGAAATCGCTTTTAAACGAGTCCTTATCATGGAGCAAGCATTGCAGTACAATTAGAGCGGTAAATGATATAGATACCATGTGTGATTTAAGGATTGAAATTGAATTAGCTCAAGTTTTTCTCTTTTTAACAGGTTTTAATGGCAAGCACTCCAAAGACACTTGTAAGATAATAAAATTATCTTTTTAGCGGGCTTTAATCATAAACAGTCCGAAGACACTTGTAAGATAATAAGATTCTCTTTTTAGCGGGTTTTAACTATACACGGTCCAACTACATGATGAATGTTTATATTCTCAAGAACCACGAGCATGCGCTATAAGATTCTCTCATTATTCTCATATGATATGACGAGCGGTGTTTATGAGTGTCGTGATAGCAAAATTACTTACAAAAGAGTTCTTATCGTGTAGACGTAAAATGTGACTCACAAGATTTAACGGTCCAAATCAACTTAGCTCAAAATTTGTTCTCCTCTATACAAGTTTGAACAGCGAGCGCTCCAGAAACACTTATTAGGTATGCCGTAAGAGGAACGTCTCTATTCTCAAAGATCATGATTTTAGGTAATTAGATTCTCTCTTCATTAGCCACCGACTCGAGAGGGAGAGGGAGAGAGAGAGGGAGGAGGAGGAGGAGGCCACGTCAGGAGAAAAGAGGGGGGGACCCCCCCTCTCCTCCCCTCCCCTTCCAAAAGAAGATGATGTGGAGGGAGAGGTGACAGCACGTGCGGGACGAGCCCCAGCAACAGCAGAAGATCCTCTCGGACTCTGAACAGGGGAGATGGACGGGGGTGGTGGACACGCCCACCATTGCCTGCTCCTCCTTACTGCTGCGCCTGCCCACCACCACTCCTGCTCTGCACTTCTCTATCCAGTGGGCAGGCACACGTAGGAAAAGCGAAACCCAATAATGGCGAGAGCTAGACCATGGAAGAGGATTTGACCGAACTGGGCTCAGACCGAACCTGTCTAAGATCCCATCAGTCCGATTTCCCCGAGAACACCATCGATGAGTAGGGAAATTGACGACGTCGGTGCACAAGGTGTGTCGGTTCCAAGGGGAAACGATGGACTAGCGAAGGGGGAAGGTTAAAAAGCACGATGCCATCCGTTCGTACTGGAGCATGAATTCGTCCGATCACTCGAGACTTTGCACTCAGTTCGAGGGAAGGTGCGAGCCAAGACTTAAAGTGTCACGTGTCGCTTTAAGAAGTCACGGAGATGGGTGGACATTATGAGCACGGGAGAGGGGGGGTTAACTCGTGGTCGGGCACCACAGCATTTTCAGTAGGAAACCCCGAGGAGATAGTTGCTTCTCGCTTTCTTCCTCCACTCAATGAGAGGGGGGAGAGGATTTCAGCGATGTGACACCTTCCTTTTTGACGGAACGAACCGTAGCCCACCATCCATCTCTCATCTTTGACGGGAGGGAGAATGAAATCCCCCAATAATTACGACCCCCAAAGAGAAAAAAGTCTTTGACCGGGGCTCTCCTTTGCTCCGTGCTTTCCTTCCTTTCTGGCCTCTCCCTCGAGGTCGGCTGCGCTTTGGCTTCGGAACTATATCAGTCAAAAACCAAACCATCCCGGGCAATAAGCAAAAGCCCCCCTTTCCATCTCCTTTTCGTTTTCTTTTATGCCGAGTGCGCCGAAATATTTCGGTGTCCCTCGGCGATGAGATTTACTTACATTCCGTATACATGGATCTCCCACTACCTAATAATTTGACTTAAACTGAATTATCGAAATAATATTTATCAAGTTTTATTGTAAAAGGAGAAACTTAAATTTGCTACAACTAATTTTTTTATCGAATGATTCGCGGGATTGTAAATGATTTTCGAATAAGATTTGCTTATTGAGAGAGCTTCTCGAGATCTGACGAATTTAATCACGTGAATTGATTTTGACAGGTCTACCATTATTTTCTATCTGGAAAAAATCGAGCTATGTCGAATGAACACGTATTCGGTAACTGTCGCTTTGACTTTTGGCTACTGCCCTTTTCCTCGCTTACTTATAATGTTGGAATTTTGACTTTCAACCTTGCAACAAATGCTAAATATATGCAAGGACCAAATCCAATTGGGTTTTCAAAGTTTTCGCTTTTAGAATCTTCATGAACTAAACAAGGAATTGTTGCGTGCATCGGATGTCCTAATATCTACTGAACTTAGTTCTTTTTTTTTTATATCATACTGTTGACATGAGATTTATAGGCCTTCTTAATTTATTTTCCGCATGTCGAATCAGTTGTTCTTCCAAGCTAGCACTTACGTGGAGCAGACACTATCTTTTTCTGCAGAGAGACCGCACAAGGCTCAAGAAGAGAATTTCGAAACGATCTCTCGGCTCTCGCTCTCCCCTCCGTTATAAATAAAGCCCAAACGGGAGTCATAAACCATACTCTTGCCATCGGCAAATCTCTCTCTCTCTCTCTCTCTCTCTCTCTCTCTCTCGCGTCCCTTAGTTTTAGTTGCCGCTTCAAACACAAGAAGCACAGCACAAAGCACTATAATGGCTGTCTTGTCTAACCCAGCAACCGAACAGTTCCCCTACGTCAGTAACTGCACATTATCTTCTGACCAAATCCCTATCGTGGACCTCTCGAAGCCGGACTCCAAGAACCTCATCATCAAGGCTTGCGAAGAGTTTGGCTTCTTTAAGGTCGTCAACCATGGCGTCCCATTGGAGTTCATCTCCAAATTGGAAGAAGAAGCCGTCAAGTTCTTCTCCTTGCCTCTTACTGAGAAAGAAAGTGCAGGTCCTGCTGACCCGTTCGGCTATGGCAACAAGAAGATTGGCCGGAACGGCGATGTGGGTTGGGTCGAATACCTTCTCCTGACGACCAATCCCAACTTCAACTACCACAAGCTCCCCGCGGTTTTTAACGAAAACCCCGAAAGATTTCGGTATGAATTACCAATACATGCACCTGGAGCTTGATGTGCTTGTTCATAGGAATCGAAGTTTAACGATGACAAGGACTAAAACTTTCTTGAAATCTCCTCATTTTGCAGCTCTGCTTTGGGTGATTATATATCAGCGGCGAAGGACATGGCGTGTGAGATTCTTGAGTTGATGGCCGACGGATTGAGGATTCAACAGAGGAATATTTTCAGCAAGCTTTTGATGGATGAACAGAGCGACTCTGTTTTCAGGCTCAACCACTATCCTCCATGCCCGGAGCTTCAAGACTATGATGATAGGAACATGATTGGATTCGGTGAACACACTGACCCACAAATCATATCTGTTCTAAGATCGAACAACACGTCTGGACTCCAAATATCCATGAAAGACGGGACTTGGGTCTCTGTTCCGCCTGACCAAAATTCATTCTTCATCAATGTTGGTGACTCCTTACAGGTACAACTCTTGAATAATCATTATCTAATGAGTAGAAAGGCCAATTCATTGAATGAGATTAAAAAGTTAAGAAGAATTGAAAGGACAATCCACTGTTCCCTTGAAAATGTGTGTATCAAAGGAAGTGTCGCCGTTAAAGTCATCTTCACAATGTCAAGATTTCTGTTGTACACGCCCGACAGTCCTCGAGGGAGAAAGCAACCCTAGACCGAAAAATGATCACCAATTATTTGCGGTCGCTTTTGCATGAAATACCATCTGTACTTTCAGTCTAGTATTAAGTCCTTCACAAGACCTTTCGACAGTTCTTACAACGAGGGGAAGAAAAGATTTATGTCGGCTCGTCCTGCTCCATCCCATTTCCTCTGTTCACGAGGAGACCTTTGACCCGTCAATGTACACTGACCCGTGGGCTGGGGCTCTGATCGCAGGTGATGACTAACGGGCGATTCAAAAGCGTGAGGCACAGGGTTCTTGCGAACAGCTCCAAGGCCAGAGTGTCGATGATATACTTCGGAGGACCGCCCTTGAGCGAGAAGATAGCGCCATTGCCGTGCCTCATGAAGGGCAAAGAGAGCTTGTACAAGGAGTTCACATGGTTCGAGTACAAGAAATCTGCTTACAACACGAGGTTGGCTGATAACAGGCTCGAGCATTTTCAGAGAGTTGCTGCTTCTTGATGTCGTTCGGAGCGCCAGATGTAAGCCAAGATAGGCTTGTGGAGAGTAACTGCAATCTCCATTAGGTTCCTGTTTGTCTCTCTTTAATTTCTTTTCTCTTTTTTGCAGTCTTATTTCCTTGTTCAAACGATGTAAATTACTTTTCTTGTCAAATACCACTAGTATCCACGGTCTGCCACTATATCTGTAATATGTATTTTTCCAATAAAGTCACAGTCATAAGTCACCTCTCAAACAAACTGGAAATTGGAAAAGGTTTTTTTTCTTTACCGGCCAAAATTTGAAAAAAGCTTGTTCATTTGTTCCCTGGTTTAGCCATAAACTCCATTATCGAGTGCGTCTTTTCTCGTTGAATCGATCCTATACCTGATTTAAAGTCAAAGAGAACACATCGCGGGATGTTGGATGACAATACATTTGCACTTGGGAGGAACAATTAGAATCGTTCTTTTCATAACCACCGATACCGCCGGCTAAACCACAGATACCGCCGGCTGTCCATCAACACCATTGAACTCCTAGATTATCATTATTACCATCACTATACATAGACGTATCTCATTTGTCAAGAGTTAAGTCAGTTCTCAGCTGTTGAATTCTTAAATGCTGTACATGTGGATGTCGGAATGATGAAGAATATGTTGCTCTCGACAACCACTTCCGACACTGTTTGTGGGGGGGCAAAAAGAGTAGGAGGAGGAGTGGTCTAGGTCTAGGAAAGCCTCCTCGCTCGAAACATGCGCACGACATCTCGTCTTCGAGGTACCTTCCTCCATAATTCTTTATGCAAGCATCAGATCGTGTCGTCGTCATCGTCCGGCGCCGAAGCACTCCCCCCAAGTCTTTTTTTTTTATAGCAAAAAGACTCGGGAAAAGAGGAATGTCTCGGTCGCCGGTGCGGTCAAAACCTAGGACCTCAGAAATACACGATTGAAAATTGAGGACGTCGCATGGGTCTCGGACGGGCACACAGTAAGAGCGAGGAAACCATTTCTTAATATCTCGTGGGCTCCTCCTCCTTTTCTTCGTCCGAGGGGGCCACCGCCTCCCCGTCTCCATCGCTCTTTTCTTTCAACGAAGTGGTCAGCGTCAAAGCCCGATGAAAGCATCCATGTCAAAAGGAAGAGGGGGACTTCACACGCTGTTTGACGCCTTCATCTTCCAGCTCGCCCACCAGCTTCAAGAAGCTTCCTCGCTCCTTGTACCGTCACGGTCCTTGATGGCGCTGTCTCTTCTGTCATCTTCCTCACGTTGGGATGCTAAACCCAAGTTTGCTCCAGTTGGAACCGGGCTATGATGAGATTGAATCCCCCTTTGGTCACCGACAAGGATGTTTTTGTTAATCGTGGCTTCAACTGTCGCATCAATACGTGTATTGATATTTAATTATTCTAACGCTCTTACTTTTGAACGAGTGCTAAACATGGAAATATATAATTGAGATCCGAAAACATTCGAACTCGTGACATTCTTTTCTAGTATCATGTAAGATTTTATAGAACTAAGTTAAATGTTCTAAAAGTTTAACATGTTAGATGAAAACGTAAATTAATATTTAATTATTCCAACAATAAGGTTCGCTCGATGTCTTACTTGGAAGATTTGTGGAGTCTCTGGCCATGCCGGCCTCTCCACGTTCATCTAGCTCTCGAAAGTATATGATTATGTCGTGTTCTTGTTTCTCTTCTTTTTTTTTTGGTATAAATATTATGTAACACTGTCGTCAGCAAATATGAAAAACTCCACGTGGCATAGAAAATCAGAGCCGGACCGATAGGATAGCACACCTACAACTCCTTATATGGCGGTCTCTGTAGAACGTACATTGAAGGCGTGCCGCTCGCCATCAAAATCATAAAGAAATCTGTGATTGTTTAGACGTGCGAAGCACGCTCACATGAGAATGTAGAGGGAGAGCAAAATTCAACCCTAGAAGCCGAGTCCGAACGATGCAAAGTCAATCTCGAGATGCATTTGTTTCACCTAAAATCCCATAATAAAGGAAAACGTCTATCCATAGATCGACTCATTTTCCGTCATCAAGATATCTGAAAAGACGGAATACGAATTTTTGAAAATAGTTTCCTTTTGAACAGACAGACCTCGTATCTAATTCAAATTCCATCAGTTATTCTCCTCGCGTGGGTATCATCTCTTGACTTCAGGATGAATCTACCAGCGACATGTGTGCGGGCGTGTGGGGGATGATCCTCATCCTTTTCTTGTCACGTGTTGGGGGTTAGAGCCGGGCCCAGAAGGTGCAACCACCACGAGTTTCGTGGAAGACCGTCAGGCCCAAGTGCAGCGATCCAATTTCACCCGGTTTAATTGTGGAATTGTTGGGCCCTTGGGCCCATATCGACAACCGGAGTGTATAGCTCCCGTGGTGGATTTCGGACCGTGAGGCCCATGATAAAAAGTGGCTAATAGTAATTTCCTCCTAATTTTTTAATTTTTGCTTTTGGTCTGGAAATCTCCTCCTAATTTAAAGCATAGAAATCCCTGAAAAACCTGCTCATCTTCGTCTTTAAATTAAAGTGAAGCGGCCCAAGCCCTTACAGAAAGCCCATATTTTTCCCGGGTCGGTTCAGCTCCACTTCGTACTTCTCGGAAAGGGAAACTCTCGGACTCTGCTTCTTCTGTCGAATTTCACCCGCTTCTTCTTCCAAACCTCAGCGACATCAATCGCTTCGAGGGAGACAGGGAGACCGAGGTCCTGTCCCATCTTCAAGCGCTCATCGCCCGCGCTCGTCGTCGTGGTTCGGAGTTGAGAGAAGAAGAAGAAGAAGATGGGAGAACGGAAGGTGTTGAACAAGTATTACCCTCCGGATTTTGATCCTTCGAAGCTGCCTAGGGTTCGGAGGCCCAAAAATCAGCAGATCAAGGTTCGGATGATGCTCCCGATGAGCATCCGGTGCAACACCTGCGGGAATTACATTTACAAGGGGACCAAGTTCAATTCCAGGAAGGAGGACGTGATTGGCGAGGTTAGTGCGCTTCAATTCCTCTTTTCCTTTTCTCGAAGAAGTTATGATTTTTTACCTGTGGAGTTTGACTTTGTTCTTTCCTGTTCTTTTGTTTTCGCAGACGTATTTGGGGATTCAGATATTCAGATTTTACTTCAAGTGCACCAGGTGCTCTGCGGAGCTCACGATGAAGACCGATCCGCAGAATTCGGATTACGTGGTGGAGTCTGGAGCGACGAGGAATTTCGAACCCTGGCGCGCAGAGGATGAGGTAGAAGATTGTACCTTTTGGGTTGGTTGGACTCTGGAAAGAATTGAGCGTGACTTTTGCCTTTGGTTTGGGCAGGTGGTGGAGAATGAGAAAAGGAAGAGGGATGCTGAAGAGATGGGTGATGCCATGAAGTCTTTGGAAAATAGAACGTTGGATTCTAAAAGAGAAATGGATATTCTTGCCGCCCTCGATGAGATGAAATCCATGAGGGTAAGTTTAGCATTGTTATTTGAGTATGAACAATCCATGATGATGGACGTGAATCAATTTATTCTTATGTCTTCTGTTTAAAAAGTCCTGTGTTCTTGCGATACTAATTGGAGAATGAATGCTTTTTCAGTCTCGACATGCAACTGTGAGCGTCGATGCAATGCTAGAGGCCTTACAAAGTACATCTGCTGCAAAGGTATGAGGATATGATTCTGCTTGGAATTCACAGCATCATTCTCGATCTCTTTGTACTGACTGCTGGCTTGCATGAATGTGGTTTCATTGTCAGAACTTTTACTTTTGGATAATTTTGTCGAAATTCCTATCCTGACTTTTTTGGTATGACAGGAAAAGAAATTGGAGGAAGAGGATGAAGCGCTTATTAAATCAATAGTATTCCACGTTAGTATTAAACCACCCTTTTGGATTTGATTTCTCAAGGATTTTACCTCTATTTTCAGCTCTCTACATTTCATTGGACTATTTTTCATTGACTTTATTTGTTCCTCCTTGTAGACATCCAAAGATTTTGTCCGTAGGATCGAAGATGAAGATTCTGAGGACGAGGAAGATCCGTCTCAACCTTCTGCTGGTTATGACGAATCAGTGAGCGGTACTCTCAAGGTAAGTGATGCTCGAATTCTCAGTATATTTGCTTCCTTGTCAGTTGCATGGTAATATGTTGAGAACACTTTTAGATATTGAATTGACGTGTTATGCATAAGTTCTGGCTGAACTGTTTTTTGTTTTGTAATGTGCTGAACTGTTTTTTGTTTTGTAATGTGCTGATGTCTTGGCTTATATGATGTACATGTCACTTCAATATACGAATAACCCTGGATAGATCAAAACATTGGAGTTCTTTTGGAGATACTCTATTTTAGATGCTCTAATTTTTGTGATCATCAATCCCTGATTCTGTAGGGATTGAATTTCATTGTCTTGATTTACTTGCATTAGAAACGTGTCCTGCATAGCATGATTTTCTTTTTCTTAATCCATGTCACCGTATATGCTTAATCTGGGTCACCTGTATTGTCACTCATCTGCATGTTCCTGAACAATCCAGCAACTTCGAAGATTAAGGAGAAATATGAATTACTTGAGAACTTTCAGGACCTCTAAGTAAGTTCTTGTATCATAGTCGGTGAATAATCGGTCCTTAAGTAAACAATGAGTATTTTAATTGCCAGTATGTGCATATATTTTCAGCTCTTGATAAAGGGCATGATTTACTGCTTTGCTGATTGTGTATACACTGTCAATAAGACTGATAGTATCTCAATTCAGAAAAAGCAGAGATGCTTTATGGTGTAGGTTGCCTTCCATGTGATATCTTGAAGCTTCTCAAAAGAATAACTAATTTCTTTAAAGCTTCCCTCTACCTAAGAACACATATTACCAAGTTGTTTCTTTTTATTTCCGTGACATATTAGGGTTATCCTTTTAGGTTTTTGGATTTGAGACAAGCATAAGTTGTTGATTTAATATGGAACTCTCTTTTGTTGTTGGGGCTTAGCTTTCTTATGTGCTTGTTTGATTCAAAATGCAGAAGAGAAAATTGTCTGAGCAATTTCTGGACAAGCCAACGGATTCCTTGACAAAAGCTACTTCCAGTGACATATCAAATGACAGAGGTATGTCATGTTTTTCAAACATGTGTGCTTCGATTGCATTAGCTCTCCTGGTTGGGATTTATGGTATTATTGTCTCTCTGAATGATGGATATTTTGAGAAGATAGGCTTGGCACTTACCTTTTCTGGCAAGTGCTTTGGATTGTATTAAAGTGTAGACTCCTCTTGTGGATGTAGACTCGACTTCTAGAAAGTTACTTTTGCTATGTGACAGTGGTTGTTTCTGCGAGTTCTCTAGTTAGTTTTCGTGTCTTTCCATCACATTTGCAGTTTTTTTGTTTCCGTTAGAAATGGATATATCTTGGTTGTTACATGAGGATCTATAATGTTTGCAAAGCAATTAAGAATCTCATTATTCTCTGAACCATTTTTTTGTTATGTTATCAGGAAGTTTTGCTGGCTCAGGTGACCAGAGTGAGAGAAAATTGTTATTCAATTCTTCTTCTGTGCGAATTGCTGTTGTAAAGAAAGCTGCTTCAACTTCCAATGCTTCAGCAAAAACTGAAGACATTAAAAAAGAAACGGATAAGAACGGTGGTCTGAGCACTGGACTACAATCTTTGTGTCAAAGCTATGGAAGTAGTGATGATGAAGACTGAATTATGGGATTAGGTAGAAATGATGTAATTCATTCTCTTTGTATTAGTAGAAAGGCTTTAGAGCTCGCCGGTAATTCTGATTGAAGGGAATGTGAATGTGAAGTCTCTATACACATTGAAGATTTTCCTATTAGAATTTTTTCTTCTGGCCACTTACTTTCTTTACAGCTGTGCAATATACATTGAGCTAGTTGTTCTTAACACCGGCACTGGACTGATCTAATAGTTGGATTCATGACCAGATTTTGAGCAAAGACCAGCCAGAGAGTTGAACCGGGTCGCTAGTTAAATTATTTAACACTTCGTTTTAAGCTGGGCAAATTTTCCCCTCTTGAACGAGCCAGTTTGGTATCCACCACAAGGTCACTACGATCATTTAGGAAAAATACTTGCCTCTGGTAATTGTCCAACAGTTCTCTGGGTGATGATTGCTAGGATTACCATCAGATAACTCTTATGTCAGATAACGTGATTTACCGCCTTAGTCAGTGGGAGTCACAATCATTCATCACGAGAGATAAGTCGCCTAGAATCAAATTGACAAAATGCTAGAACAGCATTACATCATACTTGGATCGGGATTCTGTCAAACACGAGCTTGGGCACTGAAAACTGAAAAATATTAAAACATGGGATTTGGAGTTTTCATTTGGAAACAGTTGCTCATGTTAATAGTCGAGGTATTGAGGTTTTATTGCCCGACTTTATCGATTTCCCTCGGATGAAACTTGCATACATGCTTTCCCACGCTTTATCGAGTCTCGATTAGCCTTCTCAAGTAAGCAGGAATCTGAACTTGCAGATAACGATATCTGCCCGTGAGTCAAAGCTGCACCTTAGAAACAAAACAAACGATCGAGACTCATATCAGAACTCCCAAACAAATTGAGTAGTGCCATAATGGTTTAGATATAGTTTCGATACCAGAGATATACATGCATAAAGTATGTCGCTCATCCTAGCAGAAGAGAACAAGAGCACTAGTACTTCCAAACCCAAAAGACCAACAGGCACCGATTTGTCTCGTTTTCCACCGTCAGCGACACCAAAACCAATTAAGGTTAATGAAGGCTAGAGGGGATGGATCACTTCTGGCCCTTCTTCTTCCACAGATCTCCAAACATTCTGATCCCAGAGTTCTTTCGCTTTCCACCTCCGAAGCCATCATCTAGATCATCAATATTTCCTGGCGACCCCACAAAACCGGCATAACCCGCACGAGGCACCTCATAAACACCTCCGAAATGCTTATCCATCGAGCCACATCTTCCAGGAATTCTCCCATTCAATTCAACACCACCGGCTAGGACAGCAGCTGCCGCATCTGCTGCTTTCCTCCACTGCTCGGTCTGCACCCTCAGCTTCTTCATCTCCTCTTCTAGTTCTTCTTTACCTCCCTCTACAGCTTCTAATTTCTCCTTCAACTGGATACTGTTTCCTTTGGTCGCTTTAAGTTCCTCTTCTAGCTGACTCAGCTTTGAGGCCAATTCTTCTTCTTTGCTCTGAGCAGAAGATATCGTCGCTGTTGCCTCATCTAGTTGCTTTTTCAGGTTTTCAGTTTGTTGGCCAGCTACTTCAAGTTCCTTCTCCTTTTCTAGTAACTTACCTTTAAGCAAATTTATCTCATCCTCCTTTTCAGCCAACTGGAGCAGGTGCGAGGGTGGCTCCACGAGTACAGATGGCTCTGCTGGTAAGTTGATTGCTTTTGTTTCCTTCGCTATCTCATTGTTCAGTTGACTAACCTCTACTTGAGTCTCCAAAGCAACCTTCTGGACTGGTACTTCATAGACATCAGTCTCCTGCTGGTTGTCATCAGGAACATCATTTAAAGGGTTGCTCTTTGTCTTGTTCGATTCTTGAACTTCTTTTGCATGATGCTTTTCCGGAATTTTGATTGAGCCTGGTACAAACTTTGTCTTGTTCGATTCTTGAACTTCTTTTGCATGAGGCTTTTCCGGAATGTCGACCGAGTCTGGTACAAACTTTGTCTTGCTTTTCTTATCAAGCTTTTCTTGAGCTACTTTCTTTGCAGCCTCAGCTGAGACCAATTGCTCTTTCAGATGCTTCAGCTCTTCTTGAGCTTGGCCAAGCTGAGATTCCAGATCTGCAATGCGAGTTCCAAGTTTCTTTTGATTAACAGAATCAGATTGGGCACCTCGTGGAGAACGGCGATCTCCTAGCTTAGGGCTTCGGTCAGGGATGGGGCGATGGTGTGAGTTATCAGAATCAGAGCTTGAAGTTCTGAGCTGAAGTGAGCCTCTGGGAGACTGCCTCTGAGGCACTTCTGACACCCTGCTGTCATGATTAAAAACACTTGTATCTTGTGAAACAGTTGAAAAAAATCTCATGTTATCGTTTGAGTAAAGCAGACAATGAAACACACGAAACGGATAACCTATGAATTCAATTTAGCAGATTGCTGAAGACTATGCTCCATCACATTTATAACAATATGGTGTAGTGACTGGCAGAAAAGGTGCTCTTGCATTTTCATTCTATGGAAATTGCCATGCAATCCTCTTTCTGAATCAAATCAGCGTTAACTTTTGTTTAGGGACATAATTATGTGCATCTCTCTCACATAAAATCTGTTAAGCCGCATTTATACTAACAAACTACTGGATTATGACCTCACAAAATTGCGCAGATAAATACGCATAGAGATTTGACTGCAGTGAGAATGGATATTGTACTTGACTCGGAGCATGGAGACTTTGCTTTAAAGAAACAAAACCCCATACCCACTAAGACTCTGAAAAAAGCATTTTGAAGTAACAAAAGATTAATAAAAATCATAGAAATCCAAACATCAATATTTTTATGCTATGAAAGTTTTCGAGTGTTCTGCATTAAAATATAAGCCAAATTGTGAAAGCTGCAAAAAGAAGGGGGGGAGGGGGAAGGTAAACGTGGTAAGTAAAAGTTCAGAAAAACAAGCTTTAGAATATATGGGCATAATCAACATAACTATGTGCCCATAGTGATCGTGGTAATAATAAAAGAGCAGAGTTTGGAGCATTTTGCAACTGCCATGTGGACCAAGCTATCATCTAGTGAAATCTAGTATTATGTACATGCTCATTTTAATATAAATGCCATCATGACAAAAATAAATCAAAATCTCGTAAGTTACACTAAAGTATCTGCATAAAGACATAAGATTCGCTCGCTCACCTTGGTCTTGGCATGTCTTCTACTTAAGAAACTTCGGGCAAGGATTAGAAAGATGATTGGTCAACAAGAAACACTTGACCTGTAAAAAGATAATGAAATCAGTGGGAAGTCGCATGAAGAACCCTGCTTGAAATAAACAGTTGGGATCCAACAGAAAAGATTTGAAAAATAGAGGGTAAGATGTAGAGAGAGAAAGAAAATTTGCATATTTGCACTTGCTATGGACAATATAATCGCAGGACAGGACTGCAGGACAGATGGCTAGCCTTATATCAGGAAACCAAGGCAGAAATGCGTTAGTCATGTCCTATCCATTGAACTTCTCTAACTTGCTACTTGGTTTGATTCTGAAAAAAGAGGAAAAGAAAACAACACAGATGGCAAAGCAGAAAATTTTGCTCAATGCGGGAAGTTAAAAGAAATTCCCCAAATGCCAAGAGGAATTGGACCTTCAAGCTAACGCCTACTCTTAAAATCGGAAAGCATTCTGGCTGAAAAACTTCACTGCAGAGCCCAGCAAGGACTGATCTGGCAAAAATTTCCCCACTCTCTGCTGAACGAAACCATCTTGCGAGCTGAAATGAAGCCCGCAGGAGAGCAATTTGCTGGGGTTACCAAGAGTAAAGACTCTAATCTTTCGTCCAAATAGTTAGGAAAGAGAAAAAAGCTCTACATAATTGACTGAAGTTATGATTCCTGCATTGATTTTCTAGGAGATGATGCGTTGGCCTTTATGGGAAGGTGTAAAAGGCATCCACTTGTTTTGCCTCTTTCTCCGAACATCTTATTCGCTTTTACCATCACCAAAGCAACTACCACCCTTTTCAGTCCAGAAATTGACCCAACTTTCCATGAAAAAGGCAAGCAAATGAATGCTGTAGCAAAGCACGCAATGATAAAAGAAATTCTTATGCTAAAAAAGTTATTCAGACGCGCCACTACTCGCCTTTCTGTAGCGAGAGAAAATTTCCACGGGCAGTCAATTTTGGACTTCGGGGTTGATTCAGTGGATATCTTAGAACAACCAAATAGCCTTCAACTGGCTAAGCTAGATCTAAAATTCACAAAGCTTAATCCAAGAATGGGTATTTGATCAAATCAGATGATCCACACTCAGAACCCCAGAAAAATACCCAAAAAATAAAAATATAAACCTGTCACATGCACTTCACTCACCACAATGCAAACTCTTCTAGCAGAGCGGACTGTGCATAGCTTGCTAGAGTTGGATGGCATTCAGATCATGAAGCAAACGAAAAACACAGCTCGAAAAATCACTACCCTGGGGGCTGTGGCTCAGTCAATGCATGCATACGCTTAGAGTGAAAACAGCATTTTCTCGTTGTGTGCCCAAAAGACAGCATTTTTTAGAATGACCCATGATCTCAGAAGATGATGCCTAAGGCACGAACCGATCAAGCTGAGCACAGCACAACTTGTGAGAAAGAAAAGATGAGGCTGATAAAATGAACGACAAAGAAAAAGATGTTACCTTTGCCGTGCTAAGAAGTGAGATCGCAGGGGACGAAAGAAAAGGGCTTTCTTTCTTTCGTGGTATCAGACCAGTGAAATCTAAAAGGACAGCATGATAGTGGATGCTTCTCCGACAAATGCAGTCTGGAAAAATATAGGACCGAGAGAGAGAGAGAGTGAGAGAGTTAAAGAGAGCTTAGGCTGCGAATATAGGGTCAGATGTTGCTTATAAAGTAACAGTTACGTTCGAAGCACAGAAACTAGGCGGTAAAGAATTGCTCTGGTAAACACAGCTAGCTCTCCGAGCTACAAAGAAGCTCCTTTTGAAGTTTTGAATTAAAGCTGGGAAGAGAGAGAGAGTGTGGGGGGTGGGGGGAGTGTTATCAAAAAAATAGTGAGAGAGATTTTTCCTTTGGAGGATGGGGACAAGAGGGAATTTCAAAAAAAGGGTCTAACAATAAATAGACAATCGAAATGAATCTTGAAAGTCCCCCACCTGCCTCTTTGACACTTTTTACTCTTGTCCCTCTTGGCTCTTCTGCAAACTTCAAACCTTCGCCCTTCTTACACCCCATAATTTTATATCTCCTTCACACTTTCTATTCTTTGTTTGAAAAAGGCGGTACGTGGGCGGTTATTATTAGTTCGTGCACACTCATAATCCCACAAAACGGAACAAGGGACGACTTAAATAGAAAACTGAAAAAGAAATTTTTTTTCGTTGGATACAGACTTGTACTCCCATCTAATTGAAATTTGTTGTATCGTTTCGATCCATAACAAGTGCGATGACTGCATAAAAGAAAAGTATGACGAACATACAATAGAAATTCAGAAGAAGTCAACACTTCTATCCTGTCTTAAATGAGAATTCAATTCAAGGAGGAGATTCTCATTGAGTGGGAACAACGAAACAAGCCTGATTCTCAAGTCCTACGTATGGCCAAGTGAAAACCAACACAAGTACTGTACTTCATCGTCGGGCAAAGAAGATTTGAGCATTGTGACTGTTCAGCCACACAGCAGAAGAAACGAGGAGAAAATTACAAGAGCAGTTTGAATTCAACTTTTAGAGATTGGCGTATGCTTTGTCACGTTTAATCTAGTGGTGCGAGGTGAAAGAAGGCAGTTAGCCTTGGTTACATTTGCAAAAGGCCAAAATAAGAATAGTAGCTAAGCAAGATAATCACTTTTAAATTGAATCATGATGATGCTTTTTACTTTCTTGATACGGTGCTATTAATTGGGCACTGAGCATATATTATTGAATGCAGCGAAGGTTTGTCCGTAGCGGGAGTCAGCTACAAAAGTGAACTTGTGTTTGACTCAACTGTTCAATGGTTGCCCTGGAAGTACAAGACACCGGAAGATTCCAAGACAAGTCGCATCCTTATAGATTATAGTAATCAACAAGGTTTATTATATGGAGGAAAGGTTGCGGTTCTCGGCTATGCTTTGCTAATAATTGCTGATAATGCACATGCTTACACATTATTATCATACACCTATTATTGGTCTCTCCAAACACCCCCCCCCCTCTTTTTTCTTCTCTTTTCTATAATGATGTGGCGTACACCGGTAGGTGTTAATTTCCGGTAGAAAATGATGGTTGTCGGCCTCTGGTAAGCAGCAAATTGTCTTTTGAAACGACCCTTTCAAATTTCCTCCACCATCAGACACATTTTTGTGTTGAGGTCTGGCGCATAATGCACGTTCAAATTTCCTTTTGGAACCAAAAAGAAAAAGAACAGGAAATTGAGTCCCATCACGCCCCTTTTATATGTTATTAGATAAGCATTTGAATCGCAAGAGATGTTTACTAAGTGAAGCGTAAGCATGCACTCGTTATCTAAAAATCAAGTGCCTATATGAGTTCTCCATGAGAATGATGCATAGACATGCCTGGGTTTTAATTCGGGATGATGACCTTCATGTACGATGAACTCCGCATAAAATTACTCAGTCCAATCATATTAGCGACTAATGATTTTCAATAATTTCTTGCGGTCACGAATTAGAAGGAGATCGAGAACACCAAGAGTTTTTATCATGGTCACCAAGGTTCTTGCTCGTCACAAGAAGGTGATGCTGGTCAATTTAATGATTGTACGATGGTTGAAAGGAAGACGGTCACAACCGTCGCAGATTTTCCTAGATCAGGACATGCCATGTGAGAGTTCAAAATCAATCCTTTTGCGAGAGAGAGAGAGAGAGAGTGGTGAACATTCAACTACCATGAGGCCCTTCCAACTACTACACCGCTGAGCTCTTAACTGTGTTCCCCTCCCCACGCCCAATAATGGGTGCATGTCCCACAACAGACTGGAGCAATTGATTGGGTTCATGATCCGATGGCAACCATTCGATCCGCGCCATTACTCTCCCGTATCTTTGACACCCTCGTGTGACAAAACCTCTCCTCCCATTTTGTTAAGCCGTCCACTTGCATCGTCTTAACTTCGGCCCTCGATGTCGATTTTGAGACGTGAACGTTGTCCTCATCCAGGTCGTTCCTTCATCTTCTGCCGGTCTCTCGGGGGAGCATCTCTTTCCGCGGCCTCGAAAAAGTTGACTAATTAATGAAACCGATTAGAATGACTAATCAAGACAAATCAAAAGAGTTGATCAAAGTTAGACAATGACCAAGATCTTGCTTTGAACGAGTCTGGATCATAAGCTTGATTTGTTAGTCGATCTAGTGGTCCATCAATACCAGATCACAATGAATAATTCTGTCTTACGTCTCTCCATTTTCCGCTATGAGGATTTTCTCTGCAAATCATAAAAAGCCAAAGCCCCTCTACCGCTGACCAAAAGGGCCTGAGCTTCAAACTTCTTGCCCACCTAATTAAATGCAAGTCTATCATCGCCCTTTCAACTCTCTAACGGGAGCTTTTCTGTTTCACTTACTTCTCAAAGGAACAAAGAGAGATGCTGAAGCGTTTTGGGTTCGCCCCGACCAAGTTCTTTGCCAAACAATATAGTGGGCTCTCGATGTCGCTATTTTTTCCCCTTTCTATCACTCGAACCCTTGTCATCGTGCTTTCCGAATAAGTGTCGTGGAGGCAAACGCTTCATGCTTCTTGCAAGCCATGTCCGATGCAAGTCCCTCCTCACCTTTTGGGCTCACCAAAAATTTCGTGGTCCATTCTTTCGAGGAAATTAAAATTGGGACGACACCCATAAGTAATTTGTGGCGAAATGTTGGGACTAAAGAAAAAAGCCCGCTTCTGCCAATCCTACGGGCAGATTTGCATTACAATCCTCTCCACAGAGCTTGGCATATCTGATGTTACGAAGCTCTGACTTGGAAACGTATTGCTAACAAATAATCAGCAGCCAGAAAGGATGGTTTATGCCATGGTGGAATTTCCTTGTAATGATACTTTTAGTGACATCTTCATGTCACCAATCATTGATGGGCAGGTTATAAGACGCCAAAAGTGATCCAACCCCGTTAGCACAGGATCACGAGGATTATCTACCATGTTCATATTGGGTTGTCTAATATTAGCTATTTAAGAGTGCCACCGCACTGCCTTTTGTCAGATCTACTATTAGACTTAACAATGGAGGAAACCTGATTATTACAACAAGCATAACCGTCGAGCTTTCATTTAAACTAGAACAATCGGTTCTCCTTTTACATTTCTATAATGAGAACAGAAGGGACGAGAGATGAATACCTTTCAACTTCCGCAAGTAGCAAGCATCTCCTTGAGGCGTCCTCATCAGAGAGACTCAGCAGAAAAATAGCCATGACCAGCAGCCTGTCCAAGAAACATCAACTACGAACAACCAATCTATTCTAAAATCAAAGAACTACTGCCATGTAACCCCAGGTCCACTGGTCACGGCCCGTGCCTCAGCCAGAGAAACTGCCAAGGCAAGCATCACTTGCTCCTCAAAACTCTCTGGAACGATGGGAGCAGGAAGATTTTGAAAGCCCATGTCAACTTCATTCGGTTGTGGTAAAGCAGAAACCCCACCGACATCTTCTGGTGAATCAGAACTTGCGTAGCTGGTCCCCGCTTCAGCAACTTCAGAACCACGGTCCATGTTCCATTCAACATCATCCCTTGCCATGGGAATCCCTCCCCCATGCACAAGTTCCGTTCCACCCTCTGGGGCAGCATAACTGTCCGAATCCTGTACTGCAGTTTCGTAAAACTGACCAGAATTTGGAAGCTCATTGTACGTTGACATAGCAGCATTGTGGCTAAAGGAGGATTCTCCACTCATCTGTTGCCGCTCAGCAAGGGCAGCTATTGCACAGGCAAGTCCACCAGATGGAGATGATGCAGAGCCCACCAATGGAGCAGCGGCTTGGGAAACATAGTTGTCTTCTGAGACATACTGTTCAGAAGGAGCAGCATCACTTTGCGCAAGGGGTTTATGCTTGCCATTATCCTGTTTTTACCATCATCACTATAATGCATCAGCTGGAATAATTCGATTACTCTAAGCACCAAGATGCCGTGGATGATGAAAGAAATGGTTTGCAGATTTGATTCTTAGAAATCACAAAAATCCCCAGTCAGCTTAAAAGATAAAGCAGTTTAACAGCAATAATGTAATGCTAAAAAGCAAACAATGAGTTGCATTATTTATTTCCAGCCACTACAGTGAAATTTCAAGTTAAAGCATGTGCTCCCAACAATCAAGTCGTCCAAAACCATAAAGAAAGACCAATATCACAAACTCACGTGGGTAATTTCTATGAACGGTCTCGCACTGTTATTGACATCACTAAAAACAGGGCACATGTAATGCGAGCTCCACGCGCTTTCACATATGAATATAGCCCCTATATGATTTGTGCAACATCATAGGTCCTCCATACTTCAGCAGTGACAACTAGGGACTCTCAAGAGAGAAACTATTGCTTTCACATGGCATGCTAGTATCTTTCTTGGAAAACAAAATCAAATACGATAGCTATCAAAAGTTAGAAACCATGAAGTGAATCAACCCCACGTAAATATGGGTTCTGAGTTCCCATCATGCATCCAAACACTTTTCAGATGTCACCATCTTAAAAGTAGCATTTATACTAAAAAAATACCAGTACTTGTGCAACAAGAGTACTTAAATTGCTCAAACACCTTCCCAGACCAGAGAACAATAAATGACAGAACTGCCGAGCACAGCACAATAAAATCTATTCTTTAAGGACACTGACTGGACAGTATTAGGAGATGACAAGATTTTTCTGCATAATAACATTAAGAAAATTACCAGAGCGCATATTATCAAGAGAGCAACCTCATTTGATGATATAAATCCAGAAAAACCTCATAAAGCATATAAATATCAAAGAAAGCAAAGCATCTTGATCTTCATATCTACTTTTAGAAATATACATTTCCCAGCGGTAAGATGGTATACCATGTCCAAGAAGCCAAACCATAGCAAATTTATTCCCATTTTAGCACAATTTCTAACTACAGAATCACAATATCAACAAATCATTGCTATATAAGTTCACCTGAATAGAAAGCCAGATTGCTTCCATAAGCATTATGTCCTCGAGATCCAGATCAAACTCATCATCCCTGCAAATGATACAGTGAGCATACAGATTTGATTGCCAAAATGACGGTATACAAAATGAAGAGACTGTTTTTTAGTAAGATCCTTAAGAATATGTATTTACCACATTTTCTTAATAACACAAATGCATGCCAACCAGTCAGAGCCCACCACTAAAGTTTGGCTTTCACAACAAGGCCTCTCAAGACAGACAAAAGTGTTGTGGAGAACTGCCTATCTTTGACTGATAGGGCATTAATCGTTCTTCAACGAAAACCAACTGATATCTTCACACCCAAAATGAAAAAGAACCGGGGTAGCTGTAACCAATAGGGTTGTGCTCATTTTAACTGAAAACTAAGCACTATATGATTTCCCTTTGAGGTCAAGTAACTGGACTAAATACAAATATGATAGTCGCAATTCTCAGTCTTGGTATTTTCCAAGCGATGTAGTCTAATGATCACATCCTTGTAGGTTTCATCAAGATCAGATCCAGATCCACAATAACAGCCAAGAAGCCCACTTGAGGCTCCGGACATTTCTTTTTTCCTCAATACTCTTCTGTTCTTCTTTTTGATATACTTTCTTTCTTTCTTTTTTTCTTTGGGATGAGGGAAACAGGGCATATATTTTTGTACTTGTAAGAGAAGCCATTATAGACGGAATAAATTAACAGCTATCATCAATTCAAGTATCAACTCCACAGGAGGATAACAATGCAGAGTCCCTTCACACTAAGATCCATAGCAATTTACCCATTAAGGTTAACTAATAACAGAAACCCTCGCATGTCATTTTCAACACGAGATTCTTGGCATGCGTCCAAATAAAATCAGGAAATAGAATAAGGAGTTAAAATTAACCCTTACCTGTTTGTCCTTAGATGGGGAGGTTGTCTACTTCTTGAAGTAGAAGAAGACTGATCAGCAGAAACAATTTCTTCTTCATCTACAGGAGATCTCCCAGATAGAACTGCAACAAAATGGACATTTAATGACACTCTTGGAAGTAAATGTATGACATGAAAGATAAAGAGTTCAAATTCCAATAAAAATGTACCTCCAACCGAGCCATGATCAACCTCAACAGGTCCCATAGTTCTGCTTGACGAACTTAAATCTTGTCTCTTCTGCATCCGCTCCTCCTCATCCTGGAGTTCCTTCTGGCGCATCCTGATCTTTGCTTCAATTACACGCTGTTCTTCCTACACGAAGGAAGCAATTGTTTATTAACCCTGGATCAGTCCCACATTTACGGTAAGAAATGCGGTCAAAGCATGAGAAGCATATCTTACAATTTGCTCAATGCCCTTTTCCTCCTTTGTTTTCACACCCCGATATTCCACTGCATAATTTGACGTTTTGCAAAATGGGCACCTTACGTCATTAAGAACAACAATCGGGACAAGATGGAAAGAAAATTGAAAAAGATCATATCGACAGGTTCATAGACTGTCAGCGAAAAAATTTTGCTGGTACGAAGGTTAAGATTGAAGGATACGGCGTAGGGCGAGTTGAGTTGGGAACCTTCATTTGCAGAAAACACTCTGGTAACGCAGAAGAGGAATCACGTCACTATCAGCTGACAATAATTCGATGCAAAATGCAATGGTTACTGGACATTTACCTGTACAAATGCCTTTTGTGCAACATCTGGATCGGTTAAGGCTAGGGTAGTACTGCAAAAAACACAACAATAGAGAAATGCAGAATAAGCGACTGCCAACATGTCTCTGGAGTACAAACTCAAAAAAGCATCTGCCTCATCACTCATAGGATCAATAAGAAATTGAGGCCAGACAAAGAAAGGCTGACATATAGAATGTCTTCTCACTTTGCATCAAGTCTTAGATACTTCCCTCTATCTAGAGGAACCCCAAATTAAAGATTGCATGGAGAAGGTCACTCCCAGTGCAAAGTCTCCATCATTTCACCAAGAAAACAGGGGTAAAGAAACTAAAATTGCACGATTTATCAACAGCAGCGATTCAGGAGAATGGAAGAAGACTGACCAAGAAGCAAATCGGGCATTCTTCAAGATCGCACGTGCTTTCTTCGTCACCCGGATAGCAAGGAGCAAGCTTGGATTCGAGAATGAGTTTCCTTAGCCTCTTGATGTCAACATCTTTATGATGGTACAGCCCTTGAGGCCTAGTATATTTCTCATCCACTACCTGTCTCCTCCTCCCCAGTTTATTACCCATGCAATACTGTATGGACAGCCTCTTCACTTCCAGCAGGGAAAGACAGGAAATCGTCTTCCCTCTTTTACGTTTGTTAGCCAAATTCTTAATCCAAAATCAACCTCAAGCATAAAAGACAACACCACCAACAAGAACACCAGCACAAGGAATTCTACATACCAGCTCCATTTCTACCCATCCGTTCTTCCTCGAGGAAGAAACACGAGTGGGGACATATCCACACATTGAAATTGCCTAGCCACAACGCCGTCGTCAAACAAATAGGCTGGCAACAATGCAAAACCCTAACTCTCAATGCATTTCGCATGGCGCAGCGTTGGTTTCAGCGCGACCTGGGACATTTTCGCCGCAGGAAAATATCACAGCAACCCTGAAATGAAAGCACGAGCTAGATATGACAAGATACACGGAAACAAAGGACCCCCAAAATCCAGACAAACGACGGTAAAAGAAACCCTAAATTCTACAGCCAAAAAGCAGTCAGCTCACCAAGGAAACCACCAAATTACACAACAACCGGGGGCAGACTCCGCGACCTCAACGAACATTCCCCACAACCGAAGAAAGCGAAAAGCGAAAAAAAGGAGGGAAATTCCGACCCCAGGACGAGAATCGAGCCTCGGAACAGGGGAGACGCCGGAATTGGGATCGCGAACGGGACCGGAAGAGGAGACGCGCCGGGAACGAATCGAAGGAAGGAAAACGCAATTCCGGAGAAAACCAAAACCAAAACCAAAAAAAGGGCACGCGCGCGCGCGCCCGCCCGCCCCGCCCGACGAGCCCCTTTGCAGAATGGTTGGGTGGACGGAGGGCGAGCGAGAGAGATTACTGGAGAAAGGGAGGGATTGGGAGAGGGGTACGGAATGGAACGGAGGGGACAGGAGAGAGAGGAGCTGCTGCTGCTGCTGCAACCGAGACGAGGAACGCAAGAGTCTCCCACCGCACACAATCGGAAGACTTCCTTCTTCCAGTAGACCGATAGAGAGAGAGAGAGAGAGGGGAAGGGTGGGTACTGTTCGGGGTTTGCAATTACGTGAAGTTTCTAATAAAAAAATTGGTTTTTTTTTACATATATGTATAGATGCGTGAAAAAAAGAAAGTAATAATAAACAATTCATCCCGTCGGCGTCATCCAATTTAGCCGCTTCCATTTGTTTCTAATCATTATTTCGCATTCTGTCATTAGTCTCCACAAATCGTGATGGAATCCATGTCGTTCAACCACATGGGTTTGACAATTCCACGAGATAAGAATTTTCAAGCATTGCGATGACGGTCAAAAAAATCACCGACCCATCATCTCTAACCACAAAATACTCACGATTTCACGATCGACGATTGAAAAAATCGCGACCCATCATCTTACGATGAGCGAAACCCGATGAATAGCATGATATAAAAAGAGTAATAAAAAAGATTCTTAAGGATTGATAAATTTCGCGAAATTGAGCATTATGAATTCATCATGTCGTTGTTCCTTCATATTTTCAGCTGCGCGTTGGCTCTCGGTAAATTTTTTAAAAGTCGGATTAACTTGTAAGGATAATTCAGCGGTATCCCGCATTTGTTTGTGGTGGTTGCCGTGGAGGAGAAGAGCATTTCATGACGTGTGCGGGGGTCGTCTGGTTGTGTTTGGGGTTTCCCCTTTCGGCGGAGTGCGATCTCTTTCCACGCGTGAAAAAACAAAGAGGAAAGAAAAGAAGGCGAGTAATACGCAGAGAGATTATTAACCAAAATGCGAAGGAACAGAAAGATGAGAGAGAGAAGCAAGAGACAAACAACAGTGGCGGTAGAGTAGCAGACGAGGAAAGTATCATCATTATCCTTCCCCCGCTAAAAAGTCTCCCCACCCCCCGTCCCCCCAACCACGCGCTCCTCCCCCCGTGTGCCCCTCACGCGCTTATCCGGATCCTAATCCACCCCGGATTAGGCTTTTGCATAATAACCGTCGTTCCCACCCTTTCGCCACCTCACCCTACGCCGCGAGTTTCAACATAGCGCAATTAAGAAATTTTCTTTTGGTTCCTTTCTAAATAATAGGATGATTTGGACCAATTAATTGTAACAGTATATCATATGTACCTAGCCCTTTGTACATACGTTGCACGCGTATTCATAATTACTTTTACGTCATTCTTGTCATAAGCTATGAGAGTACGGAAATCAATCGGTGTAGCTCGTGACGATCGCGTCGCGCCCATCTCGAACCCTTGAGATTATTGAGCTTGAATTAGGAGAAAAAATGAGGAGAGAAAGAAACTCAAAGCAAATGTAAAAGGGACTTTTATCAAGTTTGCTGTCTGTGCAAACATAGTTTGCACGTTAACATTCAATGATGGATGAACGGCATAATTCGATTATGAAATCAACTCTAAACCCGCATTCTACATATGGAAGGGAGAATGTGCAAAATATAGCTCCTTCCAGCGGTAAACCTAATGATGATTCATCGTGAAATAAAGATGAATTGTTTCGATCATCTTGTGACAAAATCGGGAGATTAAAAGCGAGACAAAATGTTGTTGTGGCTCAAAACCTTTATATTAAAGATTATGAGGGAAAGTACCAAAAAAGTCATAAACTTAATATATTTGTATTAATTCAGTCATAGTTTTTTCAATTAAATCAATTTAGCCTTAAATCTTTTTATATTGATATCAATTTAGTCCATCCGACCAATTTAAGTCTAAAATTATTGACATGGACGCCACTCGTCTATGTGGTGGTATCGACATTGATGAAGAAATTTTAAATAATTTTTTTCATTTATTTTTTGGTTTTTCTTCTCTGCCATGCTAGCAACTTGCCATAGTAAGGGCCAACAAGGGCGAGACTCTCGTGGCCTAGGCAAGAGTCAACCTCGACCTTGCTGGATTTAGTAAGGGCAACCCTTGCCCAGTCCGAGAGGTTACAGGCCTCTCTAGAGTCGGCAAAGGTCGCCCCAGCCAGCCTTCTCCCATGGTTGGTCATTGGCCAAAAGGAAATAGAAGAGAAAAAAATAATAATATTTTCTAAGATGTATTCAAAAAAATCATTTAAAAAGTTTAATGTTATCATCAATTATGTCACGTAGGACAACTGGCGTCCACATAGGCGATTTCATGTTTTAATTGGCAAGATTAATTGAATCGATATTGATATGAAAATGTTTATAACTAAATTGGTCAAATTGAAAATTTTACGATTGAATTGATACTAATACAATAGATTTATAGCTTTTTTGGTAATTTTCCCAATAGTACGTGGAGTGTACAAAAGGGCAATATACGTTATTGTGTGGGCAAGGCAATTTTTTTGCCTTCTCTTCTTAACTTGCTCAACTTCCCTTCCTTCTCCATTTTCTCTCCCTTTTCTTTTTTCTGCCATTTATTATTTCCCAAAAAATGAATAATATAATATTTTAATGATGGATTTTTTTCAATAGATTATAGTTTATCAATTGATGAATTAACTTCTTTCACTTGATTTATTTGCGTAAAGTCGATAGAAAAACGATATTTGGTTTCAATTTCTACAAAAGTTGCTTCGCATGACTGAACAAATATTTAACAAAACTTTATTCTAATTAATGTTGACGGGAAAATTAATATGGTGAAGAGGGAAGAATATCGTTGTAAATGAGATTTTAGCGAATATATGAATTTGACTTAGTTAGATTTATCTCGTTCCATATGACCAACTAAAATAATCAATACGATGAAACTTTTAATAAATTTAACAAGATAGATACATATTACAAAAAAAAAAAGACTCGGATTGAAGCATTGTCTCAAATAGTATTAGCTAATAAAGGCAACATAGCTCGATTGTTTACTTAAATTGAATGATGTGATCCGTGATATTATACATTTTGCGAAGACAAGGATAGGGAAGGGCAATCATTGAAATTACCCCTCTTAATGTTACCATAAGAGTCCCACACTTGCTACCCAAATGCACGGTTTAAGTTATAGTAATTTGGTGTACTCACAATTTGAAAGTCTTAATATTATGAAGTTCGCCGTCGTTGCCTTGTCATTTCAATATTCAAAATCCGCACGAAAAGGCAGGAGAACTCTTTCGAGCAAAATAGCAAAACGTTCTTGTTTGGAAACTAATTTGGGATTTGTTTAGGACATGGCTCTTAACTTTTCACCATGATTTGATGCTCGATGGTGGTCGGTCGGGTAATGGATCACCTACAGTAACCGTGGGTGACTTGATGGGAGCACAATCGTCCGATCTGAATCGGACAGCTGTGCTTTTTTACAAAAAAATAAGAACAAAAATCTCGTCCGATCTGAAATCGGACAGCTCTCAAGATCACGTCACCTGTAGTAATTGCAGGTGATCTAAATCCGGTCGGTCGGGGCGGATCAATGAAGCTTTTGCGAGATGGAATTGAGGGACGGGGACACGCGTGCGGTTCACGCTCGGCGAGCGAGGGGGGGGGAGGATAATTCCATAAAGCGAGGGACACCAGGGGGCCCATCGAACGGACTCTGCTTTAGCTACACGAGAAGCATCAGAAGGGGGGGGACGACAATATCTTGGCCGTTAAATTTGTTGACCAAGATCCCGATCGCGTGACTCCTGTTCCCCTCCATTTTTTTAATACGGCCCTTAATCCAGCGCCAAGCCACAGAAACAGCCACGTTAATAATGGTGGGGACGATCGAGTCTGGTGTCAGCGGGAATTAATTGGCGAAAGCGTCGTCGTACGGCCGATCGGTTGGCCCAATCGGTTAGCGTTCGGCCAACCGAGGAGTTTCGCGCCGTAGCTCCGTTTATTTAGCCGAGGCGAGTGAATCCAAACATGGGCTTTCGACAAGATAAAGCCTCTCTGTATGAACGGCTACTAACAAAGGACACGAATTAACAGAAAAAAAAGAAGAAGAAAAAAGAAGAAGGTATTATTGGGAGGAGCTGCATGTCGTAAATTCAAATTTCACTCGATTCGAAACTAAGTTAGACATCACCGGTCCTTGTCTGGCGGAGATTGGGAGTGACCCGGTGTAGCTGGATTTGAAGGCTGGCCCTGCCTTATAATCCAAATAGGCCCATGTTAGAAGATTTACATAAAGATATTCGAGGTGGGAATCTCTCGTGTAAGACCGTTGCGCTACTCGCCGGGCTTCTTTAATCCCCCTTTCATGTTAAAAGAGAAACGGAACGTTAATACCATTTATTCCTTTCCTCTTTTGGATTATTATGAGGTTCTTGCATGTGAGGAAAAAGAGAGAGAGAGAGGATAATTTGGACATTCACATTCGGTTGGATGATCGACACGAGAAGCGAAAGGATAAGGCTATAAGATTGATTCTAAAGACACGAATCTTCAATCCAATGGTGAATGTGAATAAAAAAAAGAAGAAGAAGGACGAAGGCTGTTCGGCCAGCCCAACCCAAGCAAAAGTGGGATGAGGCCCACGTGCAGGAAGTAGCACAGACCCTTCTTCTGCAGTGCAGTGCCTATATTGTTGGTCTGGGACCAGCGTTTGCCACAAGAGCAGATCGCACTGAGTTTCGATTTACACTCCTATCCAACGGGGGTCGTCGGGTGCGAGGTCTTATGATAACGCGAATCAAAACGAGGCACTGCTCCGGTCGCCTTTTCTCGTCCTTTCGATTCGCCCGTCATAGTTGATTCAACTAAACTCGAGCTAAGGATAACCGTAAAAATTGACTCGGGTATTGCATATCTATGGGGTCCTACAGCATATGCAGATACAAGCACATCTAAGAACATTGTCCTTCTCCTATATCCAAATGACATGATAGAGCAGGGACCTTCCGCGTGCACCTGATACGACGCAGAACCATATCCGATACCCTTATGAATCGATTGCCTTTGTCATTCAATCAAGCCAACCAAACTAAGAAAGGCCAAAACCTCATATCCATAAGAGCCGCTTAAACTTGTTCTGCACGGGAATACATGTTTTGCTCCCCACACATCAGCAGAACATGTCCGATGTTTCTCCGTGGACGACGCAGTAGTTAGAACGCAATCCATCACTGGGCATCATCCAGTGGGAGCACACAGATGTAACGCTAAAACAATCCGAACGTCAAGTACAGTAAAGTGCGAACATGGCGAATTCACTCAGCTTCTCGCGTTCACTTGATAAATAGTTTCAGGAGCACGGAAACAACTCTTGCAAACGATATGTTTTTTTATCTGTATAAAACTGCAATATATACTTGCGCGCGCGCGGATAGAGTAATGTCCGAGATACATATACTAGCTTCTAAAATAGACTTACAAGATGATGCAACAAAGCAATAGTTGAGTTGGGTTCTTAAACAATCACTTAAGGTTTGCTGCATCATCATGTAAATCAAATTCGGAGACTAATATCTGTATGCCTCGAACACTAGTCCATTGAATAAAACAATATCTCAAGAAACAGATGACTGCGGTACACAAGAATCGAATCAATTACTCCACAGATCATTGAAGTCACTCACAGGCGGCATCTCCTTAAGCATCCTGTCCAGGTCGTACTTGAAGGACAAACTCCTCGACATGCTACCGCAATCCCCTGTATCCGATAGAGCTCCTCTCATCCCCGCCGTGCAGCTCTTGGTGTCTGGTGAACCGGGCACTTTCGAGTCTTTCCCAGTCAACTTCTGCACAACTGACTTGAAGCTCTTGGGGTCGGTCTGGACGTACTGAGTGTTGATGATCACAACCTTTATGCCCGCCTCGCGTTTCTGATCTGTCATGGGGTCTTCGCTTCCGTCGCTAAAGATTATTTTTGCAAGATGCTGTCAGCCAAAAAACTAGTGTCTGTGCAGGATAAAGAATTTGGTGCCGAAGCAATCCAATGATGGTGAGCTCCTATATGTAGCGGAAGATAGGGAGAGAGAGAGAGAGAGAGAGGACTAGATCGTCACACGGAAGTTCGTACGGAGAGCCGGTCGACAGTGGATTGCAGATTGCTTGTGATTGACCGTTACCGACGGCGTGCGAGCCCCAGGCTCAAGTAGTCTAGAGCCACAAAGTTGACATTGTATTTGCGTACTCGTTCGGTCAAAGTCAAAGCACGCAGCTTTGAGGGTTTTGATTTATCTCTACCCTTTTGCACCACACACGAAATTTACAGTTGTTGAAGGTTTCTGGACAACCTACGACACGTCTACGTCCCTCTTGCGTTCGCTTTCGTCGTTACAGAAGGAGTTCCTTGGATGTTCAGACAGGAGCCATCACCAGCGATGCGTCACAAGCAAAGCAGCTGTATTGTTTCTGTTGCGAGCGGGCTGACGCCGATTCCGGAAAGTCAAGGATCGTTTTGTCAAAGGGTCATCATTTTTCCCACGTTTTATGATTTGTTTTTACTTGATGATTGGTCACGTACGGCGGTGCACATCTAGAAACAAGGTGAAAAAACCTCGGTTTCTCAGACGCTTCAGGCTGCCGAGGGGTAGGGAAGATACTGAGAAGGTGAGCTTCTTCTGTCTTGATAGGGGAAGCTTTTGGAGACAATGGCACGTGCTTTAGATTTTAAAGCGGCTACAACAATTGGTTTTTGGATTACATTTCCACGGGGTTGTTTAGGGAAAAAGTGTTGCTTTTCATTCGTGATTTTGTGATAGGACGAATCGACCGAATGTTTGTAACTAATCATGTAAGATTTTAGGAAAATTTCAAATAAGCACTTGAAATGTCATTACTTTCTTAAAATAGAGTTTTAGATTCGTAATAATCTCGTATAAGGATATGATCTCATCGGCCAATCATTTTACCAAACAATTAAGAGCATTTTCGTCCAAAAACATATATATTTTCCGTTCCTTCCTCCTAGTTCATCTTCTTCTTCATCCAGCACAATGAACTTCATTATCAATGCAATTCACACGTTTTAATGAATCTAGCTTCATTTAAAAGTTTAAATCGCGGGGTCATACACAGGTCGATGAATTCCTATTATCAATTATTTACTTTAGCTCTAAATTTTCGAAGCGGTTTTTTCCCCCTTAAATCACTAGCGCGTGCTCTCAATACCTTTTCAGGGCCAAACAAACTCGATGTTAGGGATAAAAAATTTAAGCATGGCGGACCTGGTGGTGAGAAAAGGAAAAATCCTAGCCGACTTGTCACTAAAACTGTGTGGACCAATAAGCAAATAGCACGGCGGCCAACAAGATGAACCAATTGAAGGGGAATCCTCATTGACATGCGTACGAATATTGACATGTCTTATTGTTCGGGATGAAAATCGGAAAGTTCAAGGAAGTAGTTACGTGCGACATTCGTGTTTTCCAAGGATATATTCTAAATTAAGAAAGTCGCGCTTGCGGGGTTAGCAAATTCAAAATTGACAACGGGAAAGGAAATTTCTAATGAGAAAGATTTGCACCGCCAATTTCGAACAGGAAATTAACTCCTTTGGCTCTATTCCGAAGAAGGGGAAGAAGATAGATTTTGGGACGACAATTCCGCTTGTGGAGCGAGCTGCGATGGGGACCGCGGTCAATGTTCAGCGCCCCCGGCGCACAGGTGACAAGGATCGCTCGAGCGATCTCACGAAAATCGTCCGACGGAAACTAGATTAAGGATTTCGTCACAGAGTGCTTGCTTGTCAAGCAATCGATCGAGGAAGTCTTATCGTTCGCTTTCGTGCTATGCGCCGTTCCCATTTTGAAAATCGAATTATTCCAAATAAGACATGTTTTGCTCGACGAGTGCTTCTGATATGCTCGTCGATGACTTTCTTCATATGATATAGAGGACATTATTTAAAGAGTATGGAGAAACCGGTTGATGTTCGGATACTCTCTCTTAGGTTTTCTTTTCAAGAACTTCTTGTCTGATTTTGTGTCGGATGTCTTGCTCTTCGCGTGTCGTTTTTATCAAACTCTATGTCGATGTATAAAGGAAAATGTCTTGCAAAGAATTCGCCTATGCGGTGGTCGAAAGAAGAGGAAGTCGGTAGTTTGATTAGCATGGCTATCTAGGTTTTTGTGAGAGTCTCATTGAGATTATCGTCCCTATCTATCTGTCCCATCCTCTCGAGCAACCATCGAGACAGCGGACGAGGCGGTTGTTGTGGAATTGCCGCCACCGCGGGGTGGTCACTATTTGCAACCATTGCAGAGGGCCTTTTTAAAGGCGTGACCAAAATTTTACACGTCGATGAATTCTGATCACTAGTAGACATTGCTTAGTATTGGAAGCTTAGGTTATCAGGAGAACAAAGCAAGCAGAAGAATGGGTAACTTTTCTAAACACCCAACAAATTCCTCTTCAGACGAGATTACAAATTTGCTAATCCGCCAGCCGAGAGTGGATAAACAATCCGTCGCAATCCAAAAGTCTATCAAGAATGCAATATTCATGTTCGATTAGATTTCCATGCAAGGCGCGATCCTTAAGAGGCGGGCATGACTCGAAATCGGCAACATATTAATCTGCGAGCGCATCTCATAGATTCCATATCTTCGGCCAAGGGCTCCTATTGGCCATTCGACCTAGCATGTCAAACCCATTACTCAGATAAATACGATCACGGCCCCCACCTATACCTAAGTATTGTGGAGTTCGCTCGTTTGTCTTGCCAAGCACTTGGGTTATCGATCTGGTTAGCGCTTTAAGGGTTGACGATGGCCTCAAGAAACGACTCCAAGAAGGTGACAAAGGACCGACAAAAGATTGAAATCAAGAAGAGGGAGAACGTCGATGACCGCCGTGTCACCTTCACCAAACGCTGAACTGGCTTGTTCGAAAAGGCGCGGAGCTCTGTATACTGTGTGGGGCGGA
Organism: Melaleuca alternifolia; assembly: GCA_019926035.1. Lineage (NCBI taxonomy): Eukaryota > Viridiplantae > Streptophyta > Magnoliopsida > Myrtales > Myrtaceae > Melaleuca > Melaleuca alternifolia. Next base: position 1,054,692 of record JAGKPW010000119.1, on the reverse strand, counting down.
AGTCGTCATAATAACGTTTTCGGAGGGCAAGAAGGCCTTTTGCTTCGGGCATCCGGAAGTCGACAGAATCCTGGAAGGTTACCTTGATGGAGCTGCCGGCGTGGATACCCCAGGCAGCGGCAGCAGCAGTGGTGACAATGGCTGCAGAGGAAGAGAAGGAGAAGGAGGAGGTGGCGGCGGCAGCGAGAATGCCTACTTGCACACTATGCGCGAGTCAAAACAACGATATTTGGAAGCGATGAAGCAGTTGGTGAAAGAGAAGGCGGATCTAAAGCTGATGCCAGAAAGGGGAAGGGCTGAGAATGGAGGAGGGTTTTGGTGGGAGCAGCCGATCGAACATTTTGGGTTAGAGGAGCTTGAGTATTTCCACAAGTCCTTGGAGAAGCTTGCCGGGAGCGTATCGAGGAAGCTTGATCCTGGACAAAGCCAAGACTCTGCACTCGTGTCCCAAAACGATGAAGCAACCAGCGACGGACGGCTCGCACAAGATCCATCTTGTTCTTGGCCCTTTGCCCTCAGGGAACAATTCCAGGGGACAATAAACATGTAAATTATGTCGTACGACATCATGTTTGCTCATCATAGCGCAAGCATATTCTTTAACACTCCCAATCCAGATACAGATCCTAAGGTATACAATACCCACTTACCTATGATTTTCTATCACTAGATCGAATTTCGACATCAGTGATTTGGGTTTTTTATGTAGTGTGTCCTGACTTATGCATGAAACATAAAAATCTCCTAAGGCGTAATATATCTTGTCACATGTGGCATTGCAACTTATCAGTGCCCCAACACATGATCCTAGCGTAGTTCTCTCGTTGGGAACATGAAAGTAGTATGGTGCATACTGATTCTCATGCAGGCTCATATTAAGTCACCGTCAGTCTGCAAAAGTAACCACCATTCTTGGGAACGGACAAGAATGTATCCTAAATGGTATGCAACTTAAACTCATAATGAAAGCCAGCCAGTGTGTCTCGTGATCTCATGTTCCGGAATATCCCCTGTGCTTCAATCGTCTCTGCAGCAAACTCTCTTATCGATTCTCACTCATCTTGTGACATTATGCTAACAACTAAGGAGAGCTCAATATGGAAACTTCAAGGCTCCTGCACAAGGACGAGTCTTGCTCAAGCATGGGCAAGGGTTTGCTTCGGGTCACCGCTGATGCAGTTGAAAGTAAACCATCATATGATAGTGATGAATCATTAAATAGGATAAAGAACCTCAAAGATTGAGATCAGTCCTTGAAAAAGTGAAATTGGGAGATGGTCAAGGCATGTTCAGTCACAGAAAATGTTGCAGCTGCGACGGATCAAGATGAGAATAACGAAAAAGAGGAAAATTCAAAGTTAACAACCTCTGTCTAAACAAAGTTCCTCTCCACTGTTAAGTCACTGAATTTGATGTACGACTCCTCAAAGTTCCACTTAGTATCAATTCATCGGCGGGCGAGTAACTCGCGGCCTCACCGGTGTCTTTGAAGGACTTACCCTACAATCAAAGATTTTATATGACAAAGAAGCTTATTCAGGGTCTTAAATGGTAAAAAAAATTGTAATTGCTCAAGGTTAAAGATCAACCTGATGGGCTGAGTACCCAAAGCCATTCCGCTGCAATTTAAAGCAACAATTGCACTTTCAGCCTGCCCACAGAAACAACTTCGAATCACTTCTTTTTTTTTTCTTTTTGGCGAAAATCATCATAATCAGTTTAAAGCAACAGCATGCTCTCTCATGCGCATTAATAGATGCACCAAGTTCATACAATATAGAACAATGCACAAACGACTCCAAAGCACAGGATTAACTAGATTACATTTATGACTTGATCCAAAGAAAATAGCTATGCATTTTACATTTATGACTAAGAAGAATTATTTAAGAAAGTAAACATAGTAAGATATCTTTGTATTGTCTTATGAAGCCAGTGCCAAAAGGAAATTCCAGGCACATGTAAAAGCACGCCAACATGCAGAGCTAGTCAATTCTTCCACTGTATTTTCTTATGGAGATTTAAAGCCAAACAAGCAAAGAGATAAATTGATTTTATGTGCAGTAACAATTACACGCAGGCATGTAAAGTAGCAACAATAAATAATCACAATGCTCTTCTCCTCGTACCATTTCTCTGTGATTATCTAATCCACTATACTCCATCTATCATTCCTCGAACGCAAATACAAACTACGGTTAAGTTGGCAAGCAGAAACATGAATTCAGTAACCACGTAATACTACCAGCGGAACTGTCTTTGGTCAACTAGACCAAAACACATCAATAAAACGGATACTTCATGTCAGTCCTCCAAAAAATTTATCACTTCCTCTCCGCTAAAAAAAAAATTGTGAATACATAGTCTCTAAAGTCAAAAGACGTAATGTAAATAGTCAATGCATGGCATCAAATAACATAAGCAAAGAGGTGTTGGGATAGGAAATTTAGTGGCTCATTCAGCATTTATCCCTCAAACTAAAGGAATTCTTGCCATTTACATTTGTCATGGCCCTCAGGATTTACTGAAACTCTGAAACATGCGTACTTCATGAACTTTCTTTCCTTTTATTCTACTGGTCTGTCACAATAAGTTTTTTAAATGAAGGACCTTACATATGAAAAAGGTCTGTTTTTTCCAGTATGGAGACGCAGAAAGCTTTCAGCTTATAGGCTGCTCCCCACAAACAAGGCAGAAAATGAAGAGAGGAAATTCAACCCCGACATGAGCTCCATGCATTAGATTTCATTCGATTAAGTCTTCTTCACAAGGTACTTAACATAACAAAAGAGATAATACTAATGCTTCCAATTCATAAGCAAGGGCAGGTTGAACATGTCTATTTGGCATGCTCAATATTTTATTTCTAGCAAGAAAAATGTGAGGAAAACATAGATAAAATACACTCAGAAACACTAAGAACAAAATTTATGGACATGCCAAGTTACATTTAGTGCGTATAAAAGGACATCCCTTCTTCGAGTATAAATTACCACCAAACGTAGTTCTTGATTTAGGGGACCAACAGATTCAGATTATGTCTCTAGATTTTGCAAGGCAAGAGTCCAGGGAACATAATTAGCTACAATTACATCAGTGAAATGATGATGTCCACCTCTGCAATTTCAGGAAGCAAGAACGGACTTACCCTAGCAAATTCGACAAAAGCAATGCGAGTAGAGTGCACCTGGTCCCCTAGGAGCCTCAAGCGAGTGACCTACAGAGAAAATACCTAGTTATTCTGAATAGCTTGTGTAAAATGATAGTCCAACATAGATTGTGGGTGTGTGTGTGGGGGGGTGTGGGTGTGGGTGGGGATGTGCGTGTGCATGTGAGAGAGAGAGAGAGAGAGAGAGAGAGAGTTGGCCTAGCCTGACCTCACCACAGGCCGTCTCGAAGAAATTTTTTACTTCAGCTTGAGAAACCTGCAGTAGAAAAAAGGAACATAAAACCAATTCTATTGCTGGCCCAAGCATGGAACACCTTGACATGGTCAACTAGTAAGCAAGTTAGCCATCAGATGAGGACATAGAGCATATGGCAAGGACCTTGGGAAACAAACAGCAAACTCGGAAATTTTTAACTGACCGGATGAAATCTACTTTTTACCTTTTTATCGATATTTGTGCAATAAACCGTCCTTGTACACATTTCTCGTTCATCCTCTGACTGCGTTAATACAAAAGTTGGTATAAGAGCCTCAAGGGTAAGTTCTTCGAAAGTTGTTTAAGCATCTACAGTGCATGTGGATATTAAGCACGAACATGCATGATCCAGAGTGCTTCTTTAGCATCATATGGCCATTAACTACAACAGAGTGTAAAAGGAGGCAACAAGGCAGTGGAACATTGTGCCATGACCACAACATTAGAAGGGCAGCTCTGCTTTTCATACCCTTGGGAGATAGTTTGGATTTACGGGAAGTATAGCTGTCTTTGATGGTAAAACCCTCACTGGATAGTATCCTAACATTGTCCCACCGAGGTTCAAAGCCGCTCTTGCACCATCTGTCAACACATTCCAAGGAACAATAATACATGAGCATCCCTATACTTCCAATGCCCTCATAAATATGACATTAATTAACCAGCCAAAATGGAGATCTTACATTCATCTGCAAATTCAACAAAGGCAAATCGAAGGACTGAATGTGGATCGCCACAAATTCGGCAATCAAGAACCTTCAAAGAAAAATTAGAGAAATCCGGTTATGATATGACATCTTTATGCTGTGTTTGGAAACAGTGAAAAGAATGGAAAGGAAATGAGGAGGTAGAGTGATTTCTCTCTGTTTGGGAGCCAAGTTGAAAAACCCCGTTATTTAAGTCATCTTGAGTTTGGGATGAAAGTAGTGAAGAGAAGTGCACACTGAAATGGAGTACTAACATCCCGAACATGATGCATAAATGATCACTTGGCTATGAACTATCAGCCCATTTTCAAGCAATGATATCTGAAAATAGGAATTGCCCAGAACAAGTGAAAATCTGGAACCCCAAGATGATTTTGTCTTCTACTGTTAGTTGGAACGTTTTTTTGTTTTTGACAAGAACTAACGTGCATCTGTGACAAAATTTTTACATTCCATCCTTTAAAGTGAAGAAGTCTCATCTACTATCCTCTCATTTATTCTTTCCCAAACAAACAAAGTTGATTTCATTACAACTTCTTCACCTCCTTTACCCTTCCAAACAACCGGAAGGAAAATCACTTTCTCCATCTCCTCTTTTTTCACCTCCTACAAATTCTTCCAAATGCAGGTTATTATCTCATCTCGGGCAGTACAGGACCAAGACAGTCCGTCTGAGAATTGGTTCTTGGAATAGATGACAGAAAACAGAACACTACAAAAAGTGCAGTTTGGGAAGGAATGGCAGAAAAGGTGCAGTCAATTATGGAACCAAAAGTAAAGCCCTAAGCAGCATAAAACTACTTGTGACTTTTTGCATGTATGAAGCTTCAGTTCAAACCAAATTCCCAACATCCATTTTGAAGGAACCACAACCTGTTTAAAACTGATAAAGCATCATATCAAGTAAATATATCAGAATATTAATACAATGCATAATGCTACTCAGTGAACTTACTTGTCCGCAAGTACTAAATAGGGTAGCCAGCTGCTCTTCAGTGACCTATATTCGAAGTCAATTTTTCATATAAAGAATCAAGTTAAGTTAGACGAAAACTTTAAACACGATATGTGGGACGCATTCGCATCAAGGGTACAGTGGTGGCTCTCACATGCTGATCAATGTCAGAAACATATACTGTCCGTCTGACACTATCTTCCCTTTGAGCTCTAAAAGACCGTCCACTGAACCTTCTTCTGCCTTGGTTGAAGCTATTTCTTCTCTGAAGTTAAATAAAGAGGGGGCACAGCTCAGAAAAGTGTCTATGAATTAAAGACAAGGAAGATGTGACAGACATAAATAGTCTAGATCTGCAAAATAACAAGGAACATGGTCCATTACATCATCATCCTGCGATATAAAGTCTACGACCAAATATAAAAAATTCAGAAGCCAGTGAATGTTGCAGGTGCTGGAAGCGGAAAAACATATATGAATGACAATTAAACCAATAACTATGCCTGTAGAGATTGACAATTAGGAGAATTCAATTCATGCACCATGGCCATGAGTTTCTAGACAACTATGTCCTTAATTGACCAGTAAACAGCAGAAATGGCGACTACATTCTCATGCTCAACACATCAAACAGGCTCAAATGATCAATTTGAAGTATAGCCTCCCAATTCGTCAGCACAAGTAACAGGGAATAAAACGCAACTTGACAAAAACCACAAATATCTGGACGAAAGAATAGTCATCAGACCACACAGAAAAGCTATCGTTATACAGACCAGATCACAAACACAAGGCAGTTGGGGTTGATCAGGGGCAATGGAAAAAGTTATTTGAACACACAATCCAGCATCATATGGGAAATCCGCAGCTTTGTTGTTGATCTTGCCACCGAGCATTTAAGTTTGGAGAATATGTCCTAATTTCCAATGGGATTGTCTCCCAAATCACTGAAAATCTTCCAACACGACTTCATTGAATGAGCAATCGCTCTATGTAGTATAATTCAAATCAAATTTCCAATGTCCAGCTGGACGCATTAAGCTGACAACATTCACGCCAGAGACCCAAATGAAACACTGGGAGACTTATTCTCCAGCTGCTCAAACGCAGTCCAAATAATGTACAACCAACGTGAACTGAAACTCCTAGAAAAGCAACAAAATAAATAAATCCAATTCCAATAGAGAATTTGTAAGATCGGACTGAAAAGATCAATACCCTCCGATTGCTGGCGAAGTTGTTCTCGGAGAAATTCTTTTCAGCAGCTGGGAAATCGCTGATCAGGAAACTGCCATTCTGCTGGAAATGAAGGTGCTGCTGCTGCTGATGATCGAGAGTTTGGGAGTAATAGGAAGGGAAAAACTCCTTAGCCAAAGGGTTCAACTTTGTGAACATATCAACCAAATTCTGCATAGTGAACTCCGATTCTGGCTTCGAATTCGGTTTCGAATCGAACTTCTTGTTAGCAACTGCTGCTTCATTGGAAACCTCAGCAACCGCAGCCATAGAATCAGAGCAAAAAACCCACAAGCGCTTTCTCGATCTTTTTCGCTCTTCCCCTCTTTTTTTTTTTTTTTTGTTAACTCTTTGGTGAACCAAAAAGGATAAAACTTAGGCAATGTACGAGGCGACTACAAAAGAACCAGCTTTTATTTTAATCTCTTTAACTTCTCACGAAAGCTCAGAATTTGAGCAATCAGTAATGATGGCGGGGTGGAATTATATCCAGAAAGGGAATGACAATTAAGTGCCCGTATAAGAAATGAAACCCAGAAAGGCGTAAGAACCCAGAAATGCCGTGCAATAAAGTCGAGCTCAAACAGCAGCGTGTGTGCGCCCTGTGACTCTGCCCGCAGTGTGTGAGAAATAGGGTTTCTGATGGATGATCAAGAGAGAGAGTAGAGAGAGAGAGAGTGAGGCGTTGAAGAAGAAGAAGAACAGGTGGGCTTTGGCTTTTTCTCCACCCTTCTTTTCTGGTCTTTGGTTGTGGGGGAGAAGAGAGAGAGAGAGAGTATTAAAGTGAGGGAGGGACGTTAAAACTGGCAAAAGAGAGTCTAACGTAAGATGACTTAAGCCTCGGCTTTTGTTACATCCCTGCGCATTTTGATAATGTCGCCCTCGTAACTGCAATTCCCGGGGGAGTTTGTTGGGATTTTCTCTACCCCCCACGCCTTTCTTCTCTCTCTCTCTCTCTCTTCTAATTGCAATTAGTGTCCGGAGGTTAAATTATAGTTCAACTCAATCAGTAGAGAGTTCTTGCTCGACACACATCCCGCCATATGATATTGTTGGGTTTCTCTTGTGCAAATCGTGTTATATATCTATAAATTATATCGTGAAAAACGAGAAAATAAATTCGATCGTGACATGAATACAAAAATTTTGATTGGCAAAAAAGGACTCGAAATCAGATGGGGGATCCTTTACTCCAAAAGCTTAATGAAGCTGTCCAAGTGTGGGGTGGAATGCATATTTTTTTAATATATCTCAGTACTTTTCTTATCGATCGTCGATATAAGAATGAATTCCTTAACAAGGCATGAATCTCAATATGCGTAATTGGAAGGTACGAGGGAATTCCTTAAGGAGGCATCAGTTGAAAGTTAATGCGCGCATCACTTACTATTCGAATGTCAACGAGAAATATGTCTTCATATATTTTGGAATGTTTTCTATGCTCGGAGATTATTTAATGAGATTCGCAATCAAATATATTGTCACGTACTATAAAACTAGATGGAAGCTCATGCACTATGCAGAGTTGATACTCTTGGTGAATTATCGAAAACGTAGTTTGAGAAGAGTTTGATAAATTACGTTAATAATATTATATAAAAAATCAGTAAATTTCACTCTTTATTCTCTATAACAAACTATAGTCAGTGTGGAAAGGAAAGTAACATATGGATTATGTATGTCTCAGTAAAAACTTTCTTACTTAACAGCTTCATTGGGCCTCAATAAGGATGTGCATGGTTCAAAGCGGTCCGGTTCCTAGAAAATTTAATGGACCGATTAGGAACTGGAAAAATTTCTAAAAAAAATTTGAATTTCTTTACTTATTTTTAAGAAAAAAATTATTTTGGTAAAGTTGGATAAAGACTAAAACTTTAGAAATTTAAATTGAGTTTTTTTTACTTTTTTTACTTTTTTATTTTTTATGAAATATACAAAATTTAACCGGTCTAGTCTTCCTAAGAACCGGAAACCGGACCACCTGGACATTTCTTGTCCGGTTCGGGTGGTCTAAGTTGCTCATCTCAAGGCCTCAAAGATGGTTGGAAAAAGAATTTTGAAAAGGAAAATGAAGATATTAAATAAAAGTGATTTTGGTAAATTTTAAATGAAATTAAAAAAGAAACAAAATTATTAAAAATTTACATAACTGCTTTAATGTGGGAAATACATATAGAAATTAAATAAGAATGTTGAAATTAAGATAAAAAATGAACTATGCCATTTAGTCCCTAGTCTTCTAATGATGCCTAAATTGAATTAGACAACTCCTCAAAAAATGAAAATTACATACAATTTGTATATACTATACGAAAATATCACATGACACTCTTAAGAAATTTCTTTTATTTGTTGTTAAATGATCGAGAGTTGGTTACTAATGTATATACATAGGCTTACAGACTTATAAATTTGGATAATATGAAGCAGAGCTGTAAATAGAAGGCAATAATTTTTTTTAATGTCAATCAAATTTTTAATTAAGATTTCCTATTGTGGATTTAATAGAAGTAAGGTCAACCAGTGTTACTTGATAGCGTCTCAAATTAAGGGGAGTATAGCCAAAAATGAATGATTTGAATTTTTTTTAAATGATTACTTGTATTACTTGAAATAATTAGATAACAAAAGTCGTTTTCATTGTTGATAATATTTTATGTCTAAGAATATTGGTGGACATTGAAAATGTTTTCTCCTTTAGTCATTTTTGTAAGTGATTTAGGAAAATATTTTCTAAATGATTCATTTCCCATGAAACAAATGGCCCCTAAACAATATTTATGGATCACTCAGGTCCGCTCAATTAAAGCTATGTTGATCTAAAATCATCAGTTGTCTTAAGGAATGATACGAAAACACTAGATTTTGCACAATATAAGAAATAAATAGACATATTGCAAGCTAGCTTGGATCATTTTAAATTCTTTTTTCAATCTTTGGATTGGGAACGAAGGCTATGGTGGACGCAGCACGCAGTGTTAGAGAGACTAGAGTTTGGTGTGTTGAGAGGAGTTAGGACCATTCGCAGTGTAGATGTAGCCATACACGAAAGCATGATTTGATTGCTTAATCGAATTACTGGACCCCAAACCCCTCATCAAGCACCTAAAACTAATTAACCACGGGTTTCCTTTCAAACCAAGAGAGAAATCACGGGCCTAAAAGTCGCCAAATCAATAGATTTCTCAACTCCTCCCAAAAAAAAGTGTCAAAAAAAAATCACGATTTCTTTTTCCATGAGATGGATAATGATATGTTATCCGATGAAACTGAGATAAAAGTAAAAACAGAAGAAGAAGAAGAAGAAGAAGAAGAAGGAGAAGGGGGAGGAGGAGGAGGAGGAAAGAATTTATGAATTCTAGGGCAACATGGTACTGTTCGTGAGTGCCTAAACAATGAGTAGGATGAAGTTGCATTAAAAGTGATTTAGTGGCAGCATGCGCAATAGAAAGTTGGCTTTTAGATCTGACATTAACCTGCCTTTGCCTTTCTTGAAGGTATGTTGGGGGTTGCTTCTTCCACTGTTCGTGTTGTCATTGTGGCAACCGACCCTGCAGATGAATGTGAACCCAACTGGACCATTTTGGGGAACCTTTCCTTTTCTCTTTTTTTAAGGTTTTGTCAGTTGTTAACGTTGCTACGCGCCGCGAATATATTCTCGGAAACTTTAAAGCATGCGGCGAACATGGCGGAGCCACCTCGCTCCCTCGTTTTTTAGATGGGGATGAGATCCTTTACAGCTTTGGAAGGAATCCATCTATCCTGTGAGATAAAGAAGGAAGATGCCGATCTCCCCCACCGTCTTCAACAATCGCCATAGTTGACCTTTTCTTTCTCCCGCATCTCATCCTTCCATCCGTCCGGGCCTCTTTACACCCGAAGACCCTTTTTCACTTGCCTCTTCACGAGTAAACAGATCGGGAGCCTGATTAATGACATGTGTTTCGTGTGTTTGGCCAGTTCATCAATCGCGAAATCATTCGATTTTCTTTCTTGTTTACGCCTTTGAGAACGAGGCAAAAGCCATTTCCGTGTTCCTCCCCGGACGTGTTGTTTCCGGAATCCTAATTGATGGGGAGGGAAAAAAACACATCGTGGCTTTCCATCATCAATGCCAAGGAATGTTTTCAGTCTTGAGCTTAATCTTTCCCCCCACCAACAAATCCCACAATCATGATCTTTCCGGAGGAATGCCCAAAGGTCCAGCTGAGGGCCAGACGTCTTTCCCCGGTCAAATTGTCATTTGACATCAACATCGATTGGTGAAACCTGGCCCCCCATTCTTCCTTGTTGCTCTATTTGAAGGGTCTTGGAACTGGTTTATCAGGCCTGACGTGAATCCGTAGACCGTGCACGTCCCATGATCTGTTAAGTTATATTGAATAACAAGGGACTACGCTACATGAAGATTCTCGTGTCGCCCCCAAGATCAATGAACTTAATAAATGATCAAGGACGTCGCCCGACAATAATCCCTACGAATCGTATAAGATATCGTGGTATAAGGATAGGATGAGAGCCTTGATATCCGATTATCCAGTCATTTCATCATCATCAAATGTCAGTTAATTCCATAGATGACACGTTCGATTGTCGACGTCTATTCCGTGATCTTTATTGTTCTTTCTCAATCGTTTGAATCTATTCCGGCATATCGCCTGCACGTGAAACTCACCAGTCACTATAAAATATGCCAAAAAGGTGGGCCACTCACTATTAACATATATAAAACGTTGGTGCTGCTGACTCCCGGTTAAAAAAATGAATAAATAACATATATACATTTAAGTGAAAATTGCAGAATGCTGGGCTCCAGGAGTTGGGCCAACGAGGGTCGCTCAGGCTTCGTTATTGAATTGGGCCCAATTCTAGGCCAGAAAGCCCTTTGCCTTGGATTCGATGGTTGCGATAGGAAGAGCAAAAATCGCAACAAGAAGTCGCAATTTGATTGATGGAACAGGCGGAGCGTCCAAGAGAGCCCTTTGGGTAGTTTAAGAAGGCCTCAGCTTGGGACTTGAGAATTCGGCCCATTATGTTCGGTCAGGCCCAAAACAATTAGAGAAGCTTATGGTTGGTGGGCTCGAGCTATTGACTCTTCTTTGGGGCTTGACCCTTCCGGTTCGAAGTCATGGATTCATAGGTACTGCTTTTTGATCTCGTGGATGGAACATGGTTAATTTTTGTTTCCTTCAGTGATGCGTCGAATAGCTAGCATAACGATAAGGAGAGGAGTTCCCCATTGTTAAAAGAATGATCGCTTTGAATCATAACTACTTGATTCAAATAGGGTCTTTAAGAGACCTCTCGAGTGGTTTGTTCAATTTTTCCATATGTTTTGTTCCATAACTTCTTTAATAGTGGCAAACATATAAATATAAGCGAGGAAATGAAGCGACCGAAACGCCAAGGGAGGCCAAATCATGTCGGGCAGTAGACCTCCCTGGGCACGAAAAGAAGTTGGACTGGACTGGAGATATTCCTTGGAGACATGGTTGTCTTCCATGTCCCGCGAAAAATCTCCCTACTAAATTATAAAGTTAGCCACGTGATGATAACCCCAGGGTGGGTCTCCGTACATCTTTTGCCTGTCGCGATTCAAATAGAAGGAACTTCTAAGGATAAAAAAGCCCGGTCTTAATGGAATTATTTACGTACAATTAGACTTGGTGTCGCAGTGCAGCTTTTCCTACTCAGTGCATAATTAAGGCCATGAATCATCACGACACTACAAGGCATTGAAGTTACCTCTGTCCGAATCGGGCTCGAAACCTTGTCAGAAGACGAGGCGTTGTTTGGGCTTATGATGAGCTTCGACTAACCCATTTTCCCCGTCCACCGAGACAGGATATCGAAAGGGTTTCATCTCCTTTGGGTCTCGGTGGAGTATATCCCGAAAGGGAGATGGCTACTAGCCATTGGCTAGCTACGAAAAGATGAAAACTCCATCGATGGTGGGTCTTCCATGCTATCTCCCCCAATGTTTCTCCCCCTTTACATAGGCTGTCATATCCCCAGAGCTTGGTACTCAATTGGTCGGTCCAGAGAGCTCCTATGACGCCTCTCTTGTCGGTCGATTCACCCATTCACTCACGTGGATATGTCCCCGACCTTTGACCGGAGGATTAGCCGGTCCACCACGTGAAACTCCACTATGTAAAATTAACCGAACACTAATTCCAGACGAAACTACTTTGTAGTGCTCGAATACGTACCCAATTACATGGAGACGAAAAATCACATTAGGAGGTTGGTATTCGATTCGTGGACGCTTTTATATTGATTCGACAATGCGGGCCTTGCGTTACGGATGTTTGAATAGGCATGTTGACACATAACCAGGCAATTCTTCTTGGTTTGTTAGCCCACTATGTCGCATTTTACTAGAAGAAGGACTTGAGACGTGCAAATCCCCTAACGATATGTTTGCTTCGATATCGTGGCTATATAGTCACGGAATCGGGGGAGTCAATGATACTCTGAAATCAATACTAACCCTAATTGTTACCATGTTTGAAATTTATGTGGTCCTGCACATGAAATGCCAACTTAAAAAAGGGTGAGGATCCCGGATGTGGAATCTCTTGGGTATATGAAGGCTAGATCGGTCAAGGATGGATCGGGTTGAAAATTGTCTGATCTAGATCGACTCGTTAACCTGTTTCCATGCAATGCAAAATTAGTGACACATATCCAACCCAACCCAACCCAACCCAACCCCACCCCATCTATATTGCTAAAACACTTCAATATTTAACTTAATCTAGGAAGGTTAATATCCAAATTAAGGTAAGAATGTGTAATAAGCTAGCGTAATAACGAGTAAGTGCGAGAGGCAATTGAGTTTAAGTAAATTGTCTACCCATTCAATACCTATATTATTTTAGATATATTTACTCAATATAGCCAACCCATCATATATGGTCCAAGGTAAAAGAAATGAGTGTATCACCTATTTTAATAGGCCTAACTCGGGGTGAGTATGATTTGGAATAAAATTGAGAATCAAACCGAATCAACCCTAGGAACTAGTTTGATTCTAGGTTATCGTGACCATAGGTCTAGTTTCTAATTCCAAAAAAGATGAAACTGATGTTGTGCGATTCGGTTCCCGATTTCTAGGTAAGAACCCAACCAAGAACCAAATCAGTCAAGGAACTGAGGAACCATGGTTACGTGTTTTGAATTTTGAATTGTTTAATTTATTTTACGTGTTTATCTTTTTATGAATTGTTACTATTAACAACAGCGGTTGTTGTTGTGTTCACTTTTCTTTTGCTTAACTAAAAATGAAATAAAACGAAACAAAGAAATTAGCCGGATCATAGGTAGATCTTAAAACCAATTGATGGGATGCGTTCTAGGTCCTAAAGGACGTAGGGTAAATCACATATTTCAAAAACTAAGGACCCGATTTCGATATGGTAGATTCCATAGTTTGGACCGACTTTGGAATTACTCACCCCTAATTTTAACGTGGATTAATGGAGACTCTCTCTTCCAAGGCTATTTATAAGAGTTCAAAATAATCTAAAAGCTCAAACTTTTTACAAGAAAAAACACCGTGCCATTTATATGCTAAATATCTATAAACTCAAAGCTCATATTAGAGCTGCTCACTATAATTGGCATGTAAAGTCATTGAAACCAGTCACGCGAAAACGCAAAGGACATAAAACGAGAGCGTGAGCGACGAAACATAGAAAACGTTTTTATCTAATCGTAAAACGTGAAAGAGACCGTCTACAACAAGATTAGACGAGACCCCGTAAACTGTAAAAGCTCAAGCTTCTTATAGAGCGACGCGATCTCTATTTTCATGCTTCCTTCGTCATCCAGACGCATCCGTAAAGCTAGTCGACATTACAAGGCAGAAACTACCAAGAAATGGGGGAAAGGAAAATAAAATAAGACGAGAGAGTGAGGAATGGTGCGCGGATCGTGTATAGCTCGCTTTGACAAGAGGCGAGGACGGATGAAGACAATAGTGGACTATCCTTTTAGTACAAACTGTTGACCTTTTAGCCTTTATCTTCACCGTCCACGGAAGAAGAAGGAGGAGAACCAAACGCGATCCTGAAAATATCTGTACGGGACGAGATGGGGCGTTGACATGGGGTCGTCCCCAGATTTCTTCTCATTTACTTTTCCCCCTCCGGAGGTGGTGAGGTTTCCAAGAAATTTCCAAGATCCAAATCCAGTTCCGATGGGAAAGGCCGGTTGACGTGGTCAGAGGTAGGCAAGAGCCCAAATAATTCAGAGCCAAAAGGAAAAGAGGAGAAAACCCTAAAAGACTTTGCACGTACGTCCACTTCCATGTTGAGCGCAGTTTTCATGCGTCAAGATAAAGAAAGCCTTTAAAATAAGAAGGAAAGAGGGGGTTAGTGCGGTCGGTCTGTAGAAAATGAAAAAGGTGTTCGGGTTTTACTTTTGACTCATTGAGAAGACGGAAGAAACGGTTCGGTCACTCTTTCTTCTCCTTCTCCTTCTCCACCTCGGCCGCAGGGCGGTGCGGGTGGAGGGTCAAAGTCAAAACCACGGCGGCCCCCGGGCGACGTGTCGAGACCTCCGTGGTAGGCGGGGGGCGGGGCCCCTGGGACGCGTTTTCAGGTGTCGCATTATGTCGGAGGTCGGAGGGATCGGACATCCACGTGTCTCTGGATGAAGGGGTCAGCGCTTGGCGGCAGTTTTAGGCCGTTGCACTGTTGGATATTTTATTTGTTTATTGACTCGCTTGTCTCTTTCCCTCTCTCTCTCTCTCTCTCTCTCTCTCTATCTATCTCGGGGCGACATTGGAAAGAAGATTGAAAAGAATCAGACACTTTAGGAATTGACGGCCACTTTGAGCGTCGATTCATTTCTTTTAATCGCTAAAAGAAGACTCGGACGGGGACGTGTCTCCATCCCCAACCTTAAAAATCTCAAATGGAAAAAAGTAGGTGACCGGCGCCGGGGGGGCCCTCCTCCCCGGGGGAAGGCGGGTAAGGAAAAGGAATTGGGGGTGAAAATCTTTGGGGAGAGGAGTCATCCGTTTAGCCAGAACTTTCTCCGACTTTCGTTCTTCGTCACGTGACTAAATCATTCGTAGCTAAAAACAAAGAGAGAGGATAAGTCTCGTTCTGATTTCGCACGGGAAACCGGCGCCGTGAGAATACACGGTAAAAAGGCATCTTTAGTCGCTCGATGAATAGCAGGACGTTATAACGTATTCGAGTTTACAGTTCGATTTTAAAACGTTTTATCGATGGACGAAGTTAATAACTTATTCTGTTCTCTTTATATAGCTTTATTAGTTACATGGATTCTCTGATGAATTCACGAAAGAACTTTATTAATTACCGAGTAAAGTCTTCTTCTTGATTCAGGGTTTTTCTTTGTTAGATCCTGATTAAGTTTTTTTTCCCGAACCTAATTAGGGGTTTGCGGAGTTTGAAAATTATAAGAAATTTGTATGCGCAAATTGTGAATTGTTCATAGCTCATTAATGGTCCATAAAATTTGGTTCAATTTATAAGGTGATCCTTTAACTTTTAATTTTTAAATTTTGGTCCATGAAATTCAGCCCAATGTGCAATGTTATCTTTAAACTTTTAATTCGTTTATGCGATTTTTGGATTTTTGCTATATGTTCAACTTAGTTCTTGAATTAAATGAAAATGTTTAATATAGTTCCCGAATTTGAATTAACATAACGATAATATTGAATATTTTCATATAATTCATGGACTAAATTGAACATATAGTAAAAGTTTACGGATCATGTTAAACAAATTGAAAGTACATTGTACATTGGCCAAAATTTCTAGAATCATTTACATTATTTTCCTTTTATTTTTGGACCACATAGTCCATAGTTCTCATATTTATAGAAGAATTGACGAGTCCACTATCGTTGAAAAAAAGGGTAAGCTTAAAAAATTATTATATGCCTTGGCCAAAAGAATAATACTAAACAAACCCGACAAATCAGCAAAGATAAGGCATAATACTAATTAGCACGAATCCAACCAAACAACGTCGACTAGAAAAAAGATAGGCATAACGAAAGAGTGGAGGTCTTGGCTACCACTCAATCCATAGCAAAGCCATCATATGTAGTTAGGTACGTAGTGATTGGATTTCCTTTATGAATATCTTACGCAACATCTTGTATCATCTCCCTAGTACGATAGCTTTAATTATAGAAAATAAACTTTACCGACCTTTTTCATAATAGGCTTATAGGCGGACCTTACTAAGTAGGATACACCCAAATCGTTTTGTATATCGCGTATAAACTAAGGGACTCGTGCCGATGAACCTAACCACGGCGTAAATGCTGGATTTATGCTGTCTAATCACTCGTATACAGAGGTTGGATCAAGGAAGTACTGATGATCTTTCTCATTTGCCGCTCACCCGATGGATTCGGGATTGACCCTACTCACGTTCGCGTCACTTTAGAGAGCAACACGCAAAATGCCAAAGAGGGAAGATGATATTTTTCTTCTGTTGTTTTCTTTCGCTTCATCATTCGATTAAATGTTCCTCGATGAATAATTTGATGACGACATGGAAAAAGGTGCGTGAGACGAACTAGTCATAGGTGGCAATAATGCCATCGGAAGGGAAGGGAAGGGAAGGGAAGGGATACAATGACTCAGCCGAGTCGCCACCATTATTGCTCTTTTAAAAAAGAGGGGGAGAAGATAAAGTTGGCGAGCAGCATATGTTGTGGGGATTGTCTGGACGGGACTAAGGCCAAGGTCAAGGGACATGTAGAGGAAGCACTTTGGCGATCTGCACGAGACGGTGCCAAGTGTCTTGCTTCCTTCTCTCGATCGGATCAATGGGATGTTCTAGACGAGTTGGATACAGCAGGAGAGCTGGTTAAGTGAAATGGTAAGATGGTGAAACTACTGTCTGGATAATGATGTCCCTGGTAATCATTTACGAGGTGCACGTGGTCACCTTCGACATGGACCGACCTTATTCGCAGGGCGTCACGATAAAAGCTCAATAAAAGAGAGACGTTGTCGAGCCATTCCAATTCGAATTATTTACTCAACAAGTTTCTAGGGCAATGCCAAGAGACCCGCTTCTGGACACGGCTAGTGCAGTACTGCCACGTCATGCGTCGTGGACCAGCAAGAATAACCAGGAATAATTGAACACCTCGACAATGGAGGTTGGCCCCCGGGACATGTCTTGACCACATCCCAAGGGGGTGATGTGCAATAAAAGTTTCGGAAGAGAACAAAGGTGGGCGCTCCATGATCGTGGGCATCTTTGATGTGCATCAGCCGTTCACACTCTGTCATGTAACATCGATCAAGATGGGTGAAAAAAAAAGGAGAAAAAAACAGCTAGATGATCCCCCCCCACGATTCCTGTCCACGGACACCTCCCACCTTGAGAAACTGTTGCTCGACTAACTTAAGTGGATTATGGAGGCTACACGCCTAGACTGGCAAAGGGTAATCTAAGCAATCACTGCTCAACTCATGATTCAATAGGGGATGAAATTCGCAACTAATGAATATTTGATGAGGTCTTTTCAAATCACGAGAACTCCATTTTATTGTCTATCTAAGTCAATGGTCATGTGAGATAAATATACGCAAGCTCATTAATCGATCGGATTGGGCGGATAGGTAATTTCGTGTTTGGAGGATGCTTTTCGATATGGCAACTCTAAATAGCGAACGCACGTAAGGAAGTGCGGGATAGTTTCCGTGTTCTATTTTCCATCTGTTTTGCCCCCCGATTTGTTTCTTCCTTTCTTCCGGAGAGAAGATGCGCTCACCAATAATGTGCGGAATTGCTCGACCGTGCTTGGTGAGGGGCGGGGGTCGTGGTGACTCACCAAGAGTCGGCACGGAGCCCCGAAAGACGCGGGTCAAAAAGAGGGGTCGGGCCCACCGACAGAAAGCCGGCAGGGACAATGAGTAATGACACGGCTTCGGTTCAAAGCCCATTTTGGGGGGAAGGACGAGTCTCAACACATATGCATCTCCATCTCATCCTCCATTCCACCCCTCCTCCCTCCCTCATCTCCAAATTATCCACCCATTTGCGCCTACGTGGATCGACTCGATTCCTCGACTCCTTCGGCGATTCCACCGGGTCGGGGATGTCTATCTGGCTCCTTTACCCTATAGGATGCGGAAATTTTATATTCCGAAGTGCGCAATCGAGCTCTTTCAATAAATCGCACTTGTAAAATTTCACACGTATCTTTTAAAGTTTCTTAAGTAACATCATTAAATTATACTTTTTAACATGACTTTTAGGACTTAATTGGGCTTTCCAATGGAGTTTTTGAATTATTAAGTGTACCGACCAAAAAAGTTTAGGGCTCAATTATACATTAAGATAAAAGTTTACTTCTCAATCGGATCTATTGATAATGTTCAGTATTCGATTTCATTTCGTACAAAAAGTATATGTATTTGTCGTACAATTTTCCCTCTCATGACCCAACGGGTTGTCATTAGAATTTATAAAATGGGATCCTAAGATTAAAGGGATTCAAGTCTTTCTAGCCTCTATCGCTTGTTTAAAAAAAGAAAGATCAGGCACTTAGATAATCGAGATGCCTGCTCCTTTTCTTTTAGTGATGTAGTCTTTCTTTTCATATCGCGTTTACAGCTATGAATATCGGCACATGATTTTTGTTATTGATGTGGTATTGTATATGCCATACATAGTTAGCTACAACAACCATCAAAGGTGGGAATATTTTCCCAAAAAATTCTTAAACTTATCGCAATCGTGTTGACTTGGTTCTAAGCATTTTTTTAACTAATTGAGTCTTAAATCCTTTTCATTTGTATCAATTCAGTCAATTTTGATAAGAAATTGCTGATATAGATACTGGTAATCTTACATGGTGCGATAGATATTGATGTAAATATTTTTAATAATATTTCATAATTTTTTTTCGTTTCCTTCTCTTCATTTGTTTGTTTTTTTTTTGGGTGGGGGGGGGGGGGGGGGGGGGGGGTGGGTCAAGGCCAGGTAGGGTCGTCGACTAACGTTCGCTAGCTAGCCAAAGCGAGCGCGCATGGCCCCTCATCCATGTTAGGTGAGGAACATGACATCCTCGGGCTAGACGAGGGCTCTGTGGCCCTTGCTAGGTCTAGACAAGAATTACCCGCCCTTATTCCCCCCACCCCAAAGAAAAAAAAATAAAATAAAAAGTAAAAAGAAGAAAATAAAATAGAAATATATAAAATGGCAAAAATTCACAAACATTATTAAGACATCATATAAAATTGTCAACATCAGTATTGGCCGAGCCATGAAGGACAACCGGCATCCACATCAACAAATTTTTTTTATGAATTAGTATAAATGTAAATTTTTTTGACTCGATAAAAAAAAGATATTTATAATTGAATTGATATAATTATAATTGGTTTATAAGTTCTAAAAGTGCACATGCATTATGAATGAAAAAGTGTCTCATGACTCGGTCCATTTAAATTTTTTGAACGGAAAAACCGACAAATACAACGAGCAAATTGAATGGGGGCACAAGGGTTCCCTCGAACTCAGTCCACTTTCCCATAAATCACAAGTGGGAAGGGAAGACAAAGTCGGTGGAGCACCAAGCGGCCTACGGTGGCGCACGTTGACACCTTGCCCCCTTCATGAGGTTCCACGTGGGCTTGTCTGATTTGTACGTGACGCGTCGTCCACATCGGTTGGACACACCTGACAAGGTCGGCTCTCCATGTTCTCCATCACCACAATCATTGAGAGCCCGCCCCCCACATTTTGCATGAATTACACGACACTTGGGCCGTCGACATTCGACAGCATACGATCTTCTTCCCAAGGCTCGCCCAATGGAATCCACGCATTGTCTTGACCGGGAGGTCTAATCGGCAACCGGCGTGAACGGGTCAGAGTTCCAAAGCGGACCCCAATCAATCGATCCCACGCGGGGCGAGTCTTTGGTCGGCGAGCTCCTTTCTGTGGTGGGACTAGGCTTGCGGATTAGGGTCAAGTCAAGATCCCGGTCATCTCACACCCATCCTTGAAAAGGTCATTCTCTTCATCTCCATATAGAACGGCACAGCACGGCACGGTATCCATCGGACCGAGTTTAACCCATCATCGCGCTCTTTGTAATGTTACCACCTGAAAATTAGAGTGGTCGGAAAATGTCGCATCGAGAAATAGATGAGTTTTTACAAAAGCATAAGAAGACGAAAAGTAGGCTATGCGCATTATAGAAACATAATCGAAAAGCATGAGCATCTTATCACGTGGCGTGTTTGATATGATCGGCACATATATTGTACGGTGTAACAATTAGCACAACCAAAATGTTTATGCACTGTTTTTGTATGGACCCCCTCCCCCCCCCCCCCATCCCAGCAAGAGAGAGAAAGGATTGTCATGATGGTATTCATGGGCTATTGCTTTCGATAGGATTCTCTTAACAAACCACCGTGTAAGTAATTTTAAAGATTTCAGTTATATCGAACTTCTCGCGTTATGTATAGTTGAATAATTTAAAAAATAAAATAGTTTTGCACACTCATTAATGAGACCTTAAAAAAAAAGCCAATATGGGTAAAAGGACCGCGAAAGTATTTTTTTCGGTCCCTATTCTTTCTTCTCGTCTTAAATTGGAAATTGTTATAATGTGGGAGTGTCCATTCGCTCTTTGTCTATCCAGCTGTTTTGTATTTGCTTATGTTAGTATGTAAACATAAATGCGCATTCTCTCTTCATGATATCACCAAAAACCCAATCTTAAATGTGTAGATTCCAACCCTGTTTCTTTGTTTTTCTAACCTAATTATTGAATAATGATTGCCACAGAAGTTGTTAAGATGATATCTTGAGTAGTTACACATAAGACGACTTGCCAGTTCCATATAGATCACTCCTCAATACAATTTCTTTTAAAATTCATGTAATGATTCTTGAGTACCTACCGTAGAAGAAAATTCACCTTGTATTTTTTCTATCTTGAGTACCTACATCAATAGAATATTCACGAGGTATCTTTTCAAATTTTGCACGGGTGATACATGTTCTTTCTATTTCTCTGAGCAAAGCTCTTGTTATAATATGGAAACCACTTACTTATACGTCTTTGTCAACTTTCTCTCAGGCCAATCATACAAATCGTGCCTAATCTGACATGAATATTATCAATCGGCCACATGTTCACAACCATTGCCCCGCATTTCGAGGGGGGATGCCCTCATTTCAAGATTGAGTCTCAACTCAAAAGCATTCATCGCATACTATATTTATATATAGTATATATAGTATGCGATGAATGCTTAATTTCTAATTTGTTGGGTGCATGCACATGTCAAACAAAACCCAAGCGCATCAAGGCGAAGCTCTCGCCCCTTGTTTTCCTCGAGCTTTGCAGCCTTCCTTCCTTGCATGGAGGCATAAGCCGCATCGAGAAGCATCATCGCAATAAACTAAGTGCGATTAAGTTAAAGTGATTCCGAGGAGGACTCGGTGCAGGTTCGTTGGGTTCTTCAGTTGGCAGTTTTTTTCAGGTGGGAGTCGGTTGGTCTCGGATTCCCACACATTCACATGGCATACAATGATTCTCTCCGCAAAATATTGATTGTTAATTGCCTCGCTCTCCATTTGACCTATGATGGACTCGACTGTCCATGTGTGCCCTATCTAAACATAAATGCCCAAAAGATATTTGAAGAGCAGAATGGGCAACTTGCGAGCGGAGACAATGAAAAACCGAGGGAAAAAGGCATATGCAGTCATATGGGACCATCTCCCATATGATGTTTCAATCTTCTTGCTAAGTTCTTCTGTTGACCTGCTGCAACAGAGCTTTCAATGCCCGCATTATAAAATTACATTAGTCGAACATCGGCCTTCTCAAGATCTTGTACCGATCGTTTGGTTGTCCGCTGCACATGTCCATGATCGTTCGTAATCATTTGAGGCTCGAATATCGATGAAACGAACATCAAGGGTTTTTAATCGAGTAGTTGACCTTATGCACAGCTGATTGCATCGATATTGTCAAGTAACTTAATTAGGCTACTATCGAGATATTTGGGCTGGTTTAATAATACCCGAGGGTCATCATCTTCCTCTCGTTGTAGGATCGCGAGTTAGAAGTCGGCGGAGAGGCTCTAGAGCTTGAAAAATAGATGAATGCCGTTGAATTGAAGGATGTCTTACATGGCCAAATTTTACGAATGTATGATCGGTTTGCCAATCCCATAGAGTAATCCCCATGGACATGTATGATTACGCCTCAACGCACGGCACAATGGCCGTAGGATTCTTTTGTCAATGTTAGGTTTGCTAACATTGGCCGTTGTCACGTCGAGAGATGCTTGATTTAATTTGTCAAGTCCTGTAATTCCCCGTTGGAGGCAAGACACGGACATATTCTACAATGCATTTCATGGAGAGAAACTGAGATAAGAATAGAACCGGAAAATAAAAATAAAAATACGTAATGAGATAAGGAACTCGAGAATGATGCGTATGGTCCATGTATGCATGTGCTATCACGTGTCCACACGTGATGAGCTCGGAGCCATTGCAACCTCCGAATTTCTGAAGCAATTTGAGCATACACGAAGGTGATGGGAACGACGCTCTATCTCTTCTCATTATGTGCTCTTTCTTACTTGTTAATTTGACCTCATAGACTTCAATCATCGTTTTCGATGCCCGTGGAATCATGTAACCATGGGCTTAGTTAAGATGATCAGATTAGTTTTTTGCATTATCTTTTGACGATCTTGCCTGGACAGAGGTTCACCGTATTGTCCCACCGTAATCTGCACGTCGTACCGTGGTCTACCATTATTGGATAATGATAAGGAATTGATTGCCGCAATGTCTCCTAGAGGCCAGTGTTGGTGTTCCTTGGACATGTGCATGCATTTGTGTCGCCTTTAATTAACTTAGGCCTCTGAGAAAGTGCACTTCATGTGCGTACGATGAAAAGCAGGAGGCCAAGATGGCAAATATTTATCCAGGTTTAACTTATCACGAGATTGAAATCAATTCATGTCCTCGTGATTTGTCCTTGCATGTTACCCGTCGACACAACATCGATTAGAGTGAGAAACCAATCGCGTCATTAAACACCGAATGACACTTTCCGAGGATCATAAACCGCGGTGGATGAATGGAGCCATCATGGTGCGTGTGAAGCCATCTATTATTGGTATATAAACTTGTTATTGGATTCATGACTCAGTCACCCATGTTTCCCAACTTAAAGAGTCAAAGTCGGTCACAACTTAAACAATGACAATACGTCTCAACCTCCCATGCGTAGTTTTTCGAAAATCATGCATCACAGTTTCAGAATTGTTGGAATTGATTAGTATAAACCGTCGTGGATTCGATACTGTTGGAGGTTCATGTCGAGGACCTTAACAAACGTGATCTTCACATGCATCATCAATCCATGAACTTCTAGTCAAGCCTCTCATGTCTATACGAATTATCTCGTGTCGCTAGTCACGTGTGGTTTTACGCAAATCTTATATCCCTATGCATTATCACTCTAGATATCACGGATCGCAACTCCTCATCCAACCTTCTTCTTAATTGCTTCTTTAACGCAAAACCCAACTTGAGCCGGTAACTAACTCAGCATACTCAGCATCAACCTCCGTCATCTCCCCACCAAAAAGCAAGTCTACTGATTTAGTGCATCAACATACGACCTCCAAAGTTGATTTCCCGCGTGGGGATTCGTTGTCATGAGAGGGCGCAGCAACAAAAGGAAAAGAAAGCATTACCTCGGATAATGCTTGCCTTTTGCAATGACAGAGATCCCACCCGACTAAATAATCTCGTTCCCTTAATTTATAAAAGAAGAAGAAGAAATCATCTGTTGTGTGCCACGAGCATAAGGAACACGACGGCAATATTATATGAACCATCGGCTGACAAAAAGCATCGCCAAGATAGAGGAAGTTAACGGAAAGGAAAGGGTAGAAATTATTTATGATGATAACAATAGTTTAAAGGGAAGATGGGGCGCATGACATGAAAAACTAATTCTATGATTACCCTTATGATAGGAGGTTATTTTTTTTTAATTCGCGGCCGAATGTATGATTAAAGAAACTGGGGATTGTCCTAGAGTGCGTCCTTGTCACAAATGGACACGTATGGAACTAGGGAGTGTTATATTTGTTTTTGTGACGGCATTTGTCATCTAGATCATTACAACCTCCTCCTCCTTTTTTTTTTCTTCCTAATGCGAACGGTTCATGATATAGAATAATCTATAGGACCCTTATAGGGGTATGGAGTCATCCATGACATTAGAGAGAGCAATCCCACTTCTTCCTTTTTGTGTTAGTTTATCGATCGCGTGGTAGAGAACGTGGAGGGAGGGAGATGGTTGTTAAAGATCGCAACAGTTGATAGAAAAGGGAGAAGATCGAAGGAGGAGGAATCTCTCTACCTGCTAATTTCTTGGGAAGAAAAGTCTATGGTTGCTAGGGCGAGTTCTTGATGCAAAGACGAATTAGACTTGAGTTCATGATTTCCATTTTTATTTTCGGGGAGGGAGGACACTTTGCATCAATCCCCGTCGACGAGGGCACCTAACTAAGTGCTTTATCTACCTCCATTCAAGGGAAGGGGCCAACTAAAGTCGAGAGGATTTGGCAGGTTTTTCATTGGGAAAGGAGTTGAGATTTGCCCGAATCAGGGGAATAAATTAACTCGGTTTTACCTTAATTGGTTCGACACATCACCCTTTAAACTTTAAAGGTGGAGATGTTAGTTGAATGGGTGGTTGGAGCAGCGAAGCTGAGTTGATTACACATAGTACGATTCCAATCACCTTTTCCTAA
This sequence comes from Melaleuca alternifolia, assembly GCA_019926035.1. NCBI lineage: Eukaryota > Viridiplantae > Streptophyta > Magnoliopsida > Myrtales > Myrtaceae > Melaleuca > Melaleuca alternifolia. The sequence goes on along the minus strand of JAGKPW010000119.1, from coordinate 1,029,545 downwards.
TGTTACGGCGAGTTAATTACGAAAATATAACACTTGTGTTGATATTTGAAATCTGTGGGAGTTTCTTATAATACGGCTCATAAGTTGAACCCTTATATTCACAAAAAAATTCCTCTTAATTTTCGAGGGATAGAAGGATTTGGTTGGCCAACTCTTCCGCATCTTCATTGTTTCCTCCACAACACTTGCATATTGCCTCTTGGCTCAATTTCCAAGTGATTGTACACACTCGTTGTACCCGATAACTTCGATGGGGCTGCGGATGAAACCTCACTTGTTCGAGTTAGGTTCGATCGACGAATACAATATTTCGAAAGATCCGGTCTTAAGATGGAAATCCAAAACGAAACGGTCGTGCCAATCTCACTGAGCTGATCCAACGCAATCTAATCCAAAGGAAAGAGAGGGGAGACATGGTCTTATTCAACGGATGAAGAGCTAAGACGTATCGGCGGGTCTCCATTGATTCCAGTCCTTGAAGGAAGCTACGCGATGCGAGGGAAATCTAAGTACGGTAGACGAAAATCTGAAGAAGACAATTAATAATCAACCGGAGGGGGGTGTGGAACAAAGAAAGATTGACCTTGCTTTCAGCGTGGAGCCTTTGTTTATTGCGGGAGGGGAGGGTCGTGTCTGTCGACTGGAGAGAGGGCGTCGATTGAAATACGAATATTTCTTTTGGGGGCCTAATTGATATTTCTAGAAAGAAAGGGGAATATAATAAATTTTCTAGAGAAAACGAAGAAGAACAGGAACGGGGGAGGTGACCAATGGGAAATGACCATGCATGCGAAGGAAGCGCGTGGGGCATGATTGATGCAGACAGCAGATCTCGCCGGGAGAGAGTGCCACGTCTACCCGGTCACAGTCGCTCCTCCATAACCCTTCTGCTTTTTTCTTTTCTGTGAGCGGGAGGAATTGGGGAGAACGCGCATAATGGACCAATGGCAACGACATTCATCTCACCAACATCAACGCCACTCAAACACTCCACTCCCTTGACCCCCCCTCCCCTTCCTCTGTAATGGGCCAATCAGCCTCGCTCGTCCCTCTCTCTCTCTCTCACTCTCTCTCTCTCTCCACTCTTATTAAATCAATCCACTGTAAAGGGGTCAGCTCCTGGGTGGACTCGATCTAGCGATCGTCGCATCATGCGAGTCTCACGTGAGATTTAACGAGAATCGGTGGCCGATGACATGGAAAAGAAATTACAGATGGCTCTCAGAAACGAGGGCGGCAATGAATCCAAACTCTCACCCAATCCATATTGAAAGGAAAAAAAAAAAAGGGATATTCCCGAATTGCCGATCCGATTCCTTCGGTCTGTACGAGGGAGGGGGGTGGGGGGTCTCGCCGACGGTTCGACACTTGTCGCGAAGGTCTTTCGTTGGGTTGCGCTCGGTAGCGCGCTTCACGAGGTGTCCTGTTACGTATTCGCGGTCGTGTCGTGGAATCGGGGCAGTCCTGCCCTCGGGCAATTTCCGAGGAGCCAAAAACAAAAAAGGACGGGGGAAAAAAGGAAAAGAGGAAAATATTATTATTAAAACAGGAACGCACACTCATGGAGTCAGTCCAATGGCGTGCTTCGCTCGGGAATGCAACACGTGGTCGCCTGCTGCTCGATCTTCATGGCCTCTTCCCTGCCTATATATACAACAACCCCCCCATCTCTCTCTCCCCCACATCTTCTCAGACCAACAATCAAAACACTCCCCCCCACTTCTTCCCCCCGCCCTTCTCTCTCTCTCTCTCTCTCTCTTCGCTCTGTCGCCTGCTTCTTCAGCTCACTCGCAGTCTCGCACCAAACCTTAAAAAAGGCAAGACACAGACAACATCAAATCCTCTCAATCCCCGAAAGAACGAAAGGAAAGGGAAAAAAAAGAACCACGAGTCTCGTCCTTCTCTGCTTTGAAACCTCACCAACATAGAGAACCATGATATCTTCGAGTATGGCTGCTGCTGCTGCTGCTTCTTCTTCTGCTGCTGCTGCTGCTGCTGCGTGCAGGGGGGTCAAGTCTAGCCGTCTCCCATCGTCTTCGGAGCAGTGCCCTCCATCATTTCTTCTGGACTTGGGCTCTCTCAGGCCCAGAGATAAGCCCAACAGCATCAGCTGCTCTCTCCAGACCCCCTCCATTCTCCATCTCCCTAAACAAAATGCTCCCCTCCAGCCTCCCATTCCCTCTCCCATCACCAAGCCCACAGAACAAAGCTCCAGCTTGAATTCATCGTCTTCGTCGCCTCAAGATTGGAACTTTATACAGAGAGCTGCCTCAATCGCATTAGATGCCGTGGAGTCTGCCTTGGTCTCGCGCGAGCGCGCCCACCCGCTTCCCAAGACCGCCGACCCCAGGGTCCAGATTGCTGGCAACTTTGCTCCGGTGCCCGAACAGCCGGTCGCCCAGTCCTTGCCGGTGATCGGCAAGATCCCCGAATGCATCCACGGGGTTTACGTCCGGAACGGCGCCAACCCGCTCCACGAGCCTGTCGCCGGCCACCACTTCTTCGACGGCGACGGCATGATCCACGCCGTCCGATTCTCGGGCAGCTCCGTGAGCTATGCCTGCCGGTTCACTGAGACACATCGCCTAATCCAAGAGCGGGGCCTCGGCCGCCCCATCTTCCCCAAGGCCATCGGCGAGCTCCACGGCCACTCCGGCATCGCGCGGCTCATGCTCTTCTATGCCCGCAGCCTCTTCGGCCTCGTCGACCATCGGAATGGCATGGGCGTCGCGAACGCCGGCCTCGTCTACTTCGACGGTCACCTCCTCGCGATGTCCGAGGACGACCTCCCCTATCACGTGCGCGTCACGGGCTCCGGCGAACTCGAGACCGTCGGACGCTACGACTTCGCGGGCCAGCTCGACTCTCCGATGATCGCCCACCCGAAGATCGACCCGGCTTCCGGCGAGTTGTTCGCCCTCAGCTACGACGTCGTCCGGAAGCCCTACCTCAAGTACTTCCGTTTCTCTAAGGACGGCGAGAAGTTCCCCGACGTTGAGATCCCCCTCGCCGAGCCGACCATGATGCACGACTTCGCCATCACCGAGCGCTTTGTCGTGATTCCGGACCAGCAGGTGGTGTTCAAGCTGCCGGAGATGATCCGCGGGGGCTCCCCGGTGATCTACGACAAGGACAAGGTCTCACGGTTCGGAGTCCTCGAGAAGAATGCAAGCGACGCGTCCGGAATCAAGTGGATCGAAGTGCCCGATTGCTTTTGCTTCCATCTCTGGAACGCTTGGGAAGAGACAGAGACCGACGAGATCGTCGTGATCGGCTCGTGCATGACTCCACCGGACTCCATTTTTAACGAGTCCGAGGAGAGCCTGAAGAGCGTGTTATCCGAAATTAGGCTGGACATCAAGACAGGTAAGTCGACACGGCGCCGCATCATCGCTGAGTCAGAGCAAATCAATCTGGAGGCCGGGATGGTGAACCGGAACCAGCTCGGGAGGAGGACCAAGTACGCGTACTTGGCGCTGGCTGAGCCATGGCCTAAGGTTTCCGGGTTCGCGAAGGTCGACCTGTCGACAGGAGAGGTGAGGAAGTACATGTATGGAGAGGAAAGATATGGTGGCGAACCAATGTTCGTGCCAAGAGGTCGGGAATCGGAGAGGGAAGATGATGGGTATGTGCTGGCCTTTGTACACGATGAGAAGGAGTGGAGATCGGAGCTGCAGATCGTGAATGCGGTGACTCTGGAATTGGAGGCCACTATCAAGCTTCCATCGAGAGTCCCTTATGGTTTCCACGGGACCTTCATAAGTTCCAAGGACTTGGAGAGGCAGGCTTAGCTTATGTGGGTTGCCTCTGTATGGAGGTCGAACAAGTTACAGTGATGATGATCCAGTAAATAGTTTCCAAGCGTTCAGGAGCAGGTATCCAAAGGAGGAGATTTACCAGAGGGATGTCTGCAGATATGTCCCCGGAATATCCTCCTTCTTACAAGATCAGACTCAGAGTGACATCAATTTTTGTGGGTGTTGTTCAAGTTTTATTTTTTCTATTTCCGCCCTTTTGCTTGTATTGTGAAGTAGGAGCTTTTGAGGGACCAGCTTGTAGCTTTTGGATGTAGCTAGGACTTTGGAGCTCAGCTGGTTTCTTCTTATTCTCTTACTTCTTCATGTGTATAGATAAGAAAGTCATGTGATTGTTGCCATATTAAGTAAAGATATAAGTGTAGCGATCTGTCTATCTTCTGCTTTCATTACTTTCAATCACTCTCTCTCTCTCTCTCTCTCTCTCTCTCCCCGTCTCTCTCTCTCCGAGCACTGTGCTATCTATAGCTTCACCCAATGCGACAATTCACGTATGAAGAAAAATTCAGAGTGGCAGCTGAGACTAATAGTAGTCTATTCTTGCGGATGGGCGACGGTTGGTCTATATTCATTCGGAGGACTGAGAAGGATAAATGAAGAATGGATGCTTTCGCGGGTGACCCAGTTGCTCGAGGATCATATTTATCTATCGAGAAGATGGTGGGTATCACACTCTTTTAAAGCCCTCACGTTAATGCAAATGGTGAAGTGCCCTCGCGGCTAGTTACGTCTCTGCTCTGAGTTGCTGGTGGCGGCGTTGATTGGTGGCTTTCCCAAATCTTTTTAAGTCCATCATCCGCCCAATGGTGATGCGCAAAATCATAGTACCGCCCACCCCGAATAGACAAATCCCAACACTTCCGTAGCAGAAGCAATTGAGTGAGGCTTTTGAAAAATGGGGGTAAAAGTTTGATTTGACTCGATAACTGATTTCAAATTGCAGGTGCGACTTAAAGTCAACTCTTTCAGAGCTTGGGGTTTCGCGTCTTGTAGACTGTAGATGATATCTTATCAAACTAAGGGAGAACCCAGGAAAAAAGGAAGACTTCTCCGAGCAGATTGGATTATTCATCCATGATGATGTTACTATTTTCAAGTTTTTTCTTTCAATCTTTTTTCCCCTCAAGGAATAAGAAATTAGTGAAGTGGACATTCATTCCTTGAAAATAGGAAATGGTTTGGACTTTCCTCGGAATAGTTTAATGCTTAATGTTGGCAGATAGTGGGCAAAAGGGTATTGATATGATGATAGCCCATTGAAATTAGCTCTCGTGTATGATCTGTTGTGGAAAAGAGACGACAAATCCACTTGGGTAACCAATCGACTCCCGCAATTCGCAACCATCGATTATTGAGAAACTATCCTCCAATGACATTGTGCGCTAGTGCTCCGAGACAGACACAGAGTGAGCATCCTGCTGATTTTTTTCGAGTGAGAACTCTCCCACCTTCTGGCCTTCATATGCACAAGGCACAATATCTACAGAGGCTCAACTTTTATGAATGTCTCCTCTCGAGTTGACATTCTGTTTCAGCACGCAAGGATGAGTAGGATACTTCAGTCATATGCAGAGCAGGCTTCTTCACTGGCCCAGTTTTGCATTCATGCTGAGAAAATTGCTTATCATGATCAGTCAGGTTGATAGCAGTAAAATTGGCAGACCCTGGTCTCTGGATCATCTTCTAAGAATTCCTGTTCCTTTTCTTTCATACTCACTAATATCATCCTGTATGCAAAATCGACCATTTTTTGAGTAGACAAAGCTCAAAATCTTCTTCCGAGATCAGAAAAAAGCAGCTCATTATCTCACAATTCAAACACGATAATGAGAGACTTCAACAGATATGGCCATTCAGCTTGACACCCGACTGTATGCGCAAGTTACTCGGCACTAGTAAATGTGCTGTCCATCGCGATAATAACTGAAGCTTATTCTCACAGACGCACCATGGATGGAAGTCTTCCAAGTTGATTTAGAGGCTGACAATGGAAATCGTGGACTAATGAGATTAGTTTCAACTTGTCAAGTTGCTATGTTGAACTGCTCATGAGCTGATTGATTATTACCACTATAGGATGATCACTCAGATTACAACATTATTGAATAGCTTATCAGCAGTTTCTAGAGTTGCTTTGGGCGGAAATTTCATCTGCTCCTTTTCAACCCAAGAAAGTCCGCCTAAGCATGATGAAACTTCCGAAGGGAAGCGAGAAATTGACCTCATCAGAAGTTTTTTAGTTCGGTCTAAAGACTCCAGATTAGAGGGATGAAAGAACATACTAGTTCCTCAAAATATGGAGAATAATAAGAATATCAAGTCAGCAGCTCTAATCAGGAAATATTTATCTCAACTGGTAAAATATTCAGGAGAAAAAGACTTCACTTTCATTTGTCGCTTGTTTGAGTACATATTTGTCTCTTGTATGGAGAAAGCCAAGAATCCGACAATTGTATTATTCAAGCCGCAAAATGAATGAGGTCCATAAGATTTCTGAACTCCATGCCCTCATAAAAAAAACATAAAAATAAAACAGCTATGAGGCGGCTAATACTGATTGAGAGTAACAGACAAAAAGAATTAATACCAAGAAAGTGTCGAAGTGATAACGATTGAAATTGGAAGGTTAGCTGGCTGACGAATCTTAGGTTCTCTCCGTCCATTTGCCTCCACAATACCCGCGAATGAAGTTACTGTAGCTTGTACCTAGTACATGCAGTCTACTTCTACTTGAAGCGATGTCATGACAGAGTGAAAATGAAACCGGATAAACGTGGCAACCCTCGTTCGCTCTAGTGGGTCTTTCGAGCTCTATGATCGAAGAACCACCAGAAGAAAGTGAAATCACGCACAATCTCCTGGTAGATGACATGGTTTGATATTTCTATTGTGATCTGTCCTTCCTAGCGCTTTGCGAACGGGTCCTCATAGAACCCTTATGGAGGTGATGGTTACTGGTGACCCCAGCCTGGCGAAATCTCAGTAAGGGAAAATTCTCTATTATGCTAAAAGCAGCAAAGGTTCGGTTATTAGTTTCGCACCACAAACCCGTTCAGACAAATCATGTGAGCTTTTATGAGTTCTCAACATGTGAATCTCGCTAATAAATGGAAAACCTCAGCCTATGGCGTATTTGAATTTCACAATCATTCCTTCAAGGAGGAATTGCAAACCCATCGGATACCTTCGTCGGACTCATCCCCTCACCATCATGCCATAACATAACTGTTACTTAATGCTCATTTAATGGAGGATTTTGATGAGCATTAAGATTTGGTATGGGCCGACAATGCCCGTTTTGTATTTATACACAAAAAACGACAAATGCTTTGTCCATTATATGCAGGAGGGGGTGAGCCACAACCTTGCGTGTTCGTACCATGATCATGAGGAATATCCCTTGCGCAAAAGCAAACATAGACATTGCTATCCTCTAGTACACTGATAGTGGTGGGTACTTATGAAAAGTCGCTTTCTTCATTCTGGAAAGCTTCGGAACCAAGAAGGTCCTACTATAAACTATCCAAACTTTCAGTTAAACTTCTGTTCCGTCGGCTAGTGTCTGCATCAACTTGATTAGATCTCGAGTTGTGATGTGTCTTTCCTTGCCTATTAGGATTCACCAAAGAGACTGAGGGTGTAGTTGAGGTATATTGCAGATTCATGAGCTCCTCTAGGAACAGAACCAGATCACCAAGAGACACTGAAGCCGTATAAAAATCGAACCGCTCCTGAACTTCGTGGGCCTTCCGCTTTTCTAAGAAGTGACAGCTCCATTATTAGTTAAATTATATACAAACACTAATGTGGCGGCTAATTGAATCTGCCTCACTGAAAGGTACAAATATTTATTTTAAATTTCAATCTAAAAGGAATTGTGATTTACCCTCTCTCTTAAGATGAAATCCTGCTTTGGAGTTTAGACCCTTTCCAATTTACTTGCTGCAAAAGACTTAGCAGCTTCTAGAAGCAAATTGAAAGAACAAAAACTGGTAGTGAAATCACTAACGGAAGGAATGCAAAGATGTAATCTTGAACAAGATTAGGTGCAGCCCCCTTAGATATGCGAGTGCTGCTGAATATGAACGACAACTGTATTCTCGAAGAAAAAAAAGGATGGATTAACCAAATACCTTTTCAAGGACGCTAACAAAGAAAAGATATTAAAGCTCACCATCTCGCAGCCACAATCGCAGCACGCTCCAAAACTGGTCCCGGCAATTCCTCATTCTTATCTCTTTCCATGTCTTAAAACCTTATGATACTCAACGCCATGGAGCCAATCACCGGAATTGCTCCTCAAGGACAAATTAGCTGCTTTCTGCAGGAATATTGGGAAAGCCATGAGCTTCCATAGCCTCCACAGGTGAAAAACCACAGGACAAACTGCTATTGGATACGTGCCAATAGCAGAATCAGCGGTCCATTAGATGAACGTTGACACGGTATGGAGCATATCACTGAGGGTATTTGGCAATTCCCTTTCGCAAGGGGAAGCACGACGTGTCACGCATCCATTGATCGGACCCGTCCATGTCTCGCTGCTTTGCTTCATCGGTGACATCACCACGATGCTCCCGGACAAAACAGGAGCAATTAGAGAGTATTCTTAGCCACCTCCTTGCTCTACTTGCTCTCCGCACTCAACATGCACAGAAGTACAGCTTTTGAATCAATACGTGAGGACATATGACGTTGAAAGAAATGTATTTATGCAAAGTATACAACGGGTACCACGTGCACATGCCCCCGCAGTGGTGCAATGCAAGGACAATAGGGAGCTCCCTAGCATTAAATGAGGCGATGGACGAGACTAGCACGCCAGCATTAAAACCCAAGAGAAGAAACAGTGGGGGAGGATTGGTTTTTCAACAATTCTCCGATGCCAACCCCAAGAAAAAGCGGACAATGAAGTCTCAAAAGTCTTCCTGATGTGTCCAGGAAAAGCATCTAAAAGTATCTGGAACGGTGCCGGATTACGAGAGAGTAGATCAATGGGACCGACCAGAATGCTCGCGTCACGGAGGAAGAACGTGGAACTAAAGGTTGAAGTTCATGCCCTGGAAAGTGAAGCTCCATGTAAGAAAGAGGTCGAGCATCTGCAAATGAACCAAAAATTAGAAACGGAGAAGAGAAAGGGATAGAGAAGCAGGGGACCAACAGTACCGGCGGCAATTACCTCGCCGTGTGTTTTCAGGAGTTCTTCCTGGATGTACGACAAACTTTTAGCCCCGTTCTTAAGCTTGGGCCTGACTGCCCAATGGCCCACCCAAAAAGCCCATATCCGGGTGGACTTTGGTCTGGGAGGTTGGACAGGGGGACTTGGGCTTAAGCACCGGCCTTGGTCCCTGGTCGGATCGTCCCGGCCCGGCCCGGCCCTTGCGTGTTTCTCTATCCGATGCTACTCGTTACTCGGGACTTTCTGAATATCTATGGTGGTCGGGCAGCTTAACGTTTGACTTTCACGCGCACAGAAGAGGCTCGCAGCGTACTGAACTGGAAGCCATTACACGCGAACAAGAAGGCTCATGCCCCTTGCATGAACGAGAGCTCGCAGTCGCGTCGGACGTCAATCTCGCCAATCCGTTGACAGGTCCGGTCTGAGTTCTGCGATTGCGTACCGCAAATGGCGGATCGGAGATCGTTTCTCAGCGAGGGGGCGGTGACCTACGCCTACATCCTCCTCTACATCACCCTCTCCAGCGGCCAGATCTTCTTCAACAAGGTCGGTTTTTCCACTCTGATTCGTTCGACGGCGCGACCTGCGCCGCTCAGTCACGCCGCATTTTGGCGTTTCTTGTGTAATTTTAGTAGTTGGGATGGCGGAAGCTCCGTTCGCGTGTTGGTGGCGCTTGATTGGAGTCCATCGCACTTGCTCCGTGTGACTTGAGTGGCGAGTTGGTTTATCATTTTTCTATAGGTTAGATGCGATCCAGATTTTGGAGCAGACGAGGTTGAAGGAGCAGAATGCGCTGGCTATTATGTCTCTCTTGCTCGAAATCGAAGATTTAGTTCTTGTTCTGATTGCAGCGGGCAATTAGTTTGTAGAATTTGGAATGAGGATCCGTGTTGAGCCAGCTTTGTCAATTCACTTTTGCATGCAGACAGATGATTGCTTTGTATATAAATATGGTCACACCACACTCGATTGGTACTCTAGCTGAAGTTGCAATTTAAGGCTCAATATGCAGTTCTGAAAGACCATGGTCTCAAGTATATCTATATATTCCAAACTGATGTTCACCTATGTTGTGTAATGCAGTGGGTTTTGTCATCAAAGGAGATAAACTTCCCATATCCTCTTGGGTTGACTCTACTTCACATGGTCTTCTCCTCTGTCCTGTGTTTTCTGCTTATAAAAGTTTTCAAGGTACTTAGTATTAGGATCTATCACAGTCCTACAATCCTGTAATGGCCTTTCACTGCAAATTCAGCTTGTTAACCCTAATTGTGGTTCATGAATTTCGATATGATTGCAGATAATGAAGGTGGAAGAAGGGATGACACTAGAAATGTAAGTACTGAGATAGGTTTTGTTCAAGGGGGGAAAGATAGATAACTTTTTGTTATTATTCTCCTATTATAATGCAACCCTCTATGGCTAAATGCTAGAGTTTTAATACTATTTTCTGGTATGTTACTGGCAGTTATTTCCAGGAGGTAATTTTAATGCATCATATCACTTTGAGAGAGATTGAATCAGCCCCTTCATCGAGTTATTTAAACAGACTATATGGTAGACTGAAGGACAAACTTTGTGGGACTTGAGTTTCAAATTGTATATTTGCTACTTGCCAGTTGTTATTGGTAAAGCTAATTGTGGTTTTCATCAAGTAAAATGCCTTTAGCTGCATTAATAGGACAACATTGGCATGCTGAAGAGATCTTAGTTGTTATGTCATCTCCCATTCTTTCTCACAGTCAGTGCCATCACTTGTTGTGGTATTAAAAGATGTCTGCAAGGAACTAATTTGAACTAATCTTTTAATAGAAAACATACAAGAACAAGTGGTTTTGTCTGCGAATCAACTGAAAAACTGACCCTATAAACTTAGAGTCAGCTATTCTTTTTGCCAGAGCCTGCGGTTTGAAAGTTCTGAGTATTATATGCCTAGAGTACTCTAATTTCCAAACAGTGTACTTGCATGTATCGTTGCCTTAAATGTTATAGTTTTGTTCACCTCCAGATATTCTACCTCGGTAATCCCAATTGGTGCAATGTTTGCGATGACCCTCTGGCTGGGAAACACTGCCTACCTTTACATATCTGTTGCATTTGCACAGATGTTGAAGGCAATCAGTATGTTCTTTCTATTCTTTTTAAAAAGTTCTCATAGTGTGCCATGGCAGTCCATTGCTTCTCCAGTTGATAAGTGATGTAGTCCTAAAAGGCTATTGCCAATTAATTTTTGCAGTGCCAGTAGCTGTTTTCATTCTAGGAGTGGCAGCAGGACTTGAAGTCATGAGCTGCAGAATGCTTTTGATTATGTCAGTGATAAGTTTTGGAGTCTTAGTTGCATCTTTTGGGGAAATAAACATAAGCTGGATTGGTGTTGTTTACCAGATGGGTGGCGTCATTGGGGAAGCTTTGAGACTTATTTTCATGGAGATTCTGGTAAAGAGGAAAGGACTCAAGTTAAACCCTATAACTCTTATGTATTATGTGAGCCCCTGCAGGCATGTTCCATTCTGAACCTTAATCGTCAATTTGTTTGGAAAGAAACTGTTTAGAATTAACTATGGAAACTTCTGATCATGCCATATGATGATCTTGTTTGTGCAGCGCGATTTGCCTATTTATTCCTTGGATCTTTCTAGAGAAACCCAAGATGGATGCTCGCGGAACATGGGACTTCCATCCCCTGATTTTGACACTCAACTCTCTATGTACCTTTGCACTCAATTTGTCAGTTTTCCTGGTGATAACTCATACAAGTGCTCTGACCATACGTGTTGCGGGCGTTGTCAAAGATTGGGTTGTGGTGCTAGTGTCTGCCCTTCTTTTTGCTGACACAAAGCTTACGTTGATAAATATTTTTGGCTATGGCATTGGTAAGTATCTCGACATACTTCATCTTCTGTTTTCTATACAGTGATCTAATCTCTCTTCAAGGTTTAATGGTTGCTTCTATTTCCCAAGGCTGTGTTCTGATGGATCTTCCATCCTATATCTGATCTTCTTGTTATATCTTGTAATGTTGCTAGCAAGATTGTCATGCTTGAGAATTATACATCACATTCAAAATGTTACTGAATGCTCAGTGAACATTATGTTGAATTTAATGGGACTTATTTTTAACTTATTCATGCTTATAGACAGATTTTTGTGTCTCTAGATAGGTTTTCTTACTTTCCTCAAAAATCTCTGTCGTGTTTTTCCTTTTATGATTTTAGTAATTAGAGAATCTAGCTTCGTTAGGATCTTGTGAGCAATGGATTAGATAACTATGCCAGTAGCAAACTCAAGGATCATTGAATTTCTTGGGGTACTAGTTCTCTTAGTAGTAGTTTAATATCACTGAATATGCAGTGGAAGCATAATGCTGCTGAGAACATGTGAAATGATACTTACAGAAATTAAATTGCAGCCATTGCTGGTGTAGCTGCGTATAACAACCATAAGTTAAAGAAAGAAGCTTCTCGAGGTAGCTCCAATAATGAGCAACAAGCTGAATCTATGCCATTGACATCATCATCATCATTGGCTTCTGAGAAGTAGAAATAAACAACTCAGAGGACCCGAGGTATAGCTTTTGCATGCTTGAATGTCCTTTAAAATTTCCCATATCTATTTTCTTGAATTTTTTTTCTTTCTTCGAGAGTTGTTTACTCTTCCATTACTTTCGTTGCATCTTAAAATCTTAAGATCGTACAATTGGTCAACCTTGTTCAGATCTCTGAGATCTTAAATGGTCCCATTCCTGATTGATTATACTCATTTTCATCTGTGCTATCTGTTTGATTCAGCATTACGCATAAATCCAGATGGTTTGTGATTTATCTGATTTTTCAAGAGAAAGCCCAGTTGAAAGGTTTCTGCTCGTGACAGAATCTTTGTGACAAAACTGAAGTCCTAAAAAAAATGAGTTGGATGTTAGTTATCTTTCCAAATAAAATAGGCAAAAAAAAGAAGAGTCTATACAACTTGATGTTGGCAAATTCCAATATATGTGGAAGTATTCTTAAGTTTACTGACTCATCTCCTCTTAGTGTATTTTATTTAGTAAAATACGTGGACTAAATAATAGATATAAAAAAATACATGAGCATCATTAGCTCCTTTCTTTTGCATGGAGATTTGCTATACATCCCCCTCCTCCTATCAATCCTGTACTTTACAATCTCGTGTTCATCTAGCTTTGATGTATATTATCTACAAGTCCAAGAGAATCTTCTAGCTACTGGTAAATACGTTGTGTTTGTTGAGCAAATAATTTTGTAGCAGCTGCCTGTTTGAGAAGATCTATCTGTGGACAGTTTGTTTTGTTCATTTATGTAGATGAGTTAATTAGATTTTCTGCATATTTCAATTTAATATTGTAGGTCCAGAGCTGCTCCTAGAGAATTCTTTTTGTTACAGTGGAGCAGAACCAACCCGTAAAGCGGACAAAATGATCCCTAGAGGCATGGCGAGCCTAACAAGTGTATTATTCGCATGAAGAAATTTATACTGATTCCCTTTTCCCGGTTTTTAAGGTGTTTCATATATCACACCATGATTTGTTTGTAGAGTGAAACTGCAGAGGAAATGGTCCGTAAATTACGAACAATTTGTGAAATCTCACCGTACGCAATTTAATGTCCAGAACACTTGATAGGATGACGCCACGATGTATGTAGATGCAAGTAGAAGTCCCCTATAGTATACATGCCGAAGCTGGAATGGAGCAATTAGTATGCACGATTAGTGACGTGAAAACTAGGAAAATGGTTTCTCAAGACTAACGGCTTTTCACAAAGGGCAAGAGGATGATAGAGAACAGAACTCGTGGGGGAAAGGAGTAGAACATTCAGGAAAAGGAATTGAACGTTCACCAAGTACCCCTATCTTAGATGTGGTACGATAGCTGTCTAGTATCTACTGTTGTTCAGACTGATAGAATGTTACGACATTGATGATGTCATAGACAGAGTAAGTCGCGTCCATCAGACAGAGTCTGCTTTTTCTGTGGAGTTGGTCGTGGGAACCTACCACCTTATTGTGATAGAATCAGATACTGGATGACAATTTCTCAATTCAATTCAGGCCCGCTTCGCTAAGTGAGACCTCACCAGAACTGAAAAGAGGCTACAAAGCGCTTCTTCATTTTGACACGGCTCTGAAATCCAAGGGTGGGTGTGGGGTCCAAATTTGCTGAAAGACCAAGCGACATTTTTCTCGTAACATAATCTCTTGATTCTCCGTCATCCTTTCAAGAAAGAGATAGAACATACTAGATGAGGGAAGGCGATGGGTTAGCGGCATCTGCGTCTCCCTCTGGAAAGTCCTGGAGCTTGGCTTAAAAGGCAGCACTTACCGAATTGCATTAACTAGTCTTAAACCGACTCATGGAAAACCGCCTATAAATACCCAACCCCATTGGGGCGTCTCCCTCAAATCAGTCGCCAGGCAGGAGGGCTCATATAAGAAGCGAGCGCTGCGTCACAGTTCATCAACTTCTTTCTTTGAAGACATAAATGGCTGAAGAGGTGATCCTTCTGGATTTCTGGCCCAGCCCATTCGGGATGAGGGTGAGGATTGCTCTGGCGGAGAAAGGGATCGCCTATGATTACAAGGAGGAAGATCTCAAGAACAAGAGTCCTTTGCTCCTGAAGATGAACCCCGTCCACAAGAAAATCCCAGTCCTCATCCACAATGGGAAGCCGGTCTGCGAGTCTCTCATCGCGGTTCAGTACATCGACGAGGTGTGGCACGATAAGTCACCGTTGATGCCATCCGATCCTTACAAGAGAGCTCAAGCCCGATTCTGGGCCGACTATGTCGATAAGAAGGTAAGCGTTTCTTTTGTCAAGACACGACGCAGCTTAGCATGTCGCTTTAGGAGCTTTTGACCATGTCTTTAAGAGATGACCCTGTCATCTTGAAATGCAGATATACGACCTTGGACGGAAGATATGGTCCACAAAAGGCGAGGAGCAAGAGGCGGCGAAGAGGGAGTTCATCGAGAGCCTCAAGCTTTTGGAAGGAGAGCTGGGGGACAAGCCCTTCTTTGGAGGGCAGGCCTTCGGGTTCGTGGATGTGGCCCTCGTCCCATACTACAGCTGGTTCTATGCCTACGAGACTTGTGGGAATTTCAGCATCGAGGCCGAGTGCCCCAAGCTCGTCGCGTGGGCCAAGAGGTGCTTGCTGCGAGAGAGCGTGTACAGGTCTCTTCCTGACCCTAAGAAGGTCCATGAGTTCGTGCTGGAGCTCAGGAAGAGGTTTGGGGTCGAGTAAGCCCAAAGTTCTTGGGTCGGATTAGACAGAGTGTCATTTTCGTCTTCTGCTTTCTGTAAGGGATGATAAGAATAAAGCTTGGGATTGGGTTCCTAATGACACGTTCTTCACCTAATGATGTGTAGTTATACAGTTGTGGGACACGATCATCTGTAGTTCTTTTAATAAAGTTCAAGTATCACATCGACAAATAATCTATGCAAGTACACTTGATGTATGTATCAGCTCGGATTCAATCTCATAATTGACGATGTTGCGCGTCATTATCAATCGTTGTCTTTAGTCCTTTTGGCCAACTTTGATCGACAGTCGCTAATACGAACGTTTTTTTAATTTTCATGAGTTTACCTATTTAGTTTCTTATTTCTTTTTTTTTAACTGTAGGCTTGGTGACTCTATAGGCCACTGTGAGGATTGCGGTCCCTTGCCAACCCTATAGTTAAAAAAAAAATAGAATATAAAAGTTCAGATAACAAAAAATTAATAATTATGTGAAAATTATTCAAGTTAACATTGGCCGTTGCTAGTTGGACAATTGAGTAGGATGACCATCATCAACATTGACGATTTATTATCAAAATTGGCCAACATAATTAAATTGGACGATCGTAAAAAAAATTAGAGTAAATTGGTATAATTGAAAGATTTATAATTAAACTGACTTCTCATAATAGATTTATGATTTTTTTAAAACTTTTTTTCCCAAAAACAAGTATGGAAATCGAAAATCATATTCTGCCTTTTCTTGGAAAGTATGAGACCAAGGATGTAGTGTCAATGAGATCGGGCCTAAGGCAGAAGCCCCTCTTGTCTCCTCCATAGATTTTAGTTGACAATATTCAAAACTCCAATTTTAGATAATGTACAAATTATAAGATTTTACAGGCATTCCACATTTCACCTCTATTGTAGATTTTGACTCCATTAGAGTATGAAAAGACCAGAAGACATCATCGAAGGAAGCCAACATTATAAATTTTACATCGCAGTTTCTTATGAAAAAAAGAACAAAAAGAAAAAGAAGAAGGGAAAAATAATTTAAAGAAATCTAAACCTATTACATTTGTGCTAATTTATTCTTAAATATTTTCACATTTTTTCAGTTGAATCTATCCGCTAAGCTTGGTAAGAAATTATTGATGCAAATGTTGGTCATTTCACGTAAATATTTTTAAATAAGTTTTTATTTTTGTTTTCCTTCTAGATGGAGAGCCAACGAGGGTCGCCAGCCAACCATTGTCGGCCACACTGCCACATTCAAGGGCCTGCGAGGGCTGCGACTCCCTCATTGAGTGTTGTCAATCCTTATTGACCCTCACTTAAATGTGAGAGAGAGAGAAATATATATAATCTTTGATAAATTATTATAATATTATTAAAAAAGTATTACATTAGTATCGGTCATGCTACGTAGGACGTTCAGAGTGATTTGCGATTAAAATTGGCCAAATAGACCCGATTATTTAATTATAAATTTTATGATTAAATTGATAAAAGTGTAATTGGTTCATAATTTTTTTACTAATTATATTCATAAGAAGTACCCAAAATTTATGTGTGAAAATGCGATCAAGAGATTCTTTCTCTTCTTGTTGCCAATTAAGTCTAATTTTTTCAAGTGATACACCCAATTATTCAAACATTTCTTTCTGAAAAGCTGCATTCAAATCTTTTCTTCATTAATTGTCTATTCTCGTGTACAGTAGTGATAGCCATCAGACTCCATAGCATTTTTTTTCTCACATTCATAAGAATAGACATCTGATTGTGAGGAATGAAGGGTTGGTAATTGGATTGCATTTCCTGGTTAGGGTTTAGAACTTTCCATTAACTTTTCTGGTAGAAGACATCCGGTCGCCTATAACATAACTTGACATGCAAAAGCTAAATATTATGATATTTAATTCGTTTGTGATTTAATATTTTATTTATTTATGATCATATCTCTTATGATTGCATGATATAATACGAAAGTCTATGTTTAAGATACTTCCTCTCTCTCTCTCTTTTCTTTTTCTTTCTAAATATTGGCTTCATTGACAAGATGCTCAAGCTGTGTCCCTTTATAAGGAAGCATATTTGTGGGGAAAATTATCAAAAAATAAATTTATAAATCTATTTTACATATAACAATTTAGTTTTAAATCTTTTAATTTGATCAATTTAGCCCTAAACATTCCCGACGATTTGTCATTATAGTTATTCCAGCCAATTTTGACTATAAATTGATAATGTAGATCACAATTTTTTTTTGGGTAAGTATAATGTAGATCACAATTGCCGAAGCACCGATCCAACGGTAGGTAGCTGTGTTAAGGATTCGAAACTCGAAGTTGCTAGTGTCTTAAGTGGGAGGCCATGGTGTCGGGGTTCTATGCTAGTCTCCCTTGAGGTATCGGGTATTGACCTTTTGGTGCTGTCCAGGCACAAAGGGTCCGTGGTGGAGTCCTCGATTATTAAAAAAATGTAGTAGCACCGTTGATTGGTTGGCAATTGACATAGATATTTTTTGTAATATTTTATTTTATTTTTTTTATATTTACCATTACGGGTCCATGGCCTTAATGGTGGCAAGCAGTGCTTCTCACAACACTATTGTTCAATGTTGGCAAGATTGGCCAACGACCCTTGCCGGCCCACGACATAAAAAAAGGAAAATAAAAAACTATTTTAAAATATGTAAAAATGATCTAGATTAGCATTGGCCACATCACCTAAGGTCAAAATTGACCGAAATGATTAGATTGACAAATTATTTAAAGGTCTAAAATTGATTTGGCTAAATTAAAAAGATTTAGATTTGAATTGACATCCGTACAACAAATTTATGATTTTATTGATATATTTCCCGTATTTGTATGTCTACAAAGATTGCTAGAGGTGAAGAGAAGGCCTTTTATGAATTAGATTTGTAGATCATCATTCAATAAAATTGAGATATTTTGTTATTAAAACCAAGATGTTTACTTCCTTTGTTGCAACAAGAATAATGGTGTAAACTCTAGGGCTTTGCCCTCATTTCTCACCCCCCCCCCCCCCCCCCCAAAAAAAAAACAAATTCGAGCATTAAAGAAAGATTCTATGTTTCATCTTAAGAGTAAACTATAACTATAAACTTGGGATCATGTTATTTCGTATACCAGTCTCATCGATGTCCTTCTCGTCACTCCTTTTTGGAAAATTGACTTGCAGAGACTCATGGCCGTCAACAGTGGCCGAGTGCGACGCTCGTCGAAAGTTCTCCTCGTGCCCAAGGCAATGCATTTCTCACTGAGTCCATGAGTGAACCTCACGTGGTTGCTTCCTTCGCTTGGAGCCATCGAGTTTGTTAGATTTTCCCCCTTTTATGAAACTTCGAAGTGCATCTCCCCATCTGTGGCGTAGAGAAGTCGGGTCAGATTATGAAGATTTTTACCATGCATGGCTGAGCTTGGCTAAGATTACATGCCTTCTGCAAAAAGATCTCTTAACTCTTATGTATGATTAGAACTTTTTCGTGTTCGTGTTGAACGTGAAGAGGTCGAGGTTAGCGCATAAAGACGATGAAGCCTGGGAAAGATTCCCCATCACTCCACCGAGCGAAAACGAAACGGTCCTTCGGATAATCATCACGTTCTTGACTCGCCCACCCTGAAAAAGAGGAGAAAAAAGGAAAGAGAGGAAGAAAAAAGGAAACGTTGGGGAGCAAACCCAACTTGGCAGGCCCAGCAAAAATGGCGGAGATTCGTGTATCTTCGAAATCTGCATGAACCGTCCCAATCAATCCTCACCGTTTAAGGCACGAGAAAACCCATCAATAATTCAGGCCGAAAATCATACCTTTCTGGTCATTTCATTCGAGGGCACAGTGCTATTACTCGTGCGAGCTGCACAAACACCACGTTAGTGAGTGGGTGTTGCAGAATTTGTTGAAGGCGACGAACATGAAGCTAGTACTCATTTTTAGTGAAGAGAGAGAGACAGAGACAGAGACAGAGGAAGAGGAGCATCACTGTGTTGTAAAGTGAAGCGTTGACGCGTTACACAGCTGAGAGATCGTGACTTTCATGGTATTTGTCCACTTGCTTGAATTAATCAATCAATCAACTTCTCTTTCCTTTCTCTTTTTCTCATTCTCATGTTATCTACTCCCTCCCTCCCTCCCTCTCTCTCTCTCTCTCTCTCTGTGATGGGTTAGGTGAGGGTCCCTATCTCTCTCTCTTCCTTATCGTTGCCTTCACTGATGGCTTCACGGGGTTTAGTTATCTTCTCTGTTTTCTAGGACTTCTCACCTCAATTCTGAGTGTTGTCGCAATGGCAATACTCATCACTGCTTTCAGTGATCCCATACTTCTCTGTTCGTGACTGTTTGCATGTTTGCTTTGCGTACCCAGTTGATGCTTCTCTTTCTCATTTACATTATCTTTCTTAAGATTAGTTTCCCTAATTCCCCTGAATTCCGTTTGCCTTGAATCCCAAATTGACTGCTAGGCTTTAACCTGTCTCCACTTGGTCCATCATTTCTTATCAATTGAATCATCAAAAACCCAATGACACTGTGCTTTTGATTATATATAGTTTTCTTCACTTGCTTCCTCCTATCACATGAATAAGAAATTAGATTTGCCAACCTCTGATCGTGCACCCGAGATCTAGAATGTTTTCTGCAGACATTTTTTACAACCTTGTCTCGTTAGGAATGTCGAGGCGTGGGAGTCCCATCGTCCAAAAGGAAATACTTTATTGGGCGGTTATACTCCCATTCTGTGTCTTAGTTGTGACTTGTCTGAATGAAGATGGTCGTACGCTTTTGGAGTTTAAAAGCTCACTTATCGACCCTAATGACAACCTTCGAAACTGGAAATCCTCGGATTTGAACCCCTGCAACTGGACAGGAATAGCATGTTCAGTTGATTCCAAGGTAATTTCTGTCAATCTTCATCACCTTCGCTTGTCCGGTTCTTTCGCTCCAATCCTCTGTGGTGTACCTGAATTAGTTGAGCTGAATGTGTCCAAGAACCTGTTCTCTGGTCCCATTCCTCAAGAACTTGCGCAATGTGGTAAATTGGAAATTCTAGACCTTTGCACAAATAAGTTCCATGGAGAATTACCTGTTCCGCTCTTCAACATTACCGCTCTCAGAAAGCTCTCCCTTTGTGAGAACTATCTATATGGCAACATACCTGCGGAAATTGGGAGACTAACCATGCTTGAAGAGCTCGAACTTTATAGCAACAACTTGACTGGCCCAATACCCCAGACAATCAGCAATCTGAAAAGCCTCAGGATAATTAGGGCAGGTTCGAATTCTCTTTCGGGTGTGATACCTTCAGAAATTGGTGAGTGCGAGAGTTTGCAGGTTCTGGGGATGGCACAGAATAGGCTCCAGGGTCCTCTCCCTAGAGAGCTTTATAAACTTCAGAATCTGAACACTCTACTTCTTTACCAAAACATATTGTCTGGCGAGGTTCCTCCTGAAATTGGGAATATTAGCAGTCTGGAGTTGCTTGCACTGCATAAGAATTCTTTGAGTGGAGCTATTCCCAAGGAACTTGGAAAGCTAACCCGGCTAAAGAGGTTGTTCCTCTACACCAATGGGTTGAATGGAACAATTCCACAAGAGCTAAAATATTGCATAAGCGTTGTTGAGATTGATCTCTCTGAAAACCAGTTAAGTGGGATCATTCCAAGACAGCTGGGTCAAATCCCCAACCTCCGCTTGCTTCATCTCTTTGAGAACCTGCTTCAGGGAAGCATTCCTAATGAGCTGGGGCAACTCAGACTGTTAGAGAGCCTAGACCTGTCGATGAATAAATTGACGGGCACAATTCCTCTCCAACTTCAGAACCTCACTTATCTAGTTAACTTCCAACTTTTCGACAATCAGCTAGACGGAACTATACCTCCTCTTCTCGGTATGAACAGTAATCTTTCCATTCTCGACCTGTCGGCAAATAAGCTCGTTGGAAGGATACCTGCACATCTCTGTCGATACCAAAGTTTGATGATCCTTAGCATCGGATCCAATCGATTATCTGGGAATATCCCTCGCAGTTTGAAAGTTTGCAAGTCTCTCGCTCGGTTGATGGTAGGGAACAATCAGCTCACTGGAAGCCTTCCTGTTGAACTCCACAAGCTTCAAAACCTTTCTGCTCTCGAACTCCAGCAAAACCGGTTTTCAGGGTTAATTCCACCAGGGTTCAGGAACCTCCCCAAGTTAGAGAGGCTCCTCTTATCAGAAAACAACTTGGTGGGTTTGATACCTCCTGAACTTGGAGATTTGGTGCAGCTTGTGGCATTCAATGTCTCTTCCAACAGACTCTCAGGTGGTATTCCTCGTGAACTTGGGAACTGCACTAGGCTACAGAGGCTTGATCTCAGCCGAAACAGGTTTGGCGGTTCACTGCCTGAAGAACTCGGGATGCTTGTCAACCTGGAACTGCTCAAGTTATCTGACAACATATTGACAGGTCAAGTACCAAGTACCTTGGGAAATCTAAGACGGCTTACGGAGTTACAGATGGGGGGGAACTTATTTTCAGGCGAAATTCCTCTTGAGTTTGGCCGTCTTTCGGCTCTCCAGATCGCCCTGAATGTCAGCCATAACAATCTAACTGGGAGAATCCCTGAACAGTTGGGGAAGCTGCAGATGCTGGAGTCTCTCTACTTGAACGATAATCAACTTGTTGGCGAAATCCCCAATTCAATCGGTGAGCTTCTCAGCCTTTTGGTCTGTAACCTCTCTAACAATAACTTGGTAGGAAAGGTACCAGACACTCCTGTGTTTCGGAGAATGAATTTCACGAATTTTTATGGCAACAAGGGATTATGCATGTCGGGTTCCAGCTGTAGCCATCCATCAATAGCACCTTCTGCGACACCAAGGTCAAACTGGATGAAACAAGCTTCATCCAAGGAGACAATTGTGACCATTGTCTCGCTGATAGTAGTTTCTACAACTCTGATTATTATAGTCAGCATTTGCCGGGCCTTCAAGCATACAGTGCCTGAATTTGTTTCTCTTGAAGATAAAACAAAGCCTGACTCTCTGAATCATTATTACTTTCCAAGAGTTGGGTTTACATATCAGGACCTCCTTGAAGCCACAGAAAATTTTTCAGAGAGTGCAGTTATAGGAAGAGGAGCGTGTGGTACAGTGTACAAGGCTGTAATGCCTGATGGCAAGGTGATGGCCGTGAAGAGACTAAGGTCACGTGGAGAGGGAGCCAGTGCTGATGGCAGCTTCAGTGCCGAGATTTCAACCCTTGGAAAGATCAGGCATCGGAACATTGTGAAACTCTATGGCTTCTGCTGCAGTCAAGGCTCTAATCTTCTCTTATATGAGTACATGGAAAATGGGAGCTTAGGAGAACGGCTTCATTCCAGTGAGCAGGGATGCTTGCTCGACTGGAACGACCGTTATAAAATAGCTTTAGGAGCTGCGGAGGGCTTGTGCTACCTCCACTATGATTGCAAGCCTCAGATCATTCACCGTGACATCAAATCCAACAACATCTTACTCGATGAACTGCTTGAGGCTCATGTTGGGGATTTTGGCTTGGCAAAGTTGATCGACTCCTACTCAAAGTCCATGTCTGCTGTTGCCGGTTCATATGGCTACATTGCCCCAGGTAAGAACAAAGTACCCTGGAACTATATGATTAGTGTGTTGTATTTGTGATTTCTAATTCAGTCTTCTTCAGTCATTTGCTCATTATCTGTGGGAGATTTGCTCTCTTCCACTGCTGATACCGCTGTATTGAGACTGATCATGTTTTGCTATCACCCTCCATGCTCAAAATATCTTCATGAACTTTATGTACTTGTTAGTTCATGTAGTAATTCCTCTTGCTTGCTTGCTTTATAGTGGTTTATTTCCTGAGAGATGGCATCATGGATTTTCCACTGTAAACACATGAAAGCAAATTCTAGAATGAGCAGTTTGATGTGTTAGCGTTCCTTAAATATGATGCAAAATCACTAATCCAAGGTTGAGAATGGTGATGAAAAAAAAAGTCATATATCTAATTCATTTTATTATCTCTGACTGGTTAATTGCCTGCATATTTTCCTCAAAATATGTTAGTACCATGGAAAAGCAAGATTTTGTAGTCGTAGTGATGTTCTCTTGTAGGTCAGATGTTCCTTGAAAACATTTGGACCGATATTATGTTTTGCTCCACCAAATTTAGCTAATTGCTCGTGTTTTTCCCCTCCAGAATATGCATATACAATGAAAGTCACAGAAAAATGCGACATATATAGCTTCGGGGTAGTTCTCTTGGAGCTCATTACTGGGAAAACCCCTGTTCAACCCCTCGAGCAGGGAGGTGACCTAGTTTCCTGGGTGAGGAGATCAGTCCATGGTGCAGTGCCAATGCACGAAATATTCGACAAGCGGCTAGACTTGAGTGAAAAGAGCACTGTCGATGAGATGTCTCTATTCCTCAAAATTGCATTGTTCTGCACGAACACTTCCCCGCTCAATCGGCCAACTATGAAGGAGGTGATCATGATGATGATCAATGCCAGGGAGTCGCTGAGCGATTCTGCAGCGTCTGCAACATCAGAAACCCCTTTAGAAGAAGAAGCCTCTTCCAAAAGTTAGTACTTTTTCCTAACCATTCTAGTTTTTCATGTTATTTTCTGCAACATAAGTTTCTTCATATGGTTGTTACCTAACAGCCAAATGCCAAGCGCGAGAACTTGTTGTAGTTTCATGCCCGAATCAATCACAAATGGGCACAGAATTACTTTCAGAGGCATCATAGGAAAAATGCGATTCCGTTCTGCAATTCTGACGTTGCAGGCTTGCTCATGATTTGCTCAAAAGCTAGTTTGTAGCGTGACTACTATTACTGTCTCCTGGTCTCCATAGGATCACCGGGGGCAAAGTGATGAGTCTTGTCTTCCGCCAATTTGGTCTCTGGCCATACAAAGACGTTTGGCAACCATCTTGTTTGACTCCTTTCTAGATAATAATATGATCAGTCATTTAGCATTCGACCCCGAAACACTGTCTCTCTCGTTGGCATCTGCAACCTCCGATATCCATTTATCCTGCCTGATACGATTCCATATCTCCATCAACAAGACTAACCGGCTTTGGACTATAGTTCTATCAGCATCGCATATTCTGGTCTTCGGCTTGATACTTTTGGAAAGAGCAAGATTGAGCATGAGAAGTATCCAAATGTGGAACTGTAGAGTGACAATATATCCCAGATGACTTCCTGTTCTTGTCGCCCGAAAATGATTATTGCTGCTGCTTTATCTGTGCATATCGAAATCATTGATGAAGGCCCATTGGTTCAGATCTGGATCACGAGCCAATGGAAAGCCGGAACACTGTCTTGATATCCAGATACCTGAATAAGTATAATGTAACCGCGATTGGTTACAGATAGACTAATGTAAACAAATCGCAAAAGCTCAAGCCCTTCAATTTTGTAACCTCGATTCATATACAACCATACAATCTGTCTGTCCATACGTGTACATAGCGAAATACATCCACCGAAACTTGGAGAAGTTTGGTTGCCATCAACTATCCGATTTACAAATCCTGAACTTCCAAAGCAAAATAAAAAGTGTGTGGAGAACTTTCAGAAAACAAGGACCCCGAAAAGGTTTTATCGCATCTTATGAAACTTGTTATTCTTGACGTAGTATTGATAGTAATTGCTGTTGCTCCGATTGGGGTCTCTCGAGTAATAGTGCTTCGACGTAGATCTCTTGCTACTTCTCATGAAGTACACGAGCCCTTTCCACCACCAGCGCCGCCTCTTGTGATTCGGCACGAGGCTCGCGTTGTGGCTCGTGTGTGGTTTCGACTTCCTCATGAGCCCCTGGACCTCCGGTGGCCGATAGCTCCTGATCAACGGCCAATTGATTCCGTCGAAGAATGGGTGGCGCTTAACATCCGTCGCGCCCCGGGCGCAACCTAGCCGCCTCCGTGGGTCCTTCACTAACAACTTCTCTATCAAGTCTTGCACCTCGGCAACCCCGGCTTCCTCGCGCTCCGCCGCTTGGAACCTCACCTGCTTGCTCGAGGCTATGTTGCGCAGGGTGCTCTCCTTGCTCCCGCCCTTGAACGGCGTCGTCCCGTGCAACAGCTCGTACAGCAAGATCCCGAAGGCCCACCAGTCGACGCCGTTGCCGTGCCCGTTCCCGGAGACCAGCTCGGGGGCGAGGTACTCGTGGGTCCCGACGCAGCACCTCGAGTAGGCCGCCGTGGGCTCCGCCACGAACTCCGCGACCACCTCACTCGACCTTTCTCCGCGCGTTACCGAGCCGTAGTAGCAGGAATAGGAGGAGAGCTTTCGCCTCCTCCTCGTCCTGGGCGACGTGGGCCCGGCTCTGGTATTTAAAGTGGGGACCACGTCGGCCTTGAAGCACAAATCGAAGTCGGACAGCATGATGTGGCCATCCTCACGTAAGAGGATGTTTTCAGGCTTCAGATCTCTGTACACGATCCCGAGCGCGTGCAGGTACTCGAGGGCGACGAGGACTTCGGCGGCGAAGAACCTGACCGCTTGGACCGGTAGGCGGTTGCCAGGCTGCTTGCGGAGGAGGGAGTGGAGGTCGCCGCCGGGGCAGTAGTCGATGAGGAGGCACGTGTAGTGAGAGACGTTGATGTGGGCGTAGAGCGTGGGCAAGAAAGGGTGGTCCAGCGCGGAGAGGATCTCCGCCTCCGTCTGGACGTGCGAGAGCTTCTTGCTGGTCAAAAAGTCGCGGTCGACGACCTTGAGGGCGAAGCTGGCGGAGTCGCAGTCGCGGAGGCGGCAAAGGTAGACTCGGCCGAGGTCGCCGGTGCCGAGGTGGCGGAGCAGCTTGAGGTGGCGGAGGTGGAGGCGGCCGTCGGAGGAGAGTGTGGTGGCAGCCTTGATGGCGGACCAGTTGGGGTCGGATCGGCGGTGGGGGCGGCGGTAGAGTGAGGCGGCGACGGACGAGGCGGTGGCGGCGGAGGCAGAGGAAGTGGAAAGGCGGTCGTTGAAGCTGAGGGTGAGGCTGCTGCGGGCGAGGCTGCTGCGGGCGCTGGAGCAGGCGAAGGTGCGATCGGTGGCGGCAGTGGAGGCGAGGCTGGTGAAGCTGAGGTCAAGGTCGGTTTCCGACGACGGGAAAACGGCGTCGTCGTCCATTTCTGGCCGCTGTTCGAGTGTTTGGCAAGAGAAAGAGAGAGAGAGACAAAAAGCTCCGGGCCTTTCTTGTGATTGCGAAGTCATGGTGGCTTCGTCGCTTTACTTATAAGAGAGAGAGAGAGAGAGAGAGAGAGAGAGAGAGAGAGAGGTCATTGCCATATAATTAATCAAATAATAATGTTTTGTGCTTTTTATTGAGATTCAATCGAAAATCCTAACTTTTTATCTGCTTAATAGCAAAATGTAAATCGTAAATGTCACTCTACCACTGTTAATGAGCAGCATTTCGCCAGTATATTCTCATTTGCTTAAAATTAGTGCTATTTATTTTAGCATATATAATTAATTAAATCGCATCCATATAGCAATAATATTCCACTTATGAATGAAAAAAGGGTGAAATTCTTAGTTTTTGCTATGTATTAATGGAAAATGATAGGGACATGATAACAATTAAAATCCTAATTGTCATTGTTATGTTGACCAACAGTATATTTGAAATGACAAGACAAAATTCATTTGATGAAGTATTTGACGGGAATGGTTACATTGACGATTTGCACATCGAAGCTCATCAAAATCAATGATGACAGAACGAGGTAGATACTTAAGAAAAGGAGGAATCCCAACGAGAGGCGAGGGGAAAATTTATCAAAAAAAAAATTTCTAAATTTATTGTAGTTGTATTAGTTCTAAATTTATTGTAGTTGTATTAGTTCTATTCTATATATGTTTTTTTTTTACGGAACGAGTTCTAAACATCTTATATTGTACCAATTTCAGCCATCCGGTCATTTTTGGTTGAAAATTGATGACATGGATGCCATTCGTTCTACGTTGATCAATTAGTGCTGACGATAATTTTAATAATATTTTCATATATTTTTGTACCAATTAAAAGCTACGTTGTTTTCTTATTGACAGTTTGGGACCGGGCTCGCTCAATTATTTTGTCCCGCTGGGCAACCTTGAGATTCAAGACGCGCGGATCAATTTTTGGAATGGAAAAAAAAAAAAACGTGATTGGTGGAGCCCCACTTAGATAGGCGTTGGTCAAGGCGAGGAGATTAAATGATGGGGTCGGGTCGGGTCGGGTCGGGTCGATTGATCCAACTGTGGCTTGGGAACAAAAACAAATAAATTGTTAGGTTGAATTGAACCCAACTGGGTAAGGGCTTTTTCCCTTTTCTATTTCTTTTTTTATCTGCCCTCCATGAGAATTTAATTTATTAAATAAGGGGAATAGATAATTATTGAGGGGGGAGATGGGGGGGCATTTCCTCCCAAGAGGAATACAAGGGATGGACCCAAAATTTAAATCCAATCTTGGGGAATTGAGGAGGTCGGGAGGGAGAGACGGGCGGGTTGGGTGGGTTCGGCGAATTGAAGGCCCGCTGACAAAAAAATATCGTCCCAACCCGCGTTGGTGCATCGGGAGCTGCGAAGTTTGGATGGCGATTGACGACGCTTTGATTTGATGGATCGATCTGCAAGGTGGGAGGGCAACCCGGGCTTGTCGGCCGCGCACGACACCGGCGCTCACCGAGCGACGACTTTCGCAAGACAGCGTAGTCATTAAGTCGCCGCTGAAAATGACGCCGCGGCTGATCCCCAGCTGTGAACGGATATAATCCGTCCGATCCGCGTCGAACAATTAAAAAAACCATCGGACTTAATCAAACGTACGCGCACGACACATCGAGTCGCCCCTCGCCTAACATGTAAATTGTGCGGACAAATTCCAGTCCCTAGCCTGCACTACCTTCCTTCTTCTTCCTTTTTTTTGTTCGTGCTTTCTTGGATGCGTGCAGGACTTGTCAAAGTCTCTCATTTGTTTGCACCAAAACACATGACAATTGCGCGGTCGCGAATTCATCTAATGTCTTGCAATATTATAAATCTTTAGATAGGTTAGGACTTGGACTTAGAAGCTATTGCCCGATTTTTTATCCGCGTTATCACGTCGAATCCCCCCTCGTTCTCGTATCTTCTTTCGTAATTCAAGGATAGGGCGGCAAAGGCCTGACTATCCGGAGGCTTACCGTCCAATTTTTCCAGACGCGTTATTTGTCTCATCGTTTCTTATCAATTTCCATACTTTACAGTCAAGTGAGATGGTCGGATATCATTTTAGAACCTATATAGAGCACGGCTCGATAGAGCATCCTATTTAGCTCTTTGGTATCGATCGTTCACGACTTTAGTGCTCAATAAGACGAGTAACATTCAGCGACAGTTCAGTTTATGTAGCTGAAAAGCCGCGGTCCTCCTCTGGAGTCCCCCACCCTTGGGGGGAACTTATCAGTCCTTCTGCATTTTTGCCGATCCGATGGGAATCAGTGAATAATCCGCTCATTTACTCCGTCACACGTTCAACGGTCAAAACGACTCCGCATGAAGAGAAAGCGGCAGCCCCAATGCTTGAATGACTTCTGCCACTCATTGAATTCATCACTTGGAGTTGGAGGGCAGCTGGGGCTATCAAGTCTCGATATCCACCACAATTTATTGCTGCCTTGGTTCAAGAGACGAGAAATTGCTCGATAAGTCCTACTGTTTATAACACGGATCTCGTAAATTTTTTAATTTAATTCTAAATCTTTACGTATAAGTCCAACATAATTATTCTGGTAAATTCTCGCGTGAAATCATCATCCACGTAGAACGACCGGTGATAATCATATCGTCACGTCGGCGATTTTTTAATGAGAATCAACTTAAATGATCACATTGAAATTTTTCGTAAATGTTTGTGAATGTATTGACAAAATGAAGAAACAAATTTATAGGATAAAATAATATCCTTACATGGACTGATTAGATAATTTTCGTTGGCCTTTGGTGCTTCGCCTCAACTGAAGTAAGAAGCCCAACTAATCTGCGTGGAAACTACATGGACGGTCGGCAGAAGAACCATTATTATATACGAATCTTGTACCTTCCGCTGTCTCTGTGTGTTCATTACCATTAGAACCGAAGGTCCACTGGACGCTACGCCGGGAATAATACAGCCGACTATACGATATATACATTTCTTCATTCTTTCCTGCCGGGATTACGAATTCGAAAGGTATTGCTTGCTTGTGGCATATGGCCATGCCCCAAGAGAAAGTTGCATCGAGTTGTGAATCAATAAAGACTTCGGCGTAACAACGAGCTGTTTCACGACTCGATCTATCCATCCAGTTCCCCATTCTCCATTATTGTCATTCCGACCTTGTTAACGACTACCGCCTAAACATTTGCTAGACATATCATCTATGGAGTAAATCAATTTTCGACGTACTGATGATGCATAGCAGCACGAAATTCTTGTCACTGTGCGGCCAGTGAAATTCAGTAGATACTTATAAATCCAAGGGAGTTCATGTGTTACTACTGCTCCCATGGGGGAGAAGGATTGGGAAGGGAAATAAAGAAATGGGGTGAGGTGGACCCACGTGATGGGCCAATGCGAGCATCTCCCCCGCTCTTAGCTTGGGGTCCCACGTGAAAGGGAGGGTGATGCTGTCTGCCACGTGGTTAACATCGGACCTACATTGTCGCTCCATCAATTTTGAGAGTCCCGTTTTTATTTTATGGGGGGGATCTCATGCGAGTCCCGATCGACAAGACTTTAAAGAAACAGTCCTCTTAATGAAAATCTCCATTCTGTTCGACGATCCCTGGTTTAAATAATGTCTCTAAGAAGCTACTGAAATTATATCTTCGGCTGTTAGATAAAGGGAGTGATGGGATGGTGGCTTCACCTTCCTAGCTATTTCGGCTGTTGCCAATAATGCAGCCCTCCCAAAAAATTATTGATCCTTCCCTTCCGCGTCGTGGTAGAGAGATGAAAGATGACCGACCCCTTAAAGGCGTTCAATAGTCTCTTTTTCTCCTGAACGTTAAATGGATACACGAGTCGCTCTAACATGAATCAGAAACGAAGTTTGACCTTATTGAATATCATATCTATAAAACACATTCGATTAAGTAACCGATCAGATGTTTGGCACTGTTACATGTTATTAAGCAAACACAAGAGTACATGATATCACCATGGAATGCGAACTGACAGAAACGAATTAGAAAAAGGTTTATAAATGCCCAGATGATGAGTTGGGGGGCAAAAGATCAAATTTATTAGGTAGACGGGAGGATGAGTCCAAAGACGTTAATCAAACCTAGTTAGATTCCCCAATTAGGAGAGCATTAGGTTGGGCACGCAACGCAAAAGTCTGAATTTTTAGGTTCCTCCTGAATCGTCACGTCTCCTTCACGGCCCAAAGAGAGAAAGAGGAAAGGACAAGTGCAAAAGACAAGGGAGGCTTTGAGTTTCCCGGCTCGATGTGGACAGAAGAACCTTCCTTAGACTTGCCGTCCCAGATTTCTGACTACGCCAACACAATTTGCCAGAAAAGAGATTCACTTCGAATGACGCCGTTCGACTCTCTCTTCACTGCCGTTCTGTGGCCTTTGTTACGATGCGTTTTCAGAAAAAAGCGGAGCGACCAACAATAATTGGTACGACGAAAGATGGTTTGAAAGATCCTTAACTGACAATCCTCGTTTGAGATTGTACAGTTGCTTCGCTGATGTCTTTTTTTAATTGCATTGCATGCCGTTCCCAGTCGCCTGCGCTTCTGCGAAAGCCCCATCACCATGTGTTATGTCTGACACTCCCCTCTCCTTCCCGGATGGTCACCCCTCCGCCTCTCCACCCGGTACTTTTCGTCCGTCGTTTGTTGATGTTTGATTGCATCTCCGGAGAACAGGGATAGAAGTGAAAATGTGTTAATAATTCGATAAAAAATTGCTCATCTATCATTCATGTTACTCAACGGAAATGATTGTGTTTAAGTTACAATGAAAAAAAATGATTTTATTGTTTTATGAAGAGAATGATTTTTACATTCCGTGTCGTTACACGTATGAAGATGTGATAAGTGTGAAAAAAATATTGATAGAAAAATTTATCGTCATGTCACTTTTCGATGATTTGTTTGTGATTTGTAAATGCCTTTAGGAGACACTTTGTGACGTTTATAAATAACCAAATTTTATCATCTTTCACTAGATTTGTTTGCCTTTCCTACTAACTCCTAAGTTTACTAACTTTTTTAGGAACTCATCGCTCTTCATTTCAACGATTTGCAAACTTCAATTTTCAATCAGATTGTTAACTGATATTGGGTTATCGACTCCCACGTGTATATATCACTTTTTTCACTTTTTCTTTGTCATTTGATTACCAACTAATTTTAATATATCACGTCCCATTTGAATTATTAACCAACACCTAAAGGGTCGACACTTTAACTATGGGCTTCAAATTCATCAAGTACTAAAGCAGATGCTCCTCATCTACAACTTTTGATATCGATATAAAAAAACCCAAATCACATGATACAAGCTTTGACAATTCAATTGAATTGATTCATTTATAAACTACATGCATGATTGCACTTTGGAGCACAGCCCAGTGGCGAAAGCACGTGACAGCAGCGATGGACATGGCGCCATGTTTGTTCTTATGACTTCCCCATGTGTAATGTTTGTTTCTGTTGATTCTCATGAGCATCGGCCTCCCCTTCCTTAAATGACGGCCGCCATCACGTCATCAACATGCAAAATTTAATATGGGGCTCGTCCTCCATAAATGATGGCAATTCGTTGAATGATAAGGCATCCAATGAACACTACCCAAAAATGTTTTCTGCACACGTCTCCGAACTCCAAATTGATCTACGGTATGAGCCGTCAAGCAATGCGTGTAGCTAATTGATAGCGAAAGAGAAAGAACAATACCACGGGTTCCTTGATCCTACCAACTTGTACTCGAATGAAGCATCGCGAAAGTAAGGGTTCTCTCTTTCCATGCAGCTTCAACGGTAGCGCCCGCCCTGATAATCTCAACTGTCGATGTACTTGGTCACGAATTCAAATGACATTTGCATGTGGGGATTGACGAGAGGGATGATTGGAGGGTCACAGGGAGACAACAAATGGAGATTGAGGATCCTGTCCAACGTGGGAGGCATCATTTGAAGCTTTTCAACGAGCGACGATATTGTAAATGTGTGCATATGGACAATGCATGCACCGGAAAAAGAAGCTACACTCAAGATATCCTCCGGTTTCTAGTCTCTGCTTCTTCCGGATGCAATGTATCCATCCACTAGTCGACTGCATCGAATGAATTTGGAGGCCGTGAACCCTAATCATTGGGGACTTATTTAATAAACATTAGTTTAAGTTGGTGTCCCCAAGCCTTCCTCTCACCTCTTCACGTTGCCACATGCATCGATCCACTCCTAACTGTTTTATTATCATTCGAAAGCACTCCTAATCATTAACTTAGATCCCATACAAAAAAGAAAAAAAGAACCCTTCTATTTCTACCTAATCAGATACAATAATATCATATATAGTACACAAATTAAGTTAATCATAATGCGGAACATGTGTGGGGCGCATGTCCTATTAAATAACGAGGTTCGACATGAACATTGCCGTTACCCAAATGTGATTTGTTCAGTGTGCTAGAATGCATTTAGGAAGAGAGACAGAGAGTACATGGGACCAAGTATAGCGAGTATTGGGATGACAAAGATTGAATATAGAGATGCCAAGTTAGGAACGCCTGAATAAAAGGGAATAAATCAGGTAATAATGTGGCAGATAATACAGTTGGCTGAAGCTTCTGTTTGTCGGGGGCGATCCACCAGATTTTGGGATCATCCATATATACATATGCCAAATTGACAAAGGAGTTATATATGGAGAGAAAGATGCTGATTGAGAGTGGTGTCTTTGTTAGGCATTGAAATGGAGAGGGGTTAGAATAAGTCCAAGCTAACAGCACACCACGCAAACCATGCAATGGAACCTGACACCCACAACTTCACAACTCGATTTGCATAGTTATTTCAGTTATCATTCGTCTTTTTCTCTCCCCCCTCCCCATTGTCTAACCACTCTTTATAGGTGATGAAGTTGGTGAATGAAGCAAAAATTAATGGAAGACGTATCCTCATACATGATTTGAACAAGTATACTTTTAGGCGAAGTCGATTGCACGCAGTATAAATTTTTGTAACATGATCTACACAATTGGTATACTAAATAACAGGGTAAAGCAAAAGCGAGCATTTGAACATTTTGGGTTGCATCAACACCCGATATTAGTCTTGCCCATCAGCTAGACTTTTGCAATTCTTGCATAAGCATTTCATGCATTCAATATAAAGTGTAATCCTCATCATGTAGTTTGATAGCTTAAACTATAGAAGAAGTTGTCGGAGTAATAGATAATGACACCCATTAGACGCTGAGAACTTGCCATTTCATTTTTAGCATCTAGCCCCAAACATCCGGCAAAGGGAACATGACCTGACTAACATAAGCTTAATCCAATTGCTTGACGGTCTGGAGGATTGCTTAGGGCTGTTGAACACTTGAGGATATGCCTAATGCCCTGGGCCATGCAAAAACTCAAATTGCTCAGTTCATCGTCAATCACTCTGGGCATGGCGATCCTTCCATTGCTCCTATCAGAAGAGTAGGCCCGGTTCTCCAGTTTCGAAGTCCTCTCCTGCCCATTATGTCTCTCGAAACAGCCGGAGATAACCAGTCTCTACACAAGGTCACCCATGTGATTTGCATGTGAGAGACCCCTTCATTGTCGACCACGGACATGGAAGAAGATGCACTCTTCTGGGTGGCAAGTAGGCCCATCTTCAAATGGGCTTAGCCTTTTTGCCAGCGACATGTGAACAATGAACGCATGTTGCAAGTCGGAGAATATGGTCAACCACGTAGATTAAAGATCGTTTGATGCATTTAAAGAAACAAATCCACTAATTTTATTCAAGCCCCTAAAAAAATCAAAAAGCCATTAGATATAAACTGCAACTTTCAGGCGATGGATATTATTCCAGAATCAAATTTATTGTCACTTCATATCATTTAAATATTTGTGATTAACTGAATTCCGGTCATTAGCAATTCTAGGTTTTTTCTCCATATTATCAACAAAATCTAATTATTTGTTAGGAATTGATGTCCATTCCCTTGGGAAACTGCTGGGTGCGGATTGTACCATCACTTTAGGCTGCATAACGGTGCAGTCAGCTGAGCATTTTCTTTGGGATTTATTTATTACCCGAATAATATCTCCAGATTTGTTTCTTTACTATAAAAAACTCCAAACTATATTCATGTGACACGTTTAGCTTAAATTTCTTTTGTGTCATCAAAAACTCTGAATTTGTGTTCGTGTGACACAATTACTCAAAATCTTTTTCTGCAACATCAAAATTCCTGAATTGATATCCTCGTGACATATTTACTATATAAATAAGAAGAAACGATTTATAAGATAAATTTATTAGAAGATACAATATCATAAAAAAAATGAAAGCACAAGATTAGGGATTTTGGTGATACCAAAAAAATAAATGAGACAAATAAAATTTAAGATTTTTTGTGACATTTTTTCATTCTTTTAAATGCATCAAACTATCCTTAATCCCACGTTCCGCCGGCCCATGTTCTCCAAGTCTGCCGTCACTGGTGGTTGAGTAACGGTACTGTCCTCCTAGCAACGCTCGAAAGACTGCCCGGCAGGCAAGGCTGAGCTCACCGTGCGCTCGCGGCGGTCGATGTAGTGGAGCGGGCCCGTCCTCGTTGACCCACGAAGACGATCCCGGGGTCAACGCAACGGAGAAGCAGAAGTTGCTGCCGCCGCGCGCGTCCTGGTCACTCGCTCCCTCATTGGTCCCGGCACGTCACAGGAATTATTAAGGACATCGTTTCCGCGTTGACCTCCCCCATTCGTCAACCTACTCGCGCCCCCACACGCCTCCTCAGTCCGCCACGTGTCGCGTCGACGTGCCTTTGCACTCTATAGCTCGCTCTTCCCGTGGCCCAAAGATCTTACATGCAGCGTCAATTAGAACACGTAGACAGGGAGCGTGGCTCCTGTCTGAACCGGCCTTCGTTTCGATGCAATGTAATTAATTGATCTTCGGGCGTTTTATCTTTTCGGTTAATTACGGGCCTTCCACAAAAAGCGCGGTTTTTCTCGGAGGCGGGGGGGCGATTCTTCTGCGCGGCGGGGAGATACTGTGAGATGGCGACGGCCGAGGAGGTCGGAGTGAAGAAGGCGGCCGATCGCGCGACGAGAGGCGAGCGACGATGGAGCTCGTGCTCTGTGCTCGTTCCTCTGTTCTCAGTGGCGGTCGCCCTCGCGGTCTCCTCGAGGAATTCCGCGAGTATCATCGCTCTCCTCGCCGACCGCTCCTGTCGCTGTCCTCAGGTGCCGTTTCGTTTTTGCCTCCCCGTCGTTCGCGCGCTTGTTGCTAGCTTTTTGCATTGGGTCGATCTTAACCGTCTTTGAGTACGGACTCCGGTTGCATCACGTGAATCGTGTTTGTTTCTCGTTTTCACCGTTTCCAGACGCTGCTGTACTGGTTGTGGATTATGTGTTTACGTCGGTCTTGTAGTAGTTGAGTTTGAGTCGTGACTGGATTGGGACTGCAATTGCATCGTGAATTAGACGGGGAAGGATTGGCGTGGATCGGAGGTGAACAGATCCTCCGTTCTGCGCGATTTGTGTTTAATTTTGTGCCTGATTGTTGCGCATGCAGGAAGTGCACAAGTATACTGGCGTTGTCGAGGACTGCTGTTGTGAGTATGAGACGGTGAATAGTCTAAATAGAGAGGTTCTGCATCCTCTGTTACAGAAGCTTGTTGGAACTCCTTTTTTCAGATACTTTAAGGTCAGTAAAATCTCTAGATCTCTCTATAGCTAGATCACAATCACTTTTTGTTGATCGTTCCTTCCTAGCTGTTTAATCAGTTGAATTTACTAAAACCAGTTATTTGATCACACCAGCATGCTAGAGGAGTCGATTGGGTTTAAAAATATTTTGTTCAACTACGAGATATGCACTAATGTGAAGATGACCTATTGGAAAAACATGTTTTGCAAAAAGAAGAAATGGAAAAGAAGATATTGCTCAGTAAACCACGTGAGAGCGGCTGTCGTTCTAAAGTGTTAACTCATCTGAATGGTGGTCTGCATTTATAGTCTTGACTTATTGTATGGGATTCAACGCAGTTTGAGGAAATAATCCACAATCTTTTCTGTGAAACTTAAAGAATTTGAATATCCAGTAAGGCCAGTTAACATCTCAGATTTCATCTAGTCTTATCCTGAACTAGTCCATCTAGTTTCAACAATCCTGGACGGTGTTGCCTATGTTTTAGATCTTGCTACCTTGGGCTTGGAAATGGGTTAAAAAGTATTTTTCTAGCATACACATGTTCATCCTTGCATTTGAGTATGGTCGTACTGGACTGGTACTGCTTATATGTACCTTTAGTTGCATGGTTTTCTTGTAGTTAAACTGATCACAATGTACCAGCTTGAAGTGAACCTGGCCTGTGGTCCATATATGCTTCCTATATTTCCTGCATAGGTTTGCTAGAATACATACATACATACATACATACATACATACATACATACATGTGTGTGTGTGTGTGTGTACATATTGTGAGTTTTGTCCCTTCTTGGACCTCATGTTATGAGCTCTTTCATATGTTAGGTGAAACTTTGGTGTGACTGCCCTTTCTGGCCTGATGATGGTATGTGCCGCTTACGAGATTGCAGTGTTTGTGAGTGCCCAGAAAATGAATTTCCTGAGCCTTTTCGGAACTCCTTGAAGCACAATCTCCCATCTGACTATTTACAGTGTCAAGAGGGAAAGCCACAAGCCATTGTTGACCGCACATTGGATGGTAGAACTTTCAGAGGATGGATCGAAGCAGATAACCCCTGGACTAGTGATGATGAAACAGATAATAGTAAGTCACAATGTTTTTTGAGTGCACAGCTAACAGCAAATGACTATAGTTTCCACTTGCACACTGTTTAATATTGGGCGTTGGTTGAAGTTATAATTTGCCTTTCTTGCTCCCTAGTGGTCAAGATTTTTTATTTTTATTGCCTTTTGGGGACGGCAAGTATTTACACACCGACACACAAACATAGCAATATAAATATAGAAGTTGCTTTGGCCCTTCCAAGTCTTTCCAGGATGCATCAAATTTGTTTATTAGATGTGTCAAAAATTCTTAATTTTAATTTCATCTCCCTTTATAATAATATTTTCTCATCTGCTCAGTTTGTATAAAACTAGATGGAAATATTGAAAACCTTTCATTTGCAGGTGAAATGACATATGTTAACCTTCTCCTAAACCCCGAGCGTTACACTGGCTATACAGGTCCATCATCTAGAAGGATATGGGAAGCAATTTACTCAGAGAATTGTCCAAAGTGTGAGTTCCACGCTGATAGCAAATTGCCCATTCAACTTGTCCTCTTTCCATCGTCCTGTTGGAAATGTTTTAAACAGGCAAATACCTTTGTCTCTGCATATAACACGGTGATTGTGAGATTTTGTGGAACAACTGCCAGCTATTCTCAAAGTATAAGCTTTTAGATGAAAGCGTTGATTAATATTTA
The DNA here is from genome assembly GCA_019926035.1 of Melaleuca alternifolia. NCBI lineage: Eukaryota > Viridiplantae > Streptophyta > Magnoliopsida > Myrtales > Myrtaceae > Melaleuca > Melaleuca alternifolia. Next base: position 991,656 of record JAGKPW010000119.1, on the reverse strand, counting down.
ATTACTCTAACACTCCTCACACTTAGTCTAGTTTTTTCGCACGGTACTAAGCGTGGAAATATATCAATGGGGAGACAACTAAGGGCTCGGAAAGATTTGAACTTAGGATCTCCTGTTTTGATACCATGTGAGATCTTGTAGGACCATTGCGAGCTGTTCTAAAAGCTCAAGCTTTTAAATGAAAGCGTTGATTAATATTTAATTACTCTAATAGTGATTTTACATCTTTGTGGACCAATTTCCATGGTTACATAACATTCACCTGATGTTTCCTTGCTCATTTGAATTATCTATGCAATAATTATAAGATTCAATGGTTTATTGACAGATACTTCAGGAGAGGTTTATCAAGAGAAAAAGGTGTTATACAAATTGATCTCTGGTCTTCACTCCTCGATATCAATTCACATAGCTGCAGATTATCTCCTAGACGAAGCTGCAAATATGGTTGGCATTTCATGACCTCCCTGCTACTTTTGTTCTCTCTATTAGTAAATTTCTCTTCTGAAGAATTTATCACACAACCAGGATGGTTTCTTTCATAATTTGTTTGGTTTTGCATCTCATGCGTTCAAGAGCCTCTAAAGGCTTTGAATAGTAATATTTGGCAGTAGAAAGCCAGCAAGCTTTCATGTTCTGGCTAATTCTGTCTTAGTTAAAAATGGAAACACACGTTTTTAGTAACAATAAGCTGGATATATGGCCCTTCATATTGGACATCTTCCAGAACCGTATGTATGTATCATATGATCATACTGATTCTTTGATGGAAAATGATTTGCTATGTTTATGGATTGTTTGCTGCTCAAAGCCATAGCTGATATCTCTATCTGCTATTTCAGTGGGGTGAAAACCTGGAAGTGATGTATGATCGTGTTGTGCAGTATCCTGATCGTGTTGGAAATTTGTATTTCACATTCCTTTTTGTTCTTCGTGCTGTGACTAAGGTGAGTGAGGAATATTAATCGGCATGGCCTTCTTCCTTTTCAATTATTTTTCATTTAGCTAAGAACTCTGTCTTTTGCATGTGTAACCTATAATTAATTTGTCTTAGGCAGCTAATTATCTGGAGCTGGCTGAGTACGATACTGGTAATCCTGCCGAGGATGCCAGCACTTTATTTTTAATGAAACAGTTGCTTTATAATCCCAAATTACTGGCTGCTTGTCCTCTTCCATTTGACGAGGCCAAGCTGTGGAAAGGTAAAAGTGGACCTCAACTGAAGCAGACACTTAAGAGGCAGTTCAGAAATATTAGGTTAGTTTCAACTTTTAAGCCAATAGAATGTTGCAGGTTTAAGAACTGGATTGGTTGCCTAGTCAACGGATGGTCCTGTTCCCATGGCATTAGACCTTACATCATATCTCGCAATGCCTTTCCTGCCTTACTGCCCCTACTAGCTCCAGGAAACTCATCCACCCATTCCTTCCTTGAAAAGGAAAAAAGAATGTCTCTCTTTCTCTTCATAGTGAATGCTCCATCACATGACCTTACTGCAGTGCCTTGATGGATTGTGTGGGCTGTGAGAAATGTCGACTGTGGGGAAAGCTTCAGGTTCTCGGCCTTGGAACTGCATTAAAGATCCTCTTCTCAGTTGACAGTCAAAACCAACCGGACACATCGGTAGGTTTCTCCATGCCTCTTAATTTTCTACAATTAAGGATTCCCACTTGCTCATATTTTCACAACCAACTCTATTTTTGTAGGTGCAATTGCAAAGAAATGAAGTGATAGCTCTTGTAAATCTGCTCAATCGGCTCTCTGAATCTGTCCAATTTGTCTGCGAAAGGGGGTTGTTGTCAGAGAAGCTGGGGAAAGTGCCGCATTCTGATCCAGCTGCATATGACATTACCAATTGGCATGGATTATGGAAATTAATTCCAGGAGGCTGGTATGCCATGTGATTTTCGACATGATTATAATCAGCTAATTTGCTTGCCATTTTGTTTATTTTGAGGATCGCTCAACCAATTTTCTGTTGATTGGCAGGTTTGCCAGGTTCTCTTGACCGTTCTCGTTCAGCGTTCATGACCATCTTGCTGTTCAAAACCCCTTCCGAGTCAAATACAAGTAGGAGGAAAAACTGAGACACTTAAAAGAAAATATAGGATGATGATCACTGGATACCGAAAGCTGATGTAGCAATTAGTCTTTTCGACAGCCCATTACTGCAAGAGCTGGGCAATCAAGTAGAATTTTTCCGTTTGAAATCAAATACAAGATGGAAAGCCAATTTTCGAATGTAAGGGACATTTTTCTCAGATTTTGCTGCGGAATTTACGGGGCTACTACTGATCCTCACTTTGTGCCGGGCGTAATATCATCTAAACTAAGATTCAGCGTACAGGCTTAAACGGGGGGCGGGGATAAAGCAAGTGCCCAGTGAGACAAGACGGCGAGTTGAGTGCGAGGAACGCGGAATCAAGATGAATACATGAATCAAAAGCTCTGGAGAAAAGAAAAATAATCTGCTCACCGCCTCAATCAGATATGTTCATGGAGACACGACGCATGCTAAACACTGTACTGTCGTACGCCAAAGTCATGTTCACCAAAGCCAGATTCTCTGTGTTATGTTGCTGTAGCATCTAGAAACTCATGTACAGCAACGTAACAGAGAACCATAAACAATTTGCCTGACATGGTCGCTCTGTACATAAGAAAGCTATCAGCCAGTGCAAGAACATGGATGATAAGCATCAACCAGTCAATGAGAAGAAAAGGAAAACGGAAGACTTGGAAACTAGAATCCAAGCTCAAACTCAAACACTCTCTCGGCTTTAAATAATATTTCTTCCAGCCGTGCCAATGTTCCATCCTCTCTCCTTCTCTCTTTGACTCGGCTTATTCTGGACGTCCTTGGTTCTGGCTATTCTGTTACTTCCCAAGAACATTCTCGGGCCAATCCTCCCTCTGTTACCAATAGAAACTCTAAGCTTCTCCATTCCGACATTGACTCCAACCTTTCTCATTGGCGACTTCATGTGCATTTTCTTTTGAAGGCTCCTTCGCAACGCGCCGCTCATCTTCCTACCCCCGCTTCTAGTTCCTTTTGGACTGTGGCAAGGGATCTTCTCGGGCAAACAGTTCATCTCGGATCCGTCATCACATTCGTTCTTTTCAGGCAGACATTCCTGCAAAGGCAATAATGGCGCTGCGCAAAGGGTTGGGCCAGGGGTTGAACTCGGTGCCGACGGCAATGGAATCAAAGAATTTCGCCTTGGCGCTGGGGCCACGGGGACTTGCCGTGCTGTCGTGCAGATAGAGAATCTTCCGGTCCTCTTTGGAAGCAAAGGTTGTCCAAGTATGAGAGGGATGTTCTCTTTTTCCATCGGATCATTGTACTTGGCATGACCATCTGAAGAAGGAAGAATTAATGGGGGCTTGGAGCTGTTATCATCCACAAGGGGTCGACTGAGATTTGCTTGGTCTTTGCTTATTGTGAAACTTGCATTTTCCTTGACGCTCACTAGTTGGCGACTCCCGAGGGGTGGCCTCGTCTGCGAGTTTTGTTCCTCCTGCTGCTTCAGATGCTGCTGCTCTGCTATTTTTGTGTCGACATGCTGTCTAGCTAATTTTCTTTCTACAAGAAGCTGAGACTCAAGTTCCTTTATCTGCAAAGTAAAAGTATCGAAATAATTAAAAACTTGGGAACTCTGTTTACAAAATGTTCATGCAACGGTCACTAAGAGGAGAACACGCACAATGTTGTCAGCAGACAAGCTTATCCTGGACAAGTAGACATTAGTACAGTTTATACCTTTTCCTGCAGATTCTTGTTTTTAAGGTCTCTTTCTTTAATTTTTGCATCCTGACTATAGATTGTTTCCTCCATCTTTTTGATTTGCAAATCCTTGCTCTTCATATCAAGCTTTGTTTTCTCAACCTAGCATTTGAATTTGTCAGCAAATTCAAGTCAGTGACCCAAAAAGAATAAAAAAAGAACAAGAAACTTTGTATATTAAACTTGTGAGTCAGGACATCTGTTTCACCATTTGCTTGTACTTGACAAAGTCAGCAGCATCAAGTTGCTTCTTTGCTGGACCCAACTCGACGCCTTTAACTCTACTTGCAAAGTTTAGGGAGCATACTGTCTCACTCAAGTCATTTTCATTAGGACTGATCTGCACAAACATGAGCGCCTTCGAATCTCCTCCTGGCAAATAGAAAGTCCACGTGTTACTCGATTTCTATTGTTGAAACTCACGGTTCTTCGTTGTGTTTGCAATAGCGTGACTTTACATTAAGCAGACTAAAGAAAGCTCTATCACAACTACTGGCCCTGTTACTGCCATATAATTTTGAATTTGTAATGCCAACTTTTCTTATAAAATAGGTACCTAGGGAGTCTTGAAGCAAGTGGGTGAGTTTGGAGTTCCTTCACAAATAAATGGGAGAAAAATTACGACAAAATCCTAGGCAAATGACATGCTGGACTTTAAAGGATTAGAGATGGGTATTTCTGTAACCTGAAAGGAACATGGGGGCTTTTAGTAGCAAGAGCAGATATGACATCACCAAGTGCAGACAGAGATCTATTGATATTTTGAGCTTCCTTGAGCCGTTCTCCCTGAACTTCTGTCTTTGCTATCCGTTCACTTCCAGCTAAGTCCACCAACCACAGCTTACTTCTCGTGCATTCTCCAGTTAATAAATTTTCCCCTTTGACCATCACACAATGTATGCTAAATGAAAGAATGACAATTTGAAATAAGCATGATTACACGACATTTCCGTTAATGTATAATCAGCATATGCATGTCGCTCCATAGAAATATTTTGAGGAGATGAATAAATTGAAGAAAAAACAGACCAGTGAGATCGACTGCTGTGTTCATTAGCATTTGTTGAGCCAACAGCTCTAGCATTGCTTCCTGTCTGAAGAACTTCCCAAACCTCGTGCATGTTGCTTACGTGTGCTTCAACTAGTCCAGGTACATGATGCATGCCTTCACTCACTTGTCTTATCTCAAGCCTATCCAAGAAAGGTAGCTACTTCATTTGAGAAATTCCAAGTATTATGCTTTTCTAGTTTTGTAACCATGAAAGACAGTAAGATGAAGCTCTGTCTAATTACACAAAGACTTAAGGAAAAGTTTACAATCAAAGTAGAATTTGCGTTTTTACAGGAAATATGAAGCGTAATATGACAAATATCTTATTAATGTGCATACCTCTTTGCAGGGACTCCGGGCTGATTTCCAGGGACAAGCAAATCTCTTATCTGTTCATTGTAGACTTCCAAAACACTAACAGAAATGTCAAATTGGAAAAGTTGTTGTCGATCCTTCATTATGCGAAACATCTCCTCTAGAGTTCTATAATTGACTCCACGAGCTGTCTTGGTTCCCTCCATTGTGTAAGTTTTTCCAGTTCCGGTCTGACCATAAGCAAATATACAAACGTTGTACCCATCTAGAACTGATGTTGCAAATGCAGCTGTATCTTCAAAAACATCCGCTACATGACAAACACGGAAGACAAATAAACAACTGCCAATTTTTAATAGTATTTCTAGAAATCTTCCTTTTATTTTCTATATTTAATTACCTTGATCTGCTTGGGGACCAAAGACAGCATCAAACTTGAAGTTCCGTCTAAAAGCACCATTTGACTTAATAGTTAATTCGCCTTCATTTGATGATTCAAAGTCGACTGCCATTGAAGCTCCTGTGGCAATTTCTTCAACATTAAGAGGCCTACACCGACAGAACACCCTTATGTTTCCTGAAAGTAAGAAAAACCAAGGTGTTAATTAACGTGACTCTTTGGCTCCCTTTTGATCTTAATAGTTGATTGGGTAAAGTAGTAACTAACCCTTCAACTCCAAAACCTTATTGTAAAGTTCTTTCCGTTGTTTAGCTCCTTCAACTAACTTTATCTTGAGATCCTCATGTAATTTACTTTGTTGATCAACTGCAAAAATACAATGTCTAAACACTGAAAAAGATGAAGGCAGTACAAGCACAGCAGGAGAGAGTAGAAGGGAATTCACTTGTGGACTGAATGGTGCAGCCAACAACTTTCATTTCTTCAAGGCCCTTTCTGTACGTTGAAGCCTCCTCAGAAAGTGAAATTTGCTCCATTTTCAAAATCTGCCATATTGACTTTCTCAATATAACAAAACCATAGTTTTGCTACCCAAAATCACATCTCGAAGAATTGGATACCTTCAATTTTCTAGTCAAGTCTCTAAGCGAAGAGAACCACTTACTCTTCTCTTTCACTTGTCCCTCTATGGCAAAAGCTGCATTAACAGTTCCATAAACAATCAAGCTTCTTTTGTTGAAATTACAACAATCACAGTTCAAATGAAATTTTCCGCACCCAAAGACCCCACATGCATTGACTTGCGCATGAGCTCATTTTGAAGCTCCTGTAGAGATTTCCAGGCCTCTTGGCATTCTCTACTTTTCAGTTGGTTCTCTCTTTTAAGCTCTTCCATTGCCCTCCTTGTCTCCATTAGCTCCTTTCTTTGACTCTTGTAGCTCCTCACTAACTCCTGGAGCTCTCCTTCAAATTGGCAATCGCCATCCTCCTTAATGAATTTAATTGAGAAATTTCCAGTCAGCCTAGTTTTGTCAGTCTGGTTATTTATATAGATGAATTAATAAAATTCACAAGAAGCAATACCTCAGGTAAGTCGAATCTTGCCGCTCCATCAGTTTCAGTGCCGATTGTGGTCGCACTATTGGAGCCCGAATTGGTTTGTACCGCATAAAGGGGGCCTTCCATTTCGGTGTCCTCCGTCAGTGGTGGTGGAGGAAGCTCGAAGGAGCTTTCGGGAGATGAAACTTGGCTAAAAGTTTGACACACCGCCGAAAACCTCACGGCTGGAGTTCTGCTATTTACTTTGTTTTCGGACTCTGGAACGCAGTTGTCCAGAGAAAGTTCAATAGAATGCTCCAGATTCTGTGAGAATCTGTCCTTATCACATAATACAGGAGAATCTCCAAACCCGCTGCTGCTGGGAATATCGGGCGAACCGGCACAGATGACTAGATCAGGTGAAGCCGATGAAAACCCCAACATCGAAGAACCTGCCTCGAACCATAATTCAAATCGACTACGTCATGACCCTATATAAATTAGTCATCTTGACCCTTCATTTCGGAAATGCAAGAGTTACTCCTTTTCCTCTCAAGCAACTTTAAAGCACACAAAAGGGAGGGAAAGATAACAATCAAAAAATGAGCTGATGGCTACACTTAAAACACTCCCTTGTAACACGAACATAAAATTCAAGGAAAACCACATCTGCAGAATTTACCGTCGTTAGAATCGCCACGCGAACCGAGACCCGCCATCTCCGAAATGCAGCAGCTGGCGGAGGATGGATGCGAAATGCCTAACCAATTAAGAAGCGGATCCCATGAATCGCAGCGGCCAAAAAAATTGCAATGTTAAACGAGAAGACGAAAACCAGTTCTGGGGTTCTTGGGAACTCACTGTGAGAGACGGAATGCCGTTGCTGCCAAGAAACGTCGGTGAGCAAAAGTGGGTCACGCCATTGATGGTCTTCCATGGATGAGAAAACAAAAAGGGCGGCGAGACTGTTTGAATGATGAGCAGAATCAAACAAGTTAAAGAAACGAAGCTACTTTTTGGATGAATCTTTTTCTTTTGACTTGAGATCAGGAACAAGATTGAGGGAAAGATTTCTCATTTGGGGGGAGGCGTTGATTTCGTCACCCGCGATCGATGAAGGGGGGGATCGTCATTGACCGTTGGAATTTTTTTTGAAATTTGAAAGTCCGAAGCGGGTCAATGATCGGGTGGGTCCCTCTTGTTCTTTCTGGAGATGTGTGTGGATCGTCCACGTGGTTAGATTCTGACCATCCGATCTGCTAAACGAAATAAAGCCCTATGAATCCTATGCGGAGAATATTATTTTTTGGACGCGTTTGTCTTGCCGAAAAATGTTTTTCCCATTTTCCAGCATTTAGCTCGCTTAAAACATTGAGTTAATAGAAAAAAATTCTTAACTAATGGAAAATATTTTCTTATCAAAATTTGAATTCACAAAAATGACTTTCATTTTTAATGACCGTAAAATGTTTGCCGATATTGATGCTTGACCCGAAATTTTACACTTAAACATGAAAATATGATGTTAATTCTTGAGTCTTGACAATTAGGATCGCTTAAAAAATATTTAAAATAAAAAATCATAATCTTTAATGTTTATTTCCTTTTCTCTTTTTTTTTCTCCCTTAATTGATGGTTGTCAATGACAAAGGTCGAGCAAACAACCACAAACTAGGGACAAGCTCGCTGGAATCGACTCAACCTCATCAGTCTGGCATGCCTTGAGCTTGCCCAAGTAAGGCTCAAGGTGAAGGTGTCACTAGCCTTTAACCATGCTCGTCGAATCACTAGATTGGCGAGCCCTTAGCCTCACCAGATAAATAAGCTCATCCCCAAGGGTCAGTTGTTGTGGGTTGAGAGGAAGGAAAAGAAAGGAAGAGAAAAAGAGAGAGAGAAAAAGGTAGGGAATAAAAATAGAAAAATTATTCTAAAATAATTAAAACGAAAATATTGAAAGAGAACTTGTGCTTCTTTGATCTGGAGCTCCACTTCCACTTCTCCACCCTCACAATGACGTACGGCCATATACTGAACTTGGCAAGAAGCTTGGTATTGTCGTGACGTCCCATTGCTTGCCAAGTGTGGAAATGGATCATCTAACATAATGTTAAATAACTTACCTCCTTCCCACCCTTCAATCAAAAAGCCACTTATTGCATGGGGTAAGACCACCCCTTTACCTCCCCCTCACCTTTGGATCTCCTAACACTATGTTAGGAGATCCGGATCTGCGAAGTGTTGGAGGATGACAACGTCACGTTAGCCAATCGGGACGTGCCCATCGCTAAGAGTACTACATTCTATGGCAGGACAAACATCATGCGGAGATTGTGCGAGCCTAAGTGGAATGGATTTGGATCTTTTGCCATAAAGGCAGGGGGTGCCCCCTAACATTCGGGGGTGCATCACCCTTAACTTACGGTTCGAGTGAAATATGGTCCGAAAGGTGTGTTGGCTTGAGATGCTGCCTACGAGCTCTCATGGTGAACCCAACCCAAAAAGTACCATAAATCTTTGGGTTGGTCCTTTTTTGACAACCCTTGGTTTAATAACTTTGTTCAAAGCTAGTACCACTCACTCTAATTAACTAAAGTTAACTTCTTACAAATCTTTTTCCACATTAATCACATTTTATCAAAATGGAAGCTGCAGTTAACCACTCAATTACTGGCAAGCTAGTATTTTCGAAAAAGGGCCTGATTTTATTTAGAAGGTCATTGATATGGAAAAAATCTGCATGAAATTAAGTTTAGTCAATTAGAGCAAGTGTGATTTGTGTTTGAGGGTTAAATGTGCCTACAAATAGAAGTTGAAATCAACCACTTTTGTACTTACAAAGCAATTGTTATCCAAACGGGTCTGAATCTATTTAAGTGCGATTGATATGGAAAAGACTTGCAAGAAGTTGACTTTAGTCAATTAGAGTAAGTGTTATGTGTTTCTGGGTTTTTTATGCATATAAATGGATGCTAAATCAAACACTCAAAAAACTGCCAAGATAGTCATTATCCAGAAGGATGTAGTCAACTTAAATTGGATCAATATGGAAAAGATATGCAAGAACTTAACTTTAGTCAATTAGAGTAAGAGTAATTTGTGTTCTTGGGTTAAATACCCAAATGTTTTCGGATATTTTTAGCTTTATTCCAAAGCTAGCGAGTGTAGATACCTAAATTTTGACTCATAAGCTAGTCATTCATTTCATGAGAAAATTAGGGGTCAAATAAGGTCCTTAAGCAAAAAACATTGCACTTACATTCGTATGAATTTTGATATGATCATCGGTCTTTGAACAGTTCTTTGAGCAAAAGCTTTGTGAGCTCTCCTTTAAAAGTGAGGAGCTGCTCACACCTTAATTTTTGTAAACTTGTCCTCGACCTCACAAAAACGGAGGGACCGAATTTAGAAATAGTGATAGAAGTTGTCCCCTGAATTTTTGCATTCCTTTATTGACACCGCATGTCGAGGGATGAAAAATTTAGAAAGAATTTTTTTTTGGTTTTCAGTCAAGGCAAAAGTCAAAAGAAAAGTGGGATAATTCCATCAAAGATCCTAAAATTCTTCCAATAGGGTCTGATTCTATATATGTATATATAGGCACAACTCTCATATCTTCTTCCCGATGCCAAAACTCTATTCTCAGCAAAACTCCATAGACCAAGACTAGCTACACCCTCTAATTGCCCCAACGATGACTAGCTTTGGCGCCGCAGCCACCACTCATGCCCTAATTCTCATGGCACTAATCATCTTACACTATCACATCGAACAATTTTGGTGCAAAGTGTCAAAGGAAAATCATACCCGCTCCCACTCTCCCAGAGGTCCGTCCCTTGATCAATGGTCGGCTGTGCCCCGAGCATGCTCTAGAGGGAGCCCATGGCCTAGTGGATCCTTCGCTTGATGGAGGAGATGGACATCGACATTGCATGCTTCCGCACCGGGAGCACGCACCACTCTCCCGGAGGTTTGTCCCTTGATCAGTGATCGGATGTGCCTCGAACATACTCTAGAATGAGCCCATGGCCTAGTAGATCCTTCGCTTGATGGAGAAGATGGACGCCGACGTTGCACGCGTTTGCAGTGGGAACGCGCACGCCGTTCTCATCATTGACCCAAAGATCACCCAGGAGTTACTGAAGAAGCAAGACGCCACATTTGTGTCAAGGTCCTGTCTTGAACATTAGACTTTTTATCACATTCCCACAATAGTGGCTTGTTGTGTGCCTCAAGTTAACTTGCCCTAGCCTTCTGCATTCGTTGAAGACATGCTTCACTTGGTCATCGGTTTCCTCGACACTTTTTTCATAAGCCACTTTTGTCGCGCCAGGCATATTATCTTCGACATCAGGACCGGCCTAATCTTCTTCTGTTATTCCCCATCGCCGTCATTGAACACCGGGCCGGGCCACTACCGAGATGGGCTTTGACGCAATTGTGGCATGTTGCTTCTTGAGGAACTCCGGGGTGATCTCTGGGTCGGCGACGGGAATGACGTGTGTGATGTCAGTGTCCGTCTCGTCCGTCAGGAGAAGGATCCAGTGGACCGTGTGCTTGTTCCATAGCATTTTGAGGGAGCAGCTGGCCACTGGCCCGGGGGCATGCCCGGCATGGAGTGGGAGCAGGTTGGATATTCCCTTGACGCTTTTGCACCACAATTATTTGATGATATTGTATAAGATGAGGGTTGCCATGTGAAGTACGGCATTAGTGTTGGCCAAGGCCGCAAAACTTGTCATCGTGGTGGCAATCGGAGTGCCGTCGAGGCGCTAGCTAGTCTTGCCCTGAGGAGGTTTGCTATGACTAGGGTTTTGGGATAATGAAGAAGATTTAAGAGTTATATCAACCACTCAATTGCTGGCTAACTATTTATTGTCCAAAAGGGTCTGATTCTATTTAAACGTTTTTAAAGTGGAATATATTCGTGAGGAATTGACAACTTCAGTCGATTAGGGTTGGTTTGATCTGTGTTAATTGGTTTAAATTTTTGCCAATATCTTAGAAATGCTGTCGTCTTGTGGTAGTTTGATCTCCAAAGCTAGCAAGTACCGGAAAAAAGGCTACTCCCGTAGTTTTGCTCATCTCATATCTTTCTCGGCCATTTGGCTAAGATCAAGTCCTCATCAAATCCAGCTTCTAGTTTTTGACGCTCCACATTTGTATTTTAGTAGTTCGACTGACGTCTTAGAACATCTACTCGGCAGAGATATGCTCATTTTGATCCTTCTCTTGCTTTGGAAGTTCGGCATTTAAATGAAAGTTTATAACACATATGATCGGTAGAGTACTATCGTGACCCTCCCGTGATGAACACCAAGGGTAACTAATGAACGATGGTCCTCTCTAGATATAGTGATACGCTTTGCATGAACTTTTTCAAGCCCCGACAGTCACAACTTGCTTCTTCTCAATCATCCACAATTATTTTGGAGTCGCCGCTACCCTATTTACTAAGCCATTTAAAAGTTCCAAAAAGCGCGAGAGATCTCCTTAACCCCATGAACATCAAGTTGAATTCAAGAACTTGATTGCGCTAAGTTACACTTATGCTCATGGCTTACCTTTTTCTCCTTAAGGAATATATTTTGTCATACAATACATTCAATGTGGTCCATTAACTTTAAATTCAATGTGTTACGCAAGGTCATTTTTAAACATTTAATTTATTTAATATGATCACTAGATTTTTTATATACATTCAATTTAGTCACTGATTTGTATAAAAATATTTAATTTTATCCATAAGCTTGAACGGATAGAATGATAATATTAAATAATTTCATACGGTCCATGTCATAAATTGAACATGTATAAAAAATTCATGAACCACATTAAATAATAAAAAATTTAGAGATGACATTGTACTGAAATGATATTATTGAATATTTTCATACAGTTTATGGACTAAATTGAACACAAACAAAAATTGAGGGATCACATTAAATAATTTAAACTTTTAGAAAATGCATCAAATAAACTTAAAAATCAGAGGTCAATTGCATATTGTACCAAAGTTTATGAACTATTTATATCATCATCCCTTATCTATAAGCTCAACAAGGGAAGTAAATAGCATAAAAAAGAAAAGCAACATGCCATTCAACGGGACAAATGTAAAGAGAAATAGCAACCCTTTTCATATGTTCCTTGTTCCCTATCTCAAATTCATCTGTCATTCAAATAGGAATGGTAATTCATATTGGGCCGTATCAACATGTTCATGTTGGTCATTTCTACCATCTAATTCAATCATCAAAATCACTTTAAAATGACTACAAAATATTTTATAATTTAAGAATTGATAAAAACATTTGACTGTGTCAATCTCGAAACTAAAACCACGATCGAGACCGGTTCAAGTCGAGTTCACTTTTTCTTCCCCAGAGCTTCTTCGGGCCCTCTTTTACAGCTCTGTTTTTCTCTGCTTTCTATACCTTCATATCTGTTTCTTCCAAGGCTTCCCAAGGGGAATTCCGACTCCTCATTTTTATTTGAGCCTGTACTGAAGAGAAATGATGTAGAGAGAAAGCAATAGATGGGATAGACTTGCAGGGGTCATTTCCTTTTTCTTTTCCTCCCACTTTCGAGGACATGGGTCTTAAAGGTTACTTTGATAAGTGGAGCACGCTCCAATGTGAACACCAAATCAATGGCGTTCGTACCAAACACTTAGGGCATGTTTGGTAAAACTTGTTTCTGTTCCTTGGAACAGAAATTTCTGTTTTTTTGTTTCAGGGAACAAAAAAGAACAGAAACACGTTTGGTTACATTTTTGTTCCAAATCTGTTTTTTTGTTCTGGAAACAGATTTGGAACAGAAATAAGAAGTAAAAAAACTTGTTTTTCTATTTCTGGAACACTTTTGAGAAACAAAACAAACAAAAACTCTATAAAAAAAAATTCTTGCCGCAGCCACCTCCTGTGAACACTCTTAAATTAAAAATATTGTTTTAAATATTTTTTTTTATAAAAACTAAATTTAAAATTTTTAAAATACTTTAGTAAGAAATTGCTTAAAATTTTAATTTAATTGAATTTTTTAAAAATAATTTAAATAAATTTAATTTTGAAATTTTTAGAAATTTTAACATTTTATTTTTTAAAAAATTTTAAATTAATTTTTTAAATTAAAATTTAAACAATAAATTAAATTACATTTTTATTTTAAATTTAAATTTTAAAAATTTTACCTAATCCATTTTTTAATACATACTTTAAGACATATTTTTAAATTTTAAATGTTAAAAAATTAAATTTTTAGTTTTTGGTTCTTTTAAAAAATTAAATTTTAAATTAATTTAATTTTCAAATTTAAGTTAATTTAATTTTTGAATTTTCAAAAAAATAAAAAATAAAATTTAAACATTATTTCCTTTTTTAAAAATTTTTAACTTTTTTTTTATTAAAATGTAATTTAGTTTATATTTTTCTTTTTTTTGTTGACGGTGGCGCCTCCGTTTCTTAAAAAATAAATTTAAATTAGTGTCTCAATAAAAAATTTAAAAATCATACCAAACGCATTTTTATTCTTTTTCTATTCCAAGAACAGAAATTTTGTGTAGTTACCAAACATTTTATTTACTCAGAAATTGTTTCGGGGAGTGTTTCTCAAAAGAAATATTTTTATAAAAAAAGCTGTTTCTTGGAACAGAAACGTTACCAAACGCATCCTTAATCACTCAATCAACATCTTTGAAGTTAGTTGATTCTCAAGAGACATGATCTAGAAGAAGTTGGAAATCTTCCTATAGCCTGTGGGCGAGTCTTTATTGAGCCAGTTGTTCAAGGTGGGAAGCACATCCTTCGCCGCCTCCTTCAACCTGATATTTATACGGTTTCTCAACCGCTTGGATCCTCTTGAGACCCAAAAACACCAGTATTCACACTTCATCCCTCTCCTCAAACACCCTTGATCTCGCCGACCGCCCTTCAACGAGATCAACTAGAGCACGGAAACGAATTGATGAGACTAAAAACTTTCGCAAGGCCTTGAGTCATAGTTTTAACGGAACAAATCGATCAGGTTTCAACTTGCTCATGCTCGTCCTGAGGCTCGGGTTGATTTTTATCTGACGATGAAAGTGCTAGAGTTGCGAGGTCAAGGGCTTTTAATGAGGAACAAAATCTGCTTTATCAGGCTGCTTCTCGGATGAAAAGTGTGACGCCGGGAGTCAAATTTTATCTTTTTAAAAATAGCGATTGTTTGAAGAAGATGAAGAAAGAAAATAAAAAGAAAAAGAAAAAAAAGCAAAACAAAATTTTCCATGGAGTAACCCTTGACCGGCCCAACCCGACAGATCCTAGTCGGGTTTTTAAGACGAATGGGTCGGTTCTCAGTCCTAAAATCTCTAATAAGGTACTGTACGGGTTGGTTCTCGGTCCTAGAGTGACCAACTAGACAATATAATATACAAATAATAAATATTGCTATTTTTTTACAAGCCCATTTTTATAAGCTTAGCGGACACTGGACAACAGCTCAGCCTTCCTCAATTTCTCATTCACTTCAATTCTTCTCGAACCCAAACCAATAAAAGAAGCCTAAACCATAGGGCCAACATATGTTGCGTCTTCCAAGTTCTAACCCAACCCAAGTGTTCTTCACTCTTCTTCGTCGAGCTCAGTCGCTCACAATTTCACAAGCCCTAATTTCTTGAGGTCCCATCTGCTGCTTGCTTGCCCGTCGCTTGCTTGCCGCCTCACTCTCCGCCTTGCAGCTCTTGACTGGTCTCCCTCCTTCGTTGCCCTAATTGGAGGTATTGGTAATACTTAATTACAATTTAGTTTGGACTTATGCGTTTCTTTTATGCACCACTCATGGGGTCTTATTCTTTACCATTGTTATTTTTTTGCCCAATTTGTGTCGAGTTTTGTGAAAGTAAACAGTGCTCGAACCTAAATCCCCAATTTTTGAATCCTACCGTTTACGTGGAATACCAAGTGAAGATCTTAGGACATTGAAAGCAAAGCTTCAACAAGAGGTAAACAATTTTTCTCGGGTGGTGCGAGCGAGTTTTCGGTGGTTCTCAGGTCTGACCATAACAAAGTGTTAGAAATCTGAAGTATTCACCAAAGTGGACCGACACAAGTGATATTATCTATGTAACTTGAGAAACTTA
This sequence comes from Melaleuca alternifolia, assembly GCA_019926035.1. Classification (NCBI taxonomy): domain Eukaryota; kingdom Viridiplantae; phylum Streptophyta; class Magnoliopsida; order Myrtales; family Myrtaceae; genus Melaleuca; species Melaleuca alternifolia. Next base: position 975,950 of record JAGKPW010000119.1, on the reverse strand, counting down.
TAGCAAATTTGATGAGTGTCGGTCCTCTTTTTAACTCGTTGTTCCAACGTGTTGCATTGTTTGAGTCAAACGGTTTGACTGTCAATCATGAATAGATTGTCAAATTCCTCCAGTAGCAATCGTGAATAGATTGTCAATGATGCATAATGCTTCGCTCTTTTTGTTTGCACATGTTATTCCATATAATTTCTTGTACGAATAATTTAACAGTCTTGGATTGACCTTGGGACAAGACCGGACCGATAGGGTTGGTCTGGACCATGGACCAGGTCTCAAGCTTGACGGGTTGGTCCATGGTCCCAATAATCGAGGACCGATACTGTGTGGGCTAGTCCTCAAATTGAGTACGTGACCGGCTAAATCTGGACCATGATCACCCCTAGGTAAATTTGTCTTCACCGGTTGCCAACCAGTTCTGATTCTTATCTAGGATTAACAGGTCGTCTCAGATTCTGATTTGGAAAAAGAGTGTCCGTTTTAAACATATTTTGCGAAAATGTTCGCATTTCGGCCTTTTATTTGAACATATTTCTCGAACTCGGCCCTGGTAATCAAGGAAATCAAAGGGCAGTTCCGTAAAATCACGACCGACGCCCGCTGTTGCGAGTCGGGGAGAATACGGTTCTGCGAGCTTTAACCCCACCAGCTTAAAAAACGCCCGCGAGCCTGAGAGAGAGAGAGAGAGAGAGAGAGAGCACTCGAAGAAGAAGTGGAAGACGGAGGCGAAGAGGCGGAAGAAGAAGAGGAAGGAGTTCGCGAAGGTCGAGGAGATGAAGGACGAGGACATAAGCTCGGGAGGTACCAACAACGATGCTTTCGCCCTCGCCAGATCTTCTCCGGCCGCTAGGTATCTTATTGCCCCCTTCCTTGCCTTCCGCGAGCACGACGAGCTCGTTCAGCTTTTGTGTTTCTTTTCTTTCCTAATCGATGGGTTAACCGGTTCTTCGTTCTCTATGTCCAAATGCCGCGTCGGCGAGAGCTCAATTTCCCTCGCGCAAGGGAGTCGTGCCAATGCGATTCCCAAGTCGCGCGGTTTCTCGCTAGGGTTTCCCGCTAATTTCTGTTCCTTGTTGTAGCATTCGAGCGGCATTGGTCGGCTCGGGTTTTCGTGTTTGGTAATTGTAGTGTAAGTGGAGGGACTGGTCTGTATGAGTACTGGAGAGCTGATGTTTCGTTTTTTTTTTTTTTTTTGTGGGGGGGCGGCTGGTTTTGGTAGGGCTGGGATGAAACGAGGGAATCTAATTGTGTGTTTGTCTTTTGCTTATCCAGCATAATGTCTTTGAATTAGGGAGTGTTGGGTGTTCAGCGGAATGCTTCATTGAAGCATGCATGCTTTTCTGGCAGTGATTGTGCTTCTTTTGTTGTAGCATTCGAGCGGCATTGGTCGGCTCGGGTTTTCGTGTTTGGTAATTGTAGTGTAAGTGGAGGGACTGGTCTGTATGAGTGCTGGAGAGCTGATGTTTCGTTTTTTTTTTTTTTTTGTGGGGGGGCGGCTGGTTTTGGTAGGGCTGGGATGAAACGAGGGAATCTAATTGTGTGTTTGTCTTTTGCTTATCCAGCATAATGTCTTTGAATTAGGGAGTGTTGGGTGTTCAGCGGAATGCTTCTTGAAGCATGCATGCTTTTCTGGCAGTGATTGTGTTTCTTTAGTTGTTACGGTGTGCCGCTGTTGACAATCTGACTTTTATCAGTTCCGCTGGGGCCTCATCTCCTGCTATTCCAGCTAATGCTGGCAGTGTGGAGTGGACGGGTCAGACTTCTAAGGCTGGTTCCCAATCTTTTGCTGGTTGGCATCCCCCAAAGGCATCCTTGAGCACAACTGCTGCTGGCTCTGCGCTTGGATCATCACAAACGACATGTAGACCTTGGGAGAGAGGGGATCTGCTCAGGCGCCTTGCTACATTTAATCCTTCAAACTGGTTCGGAAAACCCAAGGTTATGATCTGTCAACTTTAAAGTATAGAAGCTTATGCATATTGTGATCAAGTCTACTCCTGTGTTTTTACTTTTTTTGTTTCTTTGCTTGTTTTGTGCAACTGCTGGATGTTGTTTGGGTTTCTTTACTCCCATTAAGGTCGTTAGCAAGTATCTGTACCAGCAAGGCAATAGTATGCTTTGTATTTTCACATATGCACAGTTTTGAACTGCTTGAATTGTTCAGTTATCAGTTTAAATTCTGTTGTATCATAAAAACCAAGAAAACAATAGTGTGTGGCAATTTTTCTGTAGGATGCGAGCTCTTTGGCTTGTGCACGAAGAGGGTGGATTAGTATTGGTTTGGACACTATTGAATGCGAATCATGTGGTGCAAGCTTGAAATATGATCCATCAGCTTTTGTGGTGCTTTCTGGAGGTAACTTTTTTATTGATCTGGCTCAGCATTTCTTCACGTCATGTAAATTCTTGTACTTTTTGTGCCCTAGCTACTAAAAAGTTGATAGCTGATTGTTTGGAAGTGCGAATTCTTAGTTGGAAGTTACCTCTTGAATGATTGGAAGCATGATATGGATTTTTTAGCGGGATATTGGCTGTATATGTTAGCATGTTGCGGAATGTGACCTGATTGTCCTTAAAATGATGTAACTAGAATGAGAATTGCTTACATTTTGAGGAAGAGGAATGAGTGTGATACTTGATAAGTAAAGGCTATACTGTTTGGCTTGATTGGCTTATGTGAGTAGGTTCGTAGGATGTGGTTTAGAGACTCGGAACTTGTACCTCTTGATGCAAGACGAATGATTAAAGTGTTTTGAGCTGTTGTAAGCCAGAAGAGCTTTCTGTATGGCTTAATTAAGTAGTCGAACCACTTTAGATGAATCCATATTATGGGCAGTTTTTGAAATTGCTCTAATTTGGTTAACCACGACTTCACCTAGTCCAACAAACTATGCCACAACATAGCAATTTTCTAATGTAGTCTTACGACACCCAAAGTGCTAAATTAATTCCTTTTGGGGGCTTCACACATGTGAATTTGGTTGGTTCGTTACAGATGATATAGTGAGTTAGATCAGGCTGTCACAAGTTTATCAAGAATCCTTCAAGATTGAATTTATATCTGGGGAGATGGTCTTGATTAGTACATTAAGCAGGGAGGTGATCAAGGGCTATCTTTTAAATGTGTAGAGTGGACTAGGCCTTTAATGATGAATTTGAGAAACCTTCACGAAGCAGCTTTGAACTTCGAGTGGAAGTAACTGGCTAGCTGCTTTGGGCTTTGGCTTTCAAAGGCAAGATTTGAGCTTCTAGAGGTCCAAATTCATGGTATTAAAACTAAAAATTTCAGTCAAAGAACTCATAATTCAAAGTACCAAACTTGCCCTAGTTTTTAAAGATAGTTGGATGCTTCAGGTTGAGAGTGACGGGTTTATATCGTGTACACAAAATTGAAATTGCAAAGTAACTGATAATTCATTGTGAATTGAGCTCTCACTTCAGTGTTCTTTTGGTTTAAACAAATGGCAAGATATAATCTCTAACGAATACATATTATAAATAGATTCAGTCGGGCATACATATTATAAATAGATTCAGTCGGGCAAGGAAATTTAAAGTAGCATTTCATAAGTGCTTGTAGTTTAGCAATTGGGCTCACTGTTTAGTGAGCATTTAGGAGTGGTCAGTAAGGGATGTCAAGGGAGTGACAATATGACTGAAGGGCTATCCATCTTGAGGATCTGTTCACTGGGTCATGAAAGGAAATTCGCAAAACTGAAGTTGCCTGAAGGCTGAAAAAACTGTTGCGTTATGTTTGGTAGACTGGAATCAGCCAGAAATGAAGATGTCATTCCTTCATTTATTCATTTTCAATCGTTTGGAGCAAATTTTTTAGGTCGGTATCCCAATTCTTAAAATTTATGGGATCATTATTCATCCGCCAAGTACATGGTCTTCAAACATGATAATATAAGTAAAAATAATTTCCACCTTTAGCCCTTTGTCTACTATTGATTATTTGGTAAGGTTGAGTTCTCTCTCTCTCTCTCTGCAGATCTTTCATTTCTCATCTAAGCATACATTGAGATTCTCTCTCTCTCTCTCTCTCTCTCTCTCTCTCATGTGAGCACTCCAAGAGGATGATCTAGGCAACACAAGACCATTATTTTGAGGCTTTTGGGAGGAAAAATGATGTCAAATCCAATGGGAAAGAGGCAAGGATGACATTTATGGTTTTGGTTGGTGATGAAGTATAGATGGAAGTGATAGCTATTGGGTGATTTGTCTTTTAAATGAGTCTGCAGCTTTAAAAGAAAATTTCTTTTGGAAATCAAATGGTTGGGTTTTTCTGAATTAGTTTGAAGTTGTGAACTTTTAGGACATGCATGCCAAGCTTTAATTTAGGCAATTATATAAACCGCAAAAGCATATAAAGGAAAAAATCCAGTAGTCTTGTTATCGGATTTAAACATTGGAGTGGTAATGCTCACAGCTTTTCCAACTCTTTTCCTATAGAGCATAGCCTCAAGGTACTTCAGTAATTGACATCAGGCATGACCAATACATGCCACTTGGGTTTTATGGGTAAAAGAGAAGCCATTTGTTAAACCTTAATGCCTCGCCAATGATAATATGGAGAGTATAGCTCGATCATCTTGATTTGGCTCTTTTAGTTTGTATGTTGAGTAGTTACATTGAAGAATTGTACAAGTATTAAGTAGATATTGTGTAACCATTACATTAGTTTGCGTATTTCCTGGTGTTGTGATCTTCATTCGTCGTGTTATACTTCATGAAGCTGGTAGCTCTGGGGAAGACTTTGCTAAGCAGCTTGATGGAGGACATAAAGCATCTTGTCCTTGGAGAGGAAACAGTTGTCCAGAAAGCTTGGTGCAGTTCCCTCCTACTCCTCCATCAGCACTCATCGGTGGTTATAAAGATCGTTGTGATGGTCTCTTGCAGTTTTCAGCCCTACCAGTTGTATCTGCAGCAGTGGTCGAGCAGATGCAGCTTTCTCGAGGATCCCAAATTGACCGTTTCCTGGCTCATTCACAGACCTATGTAGCTGGAGAACTGGGCTACAAATCTGAACACGTTGGTGGAATGGAGCCTTCCTCCAAAGATGAGAACATTAGCGCATATTTTCGTGTAAAAAATGTTGCACTTTTATTGATTGATTTCCTGATTGTTTCTATTTGCTTCCAATCATCTGATGCTACTGTTCTGTTCAATAGGCACAGAAGCTTATAAGTCTCTGTGGATGGGAATCGAGATGGCTTCCAGATATTCAGGATTGTGAAGAACATTCTGCTCAGTCAGCTCGAAATGGATACTCCTCTGGTCCTGTCAAAATCCAGGGCCGTTTGAAAGATCCTGCTCCGAGCAAGAGGGCTTTCTCAACTTCAGCTAATAAAAACTATGGGAACAGTGAGGTGCCTGGCACGGATTTTAAATGTGAGTCAAGGTCACCTTTGCTGGACTGTAGCTTATGTGGTGCCACAGTCAGAATCTGGGACTTCTTGACTGTTTCTCGTCCAGCTCGTATAATCCCCAATGGCATTGATATTCCCGAAACCAGCAAGAAAATGACATTGACACGAGGAGCAAGTGCTGCCAGTGGAATTAGCGGATGGATTGGTACTGATGGAGCAGAGAAAGAGCGGCTTGATGACCATGATGAGGCTGCAACGACTGGTAAAAGAAAAGCAATAGCACATTCTAGTGTAGATCTGAATTTGACGATGGGTGGTGGGTTAACCTCAACACCAGTGAACATGAACATGATGTCAGAACCATACCAAGATACTGATATGGGAGGAGATTTAAAAATTGGTCAGCCTTCTGGGAGTGAGGTTGGCGATCGTGCAGCTTCATTTGAATCAAGAGGCCCAGGTACTCGTAAACGAAGTGCAGATGAAGGTGGAAGTACAGTTGACCGGCCACATGTAAGGGCACACCAGGCAGACAGCATTGAAGGTACCGTTATTGATCGTGATGGTGATGAAGTAAATGACAGCAAGCAGTACTCAGCTGGCCCTTCAAAGCGCATTCGAGAATCTGACGCCTTTGAAACATATCGTTTCTCATATCGGAGAGATTCATTTGAAGCTGGTCCTAGCCATCCCCTGGGTTATGACTTAGAAACAGATGCAAATAGAGGTGATCAATTTGACCAAATGAATGATCATGTCATTGCTTTCCCATCAACTAGAGATTCAACTCATGTATCCTCTGTTATTGCTATGGACATAGAATGTCATAGTGCTAATGATGATTCACTAGAAAGTGTTGAAAATCATCCAGTTGATGTTGATGATGTCAATTTTCCCTCAGCATCTACATTCATGAATCCAGATTTAAATGACGTATCAGAATTCAACTACAGCAATCAGGCACAGCAGAGTACTTGCTTCCAACCAGCTGTTGCAAGAGTTGAAGGAGAAGCAGGAGTCAGCAGCACAAATGATGGCGAGGAAGTAGTGAACACAGAAACTATGACGGCATATGCTAGGGATGGGATGAGTTTTGGTATAAGTGGAGGAAGTGTTGGAATGGGTGCCAGCTATGAGGCAGAAATTCATGGTACTGATGCATCTGTTCACAGGTGTGATAGTGTTGTTGGAGATGCAGAACCAGTAGCTGAAGTAATAGAAAATCAGGGACAGACAGGGGAATTTGCTCCAGATCACGGGCATACAGATTTTTCTCCCGAAGAAATGGATCGAGAGGACCCTCATGGGGACAGCCAAGATGTGGTGTCCCGCTCAGTGGGAAGGGCAGACAGTGGGTCGAAGATTGTTGGTTCAGCTAAGGCGGAATCCGCTGAAAGCGGGGATAAGACTGCTAGCATGGATATGTTACAACAAGAAAATATTGCTCATCCATCCCTTTCTTGTAATGCTATTGTGTGTTCTGGATATGAAGCATCAAAGGATGAAGTGATGCAAGGAGGCCAGTCGTCTCCTGCAAATGATGGTGCTTACCTTGAGTCTGCTTTTGTGGCAGGAAATGGTATAGTTAAAATTTAGAACTTTATTGACATGGAATTACTGCTTATTGTGTACTACACTTTTATTTTGTTGACTGGGAGCAGCTCTGAAGTTAGTGTGTAAGAATTATCTTGGCTCTACTGTTTGTCAGATGCTTTGACAAACATGATGCTCCAAGTAATCTATGTCCTTTTTACCTTTCATTTTCATACTTAAGATGTTTGCCTCCAACATAGCTCTTGCTTCTTAAGTGGCAAATTTTCAATAGGTCCACTTGTACTCGCATGCAGTCCTAATTTGTGCCGTGTCCAAATCTGACTGTGCGTCAGCCAATATAGTTAGCCACTTGGGTAGCAGGTGCAAGGTCGGAGGGAGATTTTTTTCTTTCGTAATTCAACATTTCCATTTTGCTTATCTCTTTCTTTTCTGCTCTTTGGTTTTCAGGGCCACCTGTTGCAGAGAGTAATTATGAAGGTAGTGTTGAATTTGATCCAATTAAGGATCATAATACTTTCTGCCCGTGGGTAAATGGAAATGTTGCTGCCGCTGGAAGCACAAGTGAGGGTCCGAGTTCTTCTGCAGTTGCTACTGCTCTTAGTGGTTGGCAGCTGACACTAGATGCACTTGATGCATTCCAATCGCTTGGCCATGTTCCAATCCAAACTGTGGCATCTGAGTCAGCTGCATCTCGGCACAAGGTCTTTTGGATTTCTAACTGGAACATTTATCTTGGTCATGTAGCTGCTTGAGTCTTCTTCTTTTTCTCTTGCTTTTATTTCTGATATTTTCTGAAACTTTAGGGCTATCCTTTTAATTTAGTTTAATTGGTAAAGGGGCAGGTACTGAAGTGCTTTAGTTAGTGGTAGATATAGAGCACTGAACTTCCAGATAATGGCGGTGATCAATTGTAGATCTTTGCTGCACATTTGGTTACAATAGTAATGGTTAAGCTTGCAATTGTAATAACTGTTACATTGTCGGGCTTATGCAATGGAAGAGCTATTCCTTTGTTTAGCTTGGAGCTGTAATGGAATTAAATGTCCAAAATGCCTTCACACCCTAATAAATTATTTTGTAATTATAGGCAATATATTAACTGATGACATAAGTTATTTTTAATAAATAAATAAACTAATAGTGTCAATTGATGATTAGTTGTATAATGGTATATAATACTATGCTAACTAATCAATAATCATCTTGATTTTTATGTAAGTTATATCAGGCATAATGCTATATTAAATGATTAAATGTTGTTTTATGAAAAAAATTTCATGAAATTTGTATAATTGTACCCAATAATCAACTAACTAATAAAAAATTATCCTCGTTGTTCTACAAGTAATATTATATCAATCATAATATTATAATATATACGTATATAATATATGCATAGAAGCAAAAAAAAAAATTTCATTTAAAACATTACTTGTAATTTGATTATCTGTATATATTCCTATATATTATCAGAGTATTATGTTAGTAGTGAATAATAATTACCATTAACATTGACAAATACCATAATTAGATTGCTTGTGCAGGTGATTTCTGATTATAATCAATAGTAACCGGTCTAGTGTTTAAGGAAAAAGGAATGGGCATTTTGGGAATAGCTTGGAAGCTGTGATAACCGGTCCATGAGCTCTTAGATAGGAGGGTCATATTATAACTATTAGTATACTTTATAAAAGTAGACGCGTGAACCAATAGCGGTTATTGCAACCGTTATTGCAACCAAACACATTCTTGACCTTTCAGGATCTGGAATATCAATTTACCGTGTAACTTTCTTTCTCTTTCTGATTGCTAAGTTATCACTTTTCCAATCCGATAATCTTGTATGACTTGTTTGCAGGATGAGCACCTAACTCCTAGTCGAAGTCTCTTAGCTTGCCACTCCTTCAGCAAAAGTCGTGGGCAAAACTAAAGATCTGGTAGTGCAGGTAACACTTTATACAGTTGACAGTCTCTGCAGTCGTAATTATATTGTTAAATTTTACTGTTATCTATGTGCATCCTATTACAATGTAAATTAAATGCGGTCTTGTCAAATTTATAACACTGTGGACTATCTGAAGTCGCCCTATCTTTATAACATGGTTTTCTAGAAGAAACAGTTTAATTACAGACTACAATACCCACTTCATATTGCCAGTTTGGGTCTGCCTTCTTTTGCCATATAGCAGATGCTGGATCTCAATAATCTGAAAAGTTTCCCTACGTGATGTTTTTGATGGGGTCTTCCTGTTTATTGTCTCCTTTTGTCGTTCTCATCTCTTGATGGCTTTCTGTATGCCTCATTTCCTGTTATCCAGAATGCAGAATTTTTAATCTGGTCTTTTATAGCAACTTCCTTATGTATGTTTCTGTTTTCTTTCCCTGTGAATAATGGTCGAGTTTTTTTTTTCAAATAGCTATTGAAGCAGCACTATACTAAATTTCTGATCTTATAGTGATTTTTAATTTCAACAGTTGATCTTGAGTGAACAAAAATTTACCATTTTATGAGTTTAGACATGGAGATTCTGATGAGTTGATATTCAAATAAGTCTAAGCTTTTCTATCAAAACATGTTTAAAATACAGAGGATCAAGTTAGGGAAAAGTCAATGTATCTGTTGGCCTTTTTTAGAAGCTTTGTAAGTAATGCAACATGTTGCGGTGCTTTCAGGAAGGTGCAGCGAATTATTCTTCAGTGATTTTGTCATTAGACCAAACCTTGTTTCTGCTCTTAAGAGTATCACTGGGTATGAGATTTTTGTGCGAAGTACTGTTGCTGCATTTGACAGTCTTTAAGGACTCACTTAGCTGCAGGGAATTGGCTGGAATGAAGAGCTGCTTCCAGCTTCGATTCCCTTTTTAGCATTTAGCGCTATTTTCTTTAGGTGGTCCTTTCTGGTTGAAGGATTAGTTCCTCCTCTGTTATAACAAATATTGATTGCATTGCAGCACCCAAAAACTAGAATTTGGTCAAAAGGATACTTCCATTTTTCTTTCTTGGTACTTTTGAAAAACGAATTTGAAAAGTTAACATTCTCGTTTTGATTTATGACAAGACGAGAAATTGGTGTTCTGAGGTCTCATTTCATTTTCTTCCATTAACGGACTTGTTCCATCCTAACCTCGTTCCACTTTATCATTTTAAACCTCCAAGTTACTTTCTTCAATGGTGATCGATGATGGGTAGAGTCCTGAGAACTCTTAAGTAATTGATGCAGTAGGTTGGTAGTTGACCTCTTTGTCATTCTCTTTGTTAATAGTCATTTATGAAAAAAAGTTGTGAATAAACTTTTTAAGTTGTTTGTGAGACATGGTTTAACATTTAAATACTCTAGCACTTCCTCTTGCACATAGGCTGATCTTTGGTTTAATCGAAGCATGCTAATGAATTATACTTTGGGAAACATCTGAGGGGTTTAGAAAGATTTGAACTCATAGATTTCCTGCTCTAATACCATGTAGACGCTATTGGTTCACTACTTAGTGCTCTGCAAGTGTATGTTGTTAAATGTAGGACGGGAAAATCTTGTCGCAATATTGTCAGTGAGCAGCATATCCTGAGATAGGAATTTTAATCTTGCTCTCCTTTGCTTAAATTTTTTACACCAGACAAAAGCTTGATGCAGTTGCAGTCTCTCCATTATTTGGACCATTTATGTGTTGTGCGATTTTTATATGTTAGCTTTTCTCCCCACATGCAGAGATCATTCCTTGAACTACTAAAGTTTTATTGGTAGTGCTGCTGGCATGGAGTTGCAAGCAGAGCTGCAGAGGAGGCAAAGTCTACCTTGCAAGATTTATCTATAGTAATAATACATCGAATGCAAAATGAACGAGATTTTGAAGAATAACACTGCGTCCTCGTGAAGACTGATTTAAGCATTTCTAGTTTTGGGGCAGCAAAATGTTATCTAGCCTGAATGCGTTTCAACTGCAGACTACTGTAATCTAGATTTAAGAAGTTGAGAGTATGTTTCATTGCTTTTTTCTTCGTTTTTTCTCCTTCGTTTTTTCTCCATGGTCCAACGCCGTTATTTGATTAGAGCCTTTCTTATGAGTTAGGTCTAGTTGCTTCTGGACGAGAGAGTGCAGAGTGATGTTCGCGAAGTCTGTTTTCACAGGATTTTTGCTGCTGGGAGACATATATAATACACATATAGCTGCTACCAATCAACTTAGTTCGAACACAAAGCTTGAATACAGTCTTTACCATTTTTAAACTGCACGGTGAAGAGCCTCTAATCACTGCGATTGTTGCTTCAATCTGAGTACATGTCTATTTTAAGAGATTTGGCATGTATTGATCCTAAACGAGATTCGTGCTCGGTCCATCTATTCGATGATGTCCTCGGCATTGATTGTTATTGTATAGCTGTTCTCGGAATTCTTTCTAATTGAGTCTTCTCTCCTTAAATTCTTAATGTGGATTAACTCCAGACACTATGACACCTAACGATGGAGCCGTATAGTTTTGGACAGAAAAGCAGGAGCTTTGTCAGAGGAAATCATTGATTAATTTACATGCTTGAGTCGCTTTTAAGCGGGGAAATCAGCTTATAAGATGGAGTCTTCTCCATCAAAACACGTTCGTTCTTTGACCAGCAGAGAAGGGAAAACAGAGGACGAACATGGACTTCATTCATCTATTGGATTCGAAATGCCATATTGAGATGATAGCGACACATACTAGGTTGTTGCTTTGTCTATTAAGCAGCTGCAAAGAAAACCCCTCAACAAGGTACTCGCACATAGGAGGTTTCGCTTTCATCCTTGGAAGGCTGGGATGTCGACGCCTTTGCTAGTGCAAGCGACAGGGGCGTCAAATCTGCTGAAGAGTCTATACGAAGAGACAAGTGAAAGCACCACATAACAAGCAGCCGCCACCAAAGTAATGGCCACAGATGCTGTGGCCTTGTGACAGAACCCTCCGAACGAGCCGCACGCAGCGCTCCAAGTGATCGCGGCATCTCCCTTGTATGCCAGGTATAGTACCTCCGTCGACACAGCTCCGGCAGCCAGTATCGCGTAAGTGAAGACCTATTTTTCAAAGTATGTTAGACAGTAAAATTTCTTATTGTTAGCAAAAAAAATGGCATGCTCTTTTCCGTGTGCAGAAAATGGAGAAAACGGTTTCCACACGTACATGGGAAGAGAATCTTCGAGATCGAATCATCATTTTAGACATCGAAATCTTAAAGTTAAGTACCTGACAGATGATCTCTTTTTTTATTTATTTTGGTTGTATTATAAATAAAGATAAACCACCCACGAGCTCTCGTGAAAGTCTTCAATACAAGCTACTTCTGAGGTTGCGAACTGCTTTGGCGTGTGATTGTTTTTTATGGGACCGTGATTCGGAGACATGAAATACCTGGTCAAGAAGGAAGAAACTCCAAGCCCTGGACATGGTTGGAGGACGAGGCATGGCCACTGTAACAGCTGAGAGAAGCGAATACCCTGCACATATGCCATTCACATGCACCAAGTACCTACAACACCAGACAACACGACGCCGCACGTGAAACACCAGTCTCTTCAACATCGACGCAAGAACTTGGGCCACACAGAAGTTGCTTTTAGAAAGTTCCGCATGTGTTGTTGGTGGTTAGACTATACGTTTGCTACTCTTAATATCAGTCGAGGTAGCAATCTCTTTTTACTCTTCCTTGAAGAAGTGGAAAAGTAACCCTTAATTTGCATGGCATGGCTGACCGTGAAAATGTGGAGAACAGAATCTTTGGCAACACAAAACTCGGGAAGCTCATAAGGGGGTGGAGATATGGAAGGGCGGAGGAGTTACCCGCTTTTTACCCCCTCGTGTCCCCAAATAGAAGAAGAGCATGGACAGGGAAAGGGAAAATCCGTCTTCCTGGTTCATTTCAAATGGCAATCCATGCACGCGATGCGCAAGAAATTACAACAAAGAAGAACCAGTTTTATTTCATCCTGCGAGTCCGAATTCTATCTGAGGTCTGAGTGAGGTGTGAGGAAGGAAGAGGGAACCTGAAGGCGCCGAGGTCAGAGTAGGAGACGGAGCCGTAGTCGTTGGACTCGGAATTCCGGAGCATCATCACCAGAGCCGTCACGCACAGACCCATCGGCACCACCCTCATTAACGTCTCCGCTGTGCGCACCCCTTCATTCCCTTCTCCGTTCTCTCCTCCATGCTTGCTGTGGCCCCCCTCCTTCATCACCATCGTCGTGGTCGTCGCCATACTTGCTCTCTCCCCCCTTCCCCCGCTCCCTCTCTCTTAAGAAGGTCGTTTGTTCAAGTGTCGGGGGGACATTAATGGTGGATTAGAAGGTTGGTGGGCGGGTGGGATTGCATTAAATGTTCAATTTAAGGCTCGCGACCACGCATTCCTAAGTGCATGGGTAATCTCTCTCTCTCTCTCTCTCTCTCTTCTTCGGTCAGAGGAAGTGGGCGTTTCTTCTTATCGTTTTTCCTGAGTTCCAAGTTTCCGACCATCTCTAGTCTCTTTCTTTACACGAACGAGTGCGTGCCACTTGTGTTTCGCGACTCTGAGAGTGATGTTCCAGTCCAGCAGCCCACTAGCCTGCAATTGGTTTATTGGGTTCCCACATTGTAACGGAACAGATCATGTGGAGTACTTGTCGAGCGTGTTTGATAAAAGAATGATTCAAATTCAGAATAAGTGATCACATGGAATACGAGAGCAACCGGTTCATTGGAGATAACAAGTGCCCTTGAACTACTTGTTGATAACAAAGTAAATTCTGTGAAAGAGAAAAAGGACCCGGATGATCGCCATTAGTCAATGTCACGGGGTAGAAATCGCGATTCGTGAATATCTAGGTGGTGGAAACAGAGAACATCAGAAACAGCTTCAATTTCGAAACCATCGCAAACCCAACAGACCGCATTGGCACGAACTCGCAAACAGAGACGGCGGCTGGGGTACCAAGCCTCCGTATGAATCATTGGATACCAAAGCATAACTGAAGCTAGTGATCCAACTCTTCAAATTGAGCCCCTGCAAAGTGTTTAGAAAGTAATCGCATACCTCGCCATCCCTTCGCGCTGCTTCGGCAGTTCAGCTGCATCCGATAAAAACTAAATGTGATGCAGGCGCCTTCCTGTTAGATCTTAGCAAAAGAACAATATGGTGTAACTGAATGAGACACCAAGACAATGACAGAATTTCTCTTTTAATCAATTCAATCGGGTAAATTTACACCAGCAAAGCCTCTAACCATGTCGCTTTGCATAAAGCAAATGTCATACGAAGCAATGTCAACGATTTACACAAGCCGACAAACCTTAATCAACAGGGGGAAAATTTCGCAAGAATCTACTTTACAACCCAAATTGTCAATAAGACAACACGGAGTCGAGATCAAATGCTCTCATCATGTACTGCCTACGTGGTCATGGTACCAAAAGTCGAGGCACCTGATAGCAAGGTAGAATTCTCTCGATTATCTGAGCTGGAGGTAACATTATAGGAAGTGTTCCCTGTTTCAGACGAATTTGGAGGACCTCGCACTTTAAGGTCCATAAAATCAGAGATCATAGCAGGCTTCGAAATTTTATTTTCATCAACCTCTATCTCACCGGTAAGCATCTTAACTATAGTTGACATGGATGGCCGGTGCTTGGGATGGTCTTGGGTGCAGAGGAGTCCGATCTTTAGGAACCTACAAGCCTCTTCAGCATCAAAATCGCCATTCAACCATGTATCCACCAATCCAACCAGCTCCTTTCGCTCATAGAGTTCCCATGTCTGAAATGACAAATTTTCACAATTAGCACACTCTTTTATCCAATCAAGTAACTAGAGCAATATCTGTCTATATTAAAGACCAGTTATACCATCACTCTGGCAATGGAGCATCCTATGACCAGCAGGTTATTGACCACATCCACGAGAAAAATTAAAATGAAATATGCAGCCTCTGGAAGACTAGGCTGGAGTGTACTTAAAAGTTAGTCCTACGAACACTCTTATGCTTTTTTCTTTTTTTTCAGTGATTGTCTGGTAGTACCTGTAGTGATGAAAAAGCTGGGGACACAAGAATTTCTTGACAACTCTTCAAAATGTCTGATGAAAATACACATGCCATCATTTTGACGGATTCCAGTTAGAATGATTGAATAAATCTCTTCCTAGCTTTTGGTTGGAAACTTCAACCTTTTGCAAACATGCCATCTGAAATCCTTCAAAATGCGCATAAAATGGTTGACAAACTTCTCTTCCCAACTCTTTGGTGGGAACAGTCAACCATGTTGAAACATGCTGTAACTGAAATCGTTCAAAATGACGGTATGCCACATTCTCATCAAATATTGGAAAGAGCTTTTTCCATACAATACTGAGGAACTTATCATCTTCTTAAAACTATTTAAAAGACAACTACTCAGGGACACAAGCAATTTACTTGATTCAAAGCAAATTCAGGGTAACCTTAGCAAGAAGACAAAAATGACTTCAAAGAGACAACACTCAGAGAGTACATACTCTTTCAAGGAGATACTGCTCTTCAGGGGGAAGTCTTGTATTTGTATTGCACCTTCCACTAACTATCTCCACAAGGAGGACTCCAAAACTGTAAATATCTGCTTTACGTGTCAAACGCCCCCCAATTGCGTATTCTGGAGCCAAATAACCTCTGCACGACACGAAGGAAAATATCAATATGCTTACAAAATGTGGAAGGGGAGCCAAATGGAGGTTACAACATTCTACTAAGCGAGAATAAATGTAGAAGGCAGCCTTTAAGGACAATGCACCCTTAGTTAACTTTTATGTTCGTGAACTGGCTTAATTTAGATTGAGGTACTGTTAACAAAATGCTCCCAGCTTGTTAGGCATACTTAACAAGGCTATTTCTCTTTTCAAAGCACTGATCCGATAAAACAGGACAGTCGGTGCATTTGACAAGACAAAATCCACTTAGATTCTGGCCATAGCAAGATAAAACCTATAAGTTACTTGCACAAGTCTCCTCAATCTTGCTGGGATGCTGGTAAGAGACTGTCAACCACTTACTAGTCCTGCACATAGGTTTGTGCTTGCTAGGTTATTTATCATAATCATTCCTAACTCGTCAGTTCCATTAGAATCAACAGTTGTTTAGCCCGACAAAGAAAGACATTGGAGGTCTTAAACTGTGTGGTGAAGTACTTTTCTACGAGTATAACTAATAATCCCACCAACCTAAAGCGTGTCATGCTCATCACAGATTCGAACAAAGTTAAAGAAAGTACATGCGAGATTAAAGTGCAGGGCCAGGATGCATATCAAGTAGTGCAAATGGACAACAAATAGATCTGAATGATGTAATTGAAAACACAAAGAAGGAACTCACAATGTACCAGCAACGCGCGTACTAACATGCGTAGCGTTGTCCGGAATAAGCCTTGCAAGCCCAAAATCTGAAATTTTGGGTGTCAAATCTTTGTCAAGGAGAATGTTACTAGCTTTGATATCTCTATGAATAATGTGTGGTTTTACTTCCTCATGGAGGAAAGCGAGGCCCCTTCCAACCCCAATGCAAATGCGATATCTTGTTTGCCAACTAAACTGGATGTTGCTGCGATTTCCACCTAAAGTGAGAAGAATTTAGCATCAGTAGCACTCAAGAAACTGACCATCTAGACATGAGGATATGGAACACATAAAAGTGTGGAGGTTGACGCCCAATGAAAAACTAACTGAGAACCAAATAAAAAGGGGAAGGCGCATTTTTGTAATAAAGCATGACTAAACCAACTCAAATGCCAAAAATGATGAAGTTTACCTAGAAGAGTTTGAGCAAGGCTGTTGTTCTCCAAATAGTTGTAAACCAAAATCCTTTGATTATTTTCTACGCAACACCCATAAAGCTTGACTAAGTTTTCGTGCTCGATCTCAGATATCACTTTGATCTCTGTCAAGAATTCTTTCACTCCTTGTCTTGATTCTGCAGAGAGGACCTTTATTGCAGCAATCTTTCCGCCTTTAAGTCGCCCCTGACCAACCAAGAGATTCCTTCAATTGGTGCAACTAGCCAGATGAAACAACTAGAATCATAAATCGAAATATTTTCATAGAGTGAGGCCCAAAATGTCTATAGTGAAGTGACATTTACGGAGTATTCACCTTATAAACTGAGCCGAAACCACCCTCTCCGATTTTATTTGCGTCACTAAAATCATCTGTCACAGCTTTCAACTCTTTGTAGTGGAAGAGTTTGACATTGTGGATATTTGAAATCTCTGTCCAATTTTGGCACACAATTAGATGCTTCCATTAGGCATGACCTCTCGAATGAATTTCGACTATCATACAAGCTAAATTCAAACTTATGGCCACAATTGCTATAGGAAAAGAGCCCACTCAGTTACCTTCATCGACTTCAGAAGTATTTCTGGCATGCGAATCCACCTTATTACGGAACAAGAATGTAAAACAACTCATAACTATGATTTTTTTTTTAAAAAACAGTTGCGAGCCTTGTTGGCAAACTTGACTCTAATGAATGCTTCAAAAGGAATCACTTGAGAAAAAACCTGCCAAAAAGACAAGTTGGGACTGTTATTCCAGATATGTTACATAGTACCGGCAATGGAATAATAGTAAACGAGATAGATTTTCTCATGCAATTGTTTCCTATAACAGGTAACTATCTAATTTAGCAAAAAACTACGTGAACCCACATAGCAGATGCTGGGCAAGGCAACAGATGTGACGACTATGAGAAGTTCACAGCGGAGGTTCATCGACAAGCGCAGAGAATTCCATCTCCAGCTCCGATCACGTGATGGGGGTGGGCGAATTCAGTCGTAATCCCCGGATTTCGAGCTAGAAATCGCTCATCGACGAGAACAAGGAAATGTCCCATTCGCACAAGAGTCCACCCATCATTCCAAAAGCTAACCATGGCCTCGAATCGAAGGCTTGGTCAACGGAAGGAACTAAAAAGAAGCGGTTTCTTTCAGGCACAGAGAGAGAGAGAGAGATGATCGAACTTACCTCAAGAAGATGATGGCAGGCAGGTTGCAGACGCTTTCGCCGACGGGGAGGGGTAGAGAGAGAGAGAGGGAGAGAGGCGTGAGCAGGTCAAGCGAGAACAAGATGCGCACGGCAACGATAGAAGCGCATCTAGTATACGCAGTTCGCCGAGTCCATGGGGGCGACGCGGACTTTCGAGTCTCCTTCTTCTCCAAATTCGTACAGAAGGTAAAATGGCCTCGAACTTCCCCAGATCGTCACTTGGCGTCATCTACTCAATCATAAATAATCATATCGTATCCCAAGAGCCGCCGTCTCTAGGCAATAGTAATATAAAACCATCCCTCCATTGTGCCGTTGATTATGAAGCACCTCCGACCTCCGCAGACTCCACCAGTCTTTCTATGAAGTCATGAGTTCTGAGTTACAATGTATTTACGAATCGAATAGTCACCAGTCTCTAAAAGCTCTTTTAGAGATTGACATTCTCGAAATTATATATCTATTGTAGTTAGATTCGACAAGATGCGCTGTTGCAAATATTTTTAACTTGCCGACATAAGAATTGACAAAAAAACGAAATTAACACCGCCGTGAAATAAAAGAAATATTCTCCTTACAAAACCGAACATCTTCGGTTAAACTGCATAACCACTTATTGAACATCGTGTAAGTCTCCTGAACCAATTAGAAGCTCGAGGTCTATGCATGTGGTCATGATCGACAGTTGATTGCACACAATGAGTTCCAATCGAATTAGGAGTTCGTTACCTTGGAAAGCGTCGTGATTTTTACGGACGCGCTACTTAGGACTCGGCGTCAAATGTTTTTATCGAAGATGCTATCGAATTAGACGCGTGGTTTAGGATCAGCCACGTGTGTTCGTTAGTGTCGACTTTGGATTACAGATTGACCGGGTCGACTTCCATGTGTTCGGGCCGCTATTAAGTGGGGGATGACTTGTACGTGACGATCACTGTCCTTCCGACCGCGGCATCGACCCCTCTCCCCTTGTCTTGCCGTCTGAACAAAAACCGAGCTTCGACGGAAGACTTTTCTCCTCGGTGTCTTGTCAGCCCTCGGGTAGATCATCGTGTCAGTGTCTCACTGGCCCATCCCGTCAACGTCAGAGCCCTAAAACCATCAGGGCCGTCGCCGTCGTGTCGCCGGAGCAGCATCCGCCCCCCTGGGATAACCGCCCTCTCACGACTGAAATTGACTCGAGAGCATGCCGTGTTCCGGGATCGTGATCTAGCGTTCGACCGGAAAGGCGTCGGGCATCTCCACCGTCGTGCTATTTACGCCCGAGAGTGGTCATGTCTTAATATGATTGAGCTTTCGCAGCTCGGAAAAGCACGATAGTCATAAGTTACACATGCTTGCGACATAAAAGCGAAAAACATTTCTTCACGAGCATGGTGCGACAGTCACCGAGATTGTTACTTCTTTTTTTTTTTTTTCTTTCTGGAACGACAATAGAAATTGTTCTTTGAATTTTGGTCTAATATTCAATGCGAAATTTTAACTCCATGTACGATATGATCTACAAATTCTCAATTTCTTCGATTTGGTCTCTCGATTTTTCATACATATTCAATTTAATTCATGGATCATATAAAATATTTAATATGACATCTCCATTAATTCAATATCAAGAACAAAATTGAAAATTCTCACATAGTCCGAGGATTATATTGAATCATATCGAAAAGATTAAAAATTTTAGGAGTCGCGTTGCATGCCGAATCAAAATTTAAATATCATATTAAATAAATTAAACGCGTGGTGTGTTGACTGTTGAAGGAGCTCATTTTCTTTCTTTTGTTTCCCACGTAAGGAATTGGACCAAAGGAGGGAATTCGACGAAATGATTTTGTTCCGAGAATCCCAATCATATATTATGCCATGCAGACGACTGGGATCAACAAGAGATCAACTGGGAATGCGGACTACGTGTCCCCATGCGGAGTCAGACATCTGAACACGAACTCGTGCTTCGCAAGAACTTTCACCCCCACGAAGAAAGGGGAATGGTCTAAGGTCAGACCTCCCCAATAGATCTCCAATCGTCTGCGGATGATTTCATTATGAATTCTCGGAAGTCAAATTCCAGATTTGGCTGCTTGAATTGTCTCTCGGATGATTCCAACCGCACCTGCCAAAAGCAGGGAAGATGGGAAGAAGAAGAAGAAGAAGAATAACGGAGAGAAACGAAATGAAGAAGGGGGCCCCCCATCTATCGTCACCAAAGTTCATCCAATCCATACGTGTTCATACCTTACATGCCTGCTCGATCGATTTGAATACCGTGTGTGAAAGGATATCAATGATCGCGATCTAGCTCGACGTTACTCGTCCGAATTTAATAAGATATGAGAAAACCATAGTCTGATGCAATGGTTGGTGTGCGGCTAGGGCCAGCGACCAAAGATACATCCGATATTCGCTCAAGCATCCTTTTCATACGGCGTCTTTGGAAACTAAAAAAGCCATCGTTCATCGGTCAAACCGCGCCAACTTCGTAACTTGAGGGGATCACGGAAACTGCTCAGCAGCCCACGGGTGAGGAAACGGTTCGAGTGAATCCCCATCACGTGTGAAGATAAAATGTCGAAGCGTCCATGGCAGCACTTTGATGCCCCATATGTGTAAGGAGACTTGAACTCAACAGTCCTTACACACATATTCTTATTTGAAACTTACTCTTCCATTGGTCTTTGAAACCAAGCTCATTATTTCTCTTCAAACCAAGCAAAATCCACTAGAAGAAGAAAAGAAGCATTTAGGAAAGATTTTTCATAAAGTCTCAAATCTACATACGGCATTTAATCCGGTCTTAAATTTTTCAATTTAACTAATGTCGTTCTAAACCTATACAACGATTTAACAGCATAATCATTTCAACCAAATTCAGCTATAAATTGATGACTTGGACACCTGCGTCTCATGTGGCACGACCAATATCGACATGGACAACACTTACAAATTTGTTTTGAATTTTTCTATTTTTTTTTTACCTTTTTTGGTTTTCGTTTTCTCTTTTTCCCATTTTCTACAAAAGTCTAGGGCTCTAGCACTTCGCTAACCACAAGCAAGAGCTGCAAACACACTCACTGTGAGTGACAAGGACCACAACACCCTCACTTGTGGCTAGCAACTTCTGCTAGCTATCACTATGACCTTGGATAGTAGAGGGGAAAGATTAAAAAGGAAAGAAAAAAAAAGTTAAGAAAAATTTGTAAGAGTTATCCATTTCAAGGTCGATTGTGCTACATAAGATGCTTTAGCATTCACATTAGCAATTTATGGTCGAAATTAGTTGGAATAATTGAATTGACAATTTGTTAAATTTTTAAAATTAAATTAATCAAATTGAAAAGCTTAGAATTGAATTGATCATTGCATAATATACAAATTATTTTCTTGGACAAAAGGTACTTTTAGGAGCTATAACATCATAGGAAAATGACACAATTGATCTACAAATTATGGCTAAATATGCGACATGGTCCCTAAGCTTTTAGTTTGTTCAATGTGCCTGAAATTTTAATTTATTCAATGAAATTCATAGAATTTTATATTTTTTGTGCATCTTCAATTTAGTCCATAAATTATATAAAACTATTCAATATTATTTTTAAACTTGAATTAATAAAATGATAAAATTGTACGTTTTTATATAATTCAATGATTAAATTTAACATATACTAGAAGTTTATAGATCGCATTGAATAAAATACAAGTTTGGAGACCATATTTTACATTGAGCTAAATTTTATAAATCATATTGGACAAATTAAAAAATTTAGGAATTACATCACGCATTAAGCTAAAATTTAAAAATAACCTGTGTCGTTATTTCTAATTTTATATGCATATGTTGCTATAAGGTTATGCTAAAATCATCAAGAGTACTCGATTTCTTAGCATAATACAGGTACTAGCGAGAGATGAACAATAATATATAGTATAGTTTTCTCTAGCAAAATGAATTGCGCAGTGTTACATGAGTGAGCAATTTGATCTCCTCGACTGAAATGAGCCGGACAAAGTTTGTGTTTGAGAGAAGAACCTTTGTAATCTGATAAAAGGTTGATTGTCATAATTCCGAATGCATAGGCCAATTGGGTTAGAATTTAAATTTGAAAGATTCATCTTTGGCAATTGTTATCGATTGAAGTTGCCATGAAGTAGCGGCTATGCACTAAGCTTTGGTTGAACGAGACCTCGCGATCAACGTCATCGATCAGAGATCGCTATAGTATTCAAGCGCTGGCAGTGGGACGAAGAAAGAAGAAGACAGGACACCAGGAGCATGGAGACAAGCGTGTCCGTTGCCGGCATTGCGAGGAAGATAGCCGTCTTGGGAAGTGGAAGTCAGCTTCCACCTTCTTCTTCTTCTTCTTCTTCTTCTTCTTCTTCGACTTCGAAACTTTGCCCTTCTCGATTTGATCGCGACGCCGAACATTTTTGTCCTGATTGAAGTCTTTAAACGCATGTCGGCGCAGTATCGGGAGCGGTGTGTGCCTCCACAACCGCCAAGAGCGGAGTCTCCGTCACCGTCTTCGATGCCGCCAGAGGTGCTGGCGGTCGCATGTCTCAGAGAAGGTTAGGTTTTTTGTGTGCGAAACCATGAAATAGCATCTGCATTTGCAATTGCTGTCGACTCGCTATGGCTTTGAGCTTATCTAGTAGCTGAAGAAGTGTGATTAAGGGAAAAAAGAAACGACGATGAAGGTCGGTGGTGCTTGACCGAGAATGTGCGAATGGAAGCACGTAACTGTGTTTTTAAGTTTGTTTGAGTGTTTAGTGTCTGTCTGTACTCCTTTGTAAATCACTCGACTATCGATTCTTCGAGATCCTCGATCGAGATGATCAGTATATTCTGTTTCAACCTAATCATGAGCTGCTGGTTTATTTTCTTTGGCTGATATTTTGACGATTGGAATAGAGAAACTACCGAAGATGGAAAGGAGCTTTTGTTCGACCATGGTGCTCCATTCTTTAGTGTGAGCAACTCTTCCGAAGCCTTCGGTCTAGTTTGTGAATGGGAATCGAGAGGCCTCATTGCTGAGTGGAAGCAAAAGTTTGGTTCATTCGATTGCATCACCAAAACATTCAACGAGACAGACCAGGTTTGTAACGAGTCCGTACTTTATGGAATACTGATCAATATGGACCGAGAGTAATTATCCCTACAGAGTGGCGAGAAGATATACTCGTGTTCTCATCAACTTGCTCTTGTATTAATTCAAGCATAGCGCCGGTGATATCTGGCACACCAATATGAACTGTTTCTTGCCATTATTTTTCATGTCAACTTTTTGTAGGAAGAATCTAATAAAAGATACGTTGGTGTTCCTGGAATGAATTCGATCTGTAGAGCATTATGCCATCAGCCGGGTACTTGCCAACTTGTCTGTCTTTTTCTTTTTCTTCAGATAACTATATGTTGTTACACATTTCTGAAAAATTGCTTTTCCCTTACTCTGCACTTTTCTTCAGGCGTGGAAAGCAAGTTTGGGGTTGGTGTTGGGAAGGTGGACTGGTTGGAAGATGAAAAGATGTGGAGATTGACCAGTTTGGATGGACAAAACCTTGGGCATTTTGAGGGAGTGGTTGCATCAGATAAAAACATTGTTTCTTCGAGGTTTACTAGCACAACAGGAAGACCGCCGCCTTTAGGTGGGATGGTTCATATTTGGACTTTGTCATGCTAATGTTATGAAGGACTTGGCCTGTGACAAAGGCTTTCCATCTAGTTATGTGGCAGAATTAGATGGGCTGAACCTTGTTGGAAGTTTATCTTCAGCAGAGGCTGGCAGCACAGCTGATCTGTCCGCACCTGTCAATGTTCCTTTTCATCTAAAGAATATAATCATTAGGGAAGGGAATAAAATGTTTGTTTCCTGACTTCTCTGGCTACGAGTGCCAGACCTTACATAAACCTTTGTTAGGTTGATTTCTATGAAAGTTCTTCTGGGTGCATGGTGGCCTATTTTCAGAGTGTTCTAGAACTTTTAGACTCTTGTTGAGTTTTCATCATGAACCATTCCCCAATATGTGCTTTTTTGGATTACCTCTGTGAATTATTAGCTCAAGAATGAGAAGGAATTACCATTGATGGCCTATTTTTCCACACACTTAGCCTTGCCTCCTTGAAATTTCAGAGCAAAAGACTGATTTTATTGTGGGTGGTGTTATAAATGCAGAGAATTTTTCTGTTTTTGGGTGCTAGGTATATGACTGTGCAATAAAAAACATTATAAGTGACAATTTCTGTAATTTGACCTCTCTGCAGACTTGAATTTGGCTTCCGATTTGGGGAACAAGGTGCAAGATATTTCAGTTAGTCCATGTTTTGCAGTCATGCTAGCATTTCCAGAGCCTCTGTCTTGGGTAAGAAAGATTATTTCTAAGCATTTGACATCTCGTGCAAGTTTTCTTGATCTTTCAAGGGATAATTTTTGCCTCATCTCCCTAATATCTACCTTCTTTTTATCCTATAACCCATTCATGGGGCGGGTTTCAACATGCTTCCTTTCATGCCAATATTGTGAAGCTTACACGATTGGCCTTGGTGCATGTTGAAAATGTTTCAGATACCTTTTAAGGGATTCGCAATCAGAAATTCCAAAGTCTTAAACTGGGCTCATTGTGACAGCTCCAAGCCAGGGCGATCTACTGCTAGGTTCTTCTTTGCATTCTTACATGTCTGTTAAATTTTAGTCTGCTTCATGGTGTATACTCTTAAAATTTTCGCTTTTCCACCCTAGTGAAAGATGGGTACTGCATTCGACTGTGGAGTATGCAGAGACTGTAATTGCAAAAACTGGACTCAAGAAACCTTCGGATGCAATATTGACAAAGGTAGCTGAGGAACTGTTAGAGGAACTGCAGAACATGGGACTGAATGTACCTCGGCCTTTCTTCAAGAAAGCTCATAGGTGGTAAGTATCATCCGTAGACTCTACTGCTTGTTCTTATAATTATTCATATAATGATAATTTTGGACTGTGAATGCTAAGTGACGGCTAGCTGCTTGATAGGCTACGCCATGAAGCCCACTCCTACCAAATGATTGAAGTTCATGATTTTAAGTCTTACCAAATTGACATGCTTATACGACGTTTTGCTAAAATATGGTGACGCTGGAGATGGTAGCACTAACTTAATGATGGAAGCTAGAGATTTCGTAGTTTTACTCTGTTATAATTAGCTTTACCTATGTTTTTGCAGTTGGTACTCTGCCAGTGCTCCTTGATTCAATTTTTGTCCTATAGACATATGATAAGAAACTCTTTTCTCTAAAAGGTGTTATTGATTGTTGGTACCATGTTGGCTCAAAATGTTAAAAGAATGTTCGTTTGACGGACAGTGCATTGGTATTTGATTATAATCCGCATTTCTCTCCCAGATGATTGAAATCCTTCATGGAGATCCTGTTGTCAAACTGCTTTAATACTTCTTCTCCAAGATGGAAAAACACTTGTTGACACAAATACCAGTTGTGAACATTATTGTAAAAATGCCTTGAGATGAAAATATGTTGCCTTGAAGTGAGGATGGCTTCTTTCAAGGTGGCATACAACCAACTTTTTGCATCCCTTGCCCATTAAAAATTTAGTTGCTCCTAAGGATCGCTTCAGATAGTCACAACTCTCTCCTTTATGGAGTACCAGGGTTATGACATGATTTTGTCTTAATCTATGCCATACTGATGAAATGTTATGCATTGATGTACATCATTCACTAAGGATAGGATAATTCTCCTGGGAAGAGTGTTTTCCACTGGAAGTGGTTTTCAGGAAAATACTTTATCTGTACATGTATTTGTCAGACCTTAGATGTGATAATGATTTTTTTTATGAAAGGGCAGCTCAAAAGAGGCTCTTAACAGGATGCATAATCCCCCAAACTCCTGATCACTGGCTTTTAAATGGCCGTGGGCGTTTTATAACAGTGAAAATGCTTATTAGAAGATGAACCTAGATAAAGTCGGGTGAGTTTTTAGCTGCGCATGTCAGATCAGTGCCCTTCACCAGACCTTGGCTGGAATTTTTCAGTCAGATCCTCTTTCTGCATTCACGTAGTTGTGCTTGTGCAGCCTTCAGTAATTTGATGCATTTATTTTGATACATGTCTCTGCAGTAATGGCCTGAGATATGGAGTCTTTGTTTACTTCCAAGACTTAAAAGATTGTTTCTCCCCTTATGTGCTTGTAGGGGAAGTGCATTTCCTTCAACAAGTGTGGCTGCAGAAGAGAAGTGCCTATGGGATAAGAAACGGAGGCTGGCCATATGTGGAGATTTCTGTGTTAGTCCAAATATTGAGGGTGCTATAATTAGCGGCCTGGCGGCTTCTTCCAAGATGACTGAAATGTTTAGCTGCTTGTAGCGATCGTGCCATCTCAATTTGTGCGGGGTAGTAGGTGCAGCCACTAGAGTACTGTGTTGAGGGCATGATCTATGTCTGGTTGGGTCGATTTACGTAATCAACAGAAACAAAATAATGCATTTTGGCGCATCTTTACTTGTATGACCTTCTCTCTCTCTCTCTCTCTCTCTCTCTCTCTCTCTTTCATTGTAATGCCAATCAAAGAGCTACTTGAATGGCAGTTCGATGTCGTTGTGCTGCAATTATATAGGCATTGTCGATCGGAGTGCGATCTGCATCAATCCCTATTATACATTATCTGTATTTTGCTAATTGCTACAAATTACCACACCCACAGAATCGTTCTTGGAGTTTTCGTTCTATTATCATGGTTTTTTTCTTCTTCTTTTTTGGGTCGAAGTTTCTGTTATCATGTTACCAATAGAAATATTTCAAAGAAGATTCCTAATTTCGACGAGGAAAAAAATAGCTTCTAGTAAGAAAGAACTGATGATAGGATTCATGGGGTCCCACATGATCTATAATCCCCAAGTATGATGCCACCAGCTCCAGAGAAAATAGCCACACGACTGGCTAGTAGATCTCGCATGTTGATAAACCCCTTCCCTCTGTTATCGCAATGCCAGCCACACAACTAGTGCCACGTGCAACACTCTGGTTCGTCAGTCCCGTGGACGCGAAAATTATTATCGGAGGAGTGCGAGGGCGTGTATTATACTGGTTGAAGCTGAGCGGGAGGAGGGAGGAGTAACAGAGAAGAAGAGACATGGCTGCTTCAGTGATGGCATCAGTGAGCCTGAAACCAGCTCCATTCGCGGCGGAGAGATCGGGAGCGAGAGGGCTTCCTTCTCTCGCCAGGACCTCCACTTCCTTCAAGGTCGAGGCCAGCGGTGGCAAGAAGATCAAGACCGACAAGCCTTATGGTACCCAAATCTGTTCCCCGTCCTTTTCTTATGTACAAGCACGACTTAAGTGTACGTCACGAGAAAGCATCTTATGGAGTCGATAACCTTCTCCTGTTTTAAACTTGTAAACATTTTGTGGAGGAGTAAACTAGCTTGTTATGTCATGTATGATCCGTGTAAGGGAGATATAACATGCTTTGGTCGGTCGCCAATCTGTTAACGATGAGATGCGTGAACGAGGGATATGAAGTAACATGCAATTCGAAATGAAGTTGTGGGTGTTGTTTGCCGAACAAATTTGTCTCCAGTGAGAGGGTATGGTTATCGGTTATGACCTGATCGAGTACTGTCGGAGTTGCTTCTAGGATTTTGTTCGTTAGTTAGCAGATGACACTGTTGTGGGAATGGATGATATTTGCAGGAACCGGTGGAGGAATGAACCTGAGAGATGGTCTGGATGCTTCTGGGAGGAAGCCTAAGGTTGGTCCATGGGTGCCGTGATCATTTTCTTATGCTCTTTCTTCTTTCCTGGGCTGTGATTGCCATAATTGACTATTGCTCATCCAGCGATGATTCTTGAAAACTTTTTCTGAGAAACTATCGTCGAGTAATGAGGACGAAAATTTATCAAAACCAAAATTTTAGTCTGGATATTATTAACTTGAAGATAGGTTGTGTTAGGGGATGACTGAACGATCCCGCACCTGATGGTTTTGATTGATTAAGAATCCTAAAGGTTTGTGTTGTTGCGTTGCTTTCTGGAGTACTAGAGACTGAGGATAAGAGAAGCTTGTTATTAGATTATGAAGGCTGTCACACTTATAACAAAGCCTTCCTGCATAGCGTCCCACTTAGCTTGATTTGTCGTCTTTATCTATCAGCGTCTAAAGTGAGAATGGAATACAGGGAAAGGGTGTTTACCAATTCGTGGATAAGTACGGCGCCAACGTCGACGGATACAGGTATACAAAATCAGCATATCTCATAGACATATTTTCTTCATCTATTAATACAGACATCTCCTTTCCTACTGCAATCCGTAGTTTGGTGAGAAATTGATAACTGTACCCTTTTTTTCCTCCTTTTATTGCCTAGCTAAATTTTAATTTCTCGTGCACACAGTCCCATCTACAATACAGATGAGTGGTCTCCAAGTGGTGATGTCTATGTTGGTGGTATGTTCTTGTCTTAACCATACTCATTCTTTCTCAGAGTACTCCTACAACTCGTAAAAAATCCACAATCCCACGGTAGAAATCTCTAGCTACTTGCCGAGCATAATAGTTAACTTCAGTTCATCTTACTCTGAATGGCGCGTGTGACAGGAACCACTGGATTGGCCATATGGGCCGTGACCCTGGCTGGGCTTCTTGCAGGAGGAGCTCTTCTCGTGTACAACACCAGTGCTTTGGTTCAGTAGACCGAGACATCTTAAATTAATTGTATTTTCGTAGCGAACTTCAAGTTCCCATGTGCCCTCAACTGTATTTGCCATGAACACAGCAGCTATTTTATCGGAGCACTGTTGCGCTTCAGCAGCAGGAATTATACTGTTGTACTTGTCTGTACGCACTGAGCTGATGCCTCGGGTTCTGTGCAATGTTATCATGGTTTTGTGTAGTATATACATCGTGGGTTGCGTTGCTCATGCTGATTTACTTGATCATTTTGGTCCGAGGATGTAAATTTACGAGGTCGGATATTAGCTTTCACTGAGTGGGGGAGCCACCAGAAGCTTAACATGGCCATTGGCATCATAAAAGGGAATAGACCTCAGAAGTCGCTTCCCATGCTTCTATCCCTCGCGATCTTCCTTCTTCCTATCGAGTTATGCATAAGAAACATACGCAATTATCTACTCCAAAAGCCTAACTTGTGTAAGGTACGACCTGAAATGTCTTTTATATATTTACACTCCCCTCGCAAAGATCAACTTGATGACGAAAGGTATTAAGTGCCGTCCCAATTTACAATGCTCACTAGCAAAGGATTGTTACAATTCTAGAAAGAATCTATAAATCGATGAATACTAGAGTGGGAGATGGATTGATTTCGAAATTTTCGTTCGGAGGCCATCTCAAAGTTACATTTGAGACTACTTACTCCAAAATATCAAACTATCGAATTACGTTACACGATGTATTTTCTAGACAACCACTATTGCTAGGAGAATTAGAAAAGTGCACCTACACACAAAAGTTAATTTATGCGAAAACTATGAGTCGATATCAATCACAAACATGAACCTGTTATGTCATAAACCCTACTTTCAAATAAGTTCGATCCAATTTCATCATTCGTGATGAGATATAATTCTGGAAAAATGGTTTGGTTACGAACTGTTCTAAGAAGACTTCATTCTCGATCGAAAATACATTCTTTTATATATTTCAATCGTCCAATGTACGAAAAGGGGAATACACATTTTGAATCGGAGGAGAGATAGCGAGAAATGGCAGATCTCTTTGCTCTATCAATAAGCGAGCCAGATCTCTTGTTTTGTTGTGAACTATTTATGGTATCGTTAGAGTTACTCCAGAAGATAAAGATACTATATTCTCCAATTACTTCCACTTTGATGATTACTTTCCAGTTATTCAGGACGGATGTTCGAGATGGGCCGGGTGGCAAGCAAAGACGAACCGCCTCAAGCAAAGAATTCTCCGCTTCGGCCCCAAAAACTTTCATAAGATAGCAATAGCAGCCCAGAATTTCTAGGAAATTGGGCCTCAGCCCAATGGATTTGGGCCTCATTGCAACGAAAGCGGGTGTCATGTGAAACTGACAACTCAGGAGTCCAAATTCGAGAACCACGTGGCCCTTCTGAATGCACACCCCCCACTCCTTCCTGTTATTTATTTGGCGCTCAGTCCGAGACTTCCCCTTTTGCCCCTCTCAGCCTCACACACCACCCTGTCTCTCTCTCTCTCTCTCTCTCTCTCTCTTACTTCCTAAACAGGCTCCAACTCCCACCATCGAGATCCCTACTCTCTCTCTACTCTCTCTGTTACGTTACATCTGTTCTGGTGCAAGTCTTCACTTTGACGTTGGCATTGGGAGTACGCTGCTCATTGTCCTCGCGAACTGCTCGCCCTCCAGTTCTTTCGCTTTGCATGAACCCACGTCAATGGCGTCAGCTTGCGTGAACCCCTCCGGGATTTCGCCGGACTCCTTCCCCCCGGCGTACGGCTGGCTCAGCCCCCGCACCTCCTTCAGTCGCGACTTCCCCGACGGCGACCCCTCCCCCTCCTCGCCCAAGCCGATCGCCTCACCACCACGCCCTGCGGCGGATCCTCCGGGCCCCCCCGAGCCCTCCGCCCCCGGGGACTTCGAGTTCTGCCTCAAGGATCCCGTCGCTATGCTCCCGGCCGACGAGCTCTTCTCCGACGGAAAGATCGTCCCGCTACAGCTCTCCGCCGCGAGGCCCTCGCCGGAAACGCCCTCAGCGGCGAGCCTCCAGTCGCCGGAGAACAACAGCTCCGAACGTAGCCGGAGGATCAAAATGAACTCCAGCCGCTGGAAGGAGCTCCTCTGCCTCAAGAAGCTCTACCAGAATCAGAACCCTAGGCGCGCAGAGTCGACTCAGAAAAACACCCAATCTACGTCCAAATCGGTGATGCATTTCCTTCACCGCAGCTCCAAATCTGCCTCCGACGCCTCAAATCTGAGCCTCCCGCTGCTGAGAGAATCCTCCGACGGCGAGTCCGTCTCGATCTCTTCGCGTCACTCGCTGTCCTCTTCGTCTTCGTCCAATCACGAGCTCGAGGACCTCCACCGCCTCTCCCTGGATTCTGACAAGCCTAACCCCAACTTACTCCACAAGAACGGTAATGCCGGGGCAGCGATGAATGTTCCCAGGATGAGGCTCGTGAAACCGAGACCGGACAATCCAAAGCCGTCGACGGATCATCATCCGGCGGCGAGCAGGGCGGAGAGGAGCCCGATGCGGAGATCCACGGACGAGTCATCGGGCGGCTTGTCGAGCAGAGGAGTGACGGTGGACAGCCCAAGGCTGAACGCGTCGGGGAAGGTGGTGTTTTACAGTCTCGAGAGGAGCTCGAGCAGCCCGAGCAGTTACGGCGGGCCCAGATTCAAGTACAGAGGCGTGGAGAGATCGTATTCGGCGGGTGTTAGGGTCAGTCCCGTCCTCAACGTCCCGATCAGTTCGATTAAGGCGGGCTCTGTGTTCGGGTTGGGTCAGTTGTTTTCGTCCTCGTCCTCCTCCGCCTCCGCCTCCGCCTCCGCCTCCTCGTCTTCATCTTATACGCAGCAGAAGAGAGAGGGCAACAATGGGAAAGGACCTTCGGGCGCAAGGAATCAGCAGAGTAACGGCAAGAACCGGAGCGAACGGAGTTAGTGGAATCTCTCTCGCTGCGTCCTTCTCCGGTTAGTAATGCGACGGCATTGTGGGCGTTTTCAGCGATTTGTCCTGTTGTTGAAGCAGCTTTGCTTCGGGTTTATAATTACTGGGCCGCCGGGCTTAGGTGATTAAACTTGCTTTTCTTTGTCAATGACTTGAGATTTAGAGCCATTCTGTGTACATAAGGAGTTAATCACTAGTCAGTGTTGTTGTAGTTGG
Source organism: Melaleuca alternifolia (assembly GCA_019926035.1). Classification (NCBI taxonomy): domain Eukaryota; kingdom Viridiplantae; phylum Streptophyta; class Magnoliopsida; order Myrtales; family Myrtaceae; genus Melaleuca; species Melaleuca alternifolia. Next base: position 944,189 of record JAGKPW010000119.1, on the reverse strand, counting down.
GGTTTTTCAGCATTTCCTTAGGTGGGTCTCTGTGGTTTTTGTGCTAACCCTAGTGGGGGCGATGACTAATCTGAGGATTTTTAGGAGACATAAAGCCAGACCGACCATTGGGAGGGGTTTTCTTTTTGGAGCTAACTTTTGATGCTCGGGACAAGGAGATTCCGGGAAAAATTATTGTCCAATTGATGTCCTGAATGATATGGAATCTCTCTCTCTCTCTCTCTCTCTCTCATCAAACTGTTTGGGCTCGTGGAGATGAATAGACTGAAATTTGTTAGTTTTGGGTGACCAGTTCTCTTCCTTTTTCAATTTGAAGGCACGGAAAGGTGACAAGAATAACAAATGTAACGTGAGGGTCGTTTTGTCATGTAGCAGAAACGAATAAAACAATCAAGAGAGAAAGAGAGAGAGAGATCTCTGATGAAGAGAGAAATGGGGGTGTTGGATGTCTGGTTGCGGTGGGGGAGAAGATGTGAAATGATGCTAAAAAGTGAAGAGACTGAGGGACAAATGTCTCAGAGTCGCCAGCGGTGGGCTAAATTCATTTTCCCCTTCTTCTGTTTTTTCTTTTATGCACGTTACTACTGTTTGATGGACTGTGTGCTTGTTCAATAGTACATTACTGTTTAGTCATGAACGGACGGAATTCTCGCCACCAATTGGCGGCATTGTATGGTCGGTAGGTAGGATGGTGATGAGAATGGGAACCATAATTGATTCCGGGGAACTTATTGTTGTCTTCTTCCCTCTGCCCCTGTTCAATATGTGCGCTACTGTATGTCTGCCCTGTTTCTTCTGTTCTTTAAGATCTTCAACGTTTAAACCGAGCCCGTCTTGGTTAGATCTGTACCCGTTTAGGGAGCGACGACGGCAGCCTACTAAAACAAATTTCTTATCTTAGCGATAGCGATGAGGAGTGGTTTTGCTAAATATCTTCTCATTTGGGAATTCACACACAGCCAATTTCGGTTCATAAACAGGTCCCCCCTTCCTTTTCTTTCCCTCCCTCCTTTTGTTGGCGTATTTCGGATCATCAGGCGATCGTCCCTTTCTAACTTTCGTCTGCCCTATTCCCTCCTTTTTCCCGGGGATGTGTTTCTCCCTTTGATAATTCAGCTTCAGAACCCTGTACGAATAATAAGACAGACCAGACCCATCATTGGTGAGTTGGTGATCAAGAAGCAAGCCTAACTCGTCTCGTTGTTCGAGCATCTAGACTTAGCTTTTTCCATATTTTCCAACATAGAGTTAGTGAGAGAGAGAGAGGAGCGCATATGGCTAAAAACAACGGGAGGAAGTGGAGCGGGTGCAGATTGGAAAAAGGAGAACGATAATATTTAGTAAGAAGAGAGGCGGAAGGGGGCATGTGGAGGGGGAGAGACAGCTGGATTATAATATGAAGGGGGGGAGATAGAGAAATAGAAAGAAGATGCGACGAAATCCGATCGTCGTTGTCGTGAAGTCTCTGTCAGAAGCCAAAAGCAATAGTTTTGATATTCATTACTTAAAAGAAGAAAGAAAATGGAAAGGGGGGAGGGAAGCGAGTTCTGGGGAAAGCGAGGTGGGAGATCTCCCCGCCTTTTGATTTGACGTTTTGGGAGGGGCTGAAGGGGGAGGAGGAGGGATAAGCTCCCCTCCCCACAAAGAAGAATCTTTTGCAGCGTAGGCAAGGGTAGGCCCGCCCTCCTCTTCCTTCGTCTTTTTCTTTCTTTCCTCTTCGTTTTTCTATAGGATGACGATCATTCGAGAGAAGAAATGGGTGGGAAGTGTTTTGTCTCGTTGTGGAGTGGAGAGAGACACTGGTTCACTTTCTTTATTCCCCTCCCACCCCCGCCTTTCCCTTCCTTTTCCCCTCTTTCCTTTTTCTTGTTCGGCTGTGCCGGAGGGCGAGAGGGTAGGGCGTGGCAAGGGGGTGTTTGGGTTTTGACCAGGTCTCCGGCCCCGCTGTCCTCTTCTGGGAACATCGGAATTCGTAATGATAACGTTAATAAAGACTGGTGCGAACCCTCGCTAGGCTCGGCGGGACAAGTGAGGTCTATCTATCATACATGAGCCGACCACGTTAAAAGGAAGGGTGTCCGTGAACATGAATCCTCGACCCCTGGGGACCAACTCCACCCCCACCAGATAAGAGTCTTGCTGTTCGCCCTCGCCGGAGCAGCCGACCACGCAGCCACCTTCTGCATGTCTATGCTACAGTTGAGCTGTTCTGATAGTTGGGGTACCGTAGTGCGACGCTGAGCTTTCAATTTGAGACCTACCTAAACTCCGTATGTCCGTAGACAGGGGGGGATCCCCAGCCGGAGACATTAATTACCATGGTTGACCATCACCGACTTGTAGCGGTCGCCCGGATCCTGGACATGTAGAGTGTTGTTACTCCAACCCTTTTTCACTTCTTTCTTCTCCTCCTTCAATAAAGCTGCAATTAATAAGCCTGCAAGGCTGGATTGGGACGATCCCATCCCTGGCGCCGGATCTTTTCCTTTTGTATATACGGTTGATGGATGTGGGTATTTGAAATAAGATAAACAAAGATAAACACAAAAATTATACGTAAAATACATAATATAATATTAAGGGTTCTTGTATCACGGGTCGCGCGCACTTGCGCTGCGTGGTTGGCAAAAACTGTTGGAACTTAGCGACGCGAACTCTCTTTGACCGAATAGAAAATTGCAAGGTGGTCGCGATAAAATGTCTCGGTTTCTGTCCTTATCGCTCTGATCTTGTACAGGATAAAGACAGCCCGGCTCCAACACTTTGTAAGCTGGGGTGGGGATCGCGAATGGACCACTCATTAGAACGATTTTTAACTCTTTCGGGACGTAGCAACACCCATGGTTAAAGAGCTCCATTCGTCAAGCAAACCATTACGTCAACCCTTCTTTAACACTGTGTGTGATTAACTTAAAGGCCAACGATGGGATAAAGAATATAAAGATAACATCAGAGTTTTGAAGCGACAGCAGAAACAGACATCGAGGCCCTCCATCACCTTCAATCTGATGGTGAAGGCGAAAGGACGAATACTCACTACCGTAAGGACAGCATCCCATCTATACAGGAACCACATGAAGCTCTATAAATGGGTGAACTACACGACCGCGTAGTAGTCTCTTTATTTGCTGAAGATGAATCTTCCATTTTTGGTCGCTCGAGATGCGATCATGCCCAGAACAAAATTTCTCGGGGACCTTTCGTATCAACGGGAGACGAGCTTTGAATTTGTCGATTTCTTTTTCTTGTTTTTTTTGGCTTTCGGGTGTTCGTATTGAGAATCTGAAACGTGCAGGCTCTGAGGTGGCGTGAGAGGGACAGAGAGTGAGAGATGAAGTGAGCTGAGCTGACCCCCTCCATTCATTGTGCCTGCGGCTTTGTCCTCGACGTCTTTGGAACTTTCTGTGTTTCAAACGTGTTCTGTTCGTACTTGACCCACAGCTGGACTCGATCCAATGAGTGATGATGGGTCTTGGTTGATCTGAGTAAGATCTCGCATTACACCCCCCGGAGAATGGAAAGAGCTGCGCGATAGAAGTGATGATCGGGCTCGAGGATAGCTTTTAAGTCCCAGATTTACAATCTGAAATCTGAAACTTATCATACCTTGGGGTTGCAACCTCATGTTCGTCCAAGTTCGGCAAATTCATTACGGAGAAACTGAGAAAAGAAAACGAGGATAACTGACCCTCCAGTCAAAATGGGCGGCCAAAGAAAAACACGTGTAAATCATGCATCATCTTCAACCCTAAATTTTTTTCTTGTGTTCGTTCAAACACCATCTTCTATCTTCACAGAGACAGAAGAGTAAACTATCGTGAGAGCCTCTAATTCAGACATCACATCGTTTACGAGACATAGCTGTAATATGTGGATTCTCAAGATATTAGATCCCGATTTGAGTGCGCTAAAGGCAATTGGATAGAGGGATGTCTTTGTTGTGGCGGATTTTCAAAGGCATAATATTCAGGGGGAGTAATCCCATAAAACTAGCCATTCCTTTAAAAGGGGGCCAAGGAATCACGACCCTTATCCAATTTTTATCACGCGTTTGTCTTAGGACTGTAAATTAGCCTCATAAATTATATCCATTATGATATCAATACGTTGAACTTCCTATATATGATCAAAATCTCCAAACTTGCATCGACGTGACATGTGTGTTCTTTATCTATAACAAAATCTACTAAACTTTGTTTAACATGACACCGATATCTCAAATTTCTTTTTTGCACTCACCGAGAACTCAACCCCGCATTGATGTATTGAGAATTTAAGATTTTTTTTGGGGTGAATGTATTTTAGAGTTTAGAGTGGCGCGATAAACTTCGGTATACACGATGGACGTATGTTGAGGTTGCAAGCCCAAGGTATCTGTGAAGATTGAACATAACACCATCAGAGGACATACGATAAGACTAAACATAACATTGTCAGATGGAACTTTAGTCTTATCGTTCGAAATGGTCCTTGCGGACCACGTTGCTGTTGCTTTACAAGGAAAAGGAAAAGGGAATTTCCCATTTTGTTTCCATCTTCTTTTGGTTTTGGGAGGCTTTATTGGGTCTTTGAAATTCGCCAACTTTAGCTTCGACTGGTCAAGTTGTTAAAGTTCCATCTGGCCCATGATGGTTTAAGCAGTAATTAGAAAGCCCACAAGTGCGCCGGGAGCAATTAACATATGAGCCATTCCCAGTCCCACCATTCCATCGATTTCAAGATGGGTCGATTTCCATTCTGAAGTTCTGAAGTTCTTCCGGTCAGGATCGATTTTCTGCTTGTGAATTCGGAAATCGATCTGGTTGACTTTGGAATTAGTCCTGATCCGATTGGCCGATTCCAGAGATTGCTCAAAACAAGAGCAACATAGGAATTAAGATTATTGCCAAGTCTACCGAATCGGTCTGTTGATTCGATTCAATCTGGTTTAGCACAAGGAACTAAAAACGGAACCCCTCGAAAACCCATTTTCACACGGGACCATAGGACCTAACCACGAGCATAACTCAAATCTTAGATTCCAAGCGTACCAGTTAGTTATGCACATAGGTCTCCACTTAAAAAAAAAAACCTAATGAATTACATTGGAACGAAAATCTCATGTGAATCTTTGGATCTTGTAATGCTCGTGAGAAATACATCTATATCTTGTTATATACGAACAATTCATCCATATGAAACACACACACACACAAAGCTTTGACAGGCACTGAACTTGTAACTCAGGTTCGCATAATAAGAACAAAAACAATAAAAAAAACAATTATCGAATTTCTACCCAATGGTAATGTAATTTTTTAAATTTTAATTCATTTGATATAATTTTCGAACTTTTAATACATGTTTAGATTAATCCATGAATATACGAAAATATCAGTATTTTGAACTTAAGTTAACGATTTTCGTATCTTTATATAGTTTAAGAATTAGTTTGAACATTTATAAAAGGAAAATTAATGAATCAGGCTGAACAAATGAAAAATTTAGAAAATATATCATATATAATTTAACGATTATGGATGTTATTATCATTCCTACGTAATAAAGCGATGACTAAAGTTTGATCTTTGTAAATACGAGGGCGCATTTGGAAATCAAGAATTGAGCCGATCCTAGCCGGTCTCCGGCTTTCGCAAACGAGATTCAAGAATAACTCTCCCGCAAAAACAAGACCAATGAAATCGTTCCCGCCTGCTCCGGATTGAACCGAAGCCGATGCTTGTCCCGTACTTCACATCAAAGCAGGACCAGTTCTCGGAAGGAGGAAGTGCGAGCTTCGTTTCGAACCTTTCACGTCGAGGAGGGCTGGCTGAGGATTCTCGAGAAACGGAAACCAGCCGCGACCAGCACGCACGGGGAGTTGCGAGAGTGGGAGTCACGACGGAAAACGACAGATCGGAAGGCCATGCCGAGGGCGGCGGCGAGCGGCGATCGGCGCTGGGCGATCGCCTTTTCGGATTGCTGGGCGGTTCGAAAGTGTTCCCAGCTTCCACTCGAGAGCCAGAGCAGCAGACGATGTGCGGATAGCTTTGTCGTTTTGCTCCGACTGGCCGCAGTGACGTCGCTATCCCTATTGCCAAATAAAGGCATCCCCGTCTTTGCCCTCCTTTCTCACGCTCCCTCCTTACCCAGCACCCGAAAAACTCTGTTTTCCGCCTGCTATCTCTCTCTTCTTCTTTTTTTACTGTATTTTTCTTCATAATTGGGTCCCTTCTTTTGTTCCTTTTGCATTGGATTCGAGACTTCGAGACTTCGAACCCCAACCGCAACGCTCGTGGAGAAAGATGAACTTCTGGGCCGTTCTCGGCCCACCTAATGAACTTCGACACGACAAAGTTGGCGGTGGATTTTGCCTCCCTCGCCCCAAAAACACCGGAAACGTGAAAGGATTCCTATCATGTTCCTGGACAGTGGCAAAGGATTACGGCCTTCTATTTGGTCCACTGGAAGTTACAGCATACTTTCTTCACTAACGGGGCTATGATATTGTTTTAACAACTGCATTTTATGACTGGTCGTGCCAAAAACGGTATTCTCCGATCGCTTACTCCGATAAAAATTATTCTCCGATCGCTTACTCCGATAAAAATGCAACGATAATTTCCAGCATGTTACGGATAGGAATTAGCCATGCATAATAAGATTTGAGCTGCACCCGTTTGCTATTCCATACTGCATATGGAGATCGTTTCCTCCATTGATGGAGGAGAGAACAGATGATGAGAGTGCGCAAGGAGTTACAGCTCCGATGAATGTATTCACGTCGTGTTTTTTTCTAAAGGAAGGCGTCTATGCTCTCAATGATTAACCAAGCAACGATCATTAATAATAGGAATGGTCATCTCATATTCAGTATGAAGTAATGCATACATAAGTATGGGATCCGTAGCCCAGATTCCCATTATGAAGAGGTGAACTAGTCCAATCCAAACCGATCCTACAGCATGACAGATGCACTCCATGACCATACTGAACTACTAAATATTTGTCCCTTCATCTTCGTTCTCGCATTAATCATAGACTAAACATAACATAAGAGGGTAGATGACATAGCTGTTATTGGTCCTGTGGATATCGAGACGGTCGTTTATGGACTCGGAGGCGGGGGTGACAAGAAAGGGAGGGTAGGAATCCCGGGGACCTGAGGAATCGAAGACGGCGTGGGTGGAAACACAAGAGAAGGAACTGTGGGAAGTGCAGGAATAGAAGAAAAAGGAGAGAGGGGAGGGAGATTCACTCCTGGAAGTGCAGGTATAGATGGTATGGTGGGAAGAGTGGGGGTGGTCGGAGCAGTAGGTACGGTCGGCACTTGCAGGAGTCGACGGGACCGAAGATCGGGGATGGTCGGAACAGTAGGTACAATCGGCACTTGCAGAAGTCGACGAGGGGAAGCAGCTTCGCCCGTTCCGCAGCTCGTGATAGCAAGAATCGCTACAAGGAAGGCGAAGAAGTAAGCAAGAGAAGCCATGACTCCTGGGGAGACGTGACAGATGAAACTGATCTTGTGTGTACTGCTTTTGATGAATTACGAGGCGCAAGAGTGGGGTTGATATTTATAGGGGAAAATTCGGCTCTTCATGAACAAATGTGACTTTAATTCAGGAATGGTTAAGCTTCAGAGTGGTTAGGAAATTACACAAAGGACTGTTGGGATTGGCATTTATTGTTTTTAGGTGATTATCTCACAAGTTACAAGTAATCTCTGCCGTGCCCACTCTAATTCCTAGGACCTTAAACGCAGTAAGTTGGATGTCAAAACTTATCAAGGCCTCCTCTGAATCTTCCAAAGAACATCGATTAAGAATCCAAAATCACAAAGACAATGACAATGCATGGCATCGTTAGTCAAGGAGACGAAATGCCATTAAGGGATCCAAATGAACAATGCGTAGTCCGTCGTTTCGTTAGACGTGGAAGATTCATGTTGATTAATGAAACCACCTTTCGGGCTTCAACAGATTGCTCCTGAGCCGAAACGACAAGTAAAACAGAGAATACAACTGCCCAACTTACCTAATTAATGACCAGCTTTCACTGATTCAGCTTAAAGAGGTGGTTGGCGCTTCCTGCGATGAAAGAAAGAAAGTGTAGGCGTGCAAAGAATACTGATTCGTACATGTAAACGTGGTTAGGTGACATCGTTTCATTGATATGATGTAGAGATACTAGGTTTCCAATTCCGAACGGTGTGTTCTTTTCTCCTTTTTCGACCTGCTTTCCTCCGACATCTCGTGTCCTTTATCGGAAGAAGATTGGATGGTTCTTTACACCAACAATTCACCATTGGGACTTCACTTACCTAAGCGGAATTCCTGTTAATCTTATTTACTATCCAACTACACTCTTCGTTTCCATGCATCCTTACTTTCAAAAATTAATTCGGCCACACTCTCGATCTCGAGAGAATGTATAAGTAAAGCTCTTCTGGCGAAATATGCTCCCCATGCGCGACAAATCATATCAAATTCCGTGTAAATTTGCACGCCATCGACTATTGTCATTCATGGAGTTCTAGGTAGTTCAGGCCTTGACGAGGAAAAATCTTATACCATTAGCCAGCACCTTGCACTTGTTCCAGCTTAAAAGTTAAAAGTAAGTCTCGCTCCCTGAGAAACACCAGGTCTTCGTGGTGATAGTACCAGCTGCACAACTTATCTTGCCAGACGTTTGACGGTAAAAGATCTCTGCCTAATGTACTAAATAGGTAAGACTCGAGGGCAATTTTAGTTCTTAGTTAATACGGGTAGACACATAAATTTTTGAAAGTCTTCTCTTCGTCTCCTCTCTTCGTTCGAAAGAATGCATGAAGGTCTGACTCTGAAGCTGGGCAACCCCATGGTCGGTGTTAATTATTTTAAGGACATGCAATACGTCCACTATTCAGCTGATGGTTAGTCCAGAATAAAAAGAATCCAGCTAAACACGAGACATTCAACAAAAGAGGGAGCAAGGTTCAACAAATTTAGGCCATTACGACGTCGCAATCAAAATATGCTCTAGAAAAAGAGCCTAAACCGATTGGAACAGAGAGAAAATATACTAATTTGTCTCAGATATTCTCAAAGCTGTGTTGAATGCTTTCTTGCTGCAAAAAGTGTTTGCAGGATCAGTTTTAATGAAAATTAGAGACAACTAGCAGGATTGTCACCAACAGCTGGACTGAGTCTACCAGCTTGTTGTACTCTATTGATCAGCCACTCATCAGAACAGAACCTACATGGATTTGCAGCATGCAGGAGCTCCGAAGGCATAGAAATATTTCAGGTAAAAGAACGTTCGTTTCTTGAAAGTTAGGCTAAACAACCTCGGCAAGCACCTCTTCCCATAGTACATGATGAAGGCATTGAGATTCTCAAATCTTTGAACTTTGGAACCATCTTGCTGGATTAGAAAGGCAAATTTGACATCCCAAACTTCATGCTTTCCATGCACAAGTTGATTCAGCTCTAGCTAGGTGTTGTTTGACCCCAAAGAGTACTCAGAAGCATCAACAATCTCGAAATTGTCAAGCTCCGTCCGTGGTTTTCTCTGCAAAGAAAAATAACACTCTTACCCCATCAGAGGTGCAGTAAATTGAAATGATCCAGTCAAATGTTTTCCCCCATCAGCAATCCGTTTCACTGAAATGAAAAAAAAAAAAAAAAGGCTGGAAAACTTCCTTAACCAATATGTTGCAGATTTAAACAAGTAATAACAAACAGGTAAGGAGTTGCAACCAGAAAAAAAAAAAAAAAATTCCCAGACCTGGCACCAAGTTCCACAGAAGGATTTCTCTCAACCTTCTGGTATATTTTGGAAATAGTAAAAGAACATTTATACAGTCACAGTTATTCGACTAGAGTTATTAACCCTGCTGATGATCCCATCAATACCTCTGAGCATCAGAAGGGGGTTATTGCCACCTAAAATGTCCATATAAGATGATACTAAAAACAAGGTCCTGAGTTCAAAATGGTTCACATAGTCAGTTATTGCAATTCTACATCCAATTGGTGTGATGTTACCAATGTATCCTAGGTGACATAATCCAAAATCCGCACATCAGAAATTGGCAACAGGAATAGGATACAGGTTGACCATAATAACCTTCAAAATTCAACTTGCCCCAAAGAGAAGCAAAATTGATACATTGCCTTTTTTTGAGAAACTTCAAGTGGCCAGTCCAAGCCATGTTGAGAAGAGAAGTTTAAACATGATGATTGGATTAAAGCTCAACAGAAAACATGAAGTGCAATCAGTAACAGTACATTTATCTTCGATCAACTGCTCAAGGAAAAGATGTGTATTTTTTAATTACTTTAATGAACAGAAATGGGGGTATGACGTGCATTGCAGAAAGCAAGTGGCACAGGGCTACGGATGAATACATAAAATCACTTGTTTATTCCCTAGTAGGATACTGGCAAGATAGCCTAGCTCAAGATTAGCGCCTTTTTTTCATATATGGAATGCCCTATTGTAACATCAGCAGTATTGCCTCCACTACTCATTCTCCGAGAAGTTCATGAGTGAAACAATCGCAAGAAATTGCTAGCCTTAATCTTTGGGGACATGTATGATGATGACAAAAGATCTTCAGAAGCGATACAGAATAATTAGCATCACCAATGGCATAAGAGGATTATGAAGCAAATTGCAAGCATTCAATAAGCATGAAAAAATGGATACCGGGGGGTGAGGCTGTTGATAGCATACGGTCAATGTTGTCCAGACGCCGCTGTATAGATCTTAAAGCCACATTCATTGATGACACTCTATTTCTAATGCTGGAGATCCTGGCAGCATGTTGCGTGATGAATTGTGAGGGTGCATCTGCCAGTAACCGATCAAGCTCTGCCAGAAAATAAAAGAAAATTCAACGTAACAAATTTGACCTACCTAATGTAATTGCAGATTCAGCCAAGAAACAACATGGCACTTGAGGAGAAAGAAATTGGCTGGCTCTTGCAATATGTTGCTCAACATGTACAAGTAGATACAGTCTAGTATTAATCCACCCATAGATATCTGATTGTCTCTTCATTAATGATACTAACTCTTTCGATCTGTAAAGCTAGATTCAACCTTAAGTTGCAATCAGTTAGAAGGTATAGAGCTGTTTATTACGTCACTGATAACAATTAGGCAAGAGAAGCTAGTCGCTTACCATGACATGTCTCCTAAGCTTTGAGAGATTACATAATTACTAAGGCCACTTCTTCATTGTTCATAATCGGGTCACCACACTTGCAAAAATTCCAATCAAGTTATTAGAGGCCATTGTTTTCTATGCGCAGCTCGGTCAACCATCCATTGAAAGCCCCTAAAAAAAACTAACAGTTGTCACGAAGAATGACGGGAGTACTCGATTTCCCAGCATTCAGTTGTTCCCTTTTAAAGGAAATGAAGACGATTCAAATTCAAACCAACCCAAAAATCACGATAATCTGATTGCTACAAAGACATCATCAAAGTACACCAAACGTGAATAACTGAAAAGGTATTCACTCTCCTGGCTAAACATGATCAGACCAGATTGAACAACGATACTTCCAAAAACCTAGCAAGAACGGGTGATGAGATTGAAAATCCAAATTGATATCTACGTGCATGTGAATCAGGAGAACGCCAATCTTGAGGAAGAGAGAATGAATTGAGTACCGCTCGTGAGACAACCGATGGAGGAGGAGAGATGGTCCTGGCTCTTGAGAGTGTCCTGAGCTCTGGAATCGAAGTCTTTGATGACGGAGACCAGAACCGACGATATTCCTTTGGCGACCGCGCCGCCGGAACTCCGGTCGCCGGCCCCCTCGTCGCCGCCCTGATTAGAAGATTCGGGAGCCTCGCACTTGTCCGCATTCGGAGGAACGCCGACGCTCGCGCTCTCGTCGTTGGGATCGCAACTGGCGTCACCCGTCTCCATGGCGTCGTCGCGTCGTTGATCGGCACTAAGAATTGTCGACTCAATTCCTAAAGGGGACAATTCGCAGCAGAAGGGTGAATTTAGAAAGAAATTTTTTTGCGAAATAACAAAATTTATAGCTGGGATTTTAAGTACTCTTTTTGTTTTTTTCTTGATTAGACATAGTGTTAGTAACCTGCGCACGAACAACTGGGAAAACAATTACAAACATTAGAGTCCTTGGTCTAGGCTTGATGAATAATGACCAAGGCATCCAACATCGAGGTATAGGCACTTAGGTTCGGGGCCCAGCCTTGATGGACCCAAGCGTAGGCATTAAGGTCCTCGGCCTAGCCTTGATCGACTTGAGGTGTAGCCTCTATGGACTCGAGCATGGCCATTGTAGACCTAGGCCTGCTTGTTGGGGATTCAAGCTTAGGTAGTAGGATATAAGGCTCGGCCTTTGTGGACTTGGGCTAGGTGTCGAGCTATTGGACATGAGCACAAGAGCTTTGTGATCAACCTCGACGAACCTAGCCATAGGCATTGAGATCCAAATATTGGCACCAAGGTGATGGGCTCGAGCACCACGATAAACCTGCTCAAGCCGTGGCTGAACCTGAGTATCAGAGACCTAATCCTGGACACTAAGGAGGATGTTGGAACCGGCATTGACATTTCCGCCCTAAGTATAAAGTTTCGGATCAATTGCCAATATCCAATCACAATTGAGGAAATGATATTCAATTTTTAAAAAGGAAATTACTTTCTTGAATTTAAACATAAACGATTCATGTACTATAAAAGGATTTTCTATTAATTCATTTTCCTAAGCAAATCCAATGCCAAAAAAGTATTTTTTACGAAAGGAATGGACCCTTAGGTAATCTATGTTAGACTAAATGGTTTGGCGACCAAAACTAGCAATATACATTTGGTTTAATTGGAGAATAAGCATGTTCTTTCTTCTTCTTCTTCTTTTGAAAAACGAAGTAAATAAGTAAACAAAGTTTAAACAGAAGATACGGATATCCAAGGGCGCAGATAGAAATCAAATACGATCGTCCCTAAAATTTAAGATACCGAATTCGTCCCACGTCCCACGGCACGGTGTCATGACTTTGGCAGTATGTCACCAAATTTACTTCCATCTTATAAAACTTGAAATTAAAGGTTTATAATTTGTTAATCAGATGGCCTTAAAACATTTGAATGCATAAGACAACAGCCTCCACAACCATTGCATCCTTTTCATCATCATCTAACCCATCGCGAGGGGAACGAACGAGACAGGAATAAAGGGAGAGGGAATGAAGGATGATAGAATTGAAGTCCTGAAGAAACCGATGGAAAATGGAAGAAAGTTTTCAGGCAGTCTCCCTTTTGCCCTATGGAGGGGACTGTTCTCACTTGCAAAGCACCATTCTTGATGGAAACTGTGGTTCAGAGCGTCACTAGATGTGATCAAAAGTATGGTACGAATCGACCAGGATACAACCATGAAACACCGAGGCAGATGGCAAGACCAACATTACATGGTATTCATGCTGCTTCTGCCATAGGAATGCACTACTTTCTCATCACTTAATGTTACAGCCTCCGTGTAAATATTTCGCACTCGTTTTTCTTGGGAAAGTCCCTGTGCACAAACCATCGAAATGCTCATTTTTAGGGCAACGTTTTTTAAACACGTCAACATTGCCCATGATCCTTAGCAGCATATACAAGCTTGACCAGTAGACGGGAGTACCTGAGACAAACAATGAGCGCCAAAAGAACAACATGTGCGGTTCTTCTTCTTCTTCTTCTATACATTCTAGAAGCATGAGCAAGTAAAATGGCTGAAAGCAGTCTTTGTCCCAACAAAAATGTACAGGATAAGTATGATCTTAATCCGACTGGCCCAAAGCAGCTTGTACCTGCAGGATGATACCACATACGGCTAAGGTAAACAAAAGGGCCGCTATTTGGTTCTCTTCGCTACCAGTGGCTATCTATAATTTCATATAGGTACACCCTCCAGGCGATACTGCATAACAAGTCTTTCCACAGTGCTCTGTCTCAGGAATTGCTTCACTAGCAGCTCTTTCAAAACTTCTGCCGCCAATGCTATCTCGTCTTCATGGGCCAGTCCTTCCACCAGAATGGTATATGTTGTTTCGTTAGGCACGTTCCCTTTCTCAATCATCATCACAAAAGCCTCCAAGGCCAAATCTGTCCTCCGCGACTTGCAGAAACCGAGTAGAAGCGCATTGTAATTGTCTACATCTGGCTTCTGCTCATTTTCCTCCATTATACCAAAGATTTCGATGGCCTCATCTAGCATACCCTCCAGGCATAAGCCTCTGATCAGAGATGAGTACGTATATGAATCAGGAGTAAAACCGTGTTTTGTCATTTCGTAAAGAAGCTGGAAAGCTGCATAAGTGTTCCCTTTTCTGCACAAACTCGAGATGATGCTCTTGTAGAATTCGCGCATCGTGGAACTCTGCTTGGTACCCAAGCTATGAATAATGGAAAATGCCTTCTGTGTCTTACCCTCTTCACAAAGAATAGCAACTGCATTGTAAGTTCCCTCATTAGGATTACATCGCCGATAAATCATCTGGTCTAGACAGTTAACTACAAGATCAACCTTCCCTTCTTTACAAAGCCGGGCAAGTATCGGATTATAGGTAGTTGCCGTGGGCTTGAATTGTCCACGTGTCATTTCCTCCAATACCTCCAGAGCTTGTTCAGTCTTGCCATGGAGGGCAAGCGAACTGATCAATATGTTGTAAGTGACTATGGAAGGGGCACGATCCCCACCATCCATCTCGGCTAAAAGCTCATTCGCCTCCTCCCACCTCCCTTCATAGCACAAACTCCTCAACAAAATATTGTAGCTAACTACATTAGGACTGAACCCTCTTGACGGCAAATTCCTAAAGAACTTGATTGCCTCTTCTGTCTTGCCTTCCTTGCACAAACCAGTCAGCAGAACATTATAACTAACCAAATTCGGCTTCCCGCCCTTAGCCACAATCTCTTTCAGAAGCCTCATCGCTTCTTTCACCCCTCTTTCTTTGTAAGCAGCCTCAAGCAAGAATGAGTACGTGAAAGCATTTGGAACCAACCCCTTCCGCATCAATTTATCCAAGAGCTGAAGGCTCCGGCTAAAGTTTCCATGCATGCAAAGGCCCCGGATAATCGAATTGTAGGTGACTGTGTTGGTCGGGTACCCATATTGTTCCATTTTCTCAACGAGCTGCATCGCATGCCCGACATTACCCCTTTTGCACAAATGGCTCACCAGATAAGTGTATGAAGCTGCATTAGGAATGATTCCGGAACTGGCCATCATCTCCATGACCCTGATTGCCCTTTTCAGCTTATTGGCCTTGCACAGATCATACAAGAGCTGAGTTGCTTGGTTGACATCAGGCTTTTGGCCCTTCGCGACCATGTAATCCAAATTCTGAAATGCATCATTGAGTCTGAGGTCTTTGCCTCTTGGATCCGTCTTGCCCAGCCTCCAACTGGGCAACGCAGAAACCGCGTCCTTGGAAGAAATGGTGATCTGGGTAGATGCCAGAGCTCTGGCAAAGCCCTTGCTCAGAGAGAAGGAGTGCAAATTTGGCACATGGGAGTAAAACCCACGAGACTTCCTTGAGTATCCTAAAGATGGCTTTGAGACTGGAGACATTAAGTTGAGCAGAATTGCCATTGATAATCGAAATACAATCCAACTTAAACCTGATCAGACATCTTATTTCAATGGAGCTTACAGTAGAAATCTTGAATTGTAAATGAGCAATCAACTCCTACAGTCAGATATGCACAGAGGAGGAGGAAAAATGATAGCTTTCGCTGGAAAAAAAACCTTCTGC
The DNA here is from genome assembly GCA_019926035.1 of Melaleuca alternifolia. NCBI lineage: Eukaryota > Viridiplantae > Streptophyta > Magnoliopsida > Myrtales > Myrtaceae > Melaleuca > Melaleuca alternifolia. The sequence continues at coordinate 928,439 of JAGKPW010000119.1, read as the reverse complement.
AAGAATAAGCAACCGGGATTGAAAACGAAAAGGAGGGAGAAGAAGGAAGGAACGCAGGTTGAGCACATACACTAGTTTTAGTTCAGGTTTGCCAGAGAAACGACATGAAAGGCTGGGCCAAGAAGTATCCACAAAAGATCTAGATGACGATGCTCTTTTGCAATATCATTTGGGTATAATTTCTCTTTTTTCGGCTTTCTGAGGTGAAGACATGTAGCCACAAATCCCGTCCACAGCTCCCTCCGCCGTTATCTTTTAGAGAAAGTACAGCGCTCAAAGGAGAAGGAAAGAAGGTTACAAAAACAAAAAATTTAAGAGGCATACTTTGAATTTTTAATTTATTTAATATAATTTTTAAATTTTATACCGATATAAAATACCATCTCTTAATATTTAATTTATTCGATATAATTCTAAATTTCTTACATATGTAAATGTTTGATTTGATCTTCAAACTATAAAAATATTCAGAATTGTTCTTAATTTTGAATTAATAGAATGATAATATTAAATATTTTTATATAATTTAAATAAAAAAATTCAGGAATTATATTTAATAAATTAAATTAACATTTAATGTATTCGATATAATTTTATATTTCTTAGATAAGTATATATTCGATTTGATCTTCAAATTATAAAAATATTCAGAATTATCCTTAATTTTGATTAATAGAATGATAATATTAAATATTTATATATAATTTAAATTAAAAATTCAGAAATTGTATTTGATAAGTTAAAAGGTCAAGTATGACCTCATAAAACTAGGTGAAATTATTGATTTTATGTTAAATTAAAAGTTTGGGATCATTTTGCAATTGGATAGTGTCGCGCGCTCAGGGAATGCGTGTCAGCACGCGCTGTGTATCGAGAGCCCATTGCCGGGAGAAGCACTCTGGCGGCGAGATCATACTTTTCCGACGACGAAAGGGTCGGCGACGTCACCGATCACGCTTCTCTACGGGCGACGAACTCCCCAGTTGGGTGCTCCATCGAGTTCCAGGTGGTCAGGCTGTCAAATCCGACTTAGCGAGAAGAGAAATGAAAGCGAGCAAACGCAGAGCAGAGACCAAGAGCATCCAGCTCAACACTCTCCACCACCGCCTCCGTGATGCTCTTCATCTCTGCACCAGGTTCCTCTTCTCCTCTCCTTGTAGTTCCATGTTGATTTCTTGAAGGAGAGCATGAATCTGTAGACCAGCGGCTTCGAGAGATTCGCTAGTCGGTGACGAGCAGCTTTTGAGTCTGGTTCGTGGAGTTTGACTGTGGTTGTGATTGAGAATTCTTTGTTGCGTGTAGATATCGCGATGGAGGTAGGATGAGATGGGAGTGCAGGGACATCGAGACGCAGAGATACGTGCTTCGGTCAATTGTTGCTTTTCTCGATTGCGTTTCGGAGGAGACGTCGAGCAATCCGCTTCTGAAGGTGAGGTGCTCGATGAGTGATCGTGCTTTATAGATTAATGAGGCTTTGATGCCTGATTTGCACTTTGTTTCTCTCTCTCTCTCTCTCTCTCTCTCTCTCTCTCTCTCTTTTCAATTTGCCTTGATGAGTCTGCTGCTTTTTCAAAGAAATGCCTTCTCTAGGAGCTTATAGTTTCTTAATGAATGGAGTTTGATCATAATTGCTTCACTTTTGATTATCTCATCAGTGTTGATGTTCAACTGAGGACACTAATTAAATTGGATAGTTTTCTCATTTCTTCGAATGATCTAGTTCCTTGGCAATAATATGCACTTATGTCTTAAAACCATGTTGAGAGTTTTCAATTTTTCTCTGTGGATTGTTCTCAGCAACAATAATGGAAGTTCCAATGTTCTGCTTGTCTATCATATGGAGTATGCCCATCTCCTTCAGTTGATCACCAGCACTATGGCTAATTACACTCATTTTGAGCTTCTTGCTATTGTAGGAATTGTTTTTAACTTAGGTTGATGTACAATGGCATTTCCTGGTCTCCTCCCCTGTCCCCTTTTGTTGTTCACATTCACTTTATCTTCTCAGGATTCAGTTGAAGATATAGTTGGGGCATTGGTGGGTATTCTTCACCAGAAAAGTGAAGCCACAACTAGCATAGCAGCGGATGCAGTCTGCAAGTTGGCCAGTGTCTTAACAACTTCTGTTCTGCAACCATATCTTCCAGATCTTGTTCATCCTTTGTCATCCTTGTCAATTTCCCATCAGTTACAAGTTGCTATTCCATCTTCAAGAGCCTTGAGTGTTCTGCTTTCAAATATAAGCAAAAAGAAGGAGAATGAAGTCTGGGAAGTTCTTGATAAAAAAGATATTACAAACTACCTAATGAAAAATACACTAGATTTCTCTTCCAGCACTAGCTCAAATGTGTATTTACAAGAGATGTTAGCTTTATTGGCCATAATACTGTTGAGGTGGCCTCAATCCAGATATCAAGTTTGGAGTAATGTGAGTTTTATGCATATGTTGGAGGGTTTCTGTGTAAACCCTGACCCTTCCTTTGGAATTGCTCTCTTGAAGTTGTATTCTGCCATAGGTACTCTGACACTTTGTAGTACAGTTAGAAAGCTTTAATATTTGTGCTGGAATTATATTTTGTTAGGCCTATGATACTTCTGTTGTAAAATTGCTGATACTGCATAACAGCTCTATGCAGTTATGGTGCCAACAGTATTCTGGAACATGGTGAAACTATTGTCGGCACAATGGTACGCTTTATGGGAAGTTCAAACCTGCTGTCAGTTCGAATTGAGGGATTTAAACTAGCACAATGTTTAATGGTAATACTTCGGTTTTCTTTGCTGGATACTCGATTATATTCTTATCTGCTTATGACAAGATTGCTCCATCCTCTTCTGCTGTGATGAGTTGTATGGATGACCTTGTTCTGTTGTTGGGCTCAGTTGACTGAACGGGGATGCTCAAGAGTGGTCAGCATGTGTTGTGAGCCAATTGTAGAAGCCATAGTATGTGCAATGAATGAGCGGAAGTTGAAAGAGGGAAAAGGTGCTAATGACCAGATTTCTTTGATGATTGAAGCATGTCGTTTGGCAATGATTACTCGTTGGCCAGGGAAGCATCATCTTTACTTTTGGAAAAAGGGGATTAGCAAAGTTCTTGTTGATATTCTTATGCCGAACTTTGTTAAGAAGTATCCTTCTTATCACTCATACCCACCAGAGGAGCAAATTGCCATAGCACGGAAGAATCTCATTGATGATCCTTTTCTGGTTTTAAGGCCATATGCATGGGACATTCTTGGGTGGCTTGCAATAAGATGTGCTGAAGACTTTGATCTCAAGTTTTCTGAAGATGAAGCTTATTTTGACATTCTTATAGCGGCCATGTGGTATGTTTTCGTTAATATTTGGCGCCTAGAGTTTGCTGTTCTTAGTGATCTTCCTGCACTATTCTTTATTTATTGTATTTGCCTGGTTGCGCTTTTGACGAAATATGTATTTTCTTTCAACTTTCTGATTGTCAATGTATGTTCTTTCATAGTGTAGCTTTTGAGGACATAATTGGCAGAGGGAACCAGCTGTGCCATGATGATGTCATCAGTACCTTTAGAAGTGAATCAGCTGTGCGAGTAGTCCTAATGATGATTTTCTCTTCTTGCAAATACATTTCATCAAAGGCTAAAAGTATGCTTTGTGAGGTTCTGAATTCCAGTGGTGAGAGGTATCTAAAGCAATTGCTTTACACACTAAAATCCCCATCATCTGGAGTTAACCTTGGGATGCCAAATCTGGTTCACATTGTTATAAGTTTAATGGGTCTGACATGCTTTTTGGCTTTGCCTCAATATCGAGAGTTTATTGTGGAAGGCTCAAAGACACTAGTGTCTTATATGATGCAACGCCCAACAGAATCATTCTGTATACCAAGATCAAATTATGCCCTACATCTCAAGAGCATCTTGCCTGGTAGACCTTGTTGCTTTTTTCATCCAGAGTGGGAAGGAAAAGACGTTATTTTGTTCCATAATTTGTGGGGCCTGTCAGTGTCAATTCATCATTCTGGCTCCAAAAGTAAATGTTCAATCATGGCTGTTCTTCAGACAGAAAATGTCAGGACTGATTTAGTTAACAAGCTCCTGGAAATCTGCAAGGACGCTTCTAATTGTGGGGCTAGGTGGTTTGCTTCATACATACTAACCTACTTCAGCTACTTTGGTTTTCCTTCAGAATTAGGGTTAAAAATAGGGAAAGCACTTAATCATGAGGATTACGCTGATATAGAGCTGATTCTTGCCGATGGTACTTCATTCTGTGTCCACGGGGTTCTTCTTATGGTCAGGTGTCCTTCATTATTGCCTCCTGAACAGCCTTTCGATGGGCAAACATATGATGATGCTTCAGTCACTGATGACAGTAATAACTGGTGCAGAAAGTTCCGGAAAGAGATTCGGTTATCTTCTCACATTAATCGCCTAGAACTGGAGAAATTGTTGGAGTATGTCTATTCAGGGCATGTACAAGCTGAAGAAGATTCTTTAAAGAAGTTAAAAATTCTTGCGAGACGCTGTGACCTGCATCACTTATCTGAGCTACTTTCAAGGAGAATCCCTGAATGGGCTACCGAGATCCCCAGCTTTGATCTCAAACCAGCTCTTGGTCAAGGGAGGCATACGTTTTGGTAAGTTTTAAGGCCTCTCTCTCTCTCTCTCTCTCTCTCTCTCTCTGTGAATATCGCCATTTTTTAAATCTTTCATTTCATGGATACTTGAGTAACTGATTGGATTGACACCTCTGACCTGACTGACCATTTTCGATGTACTTGAGCAGAGCATTCAATTTTAGTTCCTTTTTGGGGCTATTAAGTGATTCAGCCTTAGTTGTATTAATCATTAGCATACTTAGCCAGCATTCTGATGGATCTCTTCATCTTTGCATTTTGTTTACATCCAGCACCATGGATCTCCAGTACCTTATTGCTCTGAAACTTGTGTTTTGACAATTTTTCTGGGCTTTACAAAGTATCTTGCTTCATTGGAGGCATCAAACTGCTAGTAACGCATCCTAAGCAAAAACTCAAATGCTCGTCATGCATCACTTTTTGCGTGTTTAACAGAACTTTTTATACCTCCTCAATTTGTTACTGGATTTAGATATCCTGCATATGACATTCTGTAAACTGCTCCTATTTTCCTGTTAGCTATAAGCAAGCTTGATTCTGTCCCAGGGACATAATCTTGGAATCTAAAGCGACTGAACTGAGTTGGACATGCTCTATTTGCTCTGTGTCTGTTCCACACATGCATGTTCACCGAATAATTTTATGGGCAAGCTGTGATTATCTGCAAGCATTGTTGCAATCAGGGATGCAAGAAAGGTATGTGCTTGTTTGTGTCATGTCTCTTTTTATTCCTCATATTTCCAGTGCGCTTTTGCTGTGTATGGATATTGATCTCAAATCCCTATGCATCTCGTCAGCATGGAGGAAGATCTTTCTGTGATTCAATCTTCAGCTACAAACCGAATTAACCATATGTCGTAAAATTTGTCATTCATTGTTTAAACATCTAGTCAGCATGGAGAAGGAAGTATGATCTCGTCCCCTGTTACAAGCTGGAGTATCCTTCTCGTGAGATCTGTCACTTTACTATTAAAAACTCCAAATGTATAACACTTCCCATTTTTCTTGATGTGAATCCTAGAAAGAGCAGAAGTGTGCCTCTGCTTTATATATGCAATCCTTAAAGCTTTATTTAAACCTTCTTGTTTCAAATCCAATTATAACTTGATCCTTTTTGGGACCAGAAATTATAACTTGGTGGACCTTCTTTGTCTTCGTGAATAGTTTTCATGTCTTGTCAAGGTTCTTGTCCGCTAAAGTGTTCAGGGGGACTAAGCAATGACTTTCATGTTTCTATTGAGAGTGGCGATTTTATTTGAAAGGGGCTTTGATTTGTGATTAGTTCTACTCAAGGGCAAGGAGGAAAATTCTGCGTACACTCGTGAGACTTGCTACTTTTTGGGTTTTCTCACTATAATATATTGTCATTCTGCAGCCAATCACAAATTCTGAAGGTACCTGTCAGTTGGGAAGCTTTAGTTAAACTAGTAAGTTGGTTCTATTCTTCTGAACTTCCTGAACCCCCATCTGGTTGCTTATGGAGGAACATGGGTAGAAAGGAGAAGCTCCACCAGCTAGAGCTGTATGTTGAGCTTTCTTGGTTGGCGGACTTCTGGCTCCTGGAGGACATTCAGGAAGCATGTTTTAGGATTGTAGACAATGGCCTATCTTCCACGGGACACTCGTCTGTCAAGATTCTCCAAATGGCGGCAAATTTGTCTCAATGGAAATTGGCAGAAGCTGCAGCGAATCATGTTGCTCCATCTTACCGTCAACTGCGTGAGTCTGGCGAGCTTGATGGATTAGACGAAATGCTCATCGAAATGGTTCGCGCTGCCTCTGTACGACTTTCACAGAGCAGGAGGTAGTAACTCCAAACTCGTTGAAGAAGAGCGGGTACAAAGTGGGCTCGACATTTTGCCATTTCAACGGATTAAACAAATGGGTCTTTGAAGCAAGGAAGCACGTGGGGCGATTCTTTTTCTGAGAAAGCATGCTTTGATGGGGAGCTAAGCCTATTACTCGACCAGATCTTATGAACCAGCAGCTTCCTCGAGAAGTTCCGTCTCTGGGGGGACGGCAAGTGTAAGACCGCACGTTGCACAGTAGTACACCGATATTCATCAGCCCGCTTGACTAGGCGTCGGTTTCATTCTTATGATTCTCTCGGTTGTCATCTCAAGCAATCGAGAGCATCCATTGTACGCATTTCCGGTTGTTCAATAGAAACACATTCATGGCATTTTTTGGACCGATCCGTTCATCTCCTAGCATCGCCATTACACCCGGGAACGCTCTTTATTACGGCGGAACAGCCCCACTGTACGAAACAGAAGAAAGATCAGATTGTCTTTTTGAGGTAGTTGGATGGAGAGAGGCATTCTGTATTGTAAAGATCCACTCCTTGATTTTGTTTTCATGTCCTCGTCCCGTTTTAGGCACTCACCGCCTAAATCAGCAGCTGCACATTAATAAGAGAACTTTCGAGGAAAAGACGCGCACCATCGTGGCTCACCAAAAAAAAAAAAAAAAGATAAACAAACCGTAATAACAAAAAGAAATATAACCGACTGCGATTAATCCCTGGAGCTTCAAGAGAATTTCACAGTACAGAAATCAAGATTTAACAGCACAAGAAGAAGTGTGTAGGAGTACACACGAGCCAAAATTAAGAGAAGACCTTAGCAATACTGACTATTTCAGAAGTAAATCCTACGCTCGACCTTGTGACAAACCGTCACGAACCATCAATATCTTCCCCACCCTACCCCACCATTTGCTACTCGTAAGTTTAAAAGGATATAAACACCACAAAAAACCGTTCCCACCTCCACGAAATAATAGGTACAGGAACGTGGGATGCCCCTTCTACACCTGCCCTGTACAAAACCATACCCCTTGTTCCGGACCCGCATCCGTAACTCAAAAACAGAGCAACAAAACACGCTCCAAAGTCGGCAAAAACTGGAAGCTACTACTCTAGTAGGGGCGGAAAGAAGAAAGGAGATCTGAAGTTGGGTACAAGCATAAAACTGCCGGAAAGTCTCCCCAGGAAAAAAAAATATTTAAGAAGCTAAAAACAAGTCCTTGAACGGAACTAAATTGACGAGGGACCAAGAGTGCCCCTCAACTCCCACTTCATACTTTGCCGTGGCTCCCTCCTGTCCACACTTATTGAGATGCACTTGCTTAATGCGAAGAAACGAGGGAACACGGACCCTTTTGATGCATGTCACGCACGCGACTTTTTCCATAACGCTAATGCCGTACATTTGGAGCTCTGGTGCAGCATTCTATTAACTTAACACCGACTCAGAGCTCATTTGACCACCATTCCCCCCTTCATGGCTGTTAAGTCCAACCACAGGCATTGACCTTTGAGCAAAATCCAACAGCAGCTTCCTCTGGTGCTCATTTGTGTGGGGAAGACTTGCTCGTAGCAGCTCAACCGGCATGTCCCGACTAATAGCTTTAGCTGCGTCGGCACCAATTACAGGCATGCTCGTCATTGGGGCTTGCATTAGCAGCGATTGCATTACGCTGTCGTACTTGTTTACACAATATTTGGTGAGAAGAACATAAAACTCATCAAATGAAGCCTGCCATAGTTGTCGATTAGTGATGGTATAGTTGGTGCCAGCATGAGGATCAGTTAGGAGCTCAGTTGCCCTCTCAAGAACTGATTTGAGAATAAGAGACGCACCGTCTCCAGAAGGACTACCAAGGGGACGGAGGGGTGGCTGCTCTGAAGAACAGACCACAGCCGCAAGGCAGGCACTCAATGAACCAAGATCCATGCCACGCACAGAGTGTGAAACCACCCTTGCAAGCTTATTTGTCGAGTCTGCTGCTCCTGGGTCAGTAGGAAGTCCTCCAAACAAAAATCTTAAATGACGAAAAATGGCCATGCTAACTATCCTCATGAGCTCATCAATGGGAGAAAGGAGCTGAAGGTACCTTGCAAGGAGTTTCCTACCCTTGGAATGAGATACCAACCTTAAGAACACAAGGTCATCCTTGGGAGCAAGCCCAACACTATGGCCATTTTTGCCAAGAGGGTCAACCAGTTGGAGAGACGCGGCAAGCCCTTCAAGCAGGACCTGACGCCTCCGTCTCAGCTGAATCCCACCATCTGGGAGCTGATTGAATCGTAGGTATCGGTCTATATCATCCACATCAAGAAGAAGACAAAGCCCATCCTCAATTGCCACTCTTGCCGCAAGCATTGGTTCCTGCTCCAGGGGCTTCTCAGATGCTTTCTGTTCAGTATTGCCAGCCGCACCAGATGAATTAGGTGAATCAACTTCAAGAAGAGGACGAGGTCTCCGAATTGATGAGAAGGAGATTCTCCCTAGAGCATCAACCTGGAGAAAAGCATGTTGTTCAGTGTTCGTGCGGGCTCGAGGAGGGAGTTCCCTGAGATAAGTAGGGCAGAAATGGTGCTTCAACTTTGCCCTCACAGATTTTTTAGCCAGACAAGCCTGATGGTAATAATCATCTACATACGGGTCATTACTATGGGTAGCGGCAAGCTGCATCCTGAGGATATTCTCTATCTCATCAGCTGACATATATTTGGATCTAAATCTCGGCCACCCACTACCACTCTTCGGGCCATTGAAATCAAATCCCGGCTGAGGAAAGCGCGGATCCTGTCTACCCTTCTGGGCTAATTTTAGTCTTTGCTCACTTAAATCAGCAAGATCAAACATCCCATCAAGCTTTCCCATTAATGGTGGAGATGAAGCAAGATGGGGGTTAAATAATTGGGACTGCAGCCCTGACAAATGCCCAAAAGGCGGCTGCATTGGACGGTGCAGCCAATGCTGCTGGGATTGCGGCTGCGGTTGTGGTTGTGGTTGAGGTTGAGGCATTAATTGTGGAGGAACTAACCCATTTTGATGAGGAAATTGCTGCTGTAACCCACTGTTTAATCGACCTGGATGCTCTCCAGGATACAAGTTCATCTGATTGGCCCATTGATTGGGTGGTCGGCTACTAAGAGGTAAACCAGGTGGCATATTCCCAGTGAACTGGGAGCCATGATGCAAGGTGGTCAACTGAACCTGAGAATTAGAAAAAGGAGGAAGGTTTGGTGCAGATAACGCCATCTGGGTTCCACCAGCCGGATGAGGAACATTTAGGTGGCCTGCATGATAATTTGGGGAAGCATGCTGTGATGCTCCACCAGGAGGAGGATATGAAGGGTAAGCTGATTTTGGCACTAATATCGGTTCACTTGAATGATGAGGCTGGAGCTGCTGCTGCTGCTGCTCGGGGTAAGATGACGTCCTGTAGAGAGGCTTTGACTCTATACCGTGACCGAAGGAATATGGCTGTGAAGACCATCTTTTGCCTTCTAAAGAGCTATCAGAGTCCAGTACACTGCGATGAACCCAATTAATGTTATCCTCTCCTTGCGCCCACTCAGCAGTAGCAGAACCTATAAGATAGTCCAGTCCAGAAGAAGTAAGAAATAATTCACAACCATATTGTAAAATGGAAATCTTTTCCTCAGGAAAAGAGTTGGAACACCTAAACCCTACAGCCAGACTTGTAATGTCAAAAAAGATGGATCTATGACCAAACTTGAGACTAGATTCATTATCAAGATTCACTATAAATATATGTGAATCGGCCATACTGCAGAGGCCGCCTAAGACCATTCACATGTGACAGATGGCAGGTTGAATTTGAAATAGATAATATGCACACCTTAACTCCTTTAAGTGAAGGTTGCATAGAGATGCAAAACTCTATGGAAGTCACTTAAATCTGCTAGGGATGATGAAAATCTGAAAACTGAACTAGGAATGGGGCAAGTAGTATAACTCATGCCAAGCCCAGAGAAACCAGGAGAGATTGGTCAGGCTTGGCAAAAGCAATCTTAACTTCAAACACTAGATGTATTTGAATTTACAAATGCCATAATTTAAACTTTCATTTTCCTTGCAGATATGGTAAAGCATCACAACATTTCAACTTTACAAGCAAGCTCTCTCAAAGCTAATTACGTAAAGCAAAAGGGGATGAGCACATATTTGAAATGGAGAACAATGTTCTAAGTATTTTATAGTGTGTAAATTAAAACTTCAATGAAATAGGATAGCAATGAACATAAATAGTGACATACTCACTTTCCCTAGATCCTCTTTCACCAATTACTCCTGCAACTCTTGGGCCACTGACCGCCTTGTTTAACTGCAAGTAGAACATACATTTTAGTATAAATGCAAAAAAGAAACACCATAGGTCCCTAATGCTGGAACAAGGCCATCAAATACATCCTATCGTATGATTGAAACTGCTCAGCTATACCCAAAATATTCCGAGTGATGAAGCATCACACAAGATATTACTTAAAACACCATCCAAAGGGTTCGTCATAAAGCATCGTCTGCAGGTTGCCATAGACAACCAATGACGAAGGCTGTGGCAGCAAAAGAACAAGCACATTATGCTGGCAACTAGTTCACTACCCTTTTAAGGAAAATGGAATCATTGCATATAAACTTAGGCATAATTTTCTCTCCATCGCTATGATTGAAATTATTAGCCATCCTACAGTAAGTAAAACTCTTTCATTTTTGACAAGCCAAAGTTCGGTATCATACCTTTGAAAAGGTACTTGCAAGATCATCAATTTCGGTTAAAGATCTTAAATCCTCACCCTGCAACAAAGGAAATCTTTGTCATCCATCAAACACATGACAATAGCAAATTTTTATAGCCAAAGTACAATGAGCAATCATCAGAACAGATAAGAGATGTTGTCTAGTGATAATGTTTGAAAGTGAACACAAAATGAAAAGCACGCAAAGGATCAGCTAAAAAGCTTAGTGTCAAAACATTGCATGAACACATTAACTATGAAAGAAATGCGATTCTCCTTAAGCAACTGTTCTTCAATTGATCTCATGCTAAATTTATCATTTCAATTATCATATATAATAAGAAGAAGAGGTGTAACTGCACTAGTTACTTCAACTTCATGTGACAAATCGCGTCATCAAACCCAAGGACAGCATAATTAACTTCCATCAGGAAATGAGAAACACTGCCTCAATAGAAGTCACAGTTGCATTTGAAAAAAGTACATTGTATAGGTGAAATTTAAGTTGTGAGAGCCAATTCACACCATAAAATCTTTAACATTCAACTAGATATGTCGAACCCAAAAATACTGGTTTTAATGATCAATTCATATAAGCACCACTTGACGTAAACTCTACAATGATAAACCTGCACACACTCTCAAACTATCTCAATGATATTCCACAAAAGGACACTACATATCATGTATCTGCACCACCGTTAGATTTATAAGTAATGTCTCGGCGTGATGTAGAGCAGTAACCTTTTCACAAACACATGCTCCAGTGCAGAAATTGAGAATTCAAGATATTCTGGCGCTACCTATTTGACGTAGTAACCAAAGAAGACAGGAATAGAAAGAGGAACTCAAAATTTCTGGAAAGAATGAATGTATAAATGAGGATTAATGCATATCAGCTTAGACTTCGCTCAAATTGACAAATGTTGAAGCCAGTTCATATAAAAACCAAGTAACACTATCCCGAAAATTCAGGTACCAATATTGCTCCAAGCAGTATTCATCAGGGCATCCCCAAGCATAAACTAACTAGAAAACTAGAGACGAGAAAAAGGAGAGTGGCACATCACCTCTTCCTTTTCATAGAGAAATTCCTCTTCATCTAAGCCAGCAGGAGGCAAATCCACCTCTTCATCTTCTAATCCCCCCAACTCAACTTCTTCGAGGACATCATTACCGAAGAACGCATATTGTGATGCATCAAATACAGTGCCCCCTGCTTTGCAAGAACATTTTGTTAAAATAAACAAATCAGTCAAATCACGAATCTCTGGAAATTCATATATCAGCCATATCAGGAGATCTTATCCATCCATAACCAGAAGTTCAAGAAGGATGTGAAAATAATTCATCGAACAGAATTCCGCCGAATCAGTAAAATTCCTTAGTACAACGCCGTTACTTGATTTTAGTTTTGGCTCGCAATAAAACATTTCAGAGAACGTCAACACTCATTCGGACAATTCTCGAACTCATAAGAATCAGTTGAACTTCCAATGAAAGAAGAAGAGGAACATATGAGGAAAAGGTTAACGGACGACAGGACCACGCTTCCTCAACAAACGAGTGAAAGTAGATCTACCGGAACCGCAATCAGCTCAAAACGAAGCACTACAGGAAAGAGAAATCGCCGAACCTGCCGAGCCGTCGCCTGATTGCTGGAGATCCTGCGAGCCGGTAAGCTGAAAACGACTGTTCTCGCCGCTACCAAAACCATCCATCGCGACCTAATTATCTACAACTCGAAGCCTAATCTAACACCAGAAGAAAAGACCGAATCCGAATCCGAATCCACAGCTCCAGAAAAGGAAGCGAAGACCTAGCCAACGCAACCAGACCCCGCGCGACAAAATCCCCAGGGTCTCGTCCAGACGGCGATGAAGAAAACGATAAGATCTGTACAGCTCACTGAAGCACGAGAGACAGGTACCGAGAAGAAGCGAATTCGAGCAAAACCGGACAGTTTAGGTCCGCAGCAGGTAAGTGTGAAAGTGAGGGGGGAGGGGAAAAGAAAACAAAAGCGAGAGCCCGAGACCAAAACCGAAACCCTATCGCTGTGTATAGGATAAGATAACGACGTAGACGACGGAGACGACGCGGGCGGCGTCGGCGGAGGACGGTGGAGAGAGAGAGAGAGAAAGAGAGAGATGGGTTTAGTATATGGCGAAGACTCAAGGCGGTTCAGCTGCAGCACAGGGAGTAATGTGATTGGAGCTCATGATTGAGGGAGGGAAGCGCCGATGAGGGGGTGGTGGTTGCACTGGTCCTTTGTGAAATGTTTTTTGGCCCACTGGAGTGGAAGAGAGAGAATGGGCGGCGGGGTTTTCGCTTTTTATAATTATTTAGCCCGATGGACAAATAAAGGGAGCCAAAAAAAAGAAAAAAAAAAAGAAAGCTCTTCATTTTCATATCATTTTAGATAATTTTGGGATCGGGTCGTTTGTAATTTTGCGTACGTGGGACGGGCGACCAATTATAGGCGGAGGACGTCCCGTGGGGGACACAGGGGATTGCCGATCGAAGGGTTGATTTCGATCTCGACGTTCATAACATATGCCTTTCGAGAGAATAGATGACCGCCGGATAATTAATAAATTGAAAAAAAAAAAGAAAAATGATTTACGCGCAAATTGCGTCGAGCGAAATAACTTTTCTCAAACCGAACGTCTCGAATTGAGGACTTACGTGTTGAGTCGGAGAAGGCGTAGACAATAACGTGCTTACCCATCAAAGGCCGGTCGATCGGGTCACGAGCGGAGGATGATCAGCCTGGTCTGCTTCTCTCGCAAGTTCTTCCTTTTTCTTCAGTGAAGTGACGTGAAAAAATGCCTTTGCTTTTGACTCGACAAAAGAACATAAAGGTGAAAGACACGGTTCGCTTTGTGATTTTAACTTTGATTACGTTTACACCTGCCTCGAGGCTCGACTCCTTTCAAGCTCACTTCCCTTTCTTAATCGCGGTTTCGGAATCCATGAGGGCAATCGACGGACAAATCAAGTCTACTCGATTCTAATTGCGAACTTGACTAATTGCCATCACTCCGATTTCTTTTTCTTTCTTTCTAGAGCCATCAAACGAAAATTTCGCTTACTTTCTAAACAATCCGTTTCCCTATTTTATCTAGACATACATTGAGAAAATGGAGAGGATAAATACCAAAAAGAAAAAAAAATCATTGACTTATCACATGAATGCTAATTTAGTCGGAATCTATTCTTTTTTGTCCATACAATTCTAAACTTTTTGACAATTTACTAATGTAGCTTTTCTGACCTATTTTAACTGAAAATTGTTGATGTCGCTAGCCCAAACAATTTAAAAATTTTCTAAACCTTTTTTTCTATTTATTTTTTAAAATATTTTTTTTGAAAAATACGACTCCGACTGTGCCACATTAGCTAAATTAAAGAATTTGCTGATTTTCTTAAGATAACGGAAGTATAAGAGAATATAGATACGACAGAACACATTAAAATCAAATAAACATCTATGGTGTTATGTTTATTATCGCCAAAAAAAAAAAGATGCATTGCTATATAGATGTCCTTACTACTTACACTTGCTACAATATAAAATTATATGGAGGAACACCGTGTAATCAGGATTACTTGGCCAACAAGTCGATCACAAGATGCCATGCCAACAAAGCAATATCTTAAATTTCTCCTAATTCCCATCTATCACAAGATGCCATGCCAACAAAGCAATATCTTAAATTTCTCCTAATTCCCATCTATCACGTCGGCTATAGACGGCTATTATACCGACCTATTTGGCAATAGCCATTTCTCTAGAGAAAAAGTAAAACGTGTTCTATATTCCTACTTAGACCCTCTACTTAGACCCCTTTGAATTATCTTTGAGTATCTTCATCGAGTCTCCTAAACTAAATTTACCTTTTCCATATTTAACATCTGAGAGATGCTACGAGACCTCAAACATAATAGTTTAAAGACATACTTCGGTCCAAGGAGAAAATAGATACAAAAAAGTACATTAAAAACCAAAATAAAAATCTATGTGTCGGGATTACTGTTGCAAAAGAAAAAGATGCGTTGTGATATAAATGTATTGACACTTGCTACAATAGAAAATCACACGCGTGATATATAATTAACAATTTTACCTCTTTTTCATTCACGATTAAATGGGTATTTAAAACTTTGGCTTATTTCGTCCCCCTATAGAAAAAAAATCTTTGGCTTATTAACCCACGTACTTGCATGCAAATCACTCCATACATGCACATCAAGTTGCTCTACCCATAAAGAGGCAATTAAACCCCCCAGATTGCTCTCTATTGGAAGATACTACGGAATATCCATAAATAATAATAATAATAATAATAATAATAATAATAACAATTACATTTGTGCTATGTTTGTTTCATAAGAAATGAATAATTCATTAATATTTTTTTAATAACAATCGCTTGCATCGTGTATAAAAATTAACAAGCAAAAAATATATTCATTTTTCACAAAAATGTTTACATATAAATCCTTGTTGATGATGAAATACATTAAGTTTGCCAATTATTAGAATGATACAAGTTATTGTTTTTAGAAAAATATTTTTCAAATAATTTATTTTATGTGAAATAAATTGAGTCTTAAATGAGAACATCGCGTTTAAAGAAAGATATTACTATTGCCAACAATAAAAAAAACACTGGTTTGATGCCCTAAAATTGACATGAATGTTCAATGAAAGAACTCAAACATGGTTCTAGACTAACAATACAAAGAAATATATAGTAAAATCATAGTCTTCCAGTAGTGAACCAAAAGTTGCAGCACTAAAGCATGGAACAAACTGTACTCAGTCATTCTAGATCTCAAGTATTCATTATGATCTCTCGGAGTTTTAATAAGTTAATTTTACCATCATCCATAGAAGATGTAAATGCATAAATAAATTTAGTTGAATTATGGATGCAGTTGAACCGAAAATATCTAAAATTAAACATTGACATTCGATAATTTGCATTTAAATTGAGGGTTGAGAAATTTGAATTGTTATTCTCTCGGTCAACAAACACAAAATGTGCTTCCCATGCTTAGTCTTACGCCTAGACATACAAAAAAAAAAACAAAAAACAAAGGCGTGGTTTTACCCAAAAGAGAAAGTGCGCCGTCGTTTTCTTGACAGTGCACTAAAAAAGGACGCTACGAGGAGTAGGAGCAGCCCGGCAAGATTCTGAGATTTATTACTCTTCTGCCACATCAGCCAAAATGAGATTCTAGAGCTGGAAGCTGACGTGGAATTTTTAGACGATGTTAAAATACGTAAGGTATAGATATATAAATGAATAGATTACTTTGAGAAATTGGATTCGTTTACGTCGCATGTGGTAGAAATTTCTCTTATCGGTTCTTATTATTGAACAGTAAAAATCTCCAAACAATTCGAGACGACCGGAATTTGAAGACATTACATAATTTTAGGCCTCTTTGTTGCGCTTGCATGATTGAATTGAACTATTAAAGAAATCATGTCAGTTACTTTTTTAAATAATAATTTCTAAATAAACATCGAATATCTATCATGCATTGAGTGAGCCTTCATAAGAGAAGTGAGCAGCTATTATTCTTTATAGAATGCGACAATATACAAGATATAATTTTTATCTCGTGTCTCAAAACGACAAAGTAATCAACCTAGTGTCATGTTATAGACTGACGTGGCAAGTACTTGTGTGTTGAAACTCAATCACAAATTAACACGTGTCCACGACGCGACGAGCAAAAGACAAAAAAAAAACCGGCTCCTCTTCTTCCTCCATCCACAATCAACAGCGTAGTCGCCGGTGGTGTGTCAAAGTTGATCACTACAGCCTGAAGTCATTGTTGTCCATGGCTGAGCCACTCACTTCATAGTAGCTTGTCCATTTGCTTCACCATAACAGGTAAGAAAAAATGGTGGCGCTCTTTACAAAACTCGAATGCTAACGACATCGAAGGGGGTGGCTCGACAATGGGCTCGAAATCCGTTGACTGACGACCCTGATCACGAGCAAGGATGAAGGGTTGGCTCGATGATGGATCATGGCTCCGGATCTAACCACAGACGAGCCCAGCATTGAGCGACAATGACGAAGGGGGTGGCTCGACAATGAACCATGGCTCCACGTCTGGCAGCGGAGGAGCATGGTCACTAGCACCGACGAAGGGATGTCTGCGTACTAAACCCACTATGTACCACACCAGCGGGCGGCTCGCCTGAATGCCGAGTCTTTCTCGGGCTCTATTTGCGAGCCGCAGCGGCATCAAAGCGTTGGCTCGGCTATGGACCTCCTGATCTGCTTACGAACAAGCCTGACCACGAGCAATGGGAAAGGGATGGCTGAACTACGGACGGGCCACGGCCGCAAGGTTTTTACACTAGCCTGTAGTTTGATATCATGCAATCATTAAATACTCTTCCCATCTCAAACCACTCTTCAATTTATTTTCTTACTCGAATTAGAGACAAAATCCTTCGTAAAAAAATACTTAATAATGGATAGTTGTATTGGTTGATAGCCTCCCTTTTGTCACTAAGGTCGAGGGTTCGAAACACGAAATTGCTAACGTTTTAAGTAGGGAGTCATGGTGTTAGGGTCATGTGCTAGTCTTTCCTGAGGTATAAGAGCCCGGCCATCTGGGCATGGAGGCACGTGATAGAATCCTCGGTTACAAAATAAAAATTCCTTCTTCAATAAAACCTCGAATTGCCCATAAAAAAATCTATGAGATTATATAAACGAGACAACTACAATTAAAGAAGTAATTATTGATCGGGTGCAATTGTATTTAGTGACCCACCTTACCAAAAAAGAACCATAAAATCCAACCTTTCAAGTTTTAACACGATAAGTCCACAAAAATAAATTTCTCGAAAAAACTCTTTCATGTAATGTCCTATTTATTTTGTGGAAAGTAGACATTTTGAAAATTATTATTTTTTAAATTAATCATGTGTCACAGATTTTCAATATTGATAATATTTAAGGTATATCACTTCGTTGACGATGAAAATGTTTTTTGTTCATTTTTTTATGACCGAGCAATTCACCACGGGTAGCAAATGGTGAGACCCCTATGCCTCGAGGGAAATTAGCATAGGTCTCTAAAACCATGGCCCCTACTTAAGATACTAGCAATTGCGGCTTTCGAACCCTCAACCTCAGCGATAAGGGAGAAGCTCTCAACCAACACAGTTACTCACCATTGGATTTTTTTCTTATTCATACATTTTTTATAAATGATATAAATAATCAATTTTTAAAAAATATTTTGGGTTAATACCACAAAAAAACCCAAACTTTACCCATTGTGACACATTTACCCTAAATTTTTTTTGTGACAGCAAAAACCCAAAACTTTATATTTTGTAACACATTTACCCTAAAATGAATTTTTTTTCCTTTTCTACTTTTTTTTTGTATTTTCAAAAAAAAAAAAAAATTGCCGGTGAGCTCCGGCAGCCGGCGGAGCTCGCCGGCCATTGCTAGAGGGCGACTAAGTCCTCACCGGCGGCCAGCCAAGGTTGATCGCCCTCTGGCTGGCGAGGGTGAGGCTGCCTCACCCAAACCATCGGGAGAGGTAGCCCCGCCCAGATCTGGGCGAGGCTGGCCTTGCCCAAGCCTTGCTGGCTGCAGGCGAGGCTGGCGGGGGCTGGGGAGGCCGCCGCCAGCCTTTCCTGCAACCGGCTAGGCCTGCCTCGCCCTTGCCGGCCAGAGGTTAGCGAAGCCCTGGCTAACTGAGGCAGCTCCGCCCAAATCTAGGCGAGGCAACATCGCCCTCGCCGACCAAAGGGCGGTGAGCCCTGGTCGGCCGCCAGCGAGGGCTTCGCCACCCTCTGGCAGTGGCCGGCGAGCTCCGCCGACCACCAGAGCTCGTCGACCAACTATTTTTGTTGAAAAACAAAAAAAAAGAATAGAAAAATAAAAAATATATAGTTTGGGGGTAAATGTATCACGAGAGGGAAAGTTTGGGATTTTTTGTGTCACAAAAAACAAGTTTAGGGTAAATGTGTTAGAATGTGTAAAGTTTGGGGTTTTTCGTGGTATTAACCCAAATATTTTCATATAATTTAACTTTTATGAAATAAATGAAACCTAAATAATTTAAAATCTGGAAAAAAAATTCACAAAGGCCTACTTCTATATGTATAAAACAAGGCAGGAGCATTAGAATTTAGCAAAACCTTTTAAATGCCCAAAATGATTTAAATTTACATCACGCATTTTGATAAATCTCTTCCTCACCTCGCTCTGTCTCTCTCACCGAGCACTCGCAGCAGCAGAAATGGCGAGGATAGCTCGCAATCACCTTATCCCTGCTCTGAGCATCCTCCCAACCAAGTCATGCCTCTCCGTGAACCCCTCTCTCTTCGCGAGCAGCCCCCGCTTGACCGCTGTCCTCGGGTTCCGCAGGTGTTTCTCTTGTTCCTCCAGGCCGAGCATGAGCCTGAAAGCCGGCATCGTCGGTCTCCCCAACGTCGGCAAATCTACTCTCTTTAACGCCGTTGTAAGTCACTCTCTTGGCTCGTTCTCGCGCCCCTTTTGTTTTAGTATCGGTCGCTTGTCTATCTGGTTTATGAGCTTTATGCGGCATAGCTTCCCTAGTTCGAGCATCGCATTGAGTTGGATCAACTTCCTTATCCAGTTCTGTATGCTTTCATGACATATAATGCTGTGTTAGGACATTAGGTACAACTTCTGCTCATTAATGTCGTGCCGTGTAGTGAAGGATATGTGAAGGAGGCATCTTCCTAATTTTGGGTGCTTTCAGAAAATGCACATAGGGGATATTGGCCTTCCACGTGCAATGAGGGAACATCTAAATTAGGGAGAGTTTTGTAACGCCTCTCTTCCTAGGACAGTTGGAAGATACGTTGGACTTCGATGCTTTAATCAGAATGGAGGGAGACATATCCTGAACTGGTAGCTTAGAGCCATAGCTGCCAACCTGTATTGTTATAGAGATCTTAATTATATTATTGGTGAATCGCTACATGGCTCTAGACTTCCAACTACGGAACTGGAGTGCCTTGGCCTATTCTTCTGCACTTCCGTATCCACTTCTAACCAATGAAAGGGGAGATGGAAAAAGTTGTCTTTTCCTTCTCTTTGGGAGGACACTTAACAGAAAGGCATTGTACTGAAGGACAAGAAATGATGATTTGATTTGGCAGATTGAGCCAAACTGGAACTTAGCCACTTCGATTTAATATCAACAAGGCTGTCGCAGTAATGTGGCCCTCTATTTCCTTTATTTTTCCCTGTAAATGTCTCTTTTTCCCACCTTCCCATCCTCGGCACATTAGATGCTAGTGTTATTCTGGTGGTTTCTTCTATTTAGGTTGAGAATGGAAAAGCTCAAGCTGCTAATTTTCCATTCTGTACCATAGAGCCCAATGTAGGGATCGTCGCTGTGCCAGATCCCCGTCTGCAAGTCCTCTCTGACCTCAGCAAATCTCAGCGAGCAGTCCCAGCTTCTATAGAATTTGTCGATATTGCTGGTCTTGTCAAAGGTGCAAGTCAAGGGGAGGTGAGACTTCTGATTAGACAAAGCAGTTTTAATTTTCCTGCTCTATGAGGATCCGTATTCTGCTAACTTACGTACTTGGTTTGTTCTAGTAGGTTGGATAATTTTAAATGCCTGTTAAGTCTCTTCTTTTATCATCATCTTTTCAGGGGCTAGGCAATAAGTTTCTGTCTCATATTCGTGAAGTGGACTCCATACTTCAGGTCTGTTAATTATGTGGTAGTAAGTCTCCTTAAGGTTAAATGGGTCTTAAGAGCTTAGGCAAACTTACCATTCATATAAAAATCTAACTTGTAAATACTTGAACATGATTTGGAAAAAAATGTCCTTTTGAACAGTCAAGATTTTGCAGGTGGTACGCTGTTTTGAAGACAATGACATCGTTCATGTGAATGGAAAAGTTGATCCAAAGTCTGACATTGATGTGATCAACTTGGAGCTCATATTTTCTGATCTGGATCAGGTACACCATGGTTTTTCTACTATAGGTTTCACAATGCTCTTCTTTCATTTTCTTTTTCAAGTTCTTCAAGTTGCATCAGGGTTTCACATTAAGAAAGTTCTGCCTCATTTTGAGTTTTCATGGTTGTTCACTTCACTGAGTGTCTGTCTCCCGGGACATCATCAGGCTGTCAATACTTCCGCAATTTAACATTCGAAAGCACTTGGAGAAATTTGCTTTGCAATGTTTCCAAGCAGAATATTGTAGTTTTTTCTTTTGTCAGACTCTACTATAGGGTTGATGGGACTACTTTGCAGGATACTATAGTAATAGAAGTTACAAGTGAAAAACTTGGAAGAAGTTACTTTGTTCTGGAAAAAGTGACTACATTAGATCAAATATGTCAACTTGCTCTCATCGTGATGTATATCGTTGATACTCAGTGTGCTCATAGGTCCTGACCTTTCTTTTTAAACTAATTATGTTTCTTCTTTTGAGAAGAGGGTTCATACTGGCTTGTTCATTTGAAACTAGTGAAAACTCTTGTTTTTGCGAGCTTATCTGCTCAAAACACGATGAGAGCTTACTGAAGATCTGGTTATTTAATTTGTTCATCAATTACATTGGAAATCTGTGCTACTTTTAGTTGAATCCACTCATTTACCTTCATGTACACGTATCAGTTTCAGTTTTTCATCTCCTCGTGGTTTAAAGTTCTCCTTGATACGTCACTTTGGCAGTAGTGATCATTGATGTAGCCCTGAGATTTATTTATCTTAGCATGCTTCTCTATGTACAGATCTGTGATTTAGATCCTTTATTTTGCATTTGTCTTCATAAGGTAGAACGCGATTTTATTATTTTTGTCAGAGGTGATGCGTTCTGTAGAAGTACCACAAAATATTTGACCGGATTTTGTGAAATTGTAGATCTGATAAGTCTTCTTTACAAGAATTGCAGATTCAGAAGAGACTTGAGAAACTGAAAAAAGGCAAAGCAAGGGATTCGCAATCAAAACTTAAGGTGAAATGTTACTTTATCTCGTATGCTTACAAAGGAAGCTATTGAATCTTGCCCCACTGCTTATCTGCTCGCTTGCCTTAAATTCAATCATTGTGTTCCCAGGAGGATGCAGAAAAGTCTGCCTTGGAAAAAATTGAGCAAGCTCTCATGGAGGGAAAACCTGCACGATCAGCAAGTTTAACAGATTTTGAAAACGATGCCATCAAGCATCTTTGCTTGCTTACAATGAAACCAATCATTTATGTGGCCAATGTTGCAGAATCCGATTTAGCTGAACCCGCAAATAATCCTTACGTGAATGAGGTTATGAATCTTGCATCTGAGTTGAAATCTGGGCTAGTGACAATTTCAGCACAGGTCAGTGTAACCCAGGTTATGTGTGCCTGTCTCCGTATGTTGAGTAAACTTCTCATGGTTTGTTTTTTGTCTTTGTAATTGCTAACCACCATAACCTAGAACTTAGATTTAGATTCCCACAATGTTGCAGGTTGAGGCAGAGCTTACTGAACTTCCATCTGAAGAGAGAACGGAGTATCTGAAATCTCTTGGCGTTAGTGAAAGTGGGCTTGGAAATCTGATACGAGCAACATATGGACTTTTAGGTTTGCGTACGTACTTCACTTCTGGCGAGAAGGTAAAGATGCAAGTTGAGAATTTTTCTGGGATACCATATATTGAATTTCTGTACTCTTCACTATAATGAAGACCGACTTGATCTTAAAAACAGGAAACAAAGGCGTGGACTATCTTGGCAGGTTAAATATTATCTATCCTTTGACGTTTATAAACTAAGTTTTGTTTGAAGCATTGTCTCACCTTCCATCTTGCTTTCCTCTACCTTCTTTTTCTTCTGCTTTGCCGATGCAGGAATGACTGCACCTCAAGCTGCAGGGGTCATCCACTCAGACTTTGAAAAAGGATTCATTCGAGCGGAGACGGTAAGCATTACATTGTAGGACCTGAAAGCATCATCTGTGGTTCTGAATTGTTGTTAATATGCAATGACATGGAAGTTTCACCTCAATTGGACAAAAAGCTAGAGTTGCAGATTCTTATTTTTTTGCTCAACCCTTGGTTTGAATAATAGAGGCTGCTTTTACTCATGGGAGAAATTACATAGACTAATCAGATCACCTCTTTCCTTGTTTCTTGGGATCGTAGCTTATTATCTCTCATTTGGTAGTGAACAACAAGTGAGAGTCGACTGTCAAAAATGCATTTTGCTTGTGAGAATGCTGAAGTTCTGTATGAATGAAATGAGATCAAGCCCGCCATCAACCTGGAAGGGGGTGAGAGAAGGCATGTACAGGTGTTTCAGACAGAGCAACAGTGGACTGAAAGGAGAAAAATCCATAGTTACCTGAAGGAAGGAAAGATTAAGGGGTGCTAGATAGCTGGAGTAGAACTGAAGAATATAAGAATCTCAACAAAGATAAGCAGAGATGTATAGATATGAAAATTCATGGTTATCTGAAGGAAGGAAAAATTAAGGAGTACTGGATAGCTGGAGGAGCACACTAGAATATAAGAATCTCAACAAAGATAAGCAGACAGATATATAGATCAAAATTCAGAATCAAGGAAAAGGGTGATCTCAAGGTTGGCATGTTAGGACTAGGGAGTAGAGGGACAGACTTGATGAACGACCACCACAGGAATTAAGTCTCTGCAAACAAATCTTTTTTCGAATCTACATTGATAAATACTAATGTCACTGAATTTACCAAAAAAAAAAAAATACTAATGTCACTGGTGGAACTTGGAATAACTTTATGAATGGGCCGTAGAATCAATTCAGAATTAAATCACTATAGTTTGACTTTTATTTATTGTTAACCACGACTGAAGCAAACCCTTGACCATTAATAAGATTTGGAAGCTTCAGTGTCACCCCTATGAAATGTCCTGCTGACAAGTTGTCAATATGTTGTCTGTTTTGGTGAGGCATGATTTTTCTAGTGTCGTTCCCCACTTCAATTGGTAATTGCTACACATTGGGGAAAAAGAAATAATTTTAGGTGCAAGATAATTCAATCTCCTGCCTCTTTCTTGTAGATATGACCAAAGTGTTTTTTCTCCACCTATCCGACAGCACGCTCTGGTTTCAGGATTTTGTTGAAAAAATTTGTAGCCAAAACAGACTGATCTCCCCCATAACCTTTGATACTCTCAAAGGGAGCCAATTGAAGTATGGAGAGCCTAGGATATTTAAATATGTAATAGAACCTACAAAAGCTGAGATTATTGGGACTATAAAATAGCCAATGTGACTTAGCTGGATAACACTTTGTTGCTGTTGCTGTTGGACTAGGAATTGCTGTTTCTTCACAAATTACCTGCATTTCTTAAGGAAACCTTACAAAATTTTCAATTTCATATAACCTGTGGCAAATTGTCCTGCAGGTAGCTTATAATGATTTTGTTACTGCCGGATCATATGCTGTTGCAAGGGAGAAAGGAGTGGTGAGTCGCTTGCCTTTCTTCTAACTTTATTTAATGAGGCATGGTGATGTGAGACATTTCGCATAGCTCCATTAATTCTCGCTAGAAATCACTTTCATGAGCCTGGATGTGCTTTTTTAGCTCCAATAGAGGATTAAACCATCTTCAGTCAACATGGGAGATAGTGCATTGAAGTAGGATATAATGTACTCATTGCTCATCTTGTTCCCAGTTGCACAAATATGACTTTTTTTTTCAATGAAGCACTATAGATCCTGATACTTTAAAAATCTTGAGGTTGTGTATATGATGTGAAAGTAGTAATATAGCAGTCCCACATAATGGATGATTCCCACTTAATGGATGAATTTGATTTAGTGCGACTCTGCATTGGGGATATAATTGCATGTTGGTTGATTACCTGTGTTATCTTTGTGCCTCCTAGGGCTATCCTGTCCTTTGGCATCTTTGTTTCACCTATGGCTTCAAATCACTTTTCTATGTGAAACTTTCGGAATAAGTAAGGGTACATCTAGTTTTGCAAGCTTTTTTTTAAGCCTTTTTTCCCCTTCTGTAATGAATCAGGGTTCAAAGAGAAAGGCGTAATGGTGAAGATATCATGTCAGATAGAAGTAGTTAACATTTAAGATGAACTAAAATTTATGATGCTTAATTTTCTATTTCTTACTTTGTATGTGACAGTTACCTTTACTTGTCGGCATGCGTGTTAATATTGGTGGCTGGGTTCACTTGAGGAAAACATGGAGTGACTTCGATGTGATGCTACTTGACTTTGTTACCCTGATTTTGCAGTTGAGATCGGAGGGTAAAGATTACGTTGTCCAAGAAGGAGATGTGATGCTATTTCGCTTCAACGTATGAAGCTGTTCCAACAATTCCATTTATAGCTACCCTGGAAGCTGGTAGCGGTGCTACATGGTTGATGAAGTAGTTTTCCGCCCATGACCTCAGATGCATCAGTTGACTCCGCTGGAATGCAGTGGTGTTGAGTTTCGAAGGGAACGGCAGTTTTGCTTGCTGAGTAGCTTCCTATAACCAATAGCTGTACCTTGAGAAAATCATATACCTTGTTTGCCTTTCTCCAGGAAAGGGTCTGAAACCGAAAGTCATATACACAATTGTTTAATGCTCCTCTTTCCCTCTTAGGACGAGCTAAATTCTTTTCAAGACTAGAGGTGTTTACTAGTTTCAAACAGCCCTAGTGTTCGTTGAAGGGGTTTGTTTGAGAAATTCTTGCCAAAATTTGGGGCTGATCGGATCCATTTTGAATCATTGTCTTCTCTCTTCATAAGAACATTCCTTTACTGAACAGTATCCTTATAGGGATATAACTCGATAAAATCACAGGGGCACTAGCGATATCATGAGGATGGTCAATAATGTTGAGTTACTGTCTGTCCTATATATGCTGTTATTAACATTATTATGGGAACGAGAGGCAAAGTTTTAATGGTACCGATGCTTAGTAAGTAGCTTGTAAGTATGATAACTATCTTTGTGATTTCGAGACGAGAGTTCTTTGCAATTTGGTCTCTTCTTATCGGTTTGAAAGCTAAATGAAAGGTAATAAAGGTAATATCTCTCCACAGTCATTGAATAAAGCGATCATTTCAACAAATCCTAGCTATTTGTATGTGTTGCCACGAAATCGATTTTGGAGTAGTCTGTGAACAAGAAAAATGTTCTGCATGAAACTTGACAACAAGAACATAGAACCCTATTCTCTCTTATTTTCTTTATTAGAAAACCCATTGGGAAATCAAATAATTTGAAACCAGGCACTTGCATAAAAAGGCAAAGAGAGAGAGAGAGAGAGAGAGAGAGAGAGAGAGAGAGAGAGAGAGAGAGAGAGAGAGAGAGAGAAATCAAGCACTTCCCAACGGTCACCAAACAGAGTTCGATTTTGTTCATCAAAATTTATTCCAGTGAGTTGATCTTGTTCATGAAAATTTATTCTAGTGACTGGCCAATCTTCATCAGTATAAAACATCAACAAGGCTTTGGTACAAAAAATAGTAGTCGGATTTAAATTTCGCGAAAATTCGTGACGTGTATTAATTTCATTTGATGTGATTATATTTTACTACATTGTAAGAAACTGACAGCAACGAAAATCTACTCCTTAAAACCCTTTACTAGGAGCTACACAAGCTGAACAATGGAAATCCAAGACCTTCATCCAAAACAAACTGAACATAATTATAACCAAGCACTACTTAAACCACACTTCTAAGACGTAATCAAAACACGCTAACCAGTTAATCGTTGATTCCTCTCAGGAATCACGAAATTATTGGAATGGAAAGCTTGCACCCTTGATGACTGGTGCAGAGGTTGATAGAAGGAATCAGGAAAGAGAACTTCTGATGGACGATTGCCAAAAGCACTGAGAAATCAAGGGTTTTTGGACAATGCATTCTCTTCGAGTATAGGCCAAAAATGAATTGGATTCCTTCTGAATACTCTGCTAGCTTTTGTCTATCTAGATTTTCGTTGCTTCCTGCAGATTTCCGCTGAAAGGATATGATCACTGATCTTTCGTCCTGGGAATGCTTCCCGTTCGTGTTTTCTTTAGCCGACGCTCGTGGTCTTATAGTAATGCCGTCACCATAAATCCTTAGATGCTCTGGGGAAAATACTCTCTGAAGCTACTTTGTCTCTATTTTGACATGTCATGCCTCCCCTGCCGACTATCCTCAGTGCCTACTAATGAAAATCCGCTGCACAATTTGGACTCGATCGTTATATCGTTAACTATCTTCGATTTCATTCGGAAATTTGTCTGCGCAATTGATCGACCTATTAATAAGCTTTGTAATTCCTTCATCAAATTACATGTCCTAGAAATCGAACATTAGTCTGTCAATAAAATTGTAATGGAAAGGGGAAATGATTGGCCGAATTTACCCCCAACGGCCAAAGTTTGTGCCATTATTTGTCCTTCTTCGCAGCAGGACCAAATGTACCCCAAGTGCATCTTCGTTCGTAATCTCTTAAATACTTGAGGGCTACCCAGGTGCTTGTCAAGATTTCCAGAAAAGGTTTCAAATCCAGGCATTCTTTTTTTTTTTTCCTGGATCTCCAGATTAAAAAGGGTAAGTGGATATTCTATCTTTATATCAACATCTGCATTTTCATTACATTCGAAATGTGGCTCATTGAAATTCATCTTCCCGACAAAAAGAGTTATTGCATGATATTACATTCGTATCTTCAAAATTTAGACATCATTTATTTATCAGAGAAATCTTCACGAGCTTCCATTCAAAATGGAGGTGTACGGAAAGAGATGATTTGGGCCTAGTCGTGGCTCTTTAAGAGAGGAATTATATAGGAAATTGGCAAAATTCGAGAAAAGAGAAGAAGAATTCTGTTCCCCTAGCTGCTGCTTCAGCTGACACAGCATTCATGTTTGCCGCCCTTGGACATCACACGCACGTTGAGGATGAGTATAGATTAGGTGGGTGGTTTCCATCATGGAATCAAAAAACGTCTACTAAGGATTGGTTTGAAAAATCGGAACATGAAATCGCCTATTATTTCCATAGATTCATTGAGAAATCGGACTATCGATTCGATTCTTGAATGGATCTATGAAATTTATCCCTAATTTTCAGTTACTTTGTGACATTTTGTTAGGAAATTACTTTTGGGAGCATGATAAGATTCACGAGACACAATCGAATCGAATTGATTGTATTATATGAATAATTTTGAATGGTCTGACCGATGTTGGCTCCCTTTGCACACTCCAAATGCATACACATCTCAGCTAAAAACTACTTTTTTACATGACTCACGAAAGTCGGAGCGAAAATTATTCGACGGGTGAGGCTCGATGGTTTTTTCTTATATGTTTACCCATGGAAGGTGGGTCAAAATGGCGCCCAAGTAAAAAGCCTGTGCTTTTTCTTCTTTTTTTGGATTTTTCATTATATCTTATGTGATATTTTTTTAATTTAAATTTCTATTATAATATTAAAAATTCATGTGATATATTTATTTTAAATTTTTTATGATATGAAACATCTCAAAATTATATAATTATGATACGTTTACTTAAAACTTATATGATTGTAACACATTTATCATAATATCATTTACCGTAATGATATAAATTTAAATTATTAATGTCATGAAATATTTTTGAGATAAATAACGTCATGAAATTTTTTGAGATAAATATGTTATAATGGTTCAAATTTAAAGTAAATATGTGGTATGAATATAAAATTTAGAATAGACATGAAATAGTTAGGTTTTTGGTAGAAATTTTTTTTTCGTTTTTTACCCCCTTCCTTCCCTTGGAAAGCTCAATAATAAGAAAACCAATCCGTCGCTTCAACGTATCTCTGCGCCTCGTCTTTCCGTTCTGTTCAACAACAAGGGCGGGGGTTTATATTAGGGTTTCGCTCGCGCGCTCGCTTGCTTTCTACCCCCCGATCTCCCACCCACCCAAAGCTATGGCGAAACCCAGCAGAGGCCGTACTTCCCCGTCGGGCTCCGCATCCGGGTCCTCCTCTCGATCCCGCTCTTACTCGGGCTCCGACTCTCGTTCCAGCTCCAGGTCCCGTTCCCCTTCCAAGTCCCTGTCTCGCTCTCGCTCCAGATCCGTCACCTCCTCCTCCTCTCCTTCCCGCAGCGTCAGCCCTCGCAGCCGTAGCCCCCCTCGTCACCGCCGAAGGTTTTCTTCCTCTCTGTTTGCCTTTTCTCTTTGCTCAACGTCGCATTTAATTGGTGCGTGGAAAGCTGCAATTTCAGATGTTAACCAGAACTTACAACTGTTTCTGCTTGTGTAAACTGTGTAGGCTCTTGATGGCACGCATGTTCGTTTTCTTACTAGTGTAGATTTGTGCTTGTTTTGATACTGAGAATGGACTGAGATCCGAGGAGAGAGTCCGTTGTTATCGAAGGGTGCGGTTTTTGGATTCTAGCTAGGTTCATAGGCTCGATGACTCGATTGAGGGAGGTCTATATGAATTGCATGCTTGTTTTTTGGTTGCTTCTCTTTTCGAATGTCCTGTTGCTGACTTTTATTTCATCATATCTAAGTCCACCCCTTTTCTGCAGTTCCCCTGAGGTAGTCAAGCGGGGCCGTTCCCCTCTGCCACTGCCGCCACCGCCGCCACCACCACCACCTAAGAGAGCTTCTCCACCCCCTAGGTAAGGATTTTGATCTTTGACAAGCCAAATCAAAATCCTACTAGGTAGGAATTACATTTTAAGAAGCTCGTTAAAGGTCCTTCAAAGGTAATAGCATTTAGGATGTGGTTGTTTGAGTGGAAGAATTTTCCGCGAATTAGTTTTCTCGACTTTCACGCATTTGGTTTGCTAAAATAATCGTTCAATGGAAACCCAGTTTTAGTAAAATCAAAGTATCCATGCTTAAAACTATGGAGATGAATTTCCTTACTTGAAATGGGGAAAACATTTTGCTGGAAAATAATTTTTCGTAAAGCATTGTCCTTTATCAATAAGTTTTCTTCGGACCAAACACAAAATAGAGTAATTATATCATTAGTGTATTCAATTGTCTTCTTGATTTTCTGTCACGTCTTATTTGTTGCATAACATATCATAATTGCAGGAAAGCTTCTCCTATTCGAGAGTCCCTTGTTCTTCACATAGACTCACTCAGCAGAAATGTTAATGAAGGCCACCTGAAGGAGATATTCAGTAAGACAATTTCTTTTTTCATGTACTTCGGTTATTTTGGTTCACTCTCAGCTGGCACAACAAATCCTTCTATTAGATTGAAATAGTAATGCTGGATTGTGGGATTTGTTATGATGCACCTGGAAAATTCTCATCTCATAGCCATATTCTAATGCATATTATCTGTTGCCTTTTATCCTTATGATTCCGCTCTTCGTTGAATTTTTGAACTTCGAGAGCATGTTGTCCTTGGTTGGAGGGACGTCCATGTAGTATATCACTATGCTTGTTTAACTTTGGCTTTCTTCATCATGAAATTTTTGTCATGCAATTCCGACGCATTTTAAATTGCAGATAATATTTTGTTTGGGGAAGATGCTTTTACTTATGTTATCAATTGGATGTTTCAAGCTCTTGTATTTAATGATTGTAAATGACCAAAATACAGTTTCCGGACTGCTAGGTTGTTTCCTTAGAGTTTTTTGGTTGGCAGTTATATCCCTTATGGGGATGATATTCGTTAACTGGTGTTTTCTTCAGTTTCTTATGTCAGGATGATACTCATTGTTGGTCATTCTAACTTTTTCTCTTCCAGGTAACTTTGGTGAAGTTGTGCACGTGGAGCTTGCCATGGACCGAACTGTGAGTTCACATATTTGTTTCTAGTTTGTGCTTGAATGTACACCCATTGCGTATAATAACATTAATCCTGTTTCAGGTGAATCTTCCAAAAGGATATGGTTATGTTGAGTTCAAAGCAAGAGCTGATGCTGAAAAAGCTCAGCTGTATATGGATGGAGTAAGTTTGACTTACCATGGGTAGCCTGATTATGAGAACCTCATGAATATTAATATTGAGAAAAGAGGCTAAATTACGGTCTCTATGTAGGCACAAATTGATGGAAATCTTGTTCGGGCCAAGTTTACATTACCACCTAGACAAAAGGTTTCGCCACCAACAAAAACTGCTCCAACAGCTTTGAAGAAAGATGCTTCGAAATCTGATCATATCGATGCTGATGCAGAAAAAGATGGATCTAAACAGCCGAGAGACTGTATGTTTGTATTGCCAGAATTTGTTGCAAAAATTTAGTTTGTTATTGTGACACATGCATCATTGCATGCTTACGAGCTTTTCTATGTAGCTCCTCCTCGTCGGAAAGCTCTTTCCCCACCACCACGAAGAAGATCACCTGGACCTCGTAGAGGTGGATCTCCTAGAAGACTGCTAGATCCTTCCCCACGTAGACGAGGAGAGTCGCCCATCCGCCGTCGAGGTGAGTCCCCCTATCGACGTGGTGAGACACCTCCACGAAGGCGGCCGGCATCCCCGGGTAGAGTTCGTTCCCCGTTATCTCCTCCAAGGCGGCATAGGTCCCCTCCGAGGTTGGTTGGTTGGTTGCTTGCTTTCTTGCATGCTTTCTTGCTGTGATTTTATTGTTAAGCAACATTACTGATATCTCATTATCAGGGTTTCTCCGCGTAGAACTCGGGCCAGTCCAATTCGAAGACGTTCGCCCTTTCCTCCCAGGCGCCGGTAAGATGACGTCATCTGTAATTTGCATATTGTAAAGTTGAGCCAGCAGGGGTGCTTTGTCCTTTACTTATAATATATCAGTGGGTGAGCTGTAATTTATGTGGCATGTTAATGAAATAGTGGATTGAGGATTTCCCTGTAGCAAGTACTATTATTAATTCATTAGTTATTGACTTGTTGATCTTATTCATTTCATGATCTGAGTGTGGTTGTGTCCGTTTTGCTGATTAATGAGTTCCATAGGCAATATGTCTAAAGCAAATACCTTAATCTTACAAGGCGAATCTATGGTGGCATGCATTGTGCTCCTCATTTTCTGTATTTTTTAGTTATTAATCTCATCGCATTTTTTACTGTTACAGTTCACCACCTAGACGAGCTAGAAGTCCACCTAGAAGGTCTCCAATCAGTCGACGGCGTAGCCGCTCTCCGGTGCGCAGGGTTGTTCGATCACCATCAAGATCACCTTCTCCCAGGAGGTACATATGATTCACTAGTTATTTTTTTTCCTCTCCTTAATGGAAACTTGCACATGATGGCCTGCCTGGCAGGTTCGTGCCGTTGTGTCATGGTTGCGTCTTGTGCTCATATTCTCTGCATAGTTTAGAAGTTATATGTTTTGACTGTTTCATGCTATTTGATGCTATCAGAGGTCGAGCACCACAAGGAAGGCGTGGCAGGTCATCGTCGTACTCTGACTCACCAAGTCCACGCAAGGTCTGTGTTGTCTGCTGATAACTTTTTTTAATGGCTACTAGATAAGGACTTTTTTCTCATTGTCTTTTATAAATGTAACAGATACCGCGGCGAATAGCAAGTCGCAGCCCTAGAAGGTATTTTTCTATCCTAGATTGTCTTTGAGGATTTAGATCTAGCGCCCAGTGAGAGCATCGTTTATTTGTGTCAATAACTAGTCATTTGTAGTAAAGCTTGCGCACAATAACTTTAGTTTGTGTGCAATGTGATTTGTGGGTGTTGGCATTCAGAACTTCAACAGTGGAAGTACAGCGGCTAACAGTTGTGTGGCCTTCCAAGTTCTGCTTTGTATTGTTATGTTGCTCACCTGTATGCTTATACTAATGGTGGGCCCATTTTCTGCTTTAAACGTGGCTCATTGGCATGTTTCTCTGATTTAATATTCTTAAGAATGACCTTGAGGCTCTACATTTGCAGGCCCATAAGGGGAAGAAGCTCCAGTAATACAAGCAGCAGCAGCTCGCCACCTCGTAAGCCATAGGTAAATTCTCTTTTCCTTCCCCCTCTTCTCTTTCCTGTCCCGTCTCCACCTCCCTTCCCCAGCCCCGCTCGCACTACTCGCATCCCTGCATCCCTCTGATCGTGGGGGAGAGAAACAGAGAGAAGGAACAAGAGAGGAAGTTTCCAGCAAGTTGAAAGTTATGTGGTAATTGTTTCTGTGGAGGAACTTTATGGCTGTAATTATGACCATGTTCATCTTTTAGAGGATTGATTCGGCCGGGCAACTCTGAATCTGTCTTATTAGACTTTTCTTGTAGAAGTTGATTATTCTGTTTTATGGTTGCGTTTTATCGTAACGGAAAAGGTCAGATGGGTTTCCAATCTGTAGTGCCGTTCCAATTGAGTTGAAGCTTAAGGGTATGCGAATGTCGTCGTCTTGTGGCTGGTCCTATTGAAATTTATGGGCGGATTTCTTGAAAGTGTGGATTGCCTAGAAAAGTTAATGGGATGCTGCTTGTTGTGATTTGATTGGATTGCGTTGAAGGTAAGACCTGTTAAATGGCGAGCAGTTAATGCAAATGGCTGCATGACGTTGTTGGGAGTATACCCTGAAAAAGCGGTTTCAAGTTGCTCATGGTCATACTAAAGTCTATGTTCATTCATTAGGGGGAGCGAAGTCAAGTTATCCAGAAGAAACATCTTAAGATTATGCGATTGATTAAGTCTGTCGATATGGGCTAGAGCTTGAAAAATTGGTGGGAGATTGAGCTGGTCATACGATGGCTGTCTGAATGATATCCACTGCCTTGGCTATCATTGGCCGAATGTATGTATAGAAATACTTGCCGTAACCATGTGCAACAAAGTCATTAGATAGAACTACTTGCATTAACGGTGGTCTGTGGACGTGCAGTCACCATCATTAAATTTAGCAGGATCATGATGACTGGCTATGACGGACTAGGGTTTTTTAACTTCGGTCATGGTAAGTCCAGTTCATCGGTGAGAACACCTTGTATAAATTGGGATTAATGCGTCGCGTAAGTTTAGCATGATCATGTGTCGGATATGTGTAGGGTCATCTTGGCTTCATGTGAGCAAGGGCTTTGATTGAAGCGGTTTATAGGGATGCGGGCTTGGAAATTGTAATCATTGTGCAAGAAGAAAAGTTTAGTTGGAGGCAAGAAAAGTCTTTTCTTCGCAAGGAGAGTTAGAAGTTCAAGTGTCATTCATTAAGCACGCTACTAATAAGGAGTATAGTCGAAGAATATATTCAGATAGATGCAATGTCTTTTTCTCCTTTTGGATTCAATTTCCAATTTCTTTCATCATCTTTCTTTCTCTATTCGGAAAATCGTGGTAAATGGCTGATGGACCAGATGAGTTGGATTGATGGATCGAACTGACTCCGCCCACTTGTCGCAACCTGCCAATCATTTCTTCATCGAACAATCAACGGGCCGTCTGCATCCTTGCTAACTCAAATCGATAAGTTCGAAAGAACTCTCCTTTGCCTTCATCCATCCATGGCCTTCGCATGGTTAGCTTAGGGGAACCAACAAACTGTACTCATGAAATTCATAATCAACAAGGGTAATTCTGGTTGTCTCAACCATGCGCTTTATGTGAGTGTGGGTCGCGCGTGGATCTGGTGGGTAGATCCATTACAACGGACTCCTGCAGTAAAATTATTGTGGGGACTGTTTCTGGTATCCATGCAGCGGAATTGCAAGAAACCCTGGAAAGTCTATAACGAAGAGAAACGATGAGAGGACAAGGGTCACCTCGTGCCCTTGATAATTTTAACTGATTTCTTCGCTCCCCTCATGTTTTGCAGACTCGATGGGTCTACCCATAAACCTACGGTCGAACGATGCTCTCTGTTCCTTGCCTTTGTCGGTTTCCCTCTTTCAAGAAAAAGCCGAGCACGGGAAAGGCGTGCGCGTGTCCGAGACACGGAACAATGACAGACGCACCGACCCGTTCTGTCGCGGCAAAATCTTTGGTACAAAGAGCAGTGTCTCTTCCTTTTCTCTCCCCTTGTGAATCGAAAGGAGTGACCATCTTTGGCCCGTTCGATTCCCCTGCCCGACTTTTGTCTGTGGATAAGTCGAATGGAGTCGGATCGAATGGAGATTGAAGCGACGACAGGTCCAGCAAAATCATAATTTCATGTCATAATGATAGTGACCATGATTGTTCTGCACTGACCAGATCAATCATGACAACATGCCATCTCCCCCCATCCCCACCGACTATAATTGCTCTCCCACAGTGGAGAGGAAGTCTTGTGCTGCGGGGCACGACTGATGAAGTTCTGCATTTGCTCGTACCTTCCTCTGTTTCTCTCTCTTTTCACTGCCTCTCGAAGCGTTCTTTTTGGTTTTCATTATTGCTCGATCAACAGCACGGTACGGTTCCTGTTGCTGAGGACAATAATAGAGGAGCTCAGAGTGTCGAGATACATCGATGGATCCAAGAGAGAGAAATTATCGGAAGAGTTTGTGCTGCAGTTCTCAACTGCCAGACCAGAGA
The DNA here is from genome assembly GCA_019926035.1 of Melaleuca alternifolia. Taxonomy (NCBI): domain Eukaryota; kingdom Viridiplantae; phylum Streptophyta; class Magnoliopsida; order Myrtales; family Myrtaceae; genus Melaleuca; species Melaleuca alternifolia. The sequence goes on along the minus strand of JAGKPW010000119.1, from coordinate 892,882 downwards.
AAAAGGAAAATCATTTCTTAAGAACCGGATAAGTATGTAAATGATTCTTGAAATTTGACTCAATAGTCGATGTATTATCTGAATCTTTAATGCGCTATTGTGATATATGAATTTTAACCTAATGAATAATACTGTCTATGAACTTTTCATTTGTTCTTAGATTTATTTTTTTGTAAATGTTCATTCCTAAACTATATGAAAAAAAAATCTAATGTCATCCTTCCATTAATTCAAGTGAGCGAAATTTGATGAGTTGGCTTCCAATCCGATAAATTTAAACGGCGAACGCAAATATAACGTTATATGTGGATTATCCTTATGAGATATTCAACTCAAATCACGACATAATACCAACTTTACTTTGTATTAAATTGAACATGTACTACAAGATAAGAGGATTGCATTAGACAAGTTAAAATATAGATAAGACACTACATGTTTGGCTGAAATTTATGGATCATACGGAAAAAAAATAAAAGTTTAAAGACAAAATTACACATCTAGTTAAAGTGTAAGAATCATTCGTGATATATATTCTCCTTATGAATTTAATTTCGAGCTATGTGGATTAGATGTGGTATGCGCACAATCGACTCACCGGGGAAGCTAACTACGATAACCAACTGCCCTAATTCTGAGTTTAAGGACTATATATTGTTGCCGAGCTACGAAAGAAAAGAAAAGAGTTTCTTTAACCACTGTCCTCAAGACGCTTGTTAAACATCGAGACAAGAAGATTGACGTTATTTTGTAATGAACGTTTTCGTTCGTATTGGGGATGTGGTGGGACAAAAAATTTCCGAATTCGCATATGGGATGAGCGAGACGTCTGTCGACACCCTCATCTGTATATTTACACCCAAACCCCGGTCATATACGCCATTCCAATTGGCATGAAATTCCCAATTCAGTCGTGCCCCCTCGGGCCTCAATCACGGAAACGGGCTCCGCCAACGCATCATGTTAGGTGAGAAGGACGACCCTCCGTTAGCGCAGTGGAGGAGGAGGAGGATGATATAGATGGTGAGCTGTTGTGAATTGCGATCCCTCAGGCGATGGTGACAAGTTGAGGTGGGGAGAGGGAGAGAGAGAGAGACAGACAGAGAGAGAGAGGGAGGTAAAATGGAATCATAACACGTTCTGACGAGAGGAGCAGCAGACTGAGGGCTTGTTGTGACCCCCGCCACCGATCGATTGCCTAATGGTCGGAATTTGTACGCTCTCTCTCTCTCTCTCTCTTTCTCTCTCTTTACGTAACATAGCGTGTGGTCTCCCTTCGCCTATTTCACCCACCTTCTTACCATGTCAAGCACCAGCCGGGAGACACCCTAAATCAAAACGGCTCGGTAAAACAGGGCCGACCGATCGGGAACGTGAGGAAGGACGGGAGGGGAGGGTTTCCTTCATCGCAATGCATGGAGGATGACGTGGCGGCCTTGGAGTACGCAAATAATAATGTGCGAACCCATGCACAGATAGAGAGAGAGAGAGAGAGAGAGAGAAAAGGAGTTGGGCTTTGGGCAAGTGGGATGGCGCCCCACGACGACTACGGTCGCTGGCGATCTGCTGCAGAGCGGCAGAATACTGGCGAACTCAGTGGCGACAGGAGAGAGCCCCAAAATATTTGAAAAATGAAAAAGGACAGAAGAGAGAGAGAGAGAGAGAGAGAGAGAGAAAGGTTTAAATGCAGAAAGAACAGCGACATTTGCGCGCGCCCCCTCTCCCCTTCTCCCTCGCGTGTCAGCTTTTCTCTCGCCCTCGCTCTCTCCCGGCGCGTACCCCCCACGCTCCCTTTTCTTGCCGTCCGCTCATCTTCGTGAAATTTGTCCCCACCCTTTTTTAAGCAGTCATCTCAAAATGGTTAAAAACAGAAGAGATTTGAACTGTTGTCGACACACACACAAACACTTTTGTACGGCAACTTAGAGCGCGCACCTAATCGCCACATCTTATACGTGAGGAGAGGAGGGGTGCTCCTTCCCTTCCCTTCCCTCCCGTCGAGACCCCGGCGCAATTTCGAGATATGGATAGGGGCCAAATTGTCCAACACAAATATATATAATAAATAAAAAAACTTAAAGAAAAAGGGAGAATAAATAGTCTCGTGATAATTAACAATTATGCAGATATTTTCCTTTTCCTTTTTTTTTTTTGTGTTTTGCAATTCCACTTTTCTTTGGGATTTTTTTCATCTCCCACGTTCACGCCACGTTAACGACGAAACTGGCGTTGTTGGCGGACTTGCACACCGGACATGCACGACACGACGGCTCGCAGGCCGGGCACAGGCACAAATGCCTGCACGGCAGTATCAGCACCCTCGCCTCCTCCTTCCCGCACTCCCTGCACCACCACCACCGCCGACCCTCCTCCCCCGGCCTCCCCTCCCGTCCCCCTTCCCCCCCGCCTCCGCCGCTGCTCCCGCAGCACGACTGCGCGTCCTCCATCAGGGCGTTGTCCTCGACGCCGCCGCCGTTACCGCGGTGGTGGTTCGCGGCTTCGTCGAGGTCGGCCGTGTCTTCGTCCGCCGCCGTCCTGACTCGCGCGAGCACTTGCTCCAAGTTCGTCCTCAGCGCGTTCGCGGTGGCCTCGTTTGTCTGCGCCAGGTCTCGCCATATCTGGTTCTCGATGCACAGCGACTTGATCCTCTCTTCCAGCGCGTAGTTCAGCTTCCCGATCTTGTCGATCTCCTCCTCACGCGCTCGGAGCCTCTTCGCGAGGCCTTGTCCTATCGATTCCGCGAGCCTCCTCGCTTGGCTCTTTCTCTGCTCATCCATCTCCGCCCGCAGCTTCTCCATCTGTTGATTCATCAATTACAGTTGGAAATCAACCAATGGCCAGAAGAAGCTTACAGAAAACAGTAACAGCCGAAAGAGGAGATCGCCCAAACACAGTGACGGAGTCGATACTCACGTGTTGAGAAATGAGACGGTCGACGTCGAGTAACTGGTGATGGACGTGGAGAGAAACATCCTCTCCGAGGAAGGCGAAGCGGCCGCAACTACCCCTGCCGTCGGGCTGAATTTCCGTCGTCGAGAATGACAGGGCTTGATTAGAGTCTCTGAGGCGCTTTCTAGAGGACGACGATAGCGAAGGAAGGGTGTTGTTGTTGATGTAGGTGATTCCGCTCTCCGACTTCAACGGCGTCGTGGTCGTGGTCGTGGTCGTCGTCTTAAGATGCGGGGACTCATCGAGGGCGCAAGCGGCGGAGAGTTGGGTACCGAGATGGTGATTGTACAGGGGAAACAGGAGAGAATTAGTTGTGGAGCTTCCCGACAGGGGAAGCCCGTACACCGGCTGCGAGCTGTACATGCTGGCGTTCGCTTCCACAGGGGGGTGGGCGCTCGTCGTCGTCATCATCCCCCCTTCCCTGCATTCAACCCACAAAAGACGGCAATCCGTCGCCGTCAGCAAAAACCCCGGACACGAAGACCACGCGAGCTCAAGAAAAGGAAGGGAAGGAGAGAGAGGGTACCCACCTGTTGCCGAGGAGCTGCGGAGGGAAAAGATGGAGATGCCGAGACTCCACCGCCATGATTGAGAGAGAGAGAGAGAGAGAGAGAGTCTGCGGCTGTGTTGCTTCTCGTTCGACCTTCTTGGGGCTGCGGAGGGAGAACGAGAGAGAGAGAGAGATAGAGAGAGAGGCTGGAAGGACTAGTGGAAAGGTGGAAACTGGAAAGGGAGGAAGTGCATGCAGTCCAAATTATAGGTGGCGGGGGGAGGGGGGGACACTGTCAGGATTTGTGAGAATCTAATTACAGATATTAATATCATGCGACTTTATACGCTCTCTTATATAAGTTTGGGGGCTTGTCAATTTAGGGTGTTGTGCATTGTCGGAACTGCCCCTCCTGCTTTTCTGACTTAAGACTATTTTATACACGTTAATGTCGGATTATTCTGCTCTTAACTTTCGGGTACGGGTGGCTGCGAGTAGGCAAACTTTCTCCATTGCTCGGTCCGTCTTACACTCTCCCTTTCGGCGTGCGGCTTATCCCGTGTATTCTACGGTCTCAATTTAGACTCTAAATCACGATCTCGCTGTCGATGGTCCCTCGGTCGATTCGCCTTAGAGCAGTGTCGTGGACGTGAGGTAGAGTTGCCGGATGCGAACGGATTCCTTCCGACATTTGATCTCGATTTAGACTCTAATCATTATCTCGCTATCGATGGTCCCTTGGTTGATTCGCCTTCAAGCAGTGTCGTGGTCTTGAGGTAGAGTTGCCGGATGCAAAACGGATTCCTTTGATCAATGAATTGATTCCGACATTTGATATGTTCATGTGTCGCCGCATTGGCGAGGCGGTTTCTTGACGTTAGGGCTGAGTTAGTAGCCCGGTCAGCATTGTTGGAACCGGGGCCACTCGCCCTCGGACTCCCTTCTTCGTTTTACCTTTCTATTTCCTTTTGGGAAAAATAAAAGGAATTGACCGGTCGAACGCATTGAACGAGGTGGAGCGTCCATCGCACGTTGCTGTCAGGTTGAACCCTCCCCCCCGGACCCGCTTCGGTTCGATTGGCCAGCCCGAGGCCTCATCTTTATCTGAGCTCGTCGATCGATGGAGGCGATAGCATCGTCATTCAATGAGCTATTGCTTATATACGTCGTAAAGACGCCGCTCTCTCTTGCCTCGTTTCCATAGACGACTCGTTAAACTAGCCCGGTGCCAGTGCACAGGGGAAAGCGATCCTTCTATTGCTCCTTCTTTTCGCTCGGTGCGCTCGACGCCAAGTTCAATGCTTCTAGCCCATCAACGGCGAGTTACCACCGAGTTTCTCTTGACCGCACTCGTATTAAAATGCGACTCGATCGAGAACCCTGTCGTGAATGCACCGACGGACGGGGCACTTGGTCAGTGACCGACACGAGAAACGTTCATAGTTTTCCGTGCATTAATTATGGAGAGAGGTGCGTTTGAGAAATCGGAACTTCCCCTTGTATGACAAAACGAACGCGATATCCCAAGAGCACTTATTAGCAGGTCCCTTTTACAAACGGAAAGTCTCGTCAACAAGGAGGATGGGGTCCATGATGTCCATGATGACCCTTGAAAAAACACGCAAAAATGGACGCCCAAGCGGGTTTCTTCACTTTCCATGGAGAGCCAAGCCCCTCCCTCCCAATCTTTCTGCGAGTTCGTTCATTTGACTTGGTAATGTCCCGGACCTCGAGAATTTTTCGATTCTTCTCAAAGCCACCGCGAAAGAAAGGATTTCCGTGGGAGATGCAGCACATTGTACACATCCATGAACGCGGTGGCCTCACCCGGAGTGGAATCGGCAACCGGTTTTTTCTTTCCCAATTGAAAAGAGAGAAACGACTACTCCTCCTATGCCCCGAACAAAGGGCACTCCCGCCGTGGCCCCCGCCACTCGACAGTAGAAACCAACGGACGGAGGGGACGTGGGTCTCGGACAGACACCGTCGTCACGTCGTTTTCCTCGGAAGCGGTCCGTAGAAATTGAGAGACTGACACAGAGAGAGAGAGAGAAGGGAGATGGCGTGACCATCGAAGGGCAGCGTGTTCGCAGGTGAGGCGCTCGATTCTCTACCGGAGGGGAGGGGTAAGACTCCTTTGGCTAATTTCGATCGGGACATCTTCGACTCGCGCCATCCATTTACTGGATGATAACGGACGCTCACGAAAGATCTCCCGCGATGCAGAAAAACTCCAAAAGCAATTAACGTCCAACCTAGTCGGCTCTAGGCATCCTTAGCCACGGTTCTCTGTCGTTGAAAATCGTCCCGACATACCAAAAAGAGTCTCCCCCACTAATAATATGGACGACCGGTCGTTTTCTATACAAGGACGTGGTTTCTACCATAATTAGTTTCGGTTCCGTTAAGGAGTCGGGACACTTTGACTGACGGGGAAGGCGCTCGAATTCTCCCGATCCCACAAAGAAAACTGAGGAATTCCTAATACCGGAGCGCCGAGTGCATTCATACTCGATCTGAGGAATAGGCATCGGGGTCGCGACGGATCGCGAGTTCCTTAGTCCGAGGACATAGATTGAAAAATTGAAAGAAAAGGGTTATCAACACTTTACTTAATCCGACATTTGAGCTCGGTTGGGACTTGGGAGTTGACCATGACTTATGGGCAAAATTACAAGGAAAAAAAAACACAAGAAGGAGAGAGAGAGAGAGAGAGAGAGAGAGAGAGATGAAGGATTCTCCCTTTGCGAAGGAAGAGGTGTATTTTAGCGTCAGAGGTCAGGAGTCCAATTTCCCAAGCATTGTACGGGGTCGCCTCGGAATCAGCATCTCCCCTGATATTCTAATTAGGGTCCGGTTGGGGTTTGGGCCGCTCGTGATTTTTACTCCACCAATGCTGTCCGGTTCTACAGAAAATCAGGATCAATGTTCGTGCAAAGAGTCGGAGCGGCATCTCCTCCCTCGAAGAATCTCGCTGCCATCTAAATCCCTTATCTCAGAACAGTTTCGGACACATTGACGTAGCTAATGATCCGAAATTCAATTATCTTCTTATTAATCTTACTAACGGGTGCTCCTCCGACTCCATCTCATGGATTGGCGATTTCTTTTCGACTTTTTATATAATACGATCATCGATTGCGAAACGTCTCTTGCTTTCGGCCTAGAAGCCGTCCATCCCCAAACTTTTTTTCTTTCTCTTTTTTTTTTTTTTGCCCCTAAGTGTTGCTCGTCACCTAATCATCTCATTTTACCAAATCGATTGAGTACACCCAAGAAAATCAAGGAGGAGGGAGAATTAGTATTGAATAAGGAGGTGACATGGGGGAGGGGGGCCCCAGGAAGGACGAAAGTCTGCATTGAATGAGGAGGGTGGTGAAGTGAAAAGGGAAAACGAACAACGAGAAGGTGGGGGAGGAGGGGGAACACGGAGACAATAATGAGTGGGGGAACAGCGGATCTTTAATGATGTTTGCGGTGGAACGGATCATCGGCGGTGGTGGTGGTGGTGGCCGCCGTGGTGGTGGTGGTGGTGGGGGAGAGGTGTCAGCGGGCCCCGCCGGATCAGGACCGCCTGTCCCTTTTCTGACCAACAAGGCGTGCCCCTCCTCCTTCCCCTCTCCCTCTCTCTCTCCCTCTCTCTCTATCTGTGAATCCGATTCCCAGTTCTTTTCCTGTCCTCGTCCTTTCCTCCCCTTCTTTTTTTCCCTTCCTTTCTTTATTCAACCATTCATTCATTTACCTGTTCGAGGATCTGTTGGATTAGATTAATTAGACATCACCTCCATTAGCGGCCAAAAACAAATCCAAAGACATAACCTCGATCGTCTTTAGGTCGGGGACGCTTGATAACGATCCATCCGCAATAATTGACCATCAGAAAACGTACTTTAATCCTTCATCGGTGGGGGCAATCGGGAAAAAGGAAGAGGGAGAGGGGGTTCCTTCCGTCGCCTTTGGGTGATTTATCAATAATCTATTCTGTTCTGGAGTAGTTTGGAGAAGTGTCTACATAATAAAAAGCAATGATCCCGCCCACTTTCTCCTCGATCCTTATTTTAAGACTCTACATCTTTAATAGTCGTCAGAGGTCGATTCAAGACGTCGCTCGATGTTCGTCGTCGTTTCAATAAGAGGAAGCTCGGCGCGTCCGACATCGTACCGACCAAGCCAGGGTCGCCTCCAATTGACGATTCTCGTGCGTTTGCCGTTTTGGTGGGGCTGTGTTATCGCAAAAAACGACATATCGTTCCCGCGTTTCCCCTCTTTCTAATTCTGTTCTTATTTTTGCCGTTCGGGATCAGCTACTGTGCGCGCTGCTGAATTGAACAATCATCACGACCCTAGTCATCATTAATGTCCTAAAAAGCTCGAGCTAACCTTTTTCCACCACCTCTTTCTTCCTGCCCGTTAATGGTTAAGAGAAAAAGGTTCCTGTGCGGCGTTGGTCGTGGAGGTTTCTCCTTTTGCTTTTTTTGGGTGGGATTCTTCTGTTGTTCTTTTTAGGTGTTGAAGTTAAGTGGGCTTTTGACAATGAATGTGGTGGCGATCCATGATCTTCCCCTTACGCAGATAGTACAAAGTCGTGGCCGAGATGATGGGGCAACCATCACGACCATCGCCCACGCAATTGGCCCACTCATCCTGTCCCCTCACCACATCTTTCTCTAAACTTCTGATTCACAACAATTTACCCCAATCCCCTGATATCGACAGCTCCTCCTTGTCCTTTGCTTCCCGACGGTTCATATCCCCCCCCCCCGCCTCCTTTCTTCGTAATTTGTCCCTTTCCCTCCCCTCCGTTCAACATCAACGTGGATCGCTCCTCGTTCGGGTCGGCTGTCCGAGGGAATCTCGAGCCCTCGTCGCTTGTGCGGTTTTGCATTTTGGGTGAAGCCATCGATGCAATGCCGACCGGGCTGTCATTGTTGGAGATGGGCATGTCGTCGTTATCGCGTGTGTATATTAGCTTTTGGCCCCCGGCCGTGATTCAAAACCATTGACCTGTAAATCGGGGAGCGGATGTGCGTCGTCGTCCTTGATTGAGAACGACGTTGTTGGTTCGCATTAGGCAGGGTTCCATTCGAGACCCGAATCATCCTTCCGCCTAATTGACTTGACCCCTTGATTAAAATGCCGAGCATCTCGGTCAATCAAATGGCGTTGGCTAATTTGATTCGGGAAAAACTCCCGTGATCCTCGTATTTAATTCGATGCGCTTGACGTGATTCTTGCGGAGTCGTGAAGCAATCAATTGGACTTATCTTGGATGAGACAGGACCACTCGGGATCCACATCTTCTGACTTCTACACATGTATGCAACACACAATGTACATGATTATTGTATACGTCGGTCGGAGATGCACGGCTTAAATTCCTCTTCCGCCCTTGCCCATCATCATGCGTTTTGACTCAAGCACGGCCGAGCATTGACTTGAATTCCTTAATCTCTCAAAGGGTGTTTTCTGAATTACGATGGCGAGGAGCAACCTAACACGACCGGGCCGAAAGACCATTATTAATATCACATGATTCCCTCGGAGATAGAAAAAAGCTCAAGCTTTGAGCACTAAACTCTGACTAATCATGCTTACCCACGACGGCGGGCCCCGGGTTCCACAGTCATCATTACACATTGGATTGAGACCGTACAACATCTCCTTATATTATAATGGAAACGTGCGATGATTTGATTCCAATGCTGCTGCTGCTGCTGCTTGAAGAATGGCATCTCGGGTGGAAGAATATGATTTGGGATTGTCAAAAGGTGTTTTAAATTCACTTATCAAAGTGGCAATTCTCAACGCGAGGTGTCCCACCATTCAATTATGTCACATCATAATCTATCGTATGTGATCTCGCGTAAAAGAGGTGTCTTAGCAGAGCCGGGAATTGCACATTGGAATCCTCATGTCACCAACCAAACAAAAGCCAACATAAAGGCAACCCTTCTCTCTCTCTCTCTCTCTCTCTCTCTATTTTATGAAGTGCCCTGAAAAGGACGTGTGAATTAAACTAACACCAACTTCATCGCTTTGCTCCCATTCACACATAAAAATCACACGTCCATTTCACGTGGGTCCAATCCATATGCACACCTTGCCCTCTCTCTCTCTCTCTCTCTCTCTCTCTCTCTCTCTCTCTGCATATATAATGTTGAGGCGTATCCAACATGTGATCGAGAAAGATTAAAGAAGCCGTACCCGCGCGATGAATCGCGAGTCATGTACGCACCCGACCATGCCTAGACAAATAAACTTTGATCATTTACAGTGGAGCCTCTAGACATCTAAAGGCACTAGCTTTCGCAAGTACCCACACGATTAGACACCACGCTGAGCAGTGAAATCGCATGAGGCCGAGATCTTCCCTTGTCCAACCTACCCTCTCCTTTTGATTTTCTTTGTTCTCCCCAATAGGTGTCGTTCTCACGTGGATTGATGAATGAATAGAATGGATTGACAACCATCAGACGCATTCAAACCAGAATGGATCCAGTTCACATCCGCCAACTCTGGTGGCCCCTCTCAAGTAGATCGAGTCTAGAAGAAGAGCCGGTCCTGCTCATCAAGAACTACACTGTTTGGGCAGTGGGGACATGGCGTTGATGGGTGGAAATGGGCATCACATAAGTCGCCCACTTTAAAGCGACACGAGACCCGTGCATTGAGTACCATATATGCTCCAAATCTCTCAGCTTGAGGCGGGGCCACCGGAGTAAATGGACAGTAGAGAGCACATTATTGTATGCATTCAGAATATGGATCCGATCGAAGTCATCGAGAGGGAAGCAAAGGGATGGCGAAGTGCCATGCCGTGGAGCCCGCTCCCGCTCCCGCTCCCCCAGTTCTTTTCTTTTCTGCTTTGTTTTCTTTTAGCCTTTCTCCTTGTGAAAAGGGGCAGTCGTCAATCAATGTTCCATCACTCTCCCGGAAAGCTTTGATAATTCTCGTTGCTTTCTCTTGTTTCCCTGCTGATTTTTATGTTCCCCTCCTTTAACATACGACCCCACCGGCGACCACCCACGACCCATCTCGCCAGTACTGATTGGACCACCGCACAGGCAGGTCGAATTCGGAATCGAGGCCCTCACTCATCGGATGGACATTTCAAGAGTCGTGCGTATCACAGCTCTCATCCACGTCGAAGCACTCGATGTCGGCAAATCAATCCATCCTCGAGGGATAAGAAAACGAACTCCACATTGGGTCTGCATACAACTTTACCTCTACTTTACAGTGGTAGAATGGAACCATTATCCTTTTCAAAATGAGTCCCCTTTTGCTTTTCTTTTCCTCTCTCGGTCGCTTCGTGAGTGGGCTGCCATATCCTTAAAAGAAGAAAAAGAAAAGTTGAGTGGGGTGATGATGGGTCAAGTTTATATAAACGAGAGAATCCATAAACCTGCCAAAAGTAGGAGAGAAGAAACCGATGCTCGCCTAGAAATCATGACCATTGTTGCGGTTCTTTACACAGCACAAGGAATTCCTCTTTTTCGACGTGGGAATTTCAAGGAACCTGCGATGAGTCTGCTTTACGTGAGATTTGCAACTAGGAGTGATGGGTGTCGAGGGATAGTGACATCGGTTATTGCAGATTTCAAATCAGAGAAAGTAACTCCCACCCCACTATGGAGGATCGAGCGAAAGCAGGGGAATAAAAAGGAAACAGAAAAGGGAGAAAAATGATAAAGTCAGACGAAAAGGAGACTGTACTTGGGAATAAATTCCAGTTTTGTATTTTCAGGTGTGATGACGGATAATATTTCAGACGTGTGCGAAGTGTAAACATCAGCTTCTTCCACTACCACTTTCATCTCCATGTTTCGGGACTTCATCATATCTCACAGCATATCCCGTTAGGTGCGGCTGCAATACCCAATATTTTCCATCCGAAAAAAGCATTGTCATGCAATCTTCAACATTGACCTGATATCAAAGATTTGATCAATTACATATGTTTCCCAAGGAGATATGTCTTTCGCACTAAGTAGTGCGACAATCATAAGGATCGAGGACGTACGATTAGTCTGTGATATCACGCACAGAAAAAAAAACTTCGCTGTCTTGGACTTAAAAAGAAATCCTTCTCCCTCGTTCTATTGCTCGAGTCTTGCATGGACCGACGCTTTAGTATGGTGGATACTGGCCAGGTAACAGAGTTTTCGTCATCAATGGGCACAAGTCCTATCCATTTGAGAAGAAGAGAGAGAAGAGTTGATCCGTGTGATGCGGTAATGAACTATGCTTTTCACTCCACTAGTCGCATAACGATTTGGAGTGATTGAAAATATGTTTACTAAAATTCAGAAAATTGGCGATAGCTTCAAAAGGAAATAAAACACCCAAACGTGAATCTGTCACCGCGTGTCGAGAAGCCATTTTCTTGGTGGGGTATCGATAAAGTGAACATTCGTAATGCAACTTCTAGTACTCTCATCCGCACTAAGCACGATTTGTTTGATGAAAGCGATCTTAGTTAAGGAAATCGTTGTGCACGCAATACCAGAACCAAAGCCATCGAACAGTCATTGTAGCTTCTCTTTCATTTCCCTGTTTCCTTCCGGCAAGTCGTGCCCTCCAATCTAAGTCTTATCACTAATCGGCACTTCGGAGGACATTATTTGTTAGGTGGGTCTGCGTGAATGTGTTTGGTAAAGTGGCAAAATGACCGATAGAAAGGGACATTAAAAAACTAGATGCTCAACTCAATATCATTCACTGAAAACGGGCTTTGTTTTCTCAGTTTTAAGTATTTTCAACTAAAAACACCCGCATAATGTGTCCTTAGACGACTATCGCTGACTGGCTCGCGTGACTAACATGTTTAGCAGATAGGTACAATTCCTCGTGAATCAGAAGATGAAACCAATTGAAAACCATGTACATAGTTCATGCTATCTCAAGAAGGGAGAGGACCGATCAAGATACCATATTAAATAAATACTGCAGAGTCTATTGAAAGTGATAACTCAGCTTTGAATTCACGGTTGCGTCCATTTCTGTACGGAATATAAACTTCTGAAGTAGACAGTGCTCATCTCAGAGCCCAATATTTCTCAAGTTGAGCTCATAAATGTATAAATGAGTTGGTAGCGAATTTAACGCATCACCGAACCATCAATCACGCATGCTTTCAACATTATTTGCTCCAACTTAACATAGTCGTAAGGAACAATCTCCAGCTTTTCCTGAAGATTGCTAATCTCTTCCCGGTCAGTTAGCTTTGAAATGGATCGATAAAACTTATTCGTCGTGGTTTACCACAATGAAACCAACTTCCAGAGCAAGTCTCATAGAATAGAACTATTTGCCTCTCTTTTCCCTGTAGTTTAAGCTGGTAGGGTAAAAGCTAAAAAGATATCTCACAATGTCAACTCAGTGACAGTCTTAAAGTTCAATAAGGTGATAGAACTAAACCTTAGGAATCGTTACCAACATGAAATCAAAAGGAGAGGCCAGCTAACATGAAATAACATCAATAACAAAATAATGTGAACCAGTACCACTCCTGTCGACTCAAATCACATTCTTGTTTGAATCCTTGGATGAAATATCCCCACCTAACTTTGTTCATCAGCCAAATGATGACAAACAGATCAAAATATGTAAGAAACATGAAGGTTCGGTATTTCGATCAGAATCCTGAGTCTAACAGCAGATGGTGTCTTCCTTAGTGTAATGAAGTGTACACTTGAATTTCTGCAGAAGAAGACAAAATTGAGTAAGTGAAAATGTAGAACCAAGTTAAACCAGTTTGGCTCATTATTCAAACGCATGGTTCAAAGAATACAAGGTGAACCTCATCCTCAAAAATGTACAAATAAATTTGTAACACGGCAGCAAATGCCCAGCGAGATCCTCTATACAAAACCTATGAAGAAATTAACAGCTCTTGATGTGCAATGTTTTAGAATTTTAATGAGGAAACTTGACTTTCCAAAATGGTATTAATTCAATAACCAACAGATCTGTCACCACTGAAAGCATATATTAAGTGACTAACAAAAGTTTCGCCATGTCAAAGATCTGCAGCGACACTGCTAAACTTATGTGCATGATGAAAAAAGGCCATACTTATTAGCTAAATTGGCACGAGATCAAGGAAACATATCATTAATATTTTTTCCCCTACATCCAATATTCTATGAAGGAGAACAGGACTGATGATATGCTATGAAGTATTTACTTACATGTACAGATACAGTGGCAGATGTTACTGATGTTTAGCCCCATGCCATAGAACAAGCATAATTAACAACGAGCTTACCATCAAAGCCAAAATTCTGCATCATTTAGATTGCCATAAATTAGGTCAGAAATACAGTTAAAAGTAGTTATTTATGCAACACCATAAGTAGGTAAAGCCTTTTAAGAGGAGAGACCAATACAGTCAAAAATGAATTTAATTTACACAATATACAAGAGATTAACTCTGTTCGAGGTTTTCAAAACTTCCCATGATTTCCCCAGAAATGAACAATCTTCCATAATCACATAACACTAGCAAACTGACCAGAATAGCAGATGATTGTTGTATGATTGCTACACATTATCCCTAACTAGGTGGGCCAAGATCTTTGAGAAAGGGGTACCCCATCAAGAAGCTTCTTCCCCCAAGTAGTACAATTCATGGATTTCAAATTCTCCAGAAGCTGATTTCTTTGGAAAAATATTCACCATTAGGTTCAGGGCATAAATCCACAAGTAAAAACCACTAACAAAGGGGCAAATGTCCCCGAATGGTCTACTACTTATATAACACTACGTCTACCTCCCATGTCCACTTCTACAATGACAACACCAAATTCTGTGCTTCGTTACCTATGTTAAACCATTATCTAAGTATCATTTCTTATTTAGCTAAGTGAATAGATATAACAGAAAGAAAGAAACTGCAGCCAGTGGAATTCCACTCACAGAATTGAAAGGAACGGCAATGTAAGATATGCAATATTTAAAGCACTTGCCTCGTATAGATCATTCACCAGTTCATCTGGATTAGGCGAGAAGGCACTGTTTACATAGACAAACTGCCCGAAGAAAAAGGAAAAAGGTATTTATTAAAGGTACAATCTATGCCTTCTAAAAAATGGAAAAACACCAGTACCAGCTACCTACCAAAGTCTCCCGGTGAAGTTGTCGGCAAAGAAAATCAATCACTTTAGCAAATTTTTCAGCCCCAGAAATCTGTTGTAATCATTGTGATTGTCACGTGCATATCAAAGATTCAAGAATTTACTATATCACCACACCCAACAATTATTATCATGGAAAATAGATAGATCAACTTATGCCACCAAAGCTTTAATGTTAAAACACATTCACACAACTAACGCTGGTTTCCAAGGAGAAATCCTTTTTAAAATGGAGTTAGGTATGAGAGTGGCCTCGCCCAGCATTTAATCTATTAAGTTTCAAGATCATAAGCAGTACGTGGTCGATAGCAACAATCTGGTAATATCTGGTGTAAATCTATATACACTTGACCAAGAGTGCGAGATTTTGCTTTTCAAATCTTGGTTCATCTATAGAATAGAGATTCTATTCCTGACATGAGACATCTAACCCGAAGTAAAGTTAGTTCTAACCAGAATTGCTTACAAAGATGCGTGAACTCTGACCTGAATCAGCCCTGTGTGACAGCTATAACCTGACCTAAATCAATGGCGGAAGCATTTTAATCACAGTAGGTGTCTGATATCCAATCTCTCGACTCAAAATAGCTCATCACCCGACTAAACTTACAACCAAAAAGGAGGCATGACTCAAATAGATGGGAGTAAGTTTCAACACTCAAGGCATTGCTAGGTTGGAAGCACTGAAATTTGGAATGGTACGAATTTCCTCGGAATCAAAGTCCTTTCTTTACTGTCATTTGGATGATTTAAAATAAGTATAGATAAGTTGGGATTTTACGGTTTAAAGCCGCTGATGAATTAGCGAATACTCCCGTTACCATCTATTAATGTCCTCTATGTAGGACAATCCAGAAACCGTGTCTCAGAAGTCTAATTAACCAACGAACCTTGACAGCCGGCTCAAACTACCGCCGTTTTTGCATTCCTCTGACTTTCTAATGTCGCATTATGGCAGCATAAAGGGAAAAAAAAAACTTGGAAATTTACAAGAAGCATTTGATCAAGCCAACGTAGTGCAACCTCGATTTTCCAGTGAAAAATTAACTTCCGCGTTGCAGCGCAACTAATTGAACGTATAAATCGTTCATCACCACTGAGATATGTCAACAAACAGTGGGATCACGCTTTCAACGATTCGAAATACCAGCCGTATGAACCAAACACCGCCAAAAGAATCAGCAACCGGACGCAGAAACATGCCCACGAACCCAATGAGCCACGACATTAAGAAATTGAGGAGTACAACCACTAACCTTGAATTTGGCTTGCTTCAGAATAGGAGCATCGCCGGTGGCCCTCAAGTGGACGACAACTGCAGAATCACAAGAAACCCCCAAACAACACCCCGTGAGCAAATAGCTCGCGAATCAAAATTTGGCAAATCGAGCGATCAATTCAATGTCCAATAAGAAGAATCGACGGAAAATGATGGTTTTTTTCTCTCAAGTTTGTTCAGGGACTCACTTTTGCGATCTGAATGTGGAGAATCGGACGCCATGTTTCTGTCAAAAAGCTGGAATCACTTCAAGAAATCATCGCAGCAGAGGGACTTCAGAGATTGCTGAAACGAGTCAGGAAGTTTGATTTGACGAATGACTAACCCTAATTTCGAATTCAAGCCTCTTTTATAGTTTCTTTTTCATGCTGGATTTGGTTGCATATGGGCTTGTTGCCTGGGCTTCATGCGAGGCCTTTCGGAGGATGAGCCCATTCATTTTGATGACTCGGTGAAAAGATGAAAATACTTCCAATAAATGTATTTTCGCATAATAAACAAAATTATAACCAAAATTAAAACTTAAATAGAAAAAAAAATTTAAGCTAAAGCTCTGTTCGTTTCACGGATAATAACTTCTAGGAAAATATTTTCCGAATTTTCCGACGTTCGTTTCACTGAAAATAAAATAATTAAGGAAAATATTTTCCACAAATGGAAAAAACACATTTAAAAGTGAAGAAAATATTTTCTATTTTTTTTTGAAAGTGAAAGTATTTTATGTTTTTTTTTGTTTACTTTAAATATCGTGGCCTCTAACACTGTGTCTTGATCTCGCTTGAGGCCGACGGCTTTTAACAAACGAATATCAGAAAATATTATCATTTTTCAGAAAAATGATTTTCCAGAAATGCTATATTTTTCGTGAAAAGAACAGAGCCTAAGAGTAGGAATTATTTTTTTACTGTTCTTCCAAAAAAATCCTGTTAATTCTTTTTTATTACTGTTTTCACAAATAAAAATCCTGTTCTTCCTAAATTTTAAAATGTGTTTTCATTTATATATTTAGACATAACTTTAGAACGCGTGACTTTCGATATCTTCTTGGACCGCGCATTCAAGAAATTTATAGAAAGCTGACTCTAATATTAGAATGATTTATCTAACATTTTTCAAAGAACAAAGCACGTATCTGTTTTTGTATATATTTTCAAAGTTTTGGCTTAACTTTTGTGATCAACTTATAATGGGTTCACTCTTATGTGGAGGAAACTCAATGAATTGCAAGCCCAAAGGCTCAAGCCCATATGATAAAAAATATGGAGAAATATGGTTTCTTACTATCTTTAGGTTGTAACCGCAAAAAAAAAAAATACGTTGGTTGATATGCAAATAGCGAAAGAAAAAGAAAACACAAAATCTAGAAAGAAAGTAGTATTTAATTATCATCAAGCTGACATGGAAGATCAATACGTGGTTCGATTGAGCTGAAATTTTGTCAGCATGTTCATGAAACATTCATCTTCAATCTGATTGGTTTGATTTTCACTTGATACTCCCTAAATTATGTTTTTCGTGGGTTAAATCAAATCTGTAATTTTTGTGAGATTTATCTTTGATCTCTCGTGAAATTTATATGTATTGGCAAGAATTGTGTTCTTGATGTTGATGCTGCCATGTACCTCTAATATTAACTAGAGAAGAATGTTGTTCACCCAACTTTAGTGATAGTGAAGATTTTTGGGTAGACTCCGGTCCCGTGATCTTTATCTCCTCGTATCGATGAGGTTTTCCACATAAAAATCGCTTTGTGTTTGTGGATGTTTGATATTTATATTGCTCTATTCCGTTGCGTTAATCCGATATTGTTAAGGTTGTTATTGTTCTCCCATCAAATATAGCATTAAACTTTGTTGCCTGAAGCCCTAAGACTTATTCCCAGTGTTATTAGATTGAGTCCTAGTACATGTCTATAGCAACTCGTGACACGATTCCCCAATATTGCAAAGATACATAAAACGCGACACAAGTGTATTCCGTAGTAGTGAGTTTTTTTTACCGAATAGTATTTTATCACACGTTCATCAACATAAAAAAAGGGTAGGAAATTGCATTTCGAAGGTCATTACATTTTAAGCGAACATATAACTCTAAGAAGTTGTATCCGGCATGACTAAAACTCCTTTGGTCATAAACATAAGTTCCATGCAGGATGTCGTGATTGAGTGATGTTTTTCAAGGACGCATAGAAAGACATCTAAACCTTTCACTTAAAGACCAACGCAACCGCGTAATTTTGACTATCACGGCTCAAAGATTTTTCAATGACCCGATGCATATGCGGATAAGCAAGATGAATAATTTTTTGGTCCTCTCCGTCACTTTCACCACAAAATTAATTACCAGTTCTGTTCATATAATAATATGTTGACAAAGGACTGATGCGAAATTGTGAAACTTAATTGACAGTGCATCTGGGATCTTTTTCACCTAACGTGATGGTTCCATCCCCACGAAAGCGATTACGAATTCGTATCAACGAAGTGGAAATGTCATGACGTAGTTGAAAAAAAAAAGGTTCAATAATACTATAGTGCACTCCTCGAACATACATATACACAATGGACGTGAGACCCACGACGGAAAATGACCAACGACGAAAGCGAGAGACTGGCTAGTAGTAACGAGCGGTACGTTATCATTGATTGTGGCTTTATTATCGAGTCGATGAGGGCCCCACTTGATTGGGCAGACGTGGACAGTCGGGCGGGACCCAATCGGGAAATATTTTTCACGTGGATGGCTGACACTTTGGCAAATGACAAGCTCCCTCTAGGAGGTGTCCGACCACGCATCGGTAATCACCGAGGTATGCGAGTCGCGAGCAGGCTTAGGTAAAGACTGCTGAGGTCCAGCGTCGAGCCGAGCTCCGTCGTCCGTCCTGATGTTTCCCCGTAGGCGCGGTTAAATCGAGCTAAACGAGACTCGTCGTCGATCGGGTCTAATGGTTTGCGCTAGCACAGTGCATGATTGATGCTCATCGAATGTTTTTCCCTCATGACGCTTTGTAAAAACTTTTCGATACTCATTCACAGACAAGAACTGGAAGGAAAGAGCTATTCGTACATTATTCGTACAGTAGGTTAGTCTGTACGTAGTCATCTCCTAGTGCTCTTTAGCTAGTATAATGAAGCCAGTCGCTCTCGTCCTCGAGTAAAGATGCCACGCATTGCAACTCTGGTTCGCTCAGAATCATCCCTTCAGGATTAGTGAATGCTAGGGTTTCTTCGGAGTTCTGTGACGACGAAGACGAGGATGGCCACTCTCTATTGTCATTATTGTCTAATCCTCCATTAACGAAACACGGCTGCTGAGGATTAGTGGCGAGTTCTGACTCCAAGAAAGCTTCCAGGAAGTTCGCGTCCAGCTCGAAATCCGCCATGAAGTTGCACGAAACATTTGGATCTCCGTCTGATGAATGAACCGTTGTAGCTTGATCTTTATGGCGGTCAGGGCTTTGATCTTTCTTGTCCACCATGTCAGGCGCTTGTGCCTCTCTATCTTGACAGGACTCGGGAGAGAGAAGCACTTGTGGCCATCTCGTTGCCTTGGCGCGAGAAACACACGGCTGTACGGGCACGATAGTGTCATCAATGGTCGGTTTTTCGAGGGCCGACTTGGGGCTTCCTTGGGAAGAAGACAACGACGGACAAGCGGAAACGAAACTCGAGTGGCTCGAGCTGGATTGGAGTTTCTTTCCAATGGTGGTGTTCCAGTAATTCTTTATTTCGTTGTCCGTCCGTCCCGGAAGCCTCCCCGCAATCAACGACCATCTGCGATAATTCCAAACAGACACCATAATTCTTCGTTTCGCTATTGTGCACGTATAGCTAACATATTTTCATAGTAGGAATAAACACCTGTTTCCCAGCAGATTGTGAAGCCGGATGATGAGCTCTTCTTCGTCGAGAGTGATGTTCCCTCTCTTTATGTCAGGCCTCAGATAATTCAACCACCTCAGCCTGCAACTCTTCCCACATCTCCTCAGACCTGCACGAGTCCAATCCAAAAAAAATTAAAGATAACTATCCAGATTACTCAATATTAACCATATGTCCTGCAAAATATAGTCTGAATCTCTGCGCGCGCGCGCGCGAGACCAGTGTTACGAGGGAACTTGACCTGCTTTCTTGGGAAGGTTTCTCCATTTGCCTTCACCGTTTACTTTGATGTAGTCGGTCAGAATCTTGTCCTCCATCGCTGTCCATGCTCCCCTATTCACTCCTTCCTTCGCACAGCACGGGCTTCTTCCCATTCTCTTTCGCTCTCTCGCTGGGGCGAGTGATACCAATTGGTTCTGAGGAAGAGAGAGAGACCCTCTTGGATCTGTGTCTTATGAATCTCGAAGTTGGTGTGCTAGTGCTCATACACTATTTATGCATATATAGAGAGTTTTAAAATGAGGGAGAGTGTGGAGTGGGGGACCATCTTTCCTGTCCAACTGTGCCTAGTACTCACAAAAACCGTGTTTTAGAAGGACAACCTGGAATGCTAGCCGCGCCACGATTGAGAATAAATCCTTTTAATGTTATTATAATTGTCAATTAGAAATAAATATATACCATCAAAGTCATATACTTGTATTAATCATGAAAATTATGTAATGCTTGGGGGATAGATTACGCGCATGACATGGGTTTGATCTCCCAACATCGCTAAACACGGATAATCTCATATTTAGGGAGATGGATTTATGTTATGCATAGTAGCGGCTCTTGCCCGTGCTCACTTATTTGAGCTGTTACGAAATACTTTATTGCGAATGTCTTTAGGTAATGCTATTACTCGTGACCTGAGTTTTATCCCCGCTAGATCTTCTCGAAATAAATATAGAGAAGTCGCATCAAAGGCAAATTGCCCGCAAATCGGCAAAAGTTAATAAACAATCATAAACTAACATCAATTTATAGTTGACCTTTTTGGTGTAAGAACCTGCTTTTAATTGTCAAGTAAATTACTCAATTTCTTGGCATTATGGACATAGTTGCCCCAGTTAAAAAAGTTGTAGATCCGTCTCTAGTCACCAATCGAAGTCATGACTTGTCTCTTATTAAATTCATGATATAAGTAAAGTACTTCATAAATTTGGGATTAACTACCTAAGATGGGCAGTCTTAAAGATTAAAATCTATATATTTATGTCAATATGGACAAAGAGCTATCGGGAGTAATACCTTTGGTACTCAACACATATTATTAGTGCCTATATATTTAAATTCTTAAAAAAAATCTACTTAGTTATTCTATATAAAAAACAAGTCAAATTGAGAGTGGAGGCACATTATTATTAAGATCGGAAAATTGTTCAAAAAGTCATAAACCTATTGTACAATAGCCAATTCAGTCCTAAATATTTTAATCATACTAATATAATCTTAAGCCTTTTGAAAATTTATGAAAGTAATTTTTCAGCCAATTATCTAAATAAAAAACATTTAGAATTGAATTAGCAAATTTGTAAAATGTTTTATGACTAAATTAACTTGATCAAAATGTTTAGGTCTAACTCGACAAATTGTCAAAGGATTTAAGACTAGATTAGAATAATTTAAATGTTTAAGACTAGATTGGCCACCTTATAATGGATTTACCACTTTTTGGATAAATATCTCCATTAAAATGGAGAGTTTTGAAGCCTTTTAACTGTGGACCTAAGAATACCAACTTTAGAGATATATAGTTGCACTTTATATGTTGCCCTAATAAAAATAGTGAGTCCATATCAGTTATAGGATCTTTTTTGTGGATGTAATCATTGCTAACATTTTAAAAATCACAGTTCAATGAGGTGAACATGTTTTATTCACTGCAGTGAAGGACTTTCTGACACTCATGCACTATAAACACCAACTTTTTAAATCACAATTTTTTTGCAAAAATTTTTCTACAAGATGTTTTGAATCATATATTTTTAGTTTACAGAGCGCCAAAAATAATTAATTATGATGATGACGACGTTGACGACGACAAAGGAGTAGGAGTGGGTGAGCCCAATTCCACACCCCTAGTTTGTACTATCACTGCTCTTCCCAAGAAGGTTCGAAGAAACCCTCATTTCATCTAATTTTATAGATATGGAAAAAGAAAAACAAAACAAAAAAACCCAAGTCAAAACAAATAGTAAAAAGATTTCGTGGTCATACGATGATCACGAGGGTGAGCTGAGACGAAAGATAATGATATGTTTGTCCTGAGCTTTGAATGTGGAAGAGAGATGCACATCTCAATTAGGCCACCCCGACGTGGAATTGACAATTTTTACACCATGGGGACTAAGAGTTGACTATGCGCACAAACGAGATTATGACTCGACTGTGCGCGCAGTTTAATATATATTTACCAAATGATTAGGCTGTGAACCGTACACGTCTAATATTCACTTCTTCTGTAGGAATTATTCTACGGGCATTGCATATTCTGAGTAACAGAGAATGCCCATCGACGGAAAAGCTCAGAAAGATTATGAAAATGCATATTTCACCTGCCTTTCTTGCTCGTGCATGGCTGCTTTCTGATCTCCCCAGCAGCTAACTTTCTCGCACGCTCTTGAAAGTTCGTTGACAATGACAATAGACGCCTCCTCGACAGAGGAAGGAGACTGTACTGCGCAACAGGCGGGAGTTGATCTCCCCTAACTGGCGATTACATGAGCATAATCGTGATGAAATTCTTTCTTTCCTTTTTCTTTTTTACTCGAAACTCGAGACATAAGCGAAGTGGCCCAGCTATCCGAAGTGGTCCATGGACACCTAGAAAGCCTCACGAACTAGATTAAGTTCAAGCGACTTGAACTATGCTAATGATTCTAATCTTAAGTAGTGTATACGTGGTCGGTGGAATTTATACAAGTAACTTTTAGTTTGTGAATTGGAAAACTCCCGACGTGGGAATAGTTGCGAAAACACCGGTTTTGTTTTTAAACGAAGCTACATCGATTCTTGATTGATTATGGTAAATAGTTATCGTTCTTGATTCAAATACGGATGTCTCATATGTGATTGAACCGCATCACGTGTCCCCCGCTCAAATAGTCAACCTTACATTCTAATCCGTAATCCCGCCAATCTTTTGGCAAAACCCCATTGGATGCACGTGAATGAGGCGATTTGCACTAGAATATCTAAGAGCTAGGCCAATTGAAAACTAACATATTCCGTAATCCTCGGGAAGATGACCATCTAAGTCGCACGCCATAACCAGATCTAAACGTTTTTGAAAACCCTAAAAATCTCTCTCTGCGTGCTACGTGTCCTTGGCGGTAATTACGAGGCCACCCATCAAGAGCCCTCGCGTCAAGCCCTCTGGTACTGTACAGAAGATAGGCAGGAGCTCGAATCAAATGTAATATTAAAGTGTTTCTTTAGATTTGAGAAAGCGATTGACTAAAAATTAGTAACTGAGTGATGAGGAACAAGAGCTTGCTGCGCGTCTTGGATTTGCTGGTGCTCAAGCAGCCTCAGGTTTTTTGGGTCGTGGTGGCAAATGAAACCTTTCTTATCTTGCATCCTGATCAACCCAAGCACTCTCTATAACTCGGCCTAAGTCACTTTGCAGATCAATCGGCTTGATGATTAAGATGGGTTGGTTTCATTTTGCCTTGGTTTCTCATCATTTGCTTGCTAGTAAGTGTTGGTTTGAGATGGCAAGGCGACTGAAGATTCATGAATGAAACGGGTAAGGTAACACGTGTTTGACTCAGACACAGACGGCTCAAATAACGTGGAAGTTCTGTTTTTGATCAAGTCGATTAGCGTGAAATCCTATGTATCATCTGATACCACGCGCGACTTGGTTGGAAAATGCAAGCCCACAAGTAAAGTGGGCATCTAGACTTTTGCCCGCGATGTGGGGCCTGGACATAATTGCATAGGAATTTTTCTAGGACCGCTGGCTTTGCCAATTTAGAGAATTTATCACCGATGGCATCCATGAAAAGTGACAAAGCATGGGCTGTGTCATGCCTCACATGTTAATTTGTTACGGGTCGGGAATCTGTCAATTGATCTCCAAATGTACACAATACCCAACTTGCTTGGCCTTTAACTCAAAAAATAAAATAAAACATGGTTGGCATCAGATGAGACTGAACATTAGATCTTATATATGCTCTTCGAGTTGTTCAGTCACCTCACTCATAAAACTCCCATCTTCTTTTAAACCACCAAGGAATCGATTTTCTACTGTACACGCATGTGCACGTGTGTATGCACGAGCGTGCATTATCTCAGCATAAGACCATTTCATTTTTAAATATCATTGATTGAGAACATGCACGATTACGTTCAAGCACTAAGGAGAACATCAAACATGATCGTGCATGACTTTCCTTTCGTCCGTGGAAAGTAAAGCCGATCATTTATTAAAGGAGATATGGGGTCATTTTAAATTACAATTAGGATGTTGTCCTAATTAAGATGATGTGCCCTCCTGATTAAAGTAGTACAACTTATTCACTCGTTTTTATTATTTTTATTTTTTATGATCGAGTATCTTTGTCGATGTACTCCCAATTGTCGCGTGGTCCTGACTTCACGGCATCTAAGGGATAACATAATTTTATTATGTCCCAAAACCAGGTCATTGCCTTAGCTTCTATAAATCAATTCCTATATGTCAATTATTGGAAGGAGAGATGGACGTACGCGAAGTAAGTACCGACCACGAGGCCATCATCCAACTATTTTTGGTGGGCACTGGCATATGATATTAAGAAGTAGGTGATTAAGTACAAATTTCACAAGACTAAGGAGATAACAAATGTGGTGTGAGCAAGTTATGTTGTGATTGGCGATGCTTGCTTTTACTCAACCGATTCTTACGAAATCAAAATAACGACAAGGCTCGGCGGGACGGGGGATCTCTAATCAATTCTTAGGAAATATGGTGTGAATCTCGTGCTAGTCAGCATGATCAGTAACACCTTTAAATTGATGTCGCTTTTAGATGTGAATTAGGTTCTGGAAATTAAAGGTGTGAAATCAACTTTCGCCAACGGTTATGTTCCATCCACACACTCTCTGCTCTACTTTCTCTCAACCCGATCATATCACATCCAAAGCGAAATACGATCGCTATTGCCGCCGGCGAATTTGGCCTCTTGTGATCCCGCAATTGTGGAATATCAGTCCGTGCCAATAGAAGAGAGAGAGAGAGAGAGAGAGAGAGAGAGAGAGAGAGAGAGAGAGAGAGAGAGAGAGAGAGAGAGAGAGAGAGAGAGAGAGGCTTCGATTTTCAAGTGAACCTTGTGGAAAAACAGAGGAGCTTCAAGAAACCCAACCAACTTTCTTGGGGAAAAGCGTTCGTGTGGGTACAAAAGAGCCAGGACATGACCCATAACCCTATGCTCCTCAGTAGATCTGCAGAAATGGGCCCGTGACATGAAATTAACAGCCAGACAATGTTTGGGAGAGGGCAGTTCACTTCTTTCTTTCGTCAACCTTACCCTAGTAGTTCCAGATGATAGCCTAAGTGGTGGTTCTCTATCGCTTATAGACAAGAATTACAAGATATTTGTCCCTCGGATCCTAGCTTCTCCCGCGCATACGAAGGCAAACAACGTTATAGAAGAGTCTCGTCCCTGGAAGGAAGGTTTCAGTATCACTCTGAATCTTTGTGCTTCGATACACCGGGCGACATCATGTTCATCAAGAGCAGGCACGGTTAAAGAAGGATTTTATTTGTCCTTTTCCGAATTCACGAGTCGCGTTCGCTTCGAGATGGAAGAAATGGACTCTAGACAAGATCGAAAAGTCGTCTTAGGTTTGGTGGTTGGACGTTAACTAACTTGTTAGGTGGAGCTGCCGCAATCATGATTCCTTGCCGTGTCTGGCTAACAACGGCGGAGGGAGAAGGAATACCCTAAGTCCTAAAACATCGGGGATTAGTTAGTTGGTATCGGAATCGGTTGTTATGCCTTTGACATGAGTAGTTGGAACCACAAGGTTGGTCTTTCATTCCCTTTGTTTCTCTTTATCATCGACTGGACTTTCTCCTGGGATACAGTTACATCGCCAAATTCAAGCATTTTCCAAATCACTACAAGATTCATAGGCAAACTTCCATTTCAGATACGAAGAGAAAAAAATAAATGTAGAAGATTATGTCATGAGTATATGGCGTATTATCTCCAAGTTCCAACAGTCTATTTAAAGAATAAAAAGAGGATGGTTTTAACATTTCCTTTTATAAACTCAATAAAAGGAAATGTCATAACCCTAATTAAATCTCTGTCCCTCTCTCTTTCTCTCCAATTTTTTGGGGGATTTTTTTCTTTTTCATGTGCATATTTTGAATTTGGTGCTTGTTCGGCTAGAAATTCAAACGTAAGGTTTACAATTGTATGTACCCTTGCATGCTAGGAATGGATCAATTGAGTTGTTCGTTAAAATACGTATTATATACTAAATTACTCCTTCGAACTACTTAAACTCTTAGGGTAATTGATTGTGTTTTCACAAAATTTTACAGGATTTCAAGGCAAGTTGGTCACAAGTTCTATTTTTTTTCCCTTGTTGTAATATCCATGTCAAGCTTTAGGCCAAATTCCATTCTACTCATGAGAGAGTATTTGAATACTTGAATAAATTCATCTAACATTTTCAGATTGATTAGCAATGGCCTTATAAAAGTTTACACTATCAAACGATTTATAGCATATTAAGTGGAAGTCGATGGTGAATAACACTGTCCATGACTAGACCTGTCATATAAGTGATAAATCAATGTATGATGGGCTGAATTGTTATATGAGATAGTTATATTCAATGAATCTCTATATATTGTGCTCGCTCGCATCTGCACTCTCATCTCAATTTGGGTAGTAGTTTTGATATATTGTGTTAAATATAGAAGTATATTAACAATATGGATTGGGTAAGAATAGGACAAATATGGTTTATGTAGGAGTTGGGTCAGATATGAGTCATTGGATTTTTAAAAGATGGATAGTTAGACTTGCATTGCATGAAAAATTGATCTAAATGAATTAATTGAGTCTATTTGGATGGGACCATCGTCGACTCGACTCGATTCACCAGTTTGATGGGTCTATCCATGGCTCCAACGGAGACCTTTGACAGCGTTTGTTCTTCCAGTTCTCCCACGCATGAGGAGGACTATTTGGCAGCCGTGATAAAGACATTTGCATCGGACAACGCCAGAGCATACACCTATGCACGCATTGTTAGCCCTAGGAACGAGGCAAAGCCGCGGGTGAACGATGAAGAGCAACCTGGGCCCATGCAAATCGAGATAATGGGCCTGTGGAGATTGAAGACGCCAAGATGGAAAAAAAAATTCGATCATCTTTCCTTCGGCTGAGATTTTTTATCGCGGTTCTATCGATTACATTCTCGTTTCCCATATCAAGTGCGCGAGACATCTCCATAGATTCAAATATTGATGTCTCGCTTTTGTGCAAAGTCTTCTAGAGAAAAAAAATAGTTCAAAACTTGAACGTATTTTCTTTTTGTCTTTGAACTCCGGAGGGAGAGAGAAGCGAGATTTGTTTTGTTTAAGTACAACAAGCACTTATAGTAAAGCGTGATAGCTTCATCATAAAACGGCCTTGATATAATATTGTGACCGCATATCGAAGACAAGTGCTCATTACATCCTCAAATGTCTCATCCAATTAACTGAACCAAACTAGACATGATCGTGAAACAGGTCACAGTATCATTTTAAGAGGTCTTGTCCAAAACCGCAATTGGCATTAGATTTCCTTCCTAGAAATAAATCGGGCACAAGCGAGCCTAACTAGACGAGCTAAAGCCAAAAGGAAAAAAGAAAACCGTTTGCAAAGATCAAACATCTGTGCTTCTGACCCCGGTGCTTCGTCAAACCCATTATTACAATGCAATCCAAACTCTAAGATAACGCAAAATTTATCTCGTCCCACCTTATATATCTCGCGCAAATAACCGCACGAAGCCATACCACATTAACCCCATCGTAAAGTAATCACGTTCGTTCATTCAATCCGAGTCTCTACAATACGTCCCGTATGTCGTTTATTAGACAAGATCGACAAAGTCATTTTCTTAATACTGTTCGCGAAGGAAATTGCTAGTGCAGATTGGTCGGTCGCTATAAATCAAATCAACGAGAAAAGGATTTCCGTTCATTTTGAACCGTCCCCCTTTCTGGAATGGACAAAAAAGTCGTCGTCGGGGAGACGCCACGTTTGTGTAGTGCAAAATGGGTCGCCGTTCGGGGAAAACAGCACACTTCGTCAGGTTATGAGCCCTGATGCATGCGGCGACGGTTAACATCGTGCTTTATCATGTTCATTCGAGAAAGAGGACTTTCCAATTTCCTCTGTACATTACAATGCATGAAGGTCGCGTTGCAATTTTGTCTCGTATCATTTAGCTTAGCAGGGAGGATGGAGCTACTTCGAGAGCCTGATTTCCATCCAATTGACAAGAACAACTGCCTATACACGAATAATATTCGAAACTTTTTGACCGCTTGACTATTTCTAATTTAAATGTGTAGGTCCTCCATTAAGACAAAGGCATCTTGTGCAAGGTAAGAGTTGTCTCTCGCGCGCGCTTAGACAAAAAAGAGAGGTAGACAATCGAGAAATAGATCCAAAAGCTGAAGAATTTCGGTTCAATGTGTAATGTGATCATCAAGCTAAATTAGTTATCGAACTGGTCCATAAATTTTTGTTTAATGTGCATTATAGCCATTGAACTTTTAATATGTTTAAAGTGTTCTAAGATTTTTATCCCAATATATAATGTGGTCCATTTCATGGGGTCTCTAAACTATTGGTACGTGTTCGATTTAGTTTCCAAACTATATAAAATTATTCAATATTGTCCTTCTATTAATTTAAGTTGCTGGAGAATGTTTAAAATTTTTATATAGTTTAGTAACTAAATTGAATATATTAAAAGTCTACGGATACAGTGAACAATTTAAAATTCTAAGAACAACATTATATATTGGGTCAATATTAAGGGACCATATTAAACAAATTAAACTTTGAGGACCGCATTATAAACTATGACAAAATCTAGGGACTATTTGTGTAATTTTCTCAAAAGAAAAAAAAATCAAACTCTACCACTCACGAGAGTCAACAAAGAAGACGAGCATCGTGCATTCTTAAGTTGCATCTATTTCACTATAAAACCCTCGCGACCAAGGAAAATATTTTGTACGGAAATCACTTTTAAGAAAAACGATAAAAGAAAAATATTTATATTTTACTAAACTAATTTGTTTAAGTAATTTAGAGAAAACGATTTCCTTCTTATCACCGAAAGTTATTTTCTCCCGATTGGACATTGTTATCATCAATTCATGGAAAACGTTTACCGGCATAATGATTCGCTTTTCATCATCTATATAATAAAAAATAAAAATAAATAAAAATTTCGAAAGCAGTCCCTTTTAAAATAAATGAACCCTTATTTTAGAATTACGAAGTTAAAGTGTGAGGATATCAGTCGAACCCAAGCATGACCGGACCATCAGAGTGGGCCCTCCGACAAGATCGAAGAAAGGTCGTACGAGGCCCATCTTTTAATACGATGGGACCAGGCCGCTCCAATGATTGGGCTACGGTCTCAATCGGAATCTAAATTGACAATTATGCCCCTTCCGACATGAACCACGTGCTCTCTTGTTTTCTCCTGTCTGGGCCCACACAAGCTTCGAGTTGTGTGAGATGGTCATAGGATGACAGCCTGGTCAATGCTGACACGTACGTGAGTTCTTCCCCCAATGCCTGACCCCGACGCGATCGATTTCGTCACGTGGCCTTTTTCTCAACCCAAAAGATTAGAACATATTTGGACCGCAAAATTACGTATCCACCGTCGGGATTTCGTCGACTAGTTGCATTAGGTATTCCCTAAGCAGTCAGACTATGGGTACCGATTTTATTTTTCATTTCACGTGTAATTTTTTTTTCATGTGTAGTTTTTTTTTTTTGTAACCGAAAACTCTACCACGTATTTATATGTCTGGACAGCACCAAAAGACCATGTCTTGTATCTTGAGAGAGACTAACATAAGATTTCAATATCATTACTCCACACCGTGGGTTAGGGAATAAATTTTCAATCAACATAGCTAACTAGCGTTTGTTTTTTTTCCAGATGTTTTCAATACGCGTTCCCACAAAATCAATTAACAAGACCAGTTCAATAAGCAAAAGGTACTCATTTAAATTTCGATAGCAGTTATTGCATAAGCGAAACGGCTGACACGTTAGTGTGGACGTAATAATTGAGAGGGCCAAACGATCAATTTATACGGGAATGGTCATGAACCTATCAATGGACCAACCATCATGCAAGAGCCGGCCACGAGAAAATCGAAGAAGTATGAATTCGTTAGGACATATTGGAGAACAAAACCCTTGAGAATAAGTCGCGTTGTAGGGACAAAAGAAACAAAATGGCTCAGTAGAACATATTTGGAAGCATTTAATGCTGGAAAATTGTTCCAATTTATATTTTAACTTTATTATTTTATTCTTGAATATATGTGCAAAGTTTTAATATAATTCTTATGATCAATTTTCGTTAAAAATCGCTAACATAATGGCATGCCACGTGGAATGGCCGGTGATGATTAAACAGTAATGTCAGTCATTTCTAGCAAAAATTGATGGGAAATCCGACACAAGTATTGGCCAAATTTAAAAAAAGTTTCAGAATGAATTGACATCAGTGTCATTCAATTCAATGCTATAGGCCAGCAATTGCAACCCTACATAATTCATTCAAGACAGTGACCCTTCATAAGCATTGCGGTCCAAAAAGCCCCCAACTAATATGACAACGTAGACAAATGATGATACACCCGTACGTCACGGGAGAGAAACGAGACCAACGATCTCACAAATCCACCCGATCGTATGACAAATATTAGACGCATCATCTGCTCCGGATCAGTACCATCCGCACATGTCAAGCACCCAAACTCGACCGTTTCTGGGATCGCCGGATGTCTCACGAACCACCGAGCTGTCGGATATCTACGCACGCTCATGTTTTTCTAGATTATCAGAACTCTCGGGGATGTGAATGGCAACCTACCGTTGATCCTTAGGTCATTGAAGTCCAGAGATCCATGGTCAATGTTTCCAGAAGAACATAACAAGTGATGAATATCCTTACGGTCGAGCATTATTATATTTGCATCTCCCTCAACAATTTTATGTATGTATAAAGCTCATGCACTGCATGGAACGCATAAAAAGGTAGTCTGTACTATTAAAATGGATTACCTGAATTGATTATTTGCTACTTATATCGGACGGAATACGGAGGAGAGAGGGATCGATGACTAGGTCGTTTTTGTTTAACGAGTTCTTCGATTTAATGATATTATCAAGTTTGTACAGGGCTTCTACCTCTTGAAAGAAGTTTTTCTCTCTCTCTCCACAATTATTACCACATATGCATATAAGTGAACTGCTACGTTGAATTCTTGTTATGATTTGCATGGTCTATCGAGCTAACTTTTAGAGTAATAACGACACAATCAATTGTGGAAATACCTAACTACTACATATGTGGCATATCTAGCTACTAGAGAAAAGGAAAAGATAAAAAAAAAATTAAGAAAAATTTAAAAAATTATCTACATCGGCGCCGGCACGCCTCATAGGACAGTTAGCACTGATTGGACTGTAACATGTCGGCTTTTTCCGGTTAAAATTGGCAGGAAGGGTTTTGGAATTAAAAGGTTTTGGATTGAACTAGCACGGGTACAATAAATTTAAAAACTTTTTAGTAATTTTCCACCAACTAAATGTACGTGATTAATTTAAGAAACTAGCCGTACAAAGCACTGGTCCATGCTTGCAATCAGCTTCTGAAAAACGCATCTTCCAATGGTCGAAAAAGAGCCAACTTCTTCAACTCCATCGGTAAAGTCGGCTGATCACGTGAACCATGCGTATCCTCATCTATTCCAATCATGCGACGTTGTCTCCTCCCTAGGCTCTTAATCATGCAGCAGCCACCGACCACCAGATTTGAATTTTCTGGGTTATTCTGTTTCTCGTGTGCACAAAGATATTCCAGGCATGAGAATGAGAGCATAAGGAAGCTTGAGCACAACTAAAAAAACATGATTGATCATTCGCAAACTTGCGATTTACCATCGTTCTCACAAAATGTTACCATGTTTCGAAGGAGCAGGCTGAGTGACAATATGACATGACAGCATTCACAATCTGCAAGTTGGATTGAGCACAAAGAATGCCAATCTCAGGTTAAACCACCACCCACGTTTGCTTGCTCACAGCCAGTACCCCTCACTGGCTCAGCCTACGCAGCAGATGACCACGTTGATCTGCGACCATTGAATTAAAGATTAGGTGTCATCGTGAACGATCGGAAACGGGCGGAAATAGGTTAAAAGATGAGATTACAGCTTCATATCTCTCGATCATCGAGCGGACTTGCTTCTGTGATACATGGCAGATTCAAGCGTATTTTCGAATCGCAGATTAGGACAAATTTGAAAGAAAAAATTGCATGTCAGATACGAGGAGAAAATTTAAAAGTAGAAATTATGTCATGAGTAATTAAGCTATTACTTCCAAGTTCCAACAGTTCTGTCCGAAGGATAAAAAGAAGATGGTTTTAGCATTTCCGTTCATAATTATAATATGGAGAGAGAGAGAGAGAGAGAGAGAGAGAGAGAGAGAGAGAGAGAGAGAGAGAGAGAGAGAGAGAGATTGAACGGGACATTTCTCAAGCACTGCGTGAGCTCAATGAGATACTATCGCCTAAAAAAAATTACTTCCATTTTTTGTGGCTTTTGTTTTTTTGCATATGTTTAAGTTTGGAAAAATTACTGAAAAAATCTTAAACCTATACAATTTATACCAATTTAGTCATAAACCTTTTGAAAAAGTCTTAAACCTATTCACGTTGGTGCCGACCGTATCACTTAGGATGATCGGTGTCTAAGTTAGTGATTTTTGACCAAAATTGATAAATTATTGAAAGATTTATGACTAAACTGAAAAGTTTAAGACGGAATATGCACATATATGATAGATTTATGATTTTTTGGGGTAATTTTTCCAGTTGAGCCTTGTGAAGCTGGAAATTCAAATGTAAGGTTAAATCGAAACAATGGGCTTTTCCAGATTTCACATGTCCTCATTTTTCCCTCGATGAGACGCGATCCACAACGGTTTTTTTTTTCTTTGCCCCCTAATGCCGTTCGAAAAGGAAATGCTTTGGCAGATCTTTCGGTCGCTTTAAATCAAATCAAGAAGAAGATTTGATCATTTTGGACCGTCTCCTGTCTTCAATGGACGAGAATCATCCTCGGCGATGCCGCCTTTGTAATGTGAAAAATTCTTCACGGTGCAAGGGAATAGCAAGCACGGTTAAATTATTAGCTATGCACACATGATGGTCACATTGTGATTTGTTATCAATAGGGAAAATGACATAAATAATTCTTAAACTTTGGTCCAATATGCAATGTTGCATTTACCCTTTTCATTTGTTTGATACGATTCCTTAATTTTGATTCAATATTCGATGCGATTCCTGAACTTTTGAAGAATTTCATATTGTTGATGGACGATATTATATATTGAGTCAAAATTTAAGGATCACATTAAATATTGGACCGAAGTTCATAGATCATATATTTTATTATCCCTTATGATTATCAAATCGATCATAAGATGATTTTATAGCTTCTTCTTTGGATTGTGTCCTTCAAGTTGGGTTATGAGATGAATGATCAAATTTTGTTGCAAAGGGTGATGGGGTAGGTTTCAAATTCTTCAACCAATAAATTGTATATAATTTTGTGTGACGAGTAGCAAGATCACGTAGTATTTATGTCCTCAGGTGATTTATCAAGTGAAGAGGGTGAATTTGTACTATAAGAACCGTACGATTCGTTTATTTAATTTAATGATGGGACGGTAAACATATAAAGAGATACTTCTAAGAGTTTGATTTCGATTCAAATATCAACTAGAACAACTGACTCCACACAAATGAATTCAAAGGCAGCCACGAAAAGAATTCCCAGGATGTCCTTCGAGGTTGATTTGGAAGGAGGAGCTCGAAGCAAATCGTTAAACATCAATCGTTTTCCAGGTCATAATTAGAGCATTCGCGACTCTCTGGACGCTCAGCTGTTTTTTATTAGATGTGTGAGTCCTCCCGTTTACACAAGCCGTAAAAGTCTCAATGGACGCAAGAGGTGCAACTGGAAGTTCTTTGAAGATCATGGTCATTTACATGCTTATGCTTATGCGAACGCTTCATAGGCCTAGTTTCATTCGCTAATAATTGGGGACAATTGTCATTTAAGTCCTAAATCTTTATCAACTTTGCCGATTTAGTCCTAAACTTTTTTTTTTCCATTCAGTCTTAAACTTTTTGCAACTTTGCCATTTAAATCCTTTCGGCGACTTTTCGCTGGAAAAGCCTACGTGGCAACTATGTGGTGCGATCGATTGTTGCCGGCGTCGACGTGGCGAAACGACATCATTTTGACAAGATTTTGCCCCAAATTCGTGCTTGCCCCAAATTTAAACCTAATTTTGCCCAAGCTGAAGAACAGAAGGCGGCGGCAGCGTTGCTGCTGCTGTTGTGGTGACCGTCTCCTTCACCAGAAACATGGAGGGGAAGAGCTTGGACGGAAACGGGTTCGTGAAACTCATGGTGCTCTTCTTGGAGTGACAGGAGGTGCAACATCATGCGTAGGAATGTAGCGCTCGACGGGGAGAAGACGTAGGACGGGGACTCTCAACTCGTCCATTAGGTCGATCTTTGTGCTGCAGAACATGTCGAGAACGAATCCGACAAGCCGCCTGGTTGAGCCGGCTGAGTTGAATGGCTCGGCGACAGCCCACTTGACGTGGGGCTTGAATCCCCAGGAATGCTGCACCTATTCTTCAGCAACGCCGCTGCCACCTCCTGTTTTTCCGGCTAGGGTTTGAATTTGGGGCAAAATTTTGTCAAAATGACGTGGTTTCGCCACGTCGCCGCCGTCGATGACCGCATCACGTCATTGACATGTAGGCTTTTTCTAGCAAAAAGTTACCGGAATGGCTTAAATGGCAAAATTGCAAAATGTTTATGATTGAATCAGCAACAAAAAAAAAGATTTAGGACTGAATCGGCAAAGTGTGTAAATATTTAGGACTTAAATGACAATTGTTCTCTAATAATTGCATCCCGTAATTTTCTGATTAAAGAAGGTCAACGCTCAGGTTCTTTAGTATGTCAACACAAGATGTGGTATGTTGGAACATCTTGTTATAAAAATCTGTGGGTATTCTTACAGTTAGTTGGTCGTCTAGATACATAAGTTTCATGTGATTTTCGAATCATAAGATTTCAAACGTGGGATTGGGGATGCAATCCTAGTTAGGCTGTATCTTATCTTGTTTGAGATTAGTTTCAACTTCAAAAACAGATTATACAAGAGAGACAGGTTAAAAAATGTCGACCATCGACAAAATTTGGAGGAGAGCTAGAATAATGTGATGGGGTATATCTTAGGGGTGAGCGACTCAAATTCCACATAAAACCTAGAATTTACCCAATATGTCCTAGAACCTAGAACTTGTGATATTACATATTCCAGGGTCTACCCTAGAACCGCTCATTTTCTTTCTTTCTTTTTCTGTTTTATTTTTAGTTAAGCAATATGAAATTAAATGCAACAAAAAAAAATCCGTTTGTCAATAGCAACATACATAAAAGCTGAACTCGTAAAATAAAGTAAACAAGAAAATCATAAAAGCTGAACTCAATCATCCATGAAAAATATTGTTTCAAACTCTAATTATTTGAAAACAAAAGAAACAATAAACAAAGGTAATCACTTAACACTGGTTTTAAATTAAAATTACTATTAATCAAACTAAAATAATTATTAAAAAGCCTCACCACATATATTCATTCCACTTCAACTTGTAAACTCTATTTATCGACGATAATCTCCTCATTAGAACAATCAATATCTAAGAAAAAAAGAGATTAGATAAGATATTCACTCAATAGATATACAATGGAACTACAATATAAGAGGATATAAGTATCACTTGACCAACTCAGTATGACATTGCATTCATTACATCTCGAAATGCCGAGACACGGGTTGTCTCAAACTTTTTTGCGTCAAGTATACACTGACATGCTAAAGTAGGAATTCAAGATTAGCGATTTCTTATTGTGTCAAGGAACAGGCCTACTCCAATCCTCGAGAGATTTAAATTTAATCATGATATTTTATGATTTTAAGCTTCCATTTCTTTCCAAAATATCGAAACATAGACTGTCATATAATTCTTCTTATGTGATTTTAAGGTAACTTTTTTTGTAGACTTGACGACTCAGAGCTTTAGTCATATTGTCAACACTAAGATAATTGAAAACAAAAGTTAGAGATGGAAGTTGGTAGTTAATGAAGTGGGGATATCTATCTTTGGAAATTTGAAAGCTCCTCCAAAATCAATACATTAGACCAAGACAAAGGTTGGAAGGATGAGATAATTAACCAAAGTAAAGTAATAGATGTTCTTGGGTTAAAATTAGTAGGTCTGAAAGTAAAGGGCATGTACTCCCATAGAAGTGCTTCAAGCAGCCTTAAGTGAATAGCAAGGGTGCAAGTGACCTCATGACGTTAGTTAAATTCACAAAGAGAAAATTCGATTTATGCATGGAATCACCACGGGGAAGGGAGGGGAGGAGGGAGGGAGAGAAAGACGTTCGAATTCCTCTACTGGTGAGAGTAAAAACATGAAGATGAGCACGAAATATATTCTAGGCTTCATTTATTTAATGAAAAATAAATGATTTGTACGATTTCTTCAAGAATATAATAGCTCGTATTTATTGAAATGATTAATCGGTGAAATATACTTTCATCGTCAATAACATTTTATTTTTAAACATATTTTTAAATGATGAAAATACTTATTTTTCAATTTTTTTAGAGTGATATAAAAAATCACTTTCAGAAAAATAATGCTCTGACCATTCAATATCTTCGTTGTTTTAAACCTTAAAAAGAAGTGATCTCCCTCTCCTTCGGACGAGGGCTGCGACCTGACCACCAAAGTGGGCCCTCCGACATGTGCGGACGTGGCAGTAAAGGGCCCCACCGTTGAAAGCCGAGAGGCGACCGAGCCCCGCTTCAATGATTCGGGGGCTCACGAAGATCACAGCCGGTGATCCAAATGACAATTTCGCTCCTCCCAACAATGGACCACGTACTTCCTATGAGTGAGCATAGAATACCGTCCGTTCCTAAGGACCAGTCGATTCCAAAAGATAATGGTCTGATTCCTGATTCCACATAAATGAAATCAGGATTTTCCGGTCCGGTTCTCGGTTCCTGAGGTGGAACTGCCCATCCGGACCGGACATAATTTTTTTATTTATTAAAAAATAAAAATACAAAAATTATATACCATATCTTTAATTTTTGGTAGATCGACTCACCTAAAACCCAACCCTCCACGATTCCACCTCTTTCGTTCTCTCCACCTTTCTCTCCACACTCTAGAAAACAAAACCGGAACCGGACTGGACCGGGCGAGAGCCTTTAAAAAATAAAAATAGATCTAACGCATCGCCGGTACTTAATAATTACCCACCCGAGAGCCGGATCGGACCGGACGGAAACCGGACTGGATCGGACTACCCGATCCGGTATGGTCTGGTTCCCGGTTCAAAATGATAGGGAATCGGTTCCATTGGTCCGGTTCCCGGTTTCACGCCCGAGAACCGATCACCCCTAGTGCTTCCTTCCAATGTTTCCCCCTTTCTTTCGGCCTGTACGCTCAAGTTGTTATCGCTTATTCAGATACGCAAAAATCCATGACAAGAAAGTGACGTTCGTTAACGATGCCCCACTCCTATGTCACATGTTCTCGACCCAAAAAAAAATCGAAATTCAGATCACGAAATCACACCTTTGCCACCCGGGATTTCGTCAAAGTACTTGCATTAAAACTTTGATTCAGTTTTGAAAAGGACTTTGAGGAAATATCGAAAATTATTAGAAATGCACATCTCGTGTGATTTTCCCTTTCTTTTCCAGGCCCGCACGCTCGAGTTGTCATTGCTTCTTCATATACGCAAAATCTGTGACAAGAAAGTGACGTTGGTTCACGATGCCCCACTCTTATGTTGTGTGTTCTCGACCCAAAAAAATAAAAGTCAAAATTCGGACCACGAAATCACACGCCGCCCGGGATTTCGTCAACGTGCTTGCATTAAAACTTTGATTCAGTTTAGAAAATGGACTTTGAGGAAATATCGAAAATTAGTAGAAATGCACATCTCGTGTGGTTTCCCCTTTCTTTTCTTAGGCCCGCACGCTCGAGTTGTCATTGCTTCTTCATATATGCAAAATCCGTGACAAGAAAGTGACGTTGGTTCACGCTGCCCTACTCTTATGTCACGTGTTCTCGACCCCAAAAAAGGAAAAATCGAAATTCAGACCACGAAATCACACCTTTGCTGCCCGGGATTTTGTCGACGTGCTTGCATTAAAACTTTGATTTGGTTTTGAAAATGGACTTTAAGAAAATATAAAAAATTAGTAGAATACACATCCCGTGTGATTTCCCCTTTCTTCCCCCGGGCCCACACGCTCGAGTTATCATTGCTTCTTCATATAGGCAAAATTTCACGATGCCCCACTCTTATGTCGCGTGTTCTCGACCCCCCAAAAAAGTACAAGTAAAAAATCAAAATCAAAATTCATACCACGAAATCACACCTTTGCCGCCTGGGATTTTGTCAACGTGCTTGCATTAAAACTTTAATTCAGTTGTGAAAATGGACTTTGAGGAAATATAAAAAAAAATTAGTAGAAATGCACATCTTGTGTGATTTCCCCTTTTTTTTCCCAGCCCGCACGCTCGAGTTGTCATTGCTTCTTCATATACGCAAAATTCGTAACAAGAAAGTGACATTGGTTCACGCTGCCCCACTCTTATGTCACGTGTTCTCGACCCCAAAAAAGGAAAAATCGAAATTCAGACCACGAAATCACACCTTTGTTGTCCGGGATTTTGTCGACGTGCTTGCTTAAATACTTTGATTTGGTTTTGAAAATGGACTTTGAGGAAATATTGAAAATTAGTAGAATACACATCCCGTGTGATTTCCCTTTCTTCCCTGGGCCCGCACGCTCGAGTTGTCATTGCTTCTTCATATACACAAAATCCATGTCAAAAAAGTGATGTTCGTTCACGATGCCCCACTCTTATGTCGTGTGTTCTCGATCCCCCAAAAAAGTAAAAGTAAAAAAAAAAAATCAAAATTCGGACCACGATATCACACCTTTGCCGCCCGGGATTTTGTCAACGTGCTTGCATTAAAACTTTAATTCAATTTTGAAAATGGACTTTGAGGAAATATCGAAAAATAGTAGAAATGCACATCCCGTGTGATTTCCCTTTTCTTTTCCGAGGCCCGCACGCTCGAGTTGTCATTGCTTCTTCATATACGCAAAATCCGTGACAAGAAAGTGTCGTTGGTTCACGCTACCCCACTCTTATGTCATGTGTTCTCAACCCCAAAAAAGGAAAAATCGAAATTCAGACCACGAAATCACACCTTTGCCGCCCAGGATTTTGTCGACGTCCTTGCATTAAAACTTTGATTTGGTTTTGAAAATAGACTTTGAGGAAATATCTAAAATTAGTAGAATACAAGTCCCGTGTGATTTCCCCTTTCTTCCCCCGGGCCCGCACGCTCGAGTTGTCATTGCTTCTTCATATACGCAAAATCCATGACAAGAAAGTGATGTTCGTTCACAATGCCCCACTCTTATGTCGCGTGTTCTCAACCCCCCAAAAAAGTAAAAGTAAAAAATAAAAATCGAAATTCAGACCACGAAATCACACCTTTGCCGGCTGGGATTTTGCCAGCGTGCTTGCATTAAAGTTTTAATTCAGTTTTGAAAATGAAATTTGAGGAATATCGAAAATTAGTAGAAATGCACATCCCGTGTGATTTCCCCTTTCTTTTCCTAGGCTCGCACGCTCGAGTTGTCATTGCTTCTTCATATACGCAAAATCCGTGACAAGAAAGTGACGTTGGTTCACGATGCCCCACTCTTATGTCACGTGTTCTCGACCCAAAAAAAGGAAAAATCGAAATTCATACCAAGAAATCTCACCTTTGCCGCTTGGGATTTTGTTGACATGCTTGCATTAAAACTTTGATTTGGTTTTGAAAATGGACTTTGAGGAAATATCGAAAATTAGTACAAATACACATCCCGTGTGATTTTCCCTTTCTTCCTTTGGGCTCGTACGCTCGAGTTGTCATTGCTTCTTCATATACGCAAAATCCATGACAAGAAAGTGACGTTCGTTTACGATGCCCTACTCTTATGTCATGTCTTCTCGACCCAAAAAAAGAAAAGTAAAAAATAAAAATCGAAATTCAGACCACGAAATCACACCTTTGCCGCTTGGGATTTCGTCAACATTTTTGCATTAAAACTTTGATTCAGTTTTGAAAATGGATTTTGAGGAAATATTGAAAATTAGTAGAAATGCACATCCCGTGTGATTTCTCCTTTCTTTTCCCAAGCCCGCACGCTCGTGTTGTCATTGCTTCTTCATATATGCAAAATCCGTGACAAGAAAGTAACGTTGGTTCATGATGCCCCACTCTTATGTCACGTGTTCTCGACCCCAAAAAAGGAAAAATCGAAATTCAAACCAGGAAATCACACCTTTGTTGCTCGGGATTTTGTCGGCGTGCTTGCATTAAAACTTTGATTTGGTTTTGAAAATGGACTTTGAGGAAATATAAAAAATTAGTAGAATACACATCCCGTGTGATTTCCCCTTTCTTCCCTTGGGCCCGCACGCTCGAGTTGTAATTACTTCTTCATATACGCAAAATCCATGACAAGAAAGTGACGTTCATTCATGATTCCATACTCTTATGTCGCGTGTTCTCGACCCCCCAAAAAAGTAAAAGTAAAAAGAAAAATCGAAATTCGGACCACAAAATCACATCTTTGCCGCCCGGGATTTTGTCAACGTGCTCGCATTAAAACGTTAATTCAGTTTTGAAAATGGACTTCGAGGAAATATCAAAAATTAGTAGAAATATACATCCCGTGTGATCAACATAACTTGCAATGCGCGGATTTTTTTTCCTTCTTTCATTTTTAGTGTAATCAATTTACTGAAACTTGAATAACTATCTTCAATAAGTTTTTAGTAAATTTTATTAACGAGCGCTATAAAGACAAAGTAAGTTAGCGACGCCCATACTCAACTTATTGAAATAAAAAATTTGAAATTATACGCAGCTTAACTTTTTTGTTCGTGCAGATGAACTGCGCATAAGTAAAAATGAAACGAAACTTAGCGTATTTATTTGAGGTAACGCATAGAATTAAGTCACCACCAACTACATAGGTATTTGATTAATTCATCATATGATGACATTTCACTATAACGAAAATCGTCTAAAAAGTTCTAAACTTTTTTTAAATTTAGCTATTTTAGCCCTAAACCTTTTGGATGATTTTATAATATATTCATTTCGATCAATTTTGATTGTAAATCACTAATACACATATCAGTCATCTTACATGATACGACTTGTTCTAATTTGGATGATTTTTGCAATGAGTTGTCTTGCCAAATTTGGGTGAGGAAAGGAAGAGGGGAGAAGGGAAAAAATATTGTAAAAATTATCCATATATACACCGGCCATGTCACGTAGATAGCGAACATTGGCTGAGCTACCAAGTCAACGATGTTCGATTAAAAAATTAACTAGAACGACTACATTCAAAAATCATTAAAAGATTTAGGATTAAATTAATTAAATTAAAAAAAATTATAACTAAACCAGTCGCTATATAACAATAACAGTCTTAGAATTTTTTGTACTATTATCCGCACTTGTTGTAGAAGACAAATGACTGACATGATAGTGACGGTGTATTAATTGGGTTGGCCCAACTCAATTCCTACGATCAAATCAAATGGGAACGGTCATGAATCGGTTGAGGAATCATTCGTGCTAGCGCCACAACAAAAATCTAAGAATTCCAAATTTGTTGGAATTGAAGGCGACCGGGGGGAAAAAGAGAACAGCTTAATTAAATGCACCGGGAGCATTCGACGGTATCCACCAATAATTGCGACCCTACATAATCCAAAAGATCGTGACTCTTCATAAGCGTCTTAGTCCATAAACAACTCAATCAATCGATCGATCGGTTCCTCTTCCGATGTAATCCGTCCTTGGCTCTCAAAAATCCACATGAAATCAAAGAGAGATTGCAGAAGGAAACCTTCAGGACGTGGCATTTCTCGTTAAGAAAAGAATGGTGCTTGCTTCGTTTTGCTCTACGTGAGACGTGGGCCTCACAAAACTACATGATCATATGAAATATCTTGATCACATGCAGCTGCTATGGATCAGTTCCATTTGTACAAGTTAAATATGTTTGATTTTTCTTTTTTCTTTTTGGTTATGGGCTTGTCAGGTGTCAGTTCTTCAAGTAGTCGTACATTTGTGCTCGTGTCCCTAGATAACAAAACCCAGGTGATATGAATTGCCACCTATTGTTGTTGGGAATTTCATTAAAAAAGTCATAAATTTAATGTATCTGTGTTGATTTAGTTTTGAACATTTCAATTTGATTGATTTAATCTTATTTTTTTGTAATGATTTGCCAAATTTGTCATTTCGACTAATTTTGGTTGGGAGTCACATGTGTGAGGTGATAAGGGAAAAAAGTTGAAGAAAAAAATTATGACAACATTTGGAATTTTCTTAAAAGTTACAAAAATTGTATACTTCAACTCCGGCCATGCCTCCTAAAATATATACACACCAATGATTTTCTATCAAAATTGATCGAAAGAACCAAATTGGTAAGTTGTTAAGATATTTATGACTAAATTGGTCAAATTGGAAGGTTCAAGATTGAATTAATATAAGTGAAATATATACTTTTTTTTGTAATATTCCCTATTGTTACTCCTTAGGCCATTGAAGTTCGAAACTCCTTGATCCATTTTCCCAAAAGAATATATTAAGCGATGATCTTTAGGTTCAACATTCTGATACTCAAATCTCCCTCAACATTTTAGGAATAAAAAAAGATTCATGCATTGCATGGAACACATAACGTAGTCCGTATAGTATTAATATTGCATATTTGAAGTGATCATATGCTATTTATATCGGACAATATATGGAGGAAAGAGATCAATGACCATTTTTTCCCCATTTAACGAGTTCCTCTAGTTTAATGATATTATCAAGTTTGTATCAAGGCTTCTATCTCTGGAAAAAAAGAGCTTAATTTTCTCTCGAACCGTTACCACACACACACATATTATATAAGTGAACTGCTACTTCGACTTTTCAGTATGATTTGCATGGTCCA
Organism: Melaleuca alternifolia; assembly: GCA_019926035.1. Classification (NCBI taxonomy): domain Eukaryota; kingdom Viridiplantae; phylum Streptophyta; class Magnoliopsida; order Myrtales; family Myrtaceae; genus Melaleuca; species Melaleuca alternifolia. Next base: position 849,618 of record JAGKPW010000119.1, on the reverse strand, counting down.
TCGAGCTGATTCTTGGAGTAACGGCGGTATTATTGACCGCGGAAATGTCTGACTAATATATGTGGGGAAAGAGTAGAAGTCATAATGTGACCAATTTTCACCAGCTTTTCTAGCGAAGTAGAAGAAAGAGACTTCATAGTCCTGCTCCAGAATTATCTGTGCAAACCCTGTAGTCACATTGTTCTCTAATCGACATTGAAAGCAAAGGCTGTGCATACACGTGGACAAACAACCGTGAAGGAAATGAACTGGTCAAAAAACGCCTAGATCGCGCACTATGCAATCTGGAATGGAGGGTGATGTTTCCTAATGCTGAAGCCTATGTGTTCCCAGCCATTGGATCTGATCATGGGCCTTTATTACTTAGCTTAGACAACTTTGTGTCGAAGAAACATAAACCATTTCGGTTTGAAGCCTACTGGCTTGATCATCCAGAATGTGAGGTGACGGTAGCAAAGGCTTGGAAGAAAGGAAATGAATAGCAGAGGGTTATTTCTGACAAGACGCTTCAAGTGGCAAAAGATTTAAGGCATTGGAGCAGAAAGAACTTTCAAAATGCATCCAAACAAATTAATAACCTGACTAGACAGTTAACTCTCCTGACAAATAGGTCTGACTTAGAGGTTATGGGAGCAGAGTATAAAGCTAACGTTGAGCAAATTGAAAGACTTTGGCGGCAAGAGGAATTATATTGGAGTTTTCGCTCTAGGATTAATTGGCTGAAGGAAGGTGATCGCAATACCAAGTTCTTCCATGCCACTACTATTCAACGACGACAGCGCAACAGAATATCTATGTTGAAACTTGATGATAATGGCTGGTGCCGTGAATCTCATACAATCAGACAACATATTAAAGACTTCTATACTGGTTTGTATAGCTCTGTGGGTTCAAGATACTACCAACCTGTCCTTGAGGATTGCCCCGTGGTTGTTTCTGCGGAAATGAATGAAATTTTGACAAGGGGAATTACTAGAGAGGAAGTTAAGCAGGCTGCTTTCCAAATGGGGGCAAACAAAGCTCCTGGACCAGACGGTTTAAATGGTCTTTTCTATCAACGTCACTGGCACATAATTGAAGAAGACGTTTTCAAGCTGGTTGATTCGTTTTTCAAAGAAGGCAGTTTTCATCCTGATTTAAATGAGACTCATGTAGTTCTTATTCCTAAGGTTGCAAGTCCGGAAACTATATCTGAATTTCGACCGATCAGTCTTTGCAATTTCAACTATAAGATTATTACCAAAGTGATGCCCAACAGGCTGAAGGGTTGGCTTCCACATATTATTTCCTCAGAACAGTGCGCTTTTATTCAAGGAAGACAAATACAAGACAACATTCTTATTGTTCAAGAAGTTCTACATCAGCTACGTGTCAAAAAAAGGAAGAAGAATTTTCAAGCTGTGCTGAAACTGGACATGCAGAAAGCCTACGACAGAGTTGAGTGGGATTTCCTCTGTGATTGTATGAAGAGAATGGGCTTCTGTGAAAAATGGGTGAATCTGGTCAAATTTTGTATTTCCTCGGTTCAATTCAGAATTTTAGTCAATGGTGATGCTGGAGAAACTTTCAAACCAACCAGAGGCATTCGACAAGGTGATCCTCTGTCGCCTTACTTATTTATTATAATGGCCAATGTGCTTTCTCAAATGGTTAATAAAGTTGTACATGATGGTACTATAAAAGGCATTCGGCTGAGTTCCAATTGCCCAACTCTATCTCACCTATTTTTCGCGGACGATGCCATTTTTTTTCCTAGATGGCTTTATTAGGGAAGCACAGAATATGGCCAATCTGCTGAATAGTTATTGTTTTGCTTCGGGACAGGGACTTAATCTTAATAAGTCTGGTGTATTTTTTGGAAAATGCTGTCCACATGACTTAAAGAATAATATAGCGGCACAACTGAGAGTGCCTATATTGGAGAAAACTGGGAAATACCTTGGCATTCCTTCTGATTGGGGACAGACCGAAAAAACAGATGTTTTCTTGGATTTTAGCTAGCGTTGACAAGAAATTGGAGGGCTGGAAAGAAAACATTATATCTAAGGCAGGCAAGGAAATACTGATTAAAACTGTTGTTCAAGCACTTCCTCAATACGCTATGAATATTTTTAGAATCCCAAAATCTATATGCCAAGCTATTGAAAGGAAAGTTTCAGCCTTTTGGTGGAAGCATAATGTTCGAAAGAAAGGAATTCATTGGAAAAATTGAGATTTTCTCAAACATAGGAAGGAATATGGGGGAATGGGCTTCAAAGATCTAGTGGATTTCAACAAGGCAATGTTGGGAAAACAGGCCTGGAGGCTGAGTTCAAATCCACAGGCACTTTGGTGCAGAATTTTTAAAGGTCTATATTTTCCTCGAGGTACACTCTGGACTGCAACTAAAGGAAGGCGACCATCATGGGGATGGCAAAGTATTTTAACAGGCCGTGAATCTATTGAAGCTGATATGAAATGGGAGGTTGGTGATGGCAAGTCTATCAATCTTAGGGAGGATCGATGGTTGAAATCAGGCAAGATTGGGGGTCCTTCAAATAGGAACGATCCTACAGTGGTGGCAGACCTTATTGGTCCTAACTTGCGTATATGGGACAATCAGATCATTCATAGTATGTTTGGCAGAAGCATAGAAGAGGAAATTCTAGCCACCCCCTTGAGTATCTTTACAAGACCAGACAAGCTAATATGGTCAGGACATAGTACTGGAAACTACAATGTTAAGAGTGGCTACTACAGACTAAGGGAAGCCAACAAGACTATCAACCAAAACACAGATTTTAACTCTCGGACGGCACCTAAATGTCTATGGAATGAAATTTGGCAGCTTCGTACTTACCCAAAGATCAAACAGTTTATGTGGAATCTATGCAACAACAGCCTCCCCACAAGAACAAATCTACAGAGGAGAGATATCATACCTGAAATGCTTTGCCCATTCTGCAATCAGTATCCCGAGACTTCAGAACATTTATTTGTGCTGTGTAATTGGTCAAATAGAATGTGGTCAAGCTCTAATGTACACAGAGATATTATATCAAGACCTATAACACAAATTGATATGTGGATATGTGCCTACCTCAATTCAGGGGTTTCGACGACTCAGAAAGGGATTTTCGCCTACCTCCTCTGGTCACTATGGAAGACTCGAAACTCGAAGATTTTCCGCGGTCGGTTTCCTCGACAAGAACAACTAGTTAGTGAAGCTGTTCTACAACAGAGACTTTATGAAACATGGTTCCTCAAAGAGATACAGAAGGGTAGGGGCCTTACCTCGGCGACGTTGGGCTAGAAACCTCCGATTTCGAGAACTTTGAAACTTAATGTTGATGGGGCGTGGAAGGAGAACAGCGGAAGGAACTCGGTTGCTGGGATTTGCCGAGGAACAGATGGTGTCGTTGTAGATGGCTTTGCGATGCAGATTGAAGCTTCATCGGCTCCAATGGCAGAAACCCTAGCCATTCTCCATGGATTGCTTTGGCTGAGAGATACTGTCTCTGACCTGAGAAGTCGACAATCATCTCAGCATCACCTGATCCACGTATCGAGTGATTGTCTAATGGCTGTTGATGCGATTATGGGCCGCCGAGACACACCATGGGCTCTGTCTCCTCAGGTCTTTGATTGCCAGCAGCTTCTGGGCCAGCTGGACTATGTAACTTTGCTCTTCGAACCAAGGGAGACGAACCGGGCCGCTGATTGGATAGCTAGGGCTCATAGTGAACAAGCCCTTCCGACGAATTGGGTTGCAAGCCCTCCGACAGAATTGTTCTCTATTTTATGTGTGGATTTTAACAATTATTGTAATCCAGAATCTTAGTTTAAATAAAGTTTGGTTTGATCAAAAAAAAAAAACCCTGTAGTCACATTTTACTTATTCCATCGTATTATTCCCATTGAAACTCTGAAAGCATGAGTAAAAACAATAATCCAAGATGATTACATATCACAACTTAGTGGACGTAATCAATTAAGAAACTGGCCCAGCAAAGCACCAATCAATGCTTTAAATCAGCTTCTATAGAACTCAGTCTTCCAATTCTAGGAAAAGAGCCAACTTTTTCAACTCCATGGATAAAGTGGGTTGATCGCAAAAATCGTGGTTATTCGTCGTCTGAGTTTCGACCTGGTTTTCATCTATTGAACATGAAGAAACCCAACCCTCTAACCAAGGAATCTGCCCGTTGTTCACGCCAGTTAAATCATTCTGCTCTCCCATCTCTATCTTCTCATTATGCGATGGCAAATTCGATTCCGGAATGCCGAAAACAAAATCTTCATCACCGGCATTCAAGAAGTTCATATCACTGTCATCTCTGTCCTCTGCTCGAAAAGGGATTAGGTTCTTGGTATCACTATTCTTTGCGTCGTTGCTGATCATATTCACCAAGTCCTTGTCTAGTTCATTTGAAGCAGAGAACTCAGTGGAAGCAAGGACCTTATCATGTGAGTTCACCTGAGGATTCAAGACCCGTTGATTACACGCAAACGTCCCATTCTTCTTTTCATAGTTGAGAAGATGCTTGTTGTCTGGCCTTGCAGCCTGAAACTTTTTGACCAAATTGGTCTTCCAATAATTCTTAATTTCGTTGTCAGTTCGTCCCGGAAGCCTTGCAGCTATCAACGCCCACCTGTGTAACGCAATTTAATCAGCAGTGAAAAGGCCTTAGATTTGTAACCTAATTATATCAGAGTACTAGGAAAACACGAGCATGATGGATAGTGTCTCTCAGTATTATATTGAAAAACATGAGCCGATTTACGTAAGATTTCATTTGAGTCGTCACATCAACTAGGAGGATTTGAGAATAAGTTCAGCGAATATACATTGCGGATATTAGACTTCTGATGAAGTTCATATAACTGAAAACAGCAGTGCTAGAAGTACGACATTTGCAAAGAGAGATTGGTATACGAAAACCAATGTATGCCAATCGTTGTTGTCATGTTATTCCATAAAGCCAAGGGAAAAAACCACGGACTTTTGCATGCTCGTCTTTTTTGTAAATATTAATGAAAGTTGTGATACATCAGTGAAGAGATCCAACTAGAATACTCACCACACTTGGTGATGAAGAAGACAATGTCTTGGGCATGTAAATTACAGAAAGCATCTTAATTTTCCTCTAACTGAGTACTTTCTGCACCCTCAAGTTTTAAAACAAATGCTTTTCATCTCTATTATTATGTGCATGTGAACCCTGTACGATCTCTGCGATGGAAAACTCTGAAGTACACTTGCTCAAAACAAGGTTCTACTTATCCAAGTTAAATTTGGTGTTTACGAAATCTCTCTTTTACATAGGGGGCTTCCTCATTTATTGAAGAATGCATATGCTATCTAAAAAGTAGTGAGTGGTTTATTTAAACACATTGAAAACGAAAGATTAGGAGTATGAATGAGGTATATATAAGAATACCTATTACCCAGAAGACGATGAAGCCTGATAATGAGGTCTTCCTCATCAGGGGAGATGTCACCCCTCTTAATGCCAGGTTTCAAGTAATTTAGCCATCTGAGCCTACAACTCTTGAAGCATCTATTCAGACCTTCTCAAGAACAAAGAAACACGCACAAGGGTTACGCAGACTTTAAAGTTAACGATCCTATCATCAGAACGTGACAGAACTAGAAGCAAGTAGGGTTTGCGTGCAAGAGTTACTGTGTCTCGCCTTCTTGCCAAACCCTCAACGATCAAATCAATGTGAAACCTGACCTACTGTAGTACCTGCCTCCTGGGCAACTTTCCTCCATTTCCCTTCTCCATGGATGGAGACGTAGTTGGTGAGGATTTGGTCTTCATCATTGGACCAAGCTCCTCTATTCACCCCTTGCTTTGCACAACATGGTCTCCTACCCATAAGGTTGTATTGATCTATTCTTCTTTCTTCTCTTCCCTTCCTACTTCCGCATCACCATTTTACAACCATTTCAAAGACATATTGGCAACGACGGAGCCTCTTGCTGCAGAGCTCGAGTAGCCGGTTCTGCAGAGCGCTTTACAGGCGAAGGACAGTGACGAGGGTCTAGGGGCAATAAATAACGAAGGGCCGTGCAGTGGCGAACGAATCGCTTGCGGAGGAAACATGTGGAGGTAGAACTCAGGTGCATGCGAAGAAGAATCGGCAGTCGATTGATGATAATTTTTGGGCTTCAGATTCATGACAATGACGTCTCCAGAGAACTGGGCGCACGTGGCGCATGCACAACCATAGTTTCAGGGACCATAATAATGGGAACGGGAGACGGATCCCCTAACGTATATAAGGGGTGATGTATGTATGTCAGGTCGTCATTCAAAATCTGACACATGCCGTAGTACTCATGAAAGAATTTTTCCTTTTGATTTTAGCCATCCGTTTATTCCTCGAAGGTCGAATATTTTGGCTAGTATTTTTATAAAAAAATAATTACTTATATCATTTTAAAAAAATAATAACAATAAAATAAGTTTTATCATCCAAAAAAATATTTAAATATAACTTATTATCGATGATGAAACATTTTTTTATTAATTAATAATTTTAAATAATAGAAACGATCATTTTAAGAAATTTGGAGAACGTTTCATAAAAAGTAATCACTCATGTCACTCTAAGATAATGATTTTTGTCTGGATAAATTTTTCATATTGCAAGAATATTTTACATTCATTATATTCGATAATGATACAAATGATGCTTCTTGAAAAAATTTGATGGTTGCCACGAGACCCCTTTTGACCGCTCCTTTCCGTTCCATTTCGAAAAAAATACCAAAAGTACTTGTGATTTCAAAAGTCGTACTTCTGCTTGTTCACAACGTATGAGGTCGAAAATAATATAAATGGACCTCGGTGGGCAGACGAGTGCCCTTTTGAGAATCTGTATTTGGAGAACTGACATGGGGATGACGGGACCGGAGACCATTCCAATCGTATATTCACCTCCCACGATCTTTAGATCAAAGAACGGAGACTTATTTGTTTTGGTTGAATAATTACCAAAAAAAAAATCTAAACCTTTTATACTTTTGTTAATTTAGTTCTAAATATTTTTACGTTTTGTCGATTGAGTTTATTCGATTAATTTTAAGCGGACAATGATTACCGTGATGCTAAACACCCTATGTGCCATGACTTGTGCCGACTTGAATAAAATTTTAAAATTTTTGAATTTTCCTTTCCATTTTCTTTTCTTCTCTTTTCCTTCCTTCTTTTTTTTTTCCTTTCCATTATGGCTGGCTAGAGTCATGGCCCTCCCCTAGCGTCGCCCAGGTCTAGACGAGGTTGCCTCCCCATGGCCTTCCCTACTACAAGCAAAGGCGGCCTTACTCACGGCTGCACCTTCCTTCCTCGCCCAAATCTATTAGGGAAGGGCTCAATGTAGGCAATGGCATGAGGTACTCAGTGAAGGATTGAAAGTCATCGACCTAACGAAGGGACGTTGGGCCTTGTGCACAACGCTACATGAGGGTTAAGCGACCCTTGCCAACGCCTGGGCAACAGAATTAGGGGTGAGCAGCGATCCAAGGCCGACCTTGGATAGGCCCAACCCAATCGGTCCTGGTCCAGGTTACTGAGGGGCTAAGTTGGTTCTTGGTCTTGAGATTTTTAGACCATGTACTGTGTGGGTAGGCCTTTGATCATGAGACGGGTTGGTCTGAGTTGGACCAAACTTTTATATATTATATTATATTATATATCATATATATTATATCATATATTTTTGTCTACTTTAAATCTTAATTCCTTTGCCCGAATCTTTCTTATGTAAATTTGAAAGTGAAAATTCACTTAACCAACCCCAATTTGACTAAAAAAATAGACTTCGCTCGCCTCTAAGCTTTGTGTCATTCGTCTCACAAGCACAACACAACTAGTGAAAATGCTCACCTTTCCCAGCACACTTTACAAATGCAACGCACTTGCTTCACAGCTCTCACCCCACAATTGAGTTAGTGAGTTTCAATTTTTGCATTTGATCTAAGAGTTTCATAATTAATGTGACTTTTTAGTTTATATTAAATATTCAATATTTGCAGGTGTTAGGAGTGAGAAAATTGGATCGACCGAACCAGGAACCGCTCGAACTGGCTCAAACCAATCGGGTTGGTTCGATTCTCAGATGTGTCGGTCCAATTTTTGGTTCCTAAAAGTGGAACCGGTGTCTGGGAGTTCCAATTCCTAGTTCATAGTAGGGTCGAATCTGACCAATTAAATTTTTCATATTTTATTTAGAATAAAGATATAAAAAAAGTAAAAAATAATAATTTAAATTTCTGAAGTTTTAATCATTACCCAACTTTATAAAAATAATTTTTTAATTAAAAAAAGTAAAGAAACTCAACTTTTTGAAAAAATTTCTCTATCCCATTGGATCGCCTGGGAACTGGCCCAGACCAATGGGTCCGGTCTTGTCCGCTTCCTAGTTTTGGGGGGAACCTGACCACTCAAGAAATCGATCACCCCTAATTTTGCTTTGTTTGTCATTTATTTTGTTAATTCATTTGTATATATAATGAACGCATTGTCTTTTTTATATGGGTTATTTTATCGAGGAGATTATTACCATAAAAAGTAGAGTTTATATATTAAAGATGAATATAAGTGGTCAGATGTCTTATTAATTATGCTAAATAATTTCAATTGTAAATTTTTGTGAATATTAATTATGTGTACAATTTATTTTGTTTTTTGGTATTCAAAAGTTAAAGCGGTCATTTAAGAATAAACATAGTGTGAAGTTATATAACCCGTGGTTTATATTACATGTTTTGAACCTCTTATGGTTTAATTGTATTTCACGTGTTTGTTTTTTTATAGTTTATTACTTTTAACAAAGGTGAATTTTTGATATTATCCTTTTTTTTAGATTCATGTTTGATATGTGTTGATGTTCATAATTTGATTATTAAATATTGCATTATTTTTTTTTCTTTTTTTATAACCGAGAAATCCACCACGTTACTTCCATGCTTAGACGACACCAAAGGGTCACTCCTTATACCTCGGGGGAGACAAGCGCAAGACCCCAACATCATAGCTCCCCACTTAAGACGCTAGCAATTGCGGGTTTCGAACCCTCGACCTCGGAATGAAAGAGAAACCCTCTACCTCGGCGATGAAGGAGAAGCTTTCAACCAACAAAACTACCCACCATTGGGTAATATTGCATTATTGATTGATAAGAAATTTGAAAGAGTGTTTATTTTTTTTAAGAAATTTGATAAAAATTGAGACAAAAAAAATAATCGATTGGTCTCGAATTGACCTTGAAACTGGACCGAACCCATAAAGTCAGTTTGGTCCTTGGTCCCAAGCTCAACGGGTCGGTCCCTAGTCCCAAAAATTGAGGACCAACAGGGGGTTGGTCCTAGGGTCAAGTACTAGACTGACTCAATTCGGACCATGCTCACCCCTAAGTAGAATGACCTTTCCCATCGCCACCTCCTCCTCCGAACCCTCACCATCAAAACAAGCATGAGCATTTCCCTCGCACCTCTCTTAATCACAAGGTGTGGTCGTGGGCAGGGCTAAGCAAGGGCCTCAATTTTCATCATCGGTTGGTAAGAGCTTTGCTGCACTTGCATAATGGTTGACAAGCTCCGACGACCCTTAACGGTCACAACGAGGGAACAAAAAGAAAAGAAAGAAGGAAAAGAAAAGAAAACATAAAAAAATAAATTCAAATATGTTTACTTCAACGTCGATCGTGCCACATAGGATAACCGAGATCCACTTCAACAATTCCCGTCAAAATTGGCCGATTAGACTTACTTAGCAAAATCTGGAGAAGTTTAAAATTCAATTGACATGACAAAGTATAATAAATTTAAGATTTTTGATATTTTCTCCATTTTGGTTGTTAAGTGATGTGTACGTTTCCTCTTATTTTTGGCAAGCGCCGTTACTACCTTTTACAATCATACGAAGAGCAAGAAGGACAAAAAAGAAAATTTATCAATTGATGCCAAGACTTGAGTGTCGCGGTCAGGACTCAGGACGAGGGAGATGGGGACAGTCAACGTGCGTTCCACTGCAAAAGTTAAGAAGACCAGCCTGAACTTATGAAGTTCAACACAATCAAGAGAGGGTCCATCCACGAAAGACAGACATAAAAGAAGAGAAAAGCCAAAAAGGTGGTGGTCCTCGTCAACACAATCAAGAGAGGGTCCATCCACGAAAGACAGACATAAAAGAAGAGAAAAGCCAAAAAGGTGGTGCTCCCTCAACGAGGCCCACCACCACCACCAAAACGCAAGCATAATTGGCCGTATATATGGGCTTGTATTCTTGTGGCCAGTCCAACAGTTATTGACGAATCCACCATCTTCAAGTAACTGCCCTTACAAATATGAAAACATGGGTTTAGGATCCATATGAATTTTCGAGCAATCCAATCTTGCAATTTCTGGGGAGTTCATCTCATTGTTCATCACCTCAACGAGTAACAAAGCAGAACAATGAAAAACTGAACATATCTCAATGCTCATCTTATGTATAACATTTCCTCCAAAGGGATGTCAAGTATGCCCTCTAGAATATTCATCCATCAGAACAAGCCCTTTAATATTATGACTAAGATTGAACATCAAACTTAACTTAAAAAAGGAGAAAAGAAGAAATCAGCACTTCTCTTCAAGCAGGAACATATATCTGCATCTAAAGGTTACTCAAGTTCATATCGAACACATAACACTATGTTAAAGCAATAACATTTAGAACAAAAACCCAGTTGCCCCAGCGTTAAATGCTTTATTCTCCCAAATCAGAGAGTAGAACTCCAGGAAGAATCTAATGAGCATGGTCAGTCACTGTGATCTTTGACCAAATAATTCATGTATCAGATGCCAAACTACTGTACACTGCGTGTCCTCCACGCCCAACCTGCAGTTCATTATTAGGTCAGATCAATAGAATTAGTATGATCCTTACTGATACATTCAAGGCGATAGACAATTTCAAGAGATAGACTGGAGCTGCAAGATTAAAACCTTAATGTTCATATAATTACCAGATATCAGGTGATATATAACCTCATCTTCAAGTTGACCAAAGCAAGGGAGTTTCAGCTACATTAAAACCGTGTTAGTTGCTGCAGCACCTGAGAACCAGTTGGTTGTGTGACCAAATGGTCAGAACTTGGTGAAGGCCTTATTAAGTGGTTGGGCCCAATTATGTTGTCAGACCCCTGTCTTGTTATTTCTTTAGAGATATCCGAACTTCTTTCTGTGAACGAAGAATCCCTCAACGCACGAACCTGGCAAACAACAAGAGATACGAGAAAAAACTATCTCAGTTCCTTGTGACTATAAGAGAGCGACCTTGTATTAAGATAAACTCAAACTTACCATATCAAGACGCTTTTTGTGAACCTCACTAGCTAACTGCAGTTATTTAAAAATATGAAATGTCAGAAACAGTGAGGACATTTCATAGAGCAACATCAAAATCACATCAACACAAAAAACTCACCAGGAAAGCATTAAAAATACACTTCTAGGATGACATTTTCATAACAAAGAGAAATAAGTAGAACTTCTTCCACCATAATGAAAAATGAACTGCAAAGATCCCCCACATTCATACTCTGATAATGAGTCTTTACAATTGGATAAAATAGAATGACAAAGCAAAACCACTTCCATGATTGTGCCAACAGTTTAAATTTGAAACTGCGCATACATGATAGGCCATGAAGGAATATCGATAGTAGTTTTTTCAAGAAAAAGGTGTCCACGATGATGTGACTGATCATAAGAGCGATGGCGTAATTTGCATACAGGGAAAACCGAGGCATTTTGTAGAACATGCTATGCTTATCAAGAAGAAACTTAAGTCCTAAACATGATACTTACAGGTTTCTTTAGGTGCTTCTGCCCTTCACTTGAAAATCCAGGAATTGTCAAACCCCAATTTTTTTCTGCAAGATAATTTTCAAGACTCAACATACCTAAATTTGACAGAAACTGCAAGTGTGTGCACATATGAGTTTTAAAGGGGGAGAAGAACAATGAAAACTACTTTTAGAAAACAATGCAAATAGAAATCACCTAGAATAGCATCTACAGCTGCACGGACCAAATAGTATGTAGTTCATGACACCTTAGGACTTAAACAACAATTAGCTCAAGTTGGCTATGTCATCCAAATAAACAAACAGGAACACTAGCTAAATCTACATGATAAAGCTTGCACACAGCCAAAATGTCATGTGCACATTGGAGTAAACGCAAAGCAAAGGAGAAAGATGGCAGCAGAAAAAGAAAATTTGCATTAGATTATTAACCTTGCATCACGATAGAAACTGGTAAGTGCCTGGTGTCGTCAAGAAGACGCAATGATACTGACGGTGGTTAACATGCACGTCCTTAAATTCAGCAAGTTAATAGGTTATATTAGGAAAGGCATCTCCTAATCTAATCAAATCACGCAATATCATCTCCTCCCTAGGTTCTTAACTATGCAGCAGCTACCAACCACAAAGATTGAACTGTATGGGTTATTCTTCTATTTATTTCAATAGAATTTTCATTGAAATATAATGTACTGTGAGATAAGGGGGATGCCAAACCTAGGTGCAGTAATACATCTTTGGACTCCAACGTCGACGACTTGCGATGTTTAGCCAAACTGCAGGCAAAAGTAGTTACCTGCAAACAAATACAGCAGGTCGATTAAAAGCCAAAGCACAAAGATGGTTCAGGCATAAGCATAAGAGCATAATAAGCTTGAGTACAACTATGAATTGTGATCGATCATTCACAAATTTGCAATTCACCATCGTTTTAACAAAAGGTCACCAGGTTCAAAGGAGCAAACTAAGTTAAAGCATGACATGACTGCATTTACAACTTGTAAGATGAATTAATCTCAAAGAATGCCAATTTCAGGCTAAATTGCCATCCAGGTTTGCACACCAAGATATGATGCATTGACCTTCATCACTTAAGCAAGAAGCAAACTTTAGAAAAGAAAAAGAGCATCCCACATATAGATTGAGCATGCTGCTGCCAATGGAAACTTTATAACCAGTACCTTCACTGGCTAAGCTTATGCAACAGATAACCACAGATTTGAGATTAAATTAAAAACTAAGTCAGATTGTGAATGATTGGGAAACAGGCCAAAATAGATTAAAAGATAAGATTACCAATTTGCCCGAATTTTAGCAATTGGAATATAGAATTGCCAGTTCATAATCCAAGTTAGCAACTGGATTAAACAAAAAGGCAACGAATTGGATGACAGCAAAACTCACCTGATCAATAAAGTCATCAGCAAATTCTAAAAGAAGATCCTCAACATTAGGATCCAGTACTCCCTGTGGATCCACCTGCACAGCAGATTTTTAACCTCCCTTATAACATTCCAATGGACAGAGTGTTCTTGACAACTACCTCATCAAGGTAAGAGAAAAGGAAAACAACAACAAATAATGAAAATGTGGGAAAAAACCTGTGAAACCAAATCCTGTATCTTCCTTTTCCCAAGAAGTTGATTAGTTGCCTCAGTTCCTTGGCTTGAACTTCCTCCTTGTGTTGTACCAGAAGCCGTAGCATCTGGCTGTGATCCAGTCAAACTAAGAGATTTCTGGCCTGCAGGTCCCTGCATCCTAGGAGAAGGCTGCTGCTGCGGCTGCGGCTGCGCATGCATTTGTGGTTGTTGCAGCTGCTGCTGCTGCTGCTGCTGCTGCTGATGTGGCTGTGGGTGTCCCATTGATGGCTGTTGCTGCATCAGCTGTGATAAATGTTGCGGATTCAGGGCCATTGGGTTCTGTGAAAACTGAGGGGATGCAGCTAGTTGCTGCTGCAAAAGAGCCTGTTGCCTCTGAAGGCGATATGGTGGACCAGGACCACCAGATATTGCCGGTATTTGCTTCAACCACTGCTGTTGTGACAAATTGTTCTGCATCATAGCTGATTGTCCATTTGGAGTCAATCCAGATATTGGGGAATTCATGAACAGGGACGATGTCCTTTGCAGGTTTTGAACCTGTATTTTGACATATGCATCAAAATATATGAACTTTTAGCAAGCTGAAAAAATATGTAAGTATCTCAATTTTGACCAGAGTAGACTGCAATATGATGTCAAAAGTAGGAGCACTTGCTTTGTTTAGAAAAACAAAATCTACAACTGCCTTTGCAGTTTATAATAACATATAGGTTTACCAATCTGCAACCCAATAGGACATTTAGTGGGTTAAAAACATCCGAAATTCAACAACAGCAAATTGAGGTCCAACTATCTATATCATGATATCAGTAGATAAATCTGTAAACAAAAAACAAAAAACAACATACTTGAGGAGATGCGAGTTGAGCCTGTTGTGACAATTGCTGCCGCATCTGCCCTGTGGTCATTCGTGTTTGCCCATAACTTAGAGCACCATTAACCCTTAGGGGTGAGCTTAAGTTATAGGAACCCATCGACCCCATTGCTTGAATCCCTTGCAATGGTTGTCCAGCTAAATTACCGGAGTGAAATTGGCTCCCTGGTACTAATCCTGCCTTTTGCCTTGGCTACACCCACAAATTTTACAGTTTTAAAGACCTTCCCAACATAAAACATCACCAAATAATATTAATTAGCTGATCAGTCTCCAAAAACCTCATCCAATCTAGAGAGTCAAATGAAGGGAAAAATTGTTTTACTAACAATCCTCTGCAAAACCAACTCAGAAGAACGTCGAAGCATGTCATTTCAATTTATGATTACCTATTTCACTGATGACCACCTCTGTTGCTTTATAAGATAAAACAAGTCAAACATTTTAGAAAGGCAATAAAATCCCCTCACACTGCTCCCAACTACATCGCTAACCGAAGATAATCAACAAAACTGAACAGCGATGAATGAAATATCGAGAAAAGACGCACCGAATTCAACATCTGAGACTGCAAATTCATCTGAGCAGCAGCTTGAGCGGCCGTACTAGACAGCATCGGCAAATGGCCGCTCTGCCCCATCAAGCCCGACCGCGTGAGATTCCCAGTCACCATCTGGTTCTGCTGATTCTGCGGCTGGTTCTGCTGGGACCCGCCGAAATTGACCTGCCCATACACTCCACCTTGCTGCTGCTGCTGCTGCTGCTGCCTCAGCAAACCCATCTGCTGCATTTGATTTAACCTAGAAATCGATGAAGATCTCTGAAGATTCGGCGGAATTTGGAAATTGTTCATGGCGGAAACATTCTGAGCCTGTTGTTGCTGTTGCTGCTGCTGCTGCTGCACTAATGATTGTTGCGTCTGTTGATGGACGAGCGATTGAGGTTGCGGTTGTGGCTGCGACTGCGTCTGCTGCTGTTGCTGCTGAGGGTAATGAGGCAGGGGAGGGGAAGAGATCTGAGAATTGATCTGAGCGGGGTCGATCGAAGGAGAGGAGTGAGAGAGGGGCGACTGGGACGGGATTTGGGGGTTCGGCGATGGATTTTGGGGATTCGACGCCGCCGATGCCGCCGGATCCATTGGGTTCGAAGATTGAGGTTTCGGCGACGAGGTCAGGTTGTCCGCCATCGTTCAGACGTATCGGCAGGGCGGCTCGCGGCGGCTCACCGCGATGCTATTTCCATCGCGATCGGGGGTTTGGGATCTTCTTTTCCCAGCTTCGAACTCGGAGAAGAGAGAGAAAGAGGGACGGAGGGAGGAGGGAGGAGGGAGGAGGGAGATGGACACCCCAATAGAGAAGAGAGAGGAAGAGAGAAGACGGAGAGGTGGAATCGTGGCCGTACACGTCGGACGCAGCGGAACGCGAGTGGGGCCCCCACACATGGGAGTTTTTTAGTTTTCAGCCCCAGTCAACCCTGAAAGTCAACGATGATGGTCAACTCAACGTCATGAGCGTAGTTTTCAGTATCCAGTCTAGGCCAAGCCCGGGGCACGAGGGCATTTGTTGGATTTTCTTCTTTCCCTTCTTATTGTAATTAATTTTAAAGATAAGATAATAACACAAACAGCACCTGAAATTTTTAATTTATTCAATACAATTTATATACTTTAATTCAATATACAATAATATCTCTAAATTTCTTATTTGTTCAACTAACTAAGTCCTATAATTATGTTCAATATTCAATATTGTTCTTCTATTAAGTTAAGTCAAGTCATTGACTTGAGATAATATTGTAAGTATTTTTATAATTCAAAAATCGAAATAAAAAAAATTATAGATCAAAGATCACATTGTACATCAGGTCAAATGGATCGTTTGTTTCAAGTACAAGAGCACATGCAATGAAAACATCATTTCCAAGTTCTTCTTTGGTTTGCCAAGGAGGTGAGCACTGACCATAATGACAACCATAATCGATAATATTACTCGCCTTGATTAACAAAAACATCACATGCCCGCCTGGTTGAACGAGTTTTTCATTCTAAGGTCGTCGCATAAGCAACTTTCTAGTGCAATTATGCTGGCAAAGGTCAATGAATCAGACTCCGGGCAATTCCTTCTAGTACTGCACCATATGTTCTCTTGCCTTCCCATCTCTGGTCGTCTATTCATAGTTACTCGCACGTCCCGTGTTTCGCGTGTAACACGATCATCCCCGATCAATTTCCGGATGGCTCAAGACTGTCCAAAAAATCGATTCTAACAGATCCCATGATAAGTAACAGCAGAAGAGAATGTTTTACAGTGTCAGATCTCCCAGGACCAAATCTCCTTCCCGAGAATTTATGTCTTGGAGTTGCTGAGAAGGACCAACAGAAAAAACTATAAAATAGAAAAATGGCAAGAGGATGAGAATCGATCGTGCCAGCTGCTAATCAGCCTTCTCCATCAATTTGACTAAGCACTGCTTCCAATCTGATACCTTCTCTTCTCCATTAACAACCTATCACCAGGGCAAACCAGAAAACTCCAATGAGGCAACAGAAAAACTTCAGTTTGTCCAATCTATATTTTAGAACGTTCCACACTGATTAAGCTTAAAGGTAGGCACCGATATTCGCGGACAGTATATCCATTTGCAGAAACCTCCACGATGTAAAAGAGGCAAAAGGTGATTGCTACCTCAAATGCAAATCCTCCTTGAGGGACTGCGCTGATTGATTCCACACAAATCATAGCTGCATCTTCCTTGCTGAGACTTCCCTTCACTGAACAACCCTGTGAGTGAAGCATTTGAAATAAGTTGCAAGATTAAAATAATTTACAGACGCTACTCATGTGTGCCTCCTGATATTTTTTTCCCAGCAAAGCCACTCATTAACATTGATCCTTTAAATCTAGAAATATCCATTCCTACAGTTGCAAGCCATCAAAGGAAAGAAGCAATTCGTTCACCAAATCAAGAATATCTCATCACATGAACTTAGCTTAAACAATACCAATTTCATCCACTTTTAGATCAACAGAGAATTTAATATCAATAACACCCGAGTAAGACTATAGCAGCACCTCATCGAAACAAAAGCCTTGTTCTCCACCTGGGGTGTCCTGCAACGTGCCAGCCCTGATAATGGTGTAAGGTAGTCCTGAAGCCATCAGCTTCGATTCATCTTGCTCGGCCAATTTTTTAGAAGAGCCTCTCATCATAGCTTGAATGCCGTTTGAACCTTCATAAATTGACAACTGCAGCCTCATTAAACAATGACATTTGACATGCACATATCACGCACAATGTGTCTATTTATGCTTTTCAAGAGAGATACCTGAGATAAGAAAATTACGTGCTCGATTCCCTTCAGGCTACCAACATTAGATAAGAAACCTTCCTGAAAAAAGAGAAACAAAAGGGTACCAACAATTCTAGATGGAACTAAACAAAAGTGAAAAATGAAGTGTAGAGCAGGTAACTTATTCCTAGCTATTTAACATGTCATGCAAATTATGTTCATGCAGGAAAGACAGTAAAAGGTGAGGGCACAATGGTAAGGACAGGATGAAAGAAAGCACATCAACATACAGTTGGACATATGATGGCCCGAACTCCTCTGAAAGCTCTATTGAGGAATTGCTTGCTATTCATGTCTCCAGCCACTGACTTTGCAAGGAAAACCATTACTACTTAATCGGACATTCTACCCTAAAAATTAACATAGATTAAAAGGAGCACTGAAGCAGAGATGAGTGTTGACAGAAAAGAGATGATATGAGTATGCACATCTTTGCTTACCTCAACATAGTCTCCAAAGGCCTCATTGGCCACCCGCTCGTCTTTGACCAATGCTTTCACTCGAGTTCTTTTAACAATCAGTGAAAGAATAATCATCTATATAAGCTAGAAATCACATGAATCAGATACTATAATACTATTAAACTAAAAAAATTTGGAAGAAAGAACATACTTTAGAGGGAAAGAAATTGAGTAGATGGGACATTGACAGAGAGTCAATAAGTGAAGTCAGGAAAGGATGCCACAAGAGCAAAGAAAACATTTCAAAAATGTAAATGCGGGCATACTCCACGGGGTTTACTCAGTTAGAGAAAATACTTTCAGACAGAATATACAAGTTTGTGGAATGCATATGTGCCAAAAGAACAGAAACAGCGAGCGCTTCTGCTTTCTACCACCTGTGATGGCTATTACGTTAAGTTTGAAACGAACCTGACCCATTTCACAATCTCCGTCTGTGACTAAAACAGCATCCCTCACTTCTTCTTCTTCTGATGATGAGTAAAAAACGGAAGGGCAAATGCATCGGCAAACACATAAATGATTAGAACAAAGCAAGAGCCTCACCGCAATAAAAAAAATAACACTCTTCACACTTCAGTTATTTTGACCAACTTATTCCGCACTCTTCGTGCAACTAACTACGCTTGCGCATGTTCATTATCCCAAGCGGAACACATATTTTGAGGACTAAAAAGAACGAAAACTGAAAGAAACAAAAAGCAGAACCTTGTTTCTCATCCTCTTCATCCACACCAGACCCATCCTTGGGAAGAAGTTCAGGTGCTCCATACCATTTCCTCAACTTAGGACCTCCTGAAATTAATGTCATGGCAAGCAGTGAATCAAATGTTGAGCTTTTGATTTTACTTCTTAAGCACAATTCAGAGCATCTAATAATCTAAATAATTTCAATCACAGACGAAAGTGACTCCATTTCTAAGACGCGCACACACTGATCCTAAGAATGAACCGATTTGGGAACATAGACAGGACCGCATGCAAAACACGGAAATTGAGGCCAAAGTGACAAAACGCAAGCGAGAATGAGAGCAGTACTACCCTCGATGTAATCGAGAATCTGATCAAAAAAGCCGATCTTCTTCTTGGCAGAGCAACCAACGAAGACCCGCTTCTGGGTGTTGACGAAAGCGGACGAGGAGCGGTTGACTTCTCCGATTAACGAGCCTCGGGAAGAGAGTGTTGAAGGGAGAAGAGCATTCGCCATGGATAAAGCTCTCTCTTTTCTCTCATCCAGCCGTTTTTATTCCCGCGGGAAAACAGAAAGAAAAAAGGGATGGTGAACCAGGACCCTGTCCCGAAGGGCCCACGTGTTGGATTTGTGATCACGATGAGCTAAACCACACAAACCATCTGACATGGTCAACTAAAAAAAATTAAAAAAAACTTATTTTTTTAAAAAATAATAATATTTTCATGTGTTTGTTTATTAAAAATCGCCGGCTCACTAGCCTACGCTGTTAAAGGCCGCGATATTTAAAGTTAAACAAAGTATTTGGAAAATGTTTTCCCCTTTCAAAAAAGATGAAAACATTTTCCCTATTTTTAAAGGTGTTGTTTTATCATTGATGGAAAATATTTTCCTTTACTATTTTATTTTTTGTGAAACAAATATCGGAAAATTTGACAAATATTTTTCTAGAAGTTATTTTCCGTAAAATGAACGGAACCATAATATCGTCTCTAAATTATTAACTTATTCAATTTAATTTTAGTGCAATATGCTATATCGTATCTAAATTATTAATATATGCAATGTCAACCATTAACTGTTAATATATATGTAATATATTCTATAAAGTCTATGAAATTAATTTATATTATCCTTCCATCAATTTAGATTCATGAAATTTGCTAATTTGGCTTCCAACATAGTAAGTTTGAAAGGTGAACAAAAAAAATGTTACATACGGATTGTCCACGTTAAATACTCAACTCAAATAAAAATATAATAATCCTTTAATTAGTTTAATTGGTTCAACTTGAAAAAATAATCATTCGTGTTATTTGATAATGTGAATTACCACATCCTAATTTAAATTGAATATTTTAGATGGAAAATCCATGTGCAACATTATATTTTTGTCCACAGTTCAAACTTACTGAATTAAAAGTTAAATCGAAAACTTCATGAATTTGAATTGATGAAAGGATAACATTGAATACTTTAATATATGGAAGGATAACATTGAATATTTTAAAATACGTTAAGGATTAGTCAAAGATTTTAAAAGTTTAGAATTCACATTTAATAAATTAAGAATTCATAGATGACATTGCATATCAAATAAAAGTTATGGAATCATATTGAATAAATTGAAAATTTAAAGATGGCATTTCATATTAAACCAAAGTTCATAAATCATTTGTATAATTTTCCCATGAACTCCAATTTTTAAAAGTCGGCCAATGCCTTATGTATGATAGTTGAATGGCTTGTATGTGGAAATTATTTACATTTTCTCTATAATTCTTGTTTTAGTAAAAAATAATTACTTTATTATAATTATTCTCCTCTTCGATCGAGCTAAATACGACACTGTCACCACGAATCAAAGAGCTAGATGTGCTTCTTTCCCTTGAGGAGGGAAAGACTAAGGGTTAGAGTAGATCAACACAAAGGAGAGGATGAACGATTCAAATCGCTGATTAAAATTTGAGGATAAAAAGACTAAGAAGCAAAGAAAGGGTAGGCTTGAGCTGGAGAAGCGACGCGTAAGGAAGGAAGCATAAGTCATTTAGGTTTGGTTTAGTTTATGAATTGAACTGTTCCAAAGAAAACCAAATTCGAAAAGATAAATGTAATATTTTTATTAAAACCGAAACCGAACCGAAAATGCAGGAAATTATGGTTCGATTCGATTCAGTTTCCGTTTCAATTCGGTTTTCCGGTTTGGTTCTGACACCCCTACATTTTTTTTTGGTCATAAAAACATCCTTCATTCATAATTCCGAAAAGGTTGTTTAGACATATCGTAGCCTTCACAACATATCAAGTCTAATAGGCTGGGAGGGGGATGGTTTAACCATGACTGGGGAAGGACGTGTTTTCTTTGTGCATTCGCGACCCAGTCCGCTACTCTATTACATACATGCAAGGCGGATTAAGGACAATGAAGGATGACCTAAAATATTTTTCTCAATAAAATATGGTGTCTTGAGAAAGGACAAGGGAGAAATAAAACACCAATCTCTCCCTCGTTCCAGTAAATTCTACACACGGCACCGAGGAGAGGGACCTCTGATTTCCCCCATTTTTCTGCCTCCCTGGTCACCGTCAAACTGAATTCGATCTCTCATGATCAGAGGCTCTGAGCATGATCCATTTCAAGATCAAAACATACAGAACAATCTTGGCTCTTTTTTTTCGCGCTTGCCTCTTTTTGCTGTCTGTACAAATTTTCATAGATGATCGGGGTTTCCGTTAGCTGCCTTTCTTGTCCCTACTGTTCTTCTGCTAGGCGATGATGAAGTTATTCAGCTGAATCACAGTTTTTCTTTCTTTCTTTTTTCCTTTATCGAAGAGAGAATGAATTCATGCTTCCTAGGAAGACCCAGATCATGATTTTCATCTGTGAGTGAGTGATCTGCTTGAGATAGTTTGTGTTTCTCTAATTTCAAGAAGCTCCTTTTGCAACTCCTTTTTCAATAGAGGAGGACAACATCAAGCATTGGTCGTTTTGATTCTCTCCCTTCCCTTTTTTCTCTGTGGGATCAGGGGATGTTCAACAGTGCTTAAAGAGAGTGAGGTTTGGGAGTATGTTAAGGCTCTTGGAACTGTTCTTTTCTCCCAGTTCTTGGAGTTTAGGATGCTCCCACATTTGACTGATGTAGCAACCCAGTTCTCATTCCATTTCTTGTTCTTTTTGGACCTTCTTTGCAGAGCGGTTCATAAAGCAAATTTTATTGCTAATAAATTTGCTTCCTTGTTTGCTTTCCCTTTCTGCACACTTTTAAATTTGATGCTTTGGCCTATTGGTATTTCTTGTCTGGAGCTTTTATGTTTATCTGCAAAACGAAGGCTTGGCGAGCCAATCACCACGAGCTCATCAAGATGTTAGAGCTCAAGAAGTTCATCTGTGCAACATATGCCCTTACCCAGCGCAAGCCGTTTCGAGGATCGTTCACCATGTGAATCAAACTCTTAGACGGCAACTTAAATTTGATGGTTTTGTAAGCTTAATCTTGCTGAAAACTTAGACGGAATTCCTCATTCCTCTAAAATATTGGGTAACTTAGTATAAGTTCAAGACCCTTCCCGATGTCATGAGTTCCCCAATCTTGGTGAAAAAAGGAAAGATGAGAACTGACCTTCTCGAAGACATCATAAGCTCTTATGAATCCGAGTCCTCACTTCTTTTTGTGACTTAGCCAGATGAATTTAATCATCCTAATCCGGAATGCACGATGTGATCATCAGTCGCATCAAGTGAAAGGGTGCTAGAAAGTGAAAAATCAACGAGTTCTCATAGCATATGCAGGTTTTACAGAGCAAGTGCCTTATAATTCTGGATCTTATTGCCACGACTATTTGAAGAAGTCTTTGAAAAGTTCTGGAAAGCTAAAATTTCATGCATATTTATAGGAATGTCTGGCTGTGAACATCAGCAAGCCCCTCTGTATCCCGAGCGGAATGCTTTACCTGCACAACGATGATCTACCATTTTAAACTCCAAGGCAGAGTACTTTTAACACGCTAGAACTAGGAATTTTACCTTTGGCGTTTGAGATGAGTATAGTCGACCTCGAGGACAGCGCCAGTCTCTTTGTCGCCTATTGTTATTACCGTTTCTCCTGCCTCTAGGCAACAGAACTAAATCAGAGTTTTCGATGAAGATAACCATTTGACCATGCAGTTGGATCCTGATCCCTGAGCTAGTTCATATGATTCTGAATTCCGAAAGTTACCGGGCCAACGAGAGAGCAATGACCCCAGATCGTGTAGGAATCCTCAGAATCATGGCGACCAAGTAGCTTATAAGTAGCTTACAGAGGTAATCCAATTACTGACTGTTGTAAAGCATACGACAAGAACCCACATTGACGTCTTTCTTTGTTGCCAATATAGTAGAAACAGCTCGACTGTTGGTCATGAGACGGCTTTCTGTAAGATCGCCGTAGTTAGAAGTACTTGCTTGATTTAAAATTCATTGTTCTTGATACGGAATACAATGATCCATTATTCAAGATCTTCTCTTCGATGACCCACCATATCACTGACAACACTGACTCAATGAAATTGCCCTCATGACTTTATGTGAGGTGATAGTAGAGCTAGAGGAGGGACTTTAGTGTTATTTATATAATTCCTAGCCAGGCTCTCTCATTACGGGTCGGGCTTAACTCGACCCATACTAGCCAAGTCCATATTATATTGGTTAAGAATATTTATAATTAACCATATTAGACCAAGCTTGTAAAACGGTTAATTACAATTTCAATTAATTTAGCCCACATTAAAAAAAAAACTCTTATATCGACTTCTAGAGTAATAACAATCGGATGAAGTCTTCACCTTCAATTTAACTAGGACATGGTCTTGCTTTCTCTTATCACCCATCTCATTGTCTCTGTTCTCATCGTGCGGCTAAACTTCATTGGCTGCGAGTTCATGTAAGATACAAAGCGCAATCAAGCAAAGCTTGTGAAGTAACGTAAAACATATTTTCATATCGGTTTGCATAGTCAACACTCATGCGGCTAATGTATGCTATTCCTTAGTAAGGTTTAGCACCGGAAGACACAAACTTGGGATCTCATTGATATCACCAGGAGAAATACCATTGTAATCTCCATCAACTATAAAACATCCTACTCTCGGTCGTTGAAAATTTCCCCAATCCAGTTCACGCCCCAACAATCAACTCCTCTCCACCAAGCCACAGGACCATGTCCATATACTACTTTGGCATTGCACTGATCATAGCCATGGCAGTTGCAATAGCCACCTATATCGTCACAGTCTTAGGACTGCTCGTCTACGGTTTCTGTTTCTGGGGAACCCAGAATTCTGTTGTGTACTCAGTGTCCACAGTGAAGTACGCCAGTGAGGTGGACCGTCGGGCCCAGTGTGTTGCGTGCCTGACGAGGTTCGAGGAAGGCGAAAGCGTCAAGCAGCTCCAGCCGTGCAAGCACTTCTTCCACTCCTCTTGTATCGACAGGTGGCTCTACTCAAACTCCTGACTGCCCGATCTGCCGTACGTCGGTATGTTGGAAACTCTATGTAAAGTCATGGATCATAGGACAGACATTCCCAGGGACCTGTGCAATACCAAGTATCGGAGTCACCACTTTTAGCATGATCCCGTCATTATAGTCTTTTTACATCGTTTTGTGATTGACAATTATCTGAATTTTCCAAGTTAGGATAGAATAGCCTGCAATTTGTAAGTCTTAGCTAAACTCTTCTCGGGATCATCAAGATATGAGACTCTGGTCCCTGCTTTTACGGGAGAATCGTTTTGATGGGAGTGAATGTGATGGGGCACTGTGGATGACAGAGCACCGACACCCCAACATGTCAAGTCTATGAATGAAACCATTAGTTGACTAGGGACCTCAGCAAGAGCGGTCCAATGGAGTGTTACATAGTGTACTAGGTAGACGGATAGGAAGGACATAATCTGCGCATGGTCGTTGAGTGACAATTGCAGGACGGACCCCTTGGCCTTGGCCTAAGCCTTCATCTCACTATATAGCTTAGGGTCCGCGATATGAGCACCTTATCTTGACAGCAAAGATTAAATTGTCAGGTCAGGTCAAGGATAGAAAAAGTTCAAACAGTCGCTGAATCATCCACCTTGCAATGTAGTTGTCGCTCAGAAATGATCACACGATATGCTTTACATCGATAAAGTCGTATTGATGATTCCTATTATTTCTGCAGTTAATCAAAAGCCATTCAACTCATCGCTATGGTTGAGGAAGGATCCCAAGTTGATGGGAGAGCAACCCCCATAACGTATCATTGCTTGTTAGAGGACGTCGTGGTGAGAGACCATTGTTAGGTGAGACCCGGTGACCCTGATGCACAGACGCCGAGAGCAAAGAGAGAACGAAAAAAATCGCCCGTAAAGAGGGTTAACCTCAAAGTATAATTTGTTGAAGAAAGATAAATTTTTGCTACCAGTTGGACGTTGAACACATTCATATATGCTTAGACATATTCTCCAAATTTGGCATTTTAGACGAGCCATGGTTCATGAAAAAGGGATCCATCAAGAAATGTAGCGACCGTTCGTCAATGTAATTACAAATGATCTAAATCGCGAAGACAAAACCGCATGATAGCTCGGGTTGATAACGAACATGTCCATAGTGAAGATCAAAGATCTGCATTAGATTTCGAATGCAGTTGACAGGGGAAATGAAGAGCACCGTTAGATTTCGAATATACATTGAAGATGCGCTCTCAGGATCGAAGCCAACCGATGTTGACATGGAAGGAGGAAGCTAAAAAAGGATCAAAGATCTCGCTGTCCATGTCCATTATTCGTCAGACAAGGCGATAATCCGTCTTCCTCTTTGTCTCTTCTCAAGCCTCGGTCGCTGAAGATCTGTACCTTTTTCTTCTTTATTATATTTCTCTGCCCGCACCCTTTTGGATCAACCGGTTTCAAAAGGAGGAATTACCAAGACAAGAATGCCTCGTTGATCGGGAAAACTTTAGGACAAACGAGACTCCGGAACGCAGACCGAAGATCAATGATGCTCGAGAATATATATGTTCCGGAGACTTGCCCTAATCATTCTTAAGGTTACGCGAAAGTCAAATCACATCCGGGGAAGGGGAATAAACAGAATAGGGAGACACACGTTGTTAACTTTTTCCTTAAAAAAGAAGCCGCAGGGAGTGCATTTTGATGCTTTTTGTGGAAGCGTGTGAGGAAGTCACGTGCGAAAGAGGAAAAGAGTGACAGAAAGCTCGACACCCTTTGCCCTAATCACGGACGATCGACGAAGAAAAGCGGGGCTTGGCCCTCATGTTGCATTTCCATTTAGTAGCCGGTGACTTGATACGGACGGACGGATCTTTGTGAGCCCCAAGGCGGAGCCCGTGCATCGGACAGTTCGGACCGCTTGGACCGCTTGATTTATAGCGTACCGAGTCTAGAGAAGAATTCGCCCGTTTTACAAACGTACCGTCCTTTGAGCAAGTGTCGATACTGAGGAAACCGACATTCACGTGGTGTAGATAGTCTCGCCTTTCGTATTTCATTTAAGATGTACTACTCTATCGTGACTCATTGCTGACGAGAACTCATCAAGAGTGTCGGGTCTTTTACTGATGACGGCGAAAAAATAATTTTAGTTATCATGGAAATGCATGAAAATCTCGAAATAAAATTGGCGAGTGATTTGACACGGTTACGGTTACGTCAGTAAGATTCTAAACCATCCCAAAATGATAGAAATCGCTAAGATTTGCCTAATTAACCCGAAGAGCATTCGTTAATTCCTAAAATGCCCTCCGCCGAACCAGAATTCATCAGCAATGTCCCATGTGCGTCAGATGGTCCAGCTCGAAGAGATCAGAACTCGAATAACCGTCATCTTCCTCCGCATTTCGATCTCTCGCAGCGGAACCCCCGCTCTCGTTGTGATCACTCTTCCTCAACCTCGTCGTCTCCCGAACGGCCTCCGCTGCGCCGTCGCCGCGAGCTCTCGTCGGAGCCGCTGCTGCTTCGTCTGCTTCCGGTAAGTTGAACCTCACTGACCTGATCTTCGCGAAGCTGCTCACTGACCTATCGCCAGGCGAAGGTACGGAGCCACTAGGGCCTGAGCGCGACCGAGAGAGCGGAGGACAAGCCGGTTGATGACCGCGTTCGGAATTCGACTTCCTCTTGAAGACGCCGTCGTCTAGACGTCCTACGGGGCTCGAAATCTTCGCGTTCTTCAGTGCATCGCTGGATGTTAGTTTACTCTGTGAAAATAAGGTCGCATCCTTGTATACACCTTCGTTAATGGAGGCCGATATCTTCTGGCTCTTGTTCTCGCGGCCATATTTTGATTTCTCTAAAACTACGCCGAGAGAGGCCGTCGCGTTCTTCGACGCGTCGCCGGACTGCGATTTCTTCTCCGGAGCGCCGTCGTGGTACACCCCGCCGTCCCCCGAGGTCGTAACCTCCGCGTTCTCGTCGCTTTGCTTCAATGAGCTCGAAATCTTCGATTTCTTAGAATTCTTTGAAGCGAGAAGAGAATTTAGAAAGCTCGCGAGCCGATTACCCGGCGAGATGGGCTGTTTAACCTTCTTCAGGTCGTCGTAGATTCTCAGCGCCTTCGCTTTCGTCTTGACCAGAGAGAATCTCACGTCCGATGAGGACGACAACGACGACGACGACGACGACGGAGGATGCTTCGGAGGAGAAGTATCTGACCGCACGGAGAGGCGCGTGCGAATCGGCTTTGGCCATGGCGCGTCGCAGCAGAGAGACCGCGTTTTCGCGCCACCCCGAGTCGAAGTCGACTCTGACTCGGACGACGAGAATCTCCCTCCGGAGCTCGAATTCGAAGAGGTCGAGCTCGAGCTCAGGACGAACCCCGAACGATTCTCAGGGTCGCTCCGCGACCGCGCATCGGTGGCTGCGACAGAGTTCCTGTGGAGGACGACTCTTTCGTCGCACATTTTCTTCTCCATCGATCTCCCGAGCGTCACGCGGTTCCTGCGACGATGGGCGAAGTACTCCCCCTCTTCTTCTTCTTCTTCTTCCTCTTCTTCAGCGGGAGCAGCGGCAGGGTGTTTCTTTCTGGGGGTGCGGAGGTCGCAGAAGAGCGTGGAGGGACGGGATGAACGTGCGCGGGGATGTGGCTCGTCGATGGAGCGGTAGATGGAGTCGAGAAGAGTGGCAGAGAAGGAAGGGTGGGGATCGGCTCTTTGTCTGCGGGCATAATGCTCTCGAAGAGATTGTTCGCGTGTCTGCATCTCTCCGAGAAGGAGGAGGAGGAGGAGGAAGAGGAGGAGGGGGGTTGAAATGGAGGGTTGGACAGAGAAATTTGCAGGCTAAAGAGCTAAAGCGCTCTCTCTCTCTCTCTCTCTCTCTCTCTCTCTCTCTCTCTCTCGCGTAAGGACAGCCAATCAATGAGTGAAGAGAAGTAGGAAGGAAATGTTTGCACTTTGCTTTATTGGGGGGTTGTCAGTGACGAGATTGGACCACGAGGGACGTGTATCATTTATTAAAGGAATAAAATTGGCTATATCGCAACCAAAATCTCTGCATTGATTATCTTATTTAAAGGTCTAACACGGAAAATCCTAAAAAAAGAAAAAGTTACTCAGGTAGTGAGCACGTGTTTTCTTTCTCACTTGATACTTAATTCGGATCGCCATATTTAAATGACTTGGGATCTCTCCGAGCATAAATCAATTCTGTTTCAAACAACTCTTTGATGTATATGAAATTTGGGAGTCGTCGTGTCCAGTGATAAGATTGATAAGAGGCTCCAAAAATCTCGAACCCGCCCGATTGATAGAAAATAATGATTTTTGAAGGAGGATGCTTTTCCATGAAAGGAGAGAAAATCCCAAGTGCATGGGCCCCTTAATATTTGAAACTTTCGCTGCATCTCAGCAGATTCAGTCGAGGAGAAAAAGGACGGTAGATTTTTGCGTAGATATTAGCAGACAGCTCTTTCAGAACAAGGAATCTCAGTACCCAAAAACGCAGAGGGATTATTTTCTGTGGACTTAAAATCGTCCCCTTAACTCACCCTGAACTTTTGGAGCATCAGATTCGGGAGATTTCAGCATCTCGTCCTCCCCCTGAAATCTCGCGGAGAGACGAAAAAGAAAACAGGAAACAGAAAGGAAAGAAAGAAGACGTCACCGCAGCTTTTCTACTCCTCAGTCACTCTCCGGCTCTACCCCGTCTCAACAGTCAACTAATGCGGCTCGTAGGGAGCTACACAACCTCACAACTAGGGCAATCAAGAAGACGGTGTCGAACGTAGACGTAACCCCTCTTTCGCCAATTTTTTCTCTATTGGAGGGAATCGAACTTTTAGCACTGTCAGACAAATAGGTCCCACTCGCACCGAGCCTGCAGAGTTACAAAGTCAACAATACAGATTCCTTATCATACCATGGGTGGCTATGAGAAAGCAAAGAGGTGGGAGATTCGAACTCATCAGCACATCAGCCTTCTCCCTAGATTATCCTCAAAATTGCTCCCGGTCATTCAATCTGAACCACCACAAATCTCAACAAAGTTCAAGGCTCCTGTCAACGGGACTCTTCATTTTTTAAGCTATCGAGCTCCTCAACCCATGACCAGACCAACATAGCTATCTGTCAATCAATAAAGTGGTAGGTGACGATTGCAGCTCTTCAATTTACAAGGCCTCCGGATCCTCAAAAGGTTTTACCATCTACTATCCTTGTCTCTAGTAAAATATACTTCGAAAGCAAAGATCGACGGAGAAATTAGATTTGATTAAACACAAGATGGATTGATCGAAAATTGATTACAGAGGTTATTCGTTTTGATAAAAATACTCGAAACTTTGCAAAGGCCACCTCCATTGCTCGCAAGCAGAGGGTCAGATTAGCATTTCCTTTTCAGAAATTCGTTGTCCAATTAAGATGCCCCAATTGTGGTTGCTGATAAGTGCCGACTTGAGCCACAGGAGCAGGCGCAGCCACCCCCACTCCCAGGCTCGCCCCTATAGATGGGCTCAAATGGTGTGGATTGGCAATTGCAGCGGCTTGCGGAGACGGATGGTACAAGCCTGAGAATTGCATGTGGGAAGATTGTGCGGCAGCCACATTGAAGGAAGCATGCCCAGTGTGGGACGGCAGATAAGTAGCATGAGGGGTTTGCCCAGTCATATTGTAATAGGGGGTGGACTGCATTCCTGGGATTTCTCGAGGGTTCTGCATCCACATTTCAGATGTCTCCGCCTACAATATAAAAAAGATCCCAAGACATGTCAGTGACAGTGATCAAGTGGCTGCAGTGAAAAAGGAGTATCATGACTATCAGTAAACTGGAAAACAAAATGTTCCACTTAGTCAACCAACCGTTTCATCTGCCCAAATAGTTGATTTCATAATTAATCATAAAAGAAGGCCAGATTTGTGATCAGAAATACAAATCAAGACGATTATTTTCGACAACATTAGCCAATCCTATTTAATGACTTGTCAAAAATTCTCCGGTACATAATTCTACTGTTTCTAAAGAGTCCCAGAATCAGAGTTCAGTCAAATCTGAGAAGATCGAGACCAACGCAAAAATCATAGATACGACACTTTCCAAGAACTCATAAATTACTTCTGTCAACAAAATGATCGGAACTTAAAGTTCAGTGACTTTTCAGCTACTGGGATTTCCTGATTCCATCTATTGTCACCACTGACATAACCTCAAAAAACCATACGCTACCATGCAGTAGCCACCAGGAAGATTATGAAAATTTACCTGTGGAGTTGGAACATACAGATTGTTATCCTTATATTTCATCCGAGACGAATCATCAAGCCCAGTTGCACTACCCACAACGCCAGGAGGATTCACAGCATACCCTGCAGGACTAGCGAAATTGCCAAAACCCGTTGGACTGCCAGCAGGAACAGGCTTAAACTGTTGAACTCCATACTTGAGGCCACCTGTGTTAAGATGAGAAGCACCTCCAGGCATCAACATGTAGCTGTTGCCACTAGATGGATGAGGGTACGCAGGGTTACTAGAGTAGCCAGGCATGGCCATGGGGGGAACGTAAACAGGTGGGAGAAACTGTCGATATGACATTAGGTTTGGAAAATGGGAAACATGAACTTGAGGGTACATTTGAGCCACTGGTGGTGGTTGCTGGTGTTGCTGCTGTCCTCCCATGGCTACAGCCGACATGCTGTTAGCTGCATGTGAACTTAAGGCCTATAAATACCAATATAAGTAATTCCAATCAGTATCCAGCATAACATATCGAAAGAATCTAAAGATAGCTAAGGAATATGCAGGATGATGACATCTCTTATACTATTGTTGACACTATACTCGAGCTTTGAAAACATGAATTTTATACATTTTAGTGCTCCTTACTGCTCCTAACATAATGTGCCTTCCTGATCAAACAAGAGATGAAAATAACGGCATTGAAACAGGGAAAAAAAACTTCATTGCAGTATGCAGGAAACACTTATTTCTGGCATCCAGAAGAAAACAAGGTGTGCCAGCAAGTCTATGGCAAAAGAATGCATGCAACTTAAACATAGAAACATAATAAATAGATTGACCTCTTGAGGAGATGGTAGGCCCTGTCCACGGACAGCTTCCTCCATAGTGGTTCTGAAGTATGATATGTCATACCCAGTACGAGGATCATAAGCCTGCATAATGAAAAGCACCACAATGCTAAGAAAAGAGAAAACCCACAATCCAAAAGAAGCATCAAGGCACCACCACAAGAAATTTTGACACATTAGACGAAGGCAAACTCAACTCATTGACCTGCACTCACCGAAAAGCTGGGAAGTTCAGGAGGATCGTGCTGCTGTTGCGACTCTGAAGGGGCATTCACTCGGGTGTGATCTGTGACCAATCCAATGGCATCATAACTGTCTAAATCCTGGGCATCTGCTTCTTCTTTGTCTGTCAACTGATCATCAGAAGTTGCAGGTGATGTCGGAGAATTTGATCTCGAATTTCTAACACGCTCCTCAACCATGTCCACCTGTTTGCATTCAGAAGCACCGCTAGAATATGCCGGGGCCGATTCTGACAAACTACCATCAGCAAACTAATCAGACAACAACTAACTAAAGGGCCAATTATCATTTTCTTTGAATGAATGAAACATGCTTAACTCAATTTTACAAAGCAAGTACTTTTCTCCAAGAAAGGGAAAACTGCAAAGGCATGTGCATCAGGAGTACCATCTACCAAAATTCGCAAACTCTAATTTTCTGATACAAGTCATGCATGTGGACAAGATAATGATTAAGGCCAAAAAGCCCAGAATTGTAACTGCATTTAGAAATGATGGCCGTATAACTATTGCAAGTTTCAAAAGTCCAAGTCTTCATTCGTGACCACCTCACCCAGCCAACCAGTTGACAAGCTTTGTTATGCCGAAACCTCAATGTTAAGTCAGCAACACTTCCAAATGCCACTTCTTCCCGTCGCACCCGTCTTTGAGGGCTGTTATATAGTTATGAAATTTTTTCTTACTTTTCTTAAGAGAAAGAGCCTTTCTTTCTTCATCACTACCCTGATTTTTTAAGTCAAGAATTATGCGAGCTAATTCTTCGGAGGACAGGGGCAAGATAATCTCACTAGGAAACAGATAGAAGAGGCACTAAACTAAATTTGACTGACCTTGCGGCTGACTCCCCATTTAATTCTTCTCTAGCACCTCCTGGAGCAAAACTCATAGATGTATCGAAGTCGACACCAAAGCTGCCAAAAGTTAGCTGACAGCGATCAGCATCTGGGACTCTTATATGCTGCGCAATAATTACATTCTGCGCCTCGTGAATGTTAAGATGTGCAAACTTTTCAGGTATGCTAGCTACTTGCGAATCAACTCTTTTAAAAATTTTATCAGTAGGAGCAGCAGATTTTGGAGGTGTTCCAATTATCCCAGGATTGTTACTGCTTGGCCTCTGGCTGGACTTTGGTTTCCATTCTTTGATTGGGTGGGAAGCTGCATAAACATCTTACATTAGTCATCTGCTGAAGCAAGGATCAAGATTTCGGCAGTTATTTATTAGCTTGTTCACAAATAGAGGAAATAATAAGGAAACGAGGAGGTACTACCCCCTTAATTAAATCATTCACACACAACAAATAGTTCACAGAACACCACCACATACAATAAACTGCCAAAAGAGCCGATGCAATTATGTTTCACCAAATAAGCAATTTAGTTAGTAAGTAATTAAACCGGTTAGTTCATTTTGAATCAACCTCCTTGCTTCGTCATACGTTGTCAATATCGACATGACAAGATACAGCAAGAGAAAAACAATTGGTCCCGCGATGAAATCAAAGTTCTATTTTTGTAATTCCGCATTTAAAACAAACTTCCATAAGGGATGTATGGGGCAATGCACAGCACAACATAAGGGTCTTGGCAGAAGGCCTCCCTACCTCTTTTTTAGTATATCACATCCAGTGGTTCCATCTTTCTCATCAGTCCCTCATAAATTCAAAGGAAAACTCACAGGCAGACCCATTATTCAAGGGGATGAATCGGGTGCAGGGATTAGTTTCAGATTCACATAGGTGAAATGGAAAAATGAAAAGCGTTTAAAAAAAATTCTTTAAGGGGAGTAAAAGTGAATAATATTTAGTATGACACAAGCCGACCAACAAATGCCTCTTAGTCCTGACAAAAAATAGTGAATTTGCAGTGTTGGTACAAAATTTGTGTAAATCAACCCAGCATAAATCAACTTTCAAGGTCAACCTAAGTAATCCATTAGAGAAAAGCTCATATAAATCTGCAATCGATAGTCATTACTCAATAAGTAAATTAAATAATCACACTTGCACTTATATACACTAATTTGGTCACTTCCAATCACATACCCAAAATGCATACATGATAGAATTCTCCCCACAGAAACATGCAGGTGGCTCGCTAGCAAATAACATACAGCACTGAGATCAAAACGTCGCTGATGACTGGCCATTCACTAATTTACTTAAAAGATAACAACACGATCATCCAAAGAAAAGCCGCCCAAAAAATTACAGCACAAGAGACCATATACCTTTCTGATGGCCCACAGCTTGATGTGGCTTGCCACTGAACTGATTGTTTATGGATGATCGGATGCTTGATGTTGAGGTTGAAGCAGACTGACTCACAGCAGTCCGACCGATTTGGTCAGTCTTAGAGACAGCAGTCACAGGCTGGAAGGATTCTGAAGGAGGATAATCCCTTCTCGATGGAGAATTAGAGAAAGAAACACCCGGTTCTGATATATGCTTGACAGAATCCTCAGAAGACTGTCGCCGCACACCTACAACCCCTACTTCACGCTTAATAGCCCCAACCACAGAAGATGACCTGGAATCAGGAGAGGGAACATGAACAGGATCTGTTGAAGATGAATAAAGCCCCACCACAGAATTGCTTGATGCTAAACTTGTAGAATGCGACTGGGGATTGGCTGGCTTCACGGCTTGTACCCGCGAAACTGAGCTCGAATCTTGCTCTAACGTTTCCTTCTCTGAAGAGCCACTTGATTTGGCTAGTAAGGCTTGTCGATCTAGTAAGCCAGCAATTTTAAAAGCTGGAGAATAACTCTGCCCACCCAAAGGCTTTAGAATAGATGAACTTCCCTTCAATCTGTGCAAAAGGCAACCAAAGGCCATTAATATTGCTATATTCAGTAAAAAATTGTCCAAAAATTAACATAGGAAAATAATCTTTTGATAGAGGACAAATAAGTTGTCAGCGAGGAAGATAAGGGATTTGTTCACAATATCATATGCTATTCAGAAATAGATATGCAAAGCAACACAATGAGCAGACTAACAGAATGATTTAGTCACCATACCCTCTATCAGAAGTTAATGATATCGGGTCTGTGGAGGCTTGTGGCTGTGCCTCCTGGGAGGCAGCCCCTGTTTCTCCATTTGCACTGTGATTAACCCTGTTGTCCCGCACAACACGAAATGCTTTGCTTCCTGCTGCATCAAGTGAATTTGTCCATCAGCCAAACAAATAAAAGGAAACAGACATTTGAATACACCTCGTGAATTGATGTCTAGAACAAAATAACCAAATCCATGTGTCAATATCCCCCTTCATATTTCAAATTAATAGGGGACAGCCTCCATATTGTGATGGCTGGGAATGTATTTAAGCAATGAAAGCATCAACAATAATGATAAAAAAGTTTCACATACTTCCGTTACCAGGTAAAGACTTCCTTGCCTGTCCAGAATTACTGGGCAAAGCATTCCGAGTATAGCCTTTTCGAATGCCATGATCAACTTGTGCAGAGAACTTCCTACCCTGTCCAACATTTTCGAAATGTTTTCTTTGATCGGTAGAACCTGTCTGTGCTGTACTCTGAAAACAAATGCATAAATTATCAACGCAAAGTTCAAGAGCACCAAAACTCACTAACAGGAAAAAGGAGGAAAACAGCAAAAAAGAAATATCTAGTTTTCAATGGTCACCAAAGAACAAAATGACTTCAAAAATTTTTATTTACAAAAAATATGTTTCTCAGGTATCTTATAGAACCACAGCAAATGTGGACTCTGTGGAGGCATCTGTATGCTCTCAAGGCTCCTAAAATGCCATCCACTAAGTCAAACATCCCACTGATGTGCAGAACTACAAAATGCTTACACGACATGATTTCCTCCAATGTTTATTTCCATAAATATCAGGGAAAAGTTAAGCTGTACAGACCACACACTATTTTCTTAAAATTGGACAAAATGCATATTAAGCATCAAGGTTCTCCAAATTAGGAATAAAGTCTCAGATATATTACCAAAAGTAAAGACATGAGCAGACAGAAATATCTCCACAGTCAACTTAACGGACAGGATACATATTTTGGTTCAAGTCTTCCCAACTTTTATCAAAACAATTCCAAAAAGAGGCACAGTAGATTTTATGTTCCTCGGCCGTTAAACATTTGGCAATTAACCTAATATCACCCTGGAAAACTGCACTTTAAGGGAAATGATCCGCTACCCAGAATAGCCATAAAAAGGAAAGACTTCATGACCATTACCTCCTTCTTCCTATCCCTTCTTCTCCTTACCTCGTGAAATGGATCTGCATAAAATAAAATAAAAAGGACAAAATCCCTAACATCAGCATTGCACA
Source organism: Melaleuca alternifolia (assembly GCA_019926035.1). Taxonomy (NCBI): domain Eukaryota; kingdom Viridiplantae; phylum Streptophyta; class Magnoliopsida; order Myrtales; family Myrtaceae; genus Melaleuca; species Melaleuca alternifolia. Next base: position 813,699 of record JAGKPW010000119.1, on the reverse strand, counting down.
GTTTTTGCAGTCTAAAGAATATGTTAAGAAAAGCTTTAAAGAAAAAAAAGGAAAATCATAACTGGGAGGTTTAAACACTAAAAGAAAAAAAAATGACCACAACTAGCCAAAAGGAGTAAAGCAAGCAAAAGAGAATCAAAGCCGTTGAAATATGCACCCCATTTATAAATCAATAGCTTCTAAGACGATATGTCTATAAGAACTCGATGCCAGTTAAAAGATATGCTAATGACATCCAATTATCTGATCAACAATTTCTAGCTAATAGACAACATATATATACTTATTCAGTGCAATGGCGCAACAGTCAGTCGCTGTCTGAGTAACGCTAATGTGAAACTTTGAAATTGCTGTTTGGAACCCAGAAGACGAGAAATGAAACAAACCCACGAACAGGAAAAACACTCTTGTCCTTTCGCTCATGATAAAAATCCCTAAGCTATTTCCAGCATTACCTCATTCAGAATGCTTTCTAACATAGAAAGCATCCGCCCATCCACTAGCTACGCAGTAGTTAACATCCATAAGCATGGAGTTACAACCAAGACTTCAATAACCCTTTCAAACCTTATTTCAAAGCAAAGGAACTGTATCTGAATAGTTTAAGCATCCTCTCTGCATAATTTATGCACGTTAATGGATGAGTGGAGTATTTATTTGTTGCACTAAAGGGATTTCCGTTGCTAAGTTTGCTAAATTCCCTCAACAGCCTCTACTGTGCTTTGAATATATCTGTGCAATAAAATTAATCTACACCGAAACAGAACAACACGGTACCCAAGTCTCCAGCTCATGGCATTTTCTCAAACCAGTTTCAAATAAAGTTTGCTGAAACAAGCACCTCATCTCGCGCATCTAAAGCAAAGCAATCACTTCCCCAGGGCAAAAAAAAAAAGTTTCGTTAACTGGTGAATGCTAACAAGAAGGAAAATGGCCCCGATACCAATTCAGAGATCAAATAAATAAAGAATTTACGAGCTAAGACTCGTGATCAAAATCACATTCTAAGGACTCTCTGCCCACCTTCTAAATTGACTGCTACCAGTACCCCAAGAAAATCAAAGTCAATGCTCCACACCTTAAGTCAAACTCACAGTCAATAACTCAAACTCCTACCGCACCAAGGCATCGAAACAAGACTCAACGGGGGAGCGGGTGCAACGCCAGGGACGGACCTTGATTAAGCAATTTCTGGGCGGTCTCGTTGGGATCCATATTGCTCTCCTTAAGGGCGGCATAGATGTCGGCATCGGAGTGGTTCTTGACGATCTCCTTGATCGTCTGGATGGTGCTGCGGACGCGAGCCGAGAGTGCCTGAGTGCCGCCTTCGACCTTGGAAGCAGTGACCATCTCAAGCGCTCGGCGACGTCGAAATCGGAGCGAGCGAATGGAGAAGGGGGCAGGACGGAACGGAACGGGGCGGGCTCGACGGCGGAGGCGGTGGAGGAGGAGGAGGAGGAGGCGGTGGAGGTGGGGAGGGCGACGAAAAACCCTAGGAGAGAGGGGTGGCGAGAGGAGAGAGAGGTCGCATTGAAAAATGGGGGCGGGGGATGGTGGGAGCGAACGGCTTTTTGGGAGAGGGGGGCTTTGCGAGCGAGGGCGACGAGGGTTTTTGAATACGGCTTTCAATTTTTTAGAGAGAGAGATTTTGGATGACGATGATTGTCGAGTGATGAATTCAGGGGCGTTTTCGGGAATTGGCATCGGAAATCATGTGAAATCCCTTTTACGTCCCTATGAATCGTTCCCGTGACTTGTCCATTTAATCGTGTGATGATGGGTAAATTACATTTGCGTGACCTTGGCATTACATTACTCTTTCTCACGCTGCGTCGCAAAATCGCAGACGCTCGTACGTCGCGGGGAAAGCAAAAAGGAGATAAATATCCGAGAAAGATAGGTCTCTTCGGCAGATCGCGAAATTAATAGTAACCGGTGATTTGATGTGGAGAAAATTCGATTCTCGTTCTGTTCGAAAGAAATCTATATCAATATTTCTGCAAAATTACATTTGCGGTTTTCGATAATCGTAATATCCATGGATGATTTTCCTTTCCATTCGTGGTAAGAGGTAGGGGCGTCAAACGGATGGGTCGGGTTTGGGTTGAGTTAAATATGGGTCGGATCATATTTGACTCATTTAACCCGTTTTGACCTATATTCATATAGTATAAATATAATGAGTCATACCCGACCCGACCCGTATTGTAAAGTACTTCCATATTTAATCAAGTTCATGAAAATTTGCTTTGTGGTTTTTTTTTAAATAATTTTATCCAATACGATTTTTTGATAATTTTTCTAATTTTTTAAAAAAAAATTTCGAAATTTTAATTATTTTATTTTTTCATTTTTTTGCTTTTTCCTCTTCTAGTGACCGGAGTCTGGTGAGCTCATCCCTCGCCTCTTGGCCAACGACCAACTTATAAAGATGGAAAAAGGAGAAAAAGATAAGGAAAGAAAAAACGGAAAAATAAAAATAATAGAATTGTTATTTAAAAAATATAAGATAATTAGAATATCAAAATTTTTATAGTCTAAAAGTGATTTGTTAATAAAATTTAAAATAATTTGTTAATAATACTTGAAATTAATTAGGTAACCCATTTACGACCTGTTTATAACACATTTAAAACCCATGAGATTGTTAAGTGACATACTTAAGACCCAACTAACTTTTTAAGTTAACCCATTTATGACTCATATTATCAAATATGAGTTAAAATATGGGTTTTTGACCCATTTTGCCACCTCTAGTAAGAAGCTTACAATGTGTTTAGTTCAGCTTTGAAAATAGGTTTTTTTAGGATATGCTAAAAGCTAATAGAACTTGCTTTCAACTTTCAGCATTTTCAACACCAATTTTTTACTTCAAAACCCTTGAATAACTGTTAAACACCTCATGTTTTCCCCCATTGAGTTTTAGGCCTCCAAAATCTCTTAGAAAAATTGAATCAAACGCACGCTTAGTCTAAGGCCATTGCATAAATAGCAACTTTAACCTTAATAACAACGACAAAAAAACTATACCATGGTCGATGTAAAAGAAGAAGCAAGCATAAGGAGAAAAGAGATACGCGTAAAATGAAATTACTAGCTAATTTCATGATGAGCTATTTGGTGCCTTGCCGAATTTACAAAAAATAAAAATAAATTATCCTCCTAGATAGCTAATCAACCAAATGTGTTAATGTCTCGTGCGAAGTCGATGCGATTCGATTCGAAATTTCAACTGTTGTACATCTAAAGTCAATATAAATCGAAGCACAGCTGAGCAATCGGCATTGCATGATGTCATAATGTACTTAATACTTAATTTTGTCTATTTAGGAAAAATAATTTTGTGGATGGCTATTAATTTTGAACAGCCCAAATTGCACGAGGACAAATCATGGAATTTTGCGAAAATAGCTAAGACTTTTTTCTCAGTCGTGCTCTTTACTCTGCAAATTGACGATTATTGTTTACATTAGAATTCCACGAATTAGAAACAAATCCAAATGATAAACCAAAGTTAACTCTCGCGTATTCGGTCGATGTAATTTTTTTTTTTATATAAATTTTGAATGACAAGTATGAATTTAATCAACTAAGCGTGACGCTTTTTCAAGAAATGAATGCATTTGAAAATAATTATGTATGAGCTGGAAGCCTATGCCGGACTATCAAGAAGAGACATAGTTTGCAAATGAGAGGAAACAATGAAATCACGATTGAGTTTGATGAACTATGCAATTGGGATACCTTGAAACTTAGTTTATAAAATTAATTAAATGAATAAGGATAATTTAGGTAACATTTCATATATATTTATACTTTGGTTACAGGATATATACCAGAAACAATCTCACACCAACTATAAATTTTATTTGATTTTCTTGAAATTCGACCACATTAAGAGGATTTATTAAATTTTTTCAACAAGTCATATTAATTCCTGTACTCGTTAAAGGAGTCATCATAAACTGTGCACTGTCTCCTTTTCGTTCTCTTTGGTCTACTTTTACCATCTCCTGGCCACTTCATCCTCCTCACTTCTTCGTTCTTTATTTTTTGAAAAAAAGAGAGAGCAAAAAATCACGAAAATTTACTTTACAAAAAAAAAATCACGAAAATTCTTACATTAATTCACTGGGCTTTCAACTCTCTCTCAATACTTCCTTTCCTTTTGTATCTACTTAATTATTTTCACACCTCCACCGACTCTACCTCCACGAAAACTTTTTAAAACGTGTTATAATCCTTCACGTTGTATCTTTAGCGCAATTAAAATTTTAGCCGTAAAATATTTTTAATAAGATTCAAACTCGTTTTTCAAAATTCGAGATTAGTTAAAATTTCGGGATGCTCGAAATGATTCGGATGTGCGAAATTGAAATAAAGAAGAAAATAGGAAGAGAGATAGATCCACGTCAAGAAAATAGAAGCCATGTGGATTCATATGATAACGAGAAAATGTAATAAGATTCTACGACTCCAGTTTTTTTTTTTTTTTTTGTTGGGGGGGGTGGAACTGCGAATCTAGTTCACGCTTATTAATAGGCGACCTCGCCGTCCCGGACACGCTCTTCCTCGCCTCGCACGGTAACGGATCGTCACCAATTTGCAGATCACCACCCTGCCTCTCTCTCTCTCTCTCTCTCTCGCTCGCTCTCGATCAAACCCCGCTACCTCCATCGACCCTCCTCCGTCTCCAACCTCGATCTCTCTCTCTCTCTCGCTCTCCCAATTCGCCGCTCCATCGTGGCGTTCCTCGTCCGCTCCGAGGAAGCCCTAACCCTCGATTTCCCGCGTGGCCTAGGAAAGTCCTCTTCCTCCTTCCGGCCCTCTTCCAATCGGCAATCCGGCGTGGCTCGAGCCTGATCAGGTACAGATTTGCGGTTTCGAGGGTTTCTTTGTTTGGGGAATGCTTGGCTTCGTCGCGGTTGTAGCTGTTCGCTTAGGTAAGTCAGTGGTTTGGTTGTTCCGCGACGCCTTCGATGCTCGGATGCTTGGGTGCTTAGGGCTTTTTATTTCTCGCTCGGGGGGAGGGGATGTTTTGATCGGTGTCCGCGATCGCAGTCGCTCTTTTCGCTTGGATGTTCATGTGGACAGGTGCTCGTTGGTGCATTCGCTTTTGTTCTGCATTTCATGCGGGATTGAAATGAAATGAAATCCGTGGTTGCTTCTGATGCGTTGCTTATTTTCTTCTCGAGTGCATACGAGTTCTCTCTCTCTCTCTCTCTCTATCTCTCTCTCTCTCTCTCTCCGGTTTGTGATCGATACAGAGGAAGTACGAGTGATTGGTCGTGCAGTTAGTTCAAAGTAACGTTCTTAGTTGATAGAGTGGACTATCACCCGATACATCGTGCCTTCTTTCCTTCTGCAGCATGATTTTATCCTCCTTACTCTGCAAGCGTGCATTAATTATTTTTGTTTGCGATGCTATCGCTGGCAGTAACTGGTAATCCAATAGTTCCCATCGTCAGATGTTATTTTATTTCTGAACATCTGTTTCCACTCGTGGTGTCCATTGAGGCATCTCCTGTGATCGTCCTTTGGGTCTTGTGGGATGATTTTATATTGCTGTTACCATAGTTGATAACGATTCCACCTGCTGGCAAGATATTTTAAAATTCAAAGGTTAGTCATAGGTATCATAAGACAGTTATCTACATTACCTTTGTTACCTAGTTGATTCCCGCAGACGCACTTGTCCACGAACAAATAGAGCTTTGACTAATATTGACTGTTCTTTTAAAGTGGAGTTTCCTAAATCAGCAATGTATTCTGAGAGTAGTTCTGTTTATATTTGAAGATCGACATCCTTAAAATCATTGCTATTGTCATCATTGCTATTGTCAGGAAACGTGTGATTGAATTGTTCATTGCTTGTGGAAGAATTGTTCCAAGTAGTTTATCCATGATCATCTTTTGGGTTTTAGAAAAATTCACACTGAGGTAGTAGCTGGGGTTAAGTCAATAAAACCATCTACATCCCGGAATGAATAAGTTCTATACGAACAGAATTGGGGGATTCCCAGCTCATACAAAACCTGTTGAAGAAATTATCTAGAAACTCTGTTGTAACCTTTGTGCAGAACGACCTTGATAGCCGTCAGTTTCTTGTATTCAGTGGATTGCCTCCTGGACAATATTAAGTGCCTCAATAAGAACTCTCCTTTAAAAGCTTTCTATTTCTATTGTTTTCTGACAAACAGAAACCAAAATGTGAACTTAGGATATTCATTGTAGGCTTTTGTGAGGAGCTATGCTTGACACTGTTTAGCCCCGCAGAGGAAAAAATTCTAAAAGTTATCTTTCGCGAAGAATGTAGAAGACTATGCAATGGTGATGCATTACCTAGAGTGGGCTTTTGGCATAGTGCTTTCTTCTCTTTACTTGAGGCATTTGGTGTGTGTTTTCAGAGGGATGCAACCTGCGAGAGTTGAGGCCACCAAATGGAGCTTCTATAGCTCCTATTTACTGTAATTTAGTAATTTGTAGTATCTTTCAAATTTTTCTTCATCGTTATCCTCATTAAAAGGCTTTGAAGAATATTTTATTACAGTAAACTGCAGCAATGGACAATTGTGTGAGGCTCTTCCACACTCAGTCTTGAGAATTATCCTCTATGAAGTTTATCTGAAAACGGAACCATTTTTAATAGATCTCTGCTACAAATTTGTGGAGAAGAAACAGTATAACATATGTATTCTACCAAAATATATGATTCTTGATAGTTGACCGATTAGCCACCTAGGTAATAGGTTATGCTTAGGAGTCCGTTCCTTTGTCCTAGACCGGTTGTGGGAAGTAACAACATGTTACCTTTTCTGGGAGAAGTTCTCTGTTTCTTTTTTATTTTGTGGGTTCTGGGTGCGGTTGTTCCTAATAAATCTGAAAGGCTATCTGCTTGTGATCATGTAATACCTTGTCTCCTACTTTGGAATGTGCATTTCACAAGGCTTGGGGTTTTGTAAACCTGCTACTTGTTATATGGTTGAGATAGCTTCTGTTTTTCTGAGACAAAGTTGTATTGTTCATCTTGAGCCTATATGTACAAGGACGGTTCTCTGCATTGTTGCAATGCTTGTGGTGATTCTGCATTGAAGAGTTGAAATCATATGCTATTCGTTTATTTCTTTTTGTTGATTGATTAATGTGAAAGCAACTCTTTTTCTATAACTGCATCTAATTCCCTAACTATGATTAACTGCTTTATTCTATGTTAATAGTGCCTCTTTGGTCACCGTGCCTATGTGCCATGTTCCTGCTTCATTTTTTCAGTGGGCATATTATGAATCTTTTTGCTGAACTTCATACATCTTTATCTTTTCGTTCCTTTTTTTTTGTTTTGTTTAGTGGGTTCTGCCAAAAGATCTATTGATTGCTTGTTCATGGTATTACTACCTTCTACCGTCTTCCAGACTCAGTAGCCAAGGATGAACTTCCAACAAACTGTGCATCCCAAGTCTTCTGCTAATGGAATTGGCCGTCGTAAAGGTGAAAGAGAAGGAGGAGTGAGGCTGGACAATAGGCTGCATTCTGGAAAATCTGGCATCAGCAAAACTGGCAGCACAGGTACGATAATCCAAAATACGTACGGACTATTTATATGGGCTTTCTTTAATGGCGGTCATTGTAGGTTCCATGGCTGACAGTAAAGCTGTAGGCAATTTAAGCCCATCCCATGATAGATTAGTGTACTTCTCAACACACCTCATTGGTCATCATGTGGAAGTCCAGGTGAAAAATGGATCCATATATTCTGGAATTTATAATGCGGCGAATGTTGATAAAGAAATGGGTAAGTTTTTCTTAATGTTAATGTGGTTAAAGTGAATGACCTATTCTTGTGATTATAAACGTTTATTTCATTGCTCCCAGGTATAATCTTGAAAATGGCTCGCATGATAAATGATGGGTCTGTCCAGTTGCATAGGGCTAACACTGAGTCCCTTAGCAAGGCTTTTATAAAGACGTTGGTAATACCTGCCAAAGAACTTGTCCAAGTCATTGCGAAGGTAACCATCTATCCCCTATTTTGTAGTCTTCTTTTAAACATGCAGCTTGACAAATTGAACTAGTTAAGCTAGTCATGCATAGCCATGTGTATGCTAGGGAATTAATTCTGTCTCGATTTGTGTAGTAGCGAAGCAACAGTTGATGTTGAATCTAATTTTAGTATCTTCATGGGTGATGCCAGGACTTCTCTCTAGCTGGAGATGGATTGTCAAATGAGCTTCAATCTGAGAAACAGCAGGAGATATTGATTGACTCCTCTATATCTCAACAGCGTCCCATTGGTTTGGAGAGAGAACTAAAACCTTGGATCCCTGATGAAGATGATCCCCAGTGTCCTGGACTGGAGAATGTCTTTGATGGCCCATGGGAAAGGTTGTGATTAGTTACTTTTCACTTCTTTGGAGAATGTTGTATGTTGTATTGCTGTTAGGAACCTTTGCATGCTAATTGTTAGTTAAAAAGACAATTAACTGTTCCTTACCTCCACATTGGCTAGGAGTGTAATAAGAGAATAGTGGAAGGAAAACCGGACACCAAACACTTTATCGGCTTTTGTAATGTCATTCCTCATTTAGTGCTCTTGTTGTTATCACCAAAAGGGCTAGCTCTCGGATCCATGCGTGCTTTCCTAATTTATTTAGAATATGGCAGCATAAATGCATGATTAATCATGTTTTATGTTCACCTTGACATTCTAAGCGTCGCCTTATTTCCCATTTTGTTCATAACTTCACATTTATCAGGACTCTTGTGCTTTATTTGTGCATAGGAGTTGACATGGTTTTGGGGTCAGAGCATGGTGTAGGTGCTGGAAAAGTTGGTTTTTCCTAAAGCCAGCGGGCAGCAGCTCCATTAGAGTTCACACGTTCCACAAATTGTGTTTTGACTTGAGCCTAACCCCTATTTTTGCTTGTGAACTCTGGATTATGAATTTGAAGGGCAGAGACTACGGCTTGTTATGTTGGAAAACACTGTCCTGTTCTCTTTCTGCTGGCTGACATGTGATGGGAATACTTCATAAAACTAGTTCGAATTCGATGTCAAGCTTTCTTGAGCTCTGTTGTGTTAAATAGCTGATGTCAATTTTTAACCTGTTAGGCGTTTTAGGTGTGTTACAGAATGATCAAACCATGGTTTATGTCTACTTATTCATCAAGTCTTGGAGGTTCTGGATTTATATTCCAAGAGAAGTGTATCTTGAAAATATATTAACTAGCACGATTGTTTTTGTCATTTTTAAGGGGGTGGAATCAGTTTGAGGTGAATGAAACTTTATTTGGAGTGAAAAGCACTTTTAATGAGGATCTGTACACGACTAAACTAGAGAAAGGCCCTCAGACGCGAGAGGTGGAGAGAGAGGCTCTAAGAATTGCAAAGGAAATAGAAGGTGAGGAGACTCAAGATCCTCATCTGGCAGAGGTGAGCATTTTTTATGTTGTTTTCTGCGTTTTAGTTTCTAAGTTTCTCGTGTATGTGTGCGTGTGTGCTTGTGTGTGTGTATTTTTCTGGAGTGAGTGTTTCACTTATTTTCTGATCGGCAGGAAAGAGGAGTTCACTTTCCCGAAAGTTTCGATGTTGATGAGGAGACAAGATATTCTTCAGTCTATAGAGGTGGGGTGGTTGATGATAGTGGATATGAAGAGGAGGATATTCTTTTGGATTCATGGAATGGCGAAACATTTGGCAGTTCCCCTGCTTCTGGAACGATTGGTTTACTTGACGGGATGGACGCTGATGCTACTCAACTATCAGCAAGATCTTCATCCTCGGTATCTTTGCCACATTATATTGTTTCTATGTTGCACGATTTCCATATGCACATGATTCTCCTATTGCCTTGAGGGATTCCTGCTAATATGGTGCATATAAATCCTCTTGTGTGGCTTTTTTGCATAACAAAGACAATTTACCTGGTTGTGGAATCTGTAGACTGGCAGTACTATCCTGCTTCTTATGCCTCATGTTTGATCTTTCTTTAGGTTCTGTTAATCCATCATTGCTATTGTGGTTCATTTATGTCCATAGCTCATCCAGAAGGGTTTTTTTATTGGTGAATACGATGTGCAATAACATATGTTGGGACGACTGAACCCATGTTTACATCCTCAACCAGTACAGTTTTCTCAATCCATTTTAAGTCATCCTCCATGACGGACTGACATATTTGTGGTCGGCATTCCTTTATGATGTAGTTATGCTGGTTTTCTCCTTATAGTCTTGAGTTATTCTTTATTCATGTAATAGCTCTGAACTATAGCACTTATGTTATAGCTTTCTGTAAGATATTATGGTGTCTCTCTTTTCCTTTTCCTGTCATAGTCACCTTTTTCTGTGACATTGCAGGATGGGCCTGAAACTTCTCAATCTAGTGTTAGTGCTGATCTATCCCAGACTGGTGCTGATCATGCTGGTCCGTTGTCATCTGAGTTTACCTGCAAAAATATTCTTGCATCAGATGATGATAACAGGTCCTTAACATGCAGATTACTTGTATTGGGAAAAAAAGGATTATAAATATCTGTGTTTCTTAGGAAAGAATTGCAGAAGCAGTCATGGTTTTTCTTTTACTTATGTAGGTTACAAGAGAGATCATTGAGTGAACAAAGAGGACATACTGAGTTAGATGATGCTGGAAAGCTGCCAGTAAGTGAAATATTTAGCTCTATGCATCCTTCTTGGAATTTGAATGCGGTCCCTGTCATTGACTTCAATAAATTCTGAGTGATGTTAACATTTCTATCTCTCTAATTGTGCAAATGCAGCCTGCAAAGGAAACCAGGATATCAAAAGCTGAGGGTGGGTAAAGTTCTTATGTCGTATATTTGAAATGAACAAGCAATAAATGGAGTACTTGAATGAGATTTTTCTTTCAAGCAGTATAATAAAGGCAATTGCTCTGGATAGTGACTTCTGCAACTTCCTTTCCTATCTTCCCGTTTACTTTGAGAAATGTTGATATGATAATGTAGAATAGAATGAAAGATGAATTTATGTCTTAGTAAGGTCGTCCATTTTTATTTTGTCATTCAATTGTTTTTTGATGGACCAATGTTATATTATTTTCTTTTGCTCAGAGTGCATCTCATTGTTGAAAGGAAAGAGTGGTTCCTCTCTTAAAGGAGGCGTATTGTCAAAGTCTGCAGCTCCTGCTTCTACTGTTGCCTTGAAGGATCATGATAAGATAAATTCTCATGGTAATCTATTGGAGACACCTACTTTGGCAAAAGGTGGAGAAACACAATCCGTGGATTCTCATAGACGGCCTGGTAGCTCTACATCATCTACTTCTGATTGTCTCGGTGCTGCATCAGCTTCTACGGGTGCTGGGTTGACACCCAGTTCATCACTAGGTTCCTTATCCTCTGAAAAATCCAACTTGAACCCTTATGCTAAGGTAGGAAAGCTTCCATTTGGTTTTAGTTTTCCTTGCTGCTTTTTATGGAGTTGTTTTCATGATTTGCTGATGAGATACATGGGTTGTCTGAATTTTATTATGTCATCGTTGGCAGGAATTCAAGCTGAATCCCAATGCAAAGAGTTTTGTTCCTTCTCAGACACCTGTTAGACCTCTGTCCCCTGTTGCAGATGGCTCCTTTTACTATCCAGCTAATGCATCTGGGGTACCCCAAATGCACAGCATACCTGTTGGAGTTGGAGTAAGTTGTCTTTCTTTACCTCTATATGTTATGTGCTTTATGTTCCATGCACAAGTTAGAATTATACTTACTAGTTACATTCAGTCTATTAAATCATTTCTCGTTCCTTGTTGAAGTTATTGATCTTTGCCTGATTGCCGGCTTGCTTCAATAATATGCAGATGGGGCCTTTTGTGGGTCATCAGCCCGTAATTTTTAATACACAAGTTCCCCCTGTGCAATCCCCGCCAGCATATTTACACCCAAATGGTCCTCATGTATGGGTTACTTTTCCATTCCTTAAGTTTTTATTGGAGTCTATATGTTTGTTGTTTTCTTGAATTAATAGTATGCATTTTCAATGTTTCCTCGCTTGCAGTATGGACAGCATATGCTTGTTGCTCATCCAAGACAGTTGCCTTACATGCCAAGCTTTCCACCGGTAAGATACATCGTAATTCATCTGAGTTTTACTAAGTAGAGGATAAAATAGTAAAACGATTTGGCTAAGTTCCACCTATCTTGGATACACTTTAGTAGCTAAGAAGAAGTTTTTTCCTTCTTCTTTTTTTCTCTATACCAACCCACGCACAAAGTATAAGTACAATGAGTTTGCAAACAACACTCATGCTCCACCTCCATCTTGTGTGATTGTCAGTGCAAGTTCAAATGTCCTCAATGACATTATGTTAGTGTATTTTCTAATCCTCCACAATTCTCTTAGAATCGTTTAGTGAATGCTTTTTCTCTGCTTTTCTGGTCAAAGGAAATGATCTGCACTCTCCGTTGTGCTTGTTAAGAGCATACAATGTGAGCTGTTGACACTTTTTCTCCCCACTCTCAGGACATGCCATATAAAGGACGAGACTTTTAGCCAGTTCCATTGAAGGTTCGCGTTCTAGGAGGTTTTTGCTGACCAATAATTCGGGCGACTTAGATTCTTGGGAGTTCTGCTCACATGAATAAACCTTCTTCATAGATCTGCTTGGGAAAGAAAGAAAGTTCTTGTTTTTTATAGAGCTTGGCCTTCAGTGGTGATCCCCTAATTGTAATCTTATTTGCATGGCCGACCATTGTATGTTCCCTTGTACCATCAGATGAAGCCGGGGGTTTGGTGGGTTTCATTGATCGGGACTTCAGTATTCACTTTGACATACTTGTTGAACCTTTTCAGACGTGATGTTTTTTTCGGAAATTTAGTGTAGGTGTTAAAAGGAGTGTCTGTCTCATAAGTTGCTATGAAACTCTTGACTATAAGATCAATTGCAACCACAACTATGTAGAAGTTGAGGCGCAGGTAGGAACGACTGTGAGTGGGTCCCTTTTATTAAAAACATGTTTAGTGAACTCTACTCCGTAAGTGGTAAATAAACCTTAAGCTGTTGATGTCTCAGGAAATAAACATATCCTTAATTGAGCCATTGATTTGTAGAGAAGGATTCGATTGAGACCGTCTTTTGCTTTTTACGCTTCTTGATCCGGTTGTGGCAGAAAACCACAAGAAATGTCTGGTCTTTTGTCTGTCTTTGCCATTATTTATTTTATCGGCAGTACTTTTCATTAGTTTCTTGAATCGGAGCAGTTGATGGCAGCATTAGCGCTAATTGTGGAAACTAGGTTAGGACAACGTGGTTCTGTGATCCGGTTCCTGGCAGGGAGCTAGCAGTCGAGTGCCATATATTAGTTCAGGGAAACTAACAATCAGCGTTTCTCGCTTCCCTTATTATATGTCATTTGGAATTTTCTAAAATCTGCCCATTATCTCCTCCTAATTTGAAAACATTCATTTGTCCTGATTCCCTTTCAAAATCTTCACCATATCCGTTCTCCTATGTTTCCTCTTTCCTCCCATAGCACCCCAACAGGACGGAGTTGTCTGATGCCGACACCCCGTCCACAGCTCGACCTGATCCCTCTGCGTCCCTGTCTAGGCTTGGGCAAGCTCGCTCTAGGTCATCACAAGCATGTGCAACGGAGCTTATGAGCTACGATAGCTCGGTAACAGGAACTTGTGCAGTGGCCATGGTCACTGCATTGAGGCCGCTATGACCTGACCAATGACTGATGCCGGCCTTAAATTTGAGGCTGGCGATGATTGCGACGTCCTCCGGAAGAGTGAAGGTAGCACATGCAGTGGCGATGAGGTGATGGAAGTGGATGTAATTTGAGAGAAAAAAGTCGTAATTTGGTATGTGAGGGATGGGTAAGGGATGCAATTCGAAATTCAATATAAAAAGTGAAGAAGGCGATAGTATATTTCTAAAACTGAGGATGGTGTTTCATGCGTGATTTAAAACATGAGGATGCTAATCGCGATAAATCCACGGGCCCTCCCAAAGAAAATGCAATTCGACCATCGTTTTCAGTACATGACATAGATCGCGTCATTGGCAATGCGATCTTATCTTAGCTGTAATCGATACAGGGTCCTATCATCAGCCGGCACTAATCCTAGTACAGGCTGGGAATTGCTTAGTCGAAAAAAAAATAATTGAATATCATATAGTACTAGAGGAGTTCCGATTGTGACAAAATCGGAGTTAATTGGCAGCTTACCAAACTCCAATTACTAAATTACCTTGTGAGATTATCACAGGCTGTTTGATTATCCTGCGGCATAGTCGGTATGAATTTTCTAAGTGGAGTGCAAATGCCAAAAAGGCTGATGGGAGTGAACACATGCTCGACTTAATCCAATCTTTGTCGCATTAATCATGATTTGGAATGAAAGGGACCACTCGAACATCTTTTTGGGAAGACGATGACTGGTTCTTACCCGTGACTCATCGCCATGTTTTTCAACGACAAAGGAGCCTGCCTAGATTGGCAGACATTCGGAACCGTCGAGCAATTACCGTGAGAAGCAAACGAACTAATGCGCTAGCAAGTCTAATCGAACACCCTGAACGTAGATTGCTTGGTTTCATAAGCAGAAAATTAATCACGAAATCACCACAGTAAGTCGCGTTTTCCACGTAGAAGATGAAGTGCACCCCAAATGATCAGAACATTGAGTGACCGTCAGGCACATTTTCTTGAAATCCAGGGGCATATCCCAATTTGAGAAAAGTAACAGTCATGAGTGCACGGCAATATTTATTACGACATCTTAAAATTTTATACCTATTATTTTGTAAAGTGAATTTAGACAAAATTTTCTTGATTCGATTCGAATGTGGATGACTTCTTTTGATCGGATTTTTGGAAATCGAACCTTTTGAAGTGCGAAGAAATTGGTCTTGAGTCACCCAATCGAAATAAAATTAAATAGAAGCATTTCAAAAGGGGTCAAAAGTGAAAATTTGATCGTCGAGATTCTGATTTATTTTTATGAATTAGAGATGTCTTCAATGGGGTATATTGGTATTATCTGCAAAATTATAATTTTATTTCTCTATTACATTACTAGTACATGTTAATAGGTAAAACATGACTGAATAATAATAATAATAATAATAATAATAATAATAATAATAGAAATAATCTCTTAAAAAGAAAAGGAAAATATAAAGCGGGAAAAGAAGGGTGGAGTGAATTATTTAAACACGACAACTAAAATTGAAAATGGAGGAGACGGTGGTTGACTGGTTAACTTCGTGGTGAAGAAGAAGAAGAAGAAGAAGAAGAAGAGGATGAGGTAAGAGTCGTCACTGTCAATGGTCATGCACTGAAAGTTCCTATCTTTAACGCAAGCATCGGTCGTCTTGGCGATGCGGTCTTCCTCTTCACTATTGGTCAGTTCATACTCACCCACGCGCAGTTGTCTATAAGCAAACGCATGCACAAACTGGGGGATTTCGTGGCTTCAGAATTTGAGTGGAGGGGAGGTCACATTCATGGATTTTGAACTCGATCTCGTTCTTCCAGATGCTGTCGGAGACTCGAATCAGAATATGCGCTAGTGTGAATAGTCTCTATAGTTTCGAAGCCATCGTTTTCGTTTTTCCTTTTCTTTTAGAGATGAAATAACGAGACAAAGCCTCGTGAAGCGCGATTAGAACCAGTTTCTCGTGTACCACGCTTCGCCTTTTTCTTGTGCTCTGCTTCTTTTGCCTGCTTTAGGATATGACTTTTCATTTTTTTTCTGTGTACTTAGAATTAGTGTCTATCTATATGTTTGTTTTTTTTAATAGAATTGTCCATCGACATTGCATAATGAGTTGCCTTGCATGCCTCATGAAGATAAATAAGCTGCGCAGTCAGAATGCATGTATCGAAGATGTTATTCCTGGATGATAACTTATAAGATGCGGAATGGAGTTTCTTTTACTAGTCCAAAGAAAAAGCGGCGACTCTTTCCACAGGATGAGTGACTTGCTCCTCTGATTTTAGCATGACCCGTTGAAAACTCACATGTTAGTGAAAATATTTTATGCTCGATTTCTGGGTCTAGATAGAGGAAGGTAAGCTTCAGAGACTTCGAGATTTTACTGGAGAATTTCGCTGCAGAGTTTTATTTTATGGTTCATGACGCACTCTTTACTTGGGTGAATTGACCCATTTCTTCGCGTTGTCTTTCCTGCTTTTCTTCTGGACTTTTACCTTTTTGTTTTGTGATTAATTGTTTGGAATTTGATGTAGTCTCTCGGAGTAATCACTCATGGTTTGAATCCTGTTTGCTATTGCAGGCTTGTGAGATGACCCAAGACCTTTCGCTGCTTGTGATACTCCTTATAAGGGACAAAGGATGGTCTTGATGAATCAGGTTCATTTAGTGTCTTCATGGTTTTTTGAAGGGCTTATGCACGGACGATCTTATGTTGTGGTTAATATTTGATAGAATGTGCTCTAGAAATCAGTTTCTCGGGGATGAAAATATACTAAACTTCATACTGGCATTTGTTTATCTTAGTTTCCTGGCTGCAACTTTTTTCTGTTTTCAGAGTCTGTGTCTACTCAACATATCATGACCCCTTCTGGCAGCCATTCAGTTTGAAGAGTGATTCTGATGTCGGGCCAATGATCAGGAGAAATGTCTTTCACTTTGCCATTTGAAGAACTGATGGATATCTCAGCAATGCATTATACGCGTTAGCATGGTTGGTACATAAGTTCTATCAATTCAATGCCCTGGTATGTTGCTAGCAGCCCATCTTGCAAGTCCTCCTCCACATCACAGCCAGAACTTGCGCCAATGCCAAAAGGTTCAAGCACAGAGATGGAAGTCACATCACAACATTCTTGTAGCTTCAAACAATTAAATGTTCGTTTTCAAGAGGACTTGTGTTCTCCTCAATCAACCGGTCAATCATACAGTGAAGTGCCTAATGTAGGAGGAAGTACTGACTATAGCCAAGCCACGGTTTTAGAACAGACAGGTCATTTCCCCATATTCTCGTTCGCTCTCCTTTTTGTCAGATTTCAGCCTGTTTTGTCAGAAGGTTATGTCACGTATGAGGAGAGCAAAGTATGGAATATTGGATTTTAGGATCTTCTTTCTGAAATTTGTTAAGCATTTTTGGTAACTTGATTCTCTTCTGATAAACTCAAGGGAAATAGCTTCTAGTAGTGCCCTTAACCAAGTGTGGTCATTTTTTTCCATTACCTTTTGCTGGAGCTGGTATCAAGATAGCATGATTCGAATCTACTCAAAGCTATGCAATTTCTCGGCAATGATTGAACTGAAAATTGCTTCTTCTTCTTGCTCAGAACATGGTGAAACTGAAGGGCAATCTGCGGGAGGACAAGCTAAATCAGTCTTGTCAATGGGAACTCAGGGTTTAATCATCCACCCTCTAGAGGTGGATTACAGGCATTCTATTTTAAGTTGAAGCTTTAGGGTAAGTTTACATGGAAGAGTATAACAAGTTGTCAATGCAGGTGTGCGTCCCCCTCCACTATGCTGAACCATCCTTGGGTAGTTTTATGCCTGCTGCTTATGGGCCACAGGCTATGGTTAGTGGCCGATGCATAATATACCTTATTCTCTTTCTTTCTTTTTTCCCTTCTTTTTTGCAAAAAGAATTTTGAGACTTTAGACTGGTTAAAAGCTGTGCAAATGATAAACATATACGATTGTCCAGTTAATCTGGAAATGGTGTGCACAAATTTTCTACTCATCCTCATTGTCTTGATAATGCGCTTGTTCTGATTAATTGTGAAATTTAGCGTTCTCATGATGGACCCTGTATTTTCTTGTAAGATTTTGTGCGGTCAGATCAATCTAAGCAACTATATACTGTCTATTTGACTGCAAGTTGAACATTGGCTTTGCCATGTCACTGATTACTTTGTGTCAGACTTCCAACTACAATTCTAGAATTTGAAGGCGTCGATTAGTAAGTCATTGCGTGCCAGCCACTTTAAAAGTTTGAATGCGTTAATTGGTATTGTGAGTCTAGAAAGCATTTCCAGATGAAAATCGATCATATTCCAACTGTCATTCCAAATTAAGCTTTTTACACTGTCTATATCTATGTGTGCTTGGGGTTTGAAAGGAGATCGGTGTCACTCATTATGGAATGTGTCAACTTTAATTCTACATTCCATTGTTTGTCTTGTTGCTTTTAATGCTAGTAGTCAGCTAGTACTTCCGACTGTTATGGATTCTTACATAACCAAATATTGCCGTGTAGTCATGAAAGACAGTGCAATGATCGACTATGAGTAAGAGTTGGCTTTGCATTTCTAGATCTAAATAGCAATATTTCCACTGTGGCCATGTCATCAATGTAGTGTTATGTCGTTGGTCATGGTTTCTGCTTGATCTTTGTACTGCCTGCCATAATTTAAATGTCAAAGGCATAATGCAGATTAGAGTCTGAGTAACTATAAAAATCACAGAGCCACCGGAAATTTCATCTGTGAGAGATTTCATTCGCTTTAACTATTTCCAGTGTAATGTATATTCCCTTTGCCTTCCATATTGCATCTCTTTTCTCTTTTGAGTTTATTGAGTGAAAGGCCTCCTTGATGGTGCTGTCATATTATTCCTCAGATTAATAACATAGACCATCCTTTTTCATTAAGTAGCACCACCAAAGCATCCATCCAATTTGATTTTGAGGTGCCGAAAAAACTAACCCTAGCATTTTTAAAGTGGGTCTATGAAATCCTAGGCCACATATTATATGTATATTTTTGCCTTTTCTTCTAGCTTTGCATCTCCTTTGCTCTTATCTTTCTGCTTTCTTTAATTTAATGATTCTTTTTGTTGATACTTCTTCTTTGGTATAGTGTCCCAAGATCAAAGGCATATTGCAAAGCTTATTTTTTAGCAACCTTTTCTATACTTGAATGCTTTATGTCTTCAACTCTGTGGTTTTTCCAATTGTGGTGGTTTTCACATTGATTCTAATCATTTTTTTCCGGTCGTGTTCAAGTGAAACTCTGTTTATACATCATTTGTCCAACTTGCGATAAGGCAAGCATGTGTCGTCTCTGCGACGCTCTCATAAGCTATTTGCCTCTGAAATGTCGGCAGATCTCTTACCCTCGAATGGCAGGAACAATACCTTCTCGACTGCCTCTGCCCTTTGACATGACACGAGAAGAACCAATCTATGTGAATGCAAAACAGTATCATGCTATTCTCAGGAGAAGACAGTACCGTGCGAAGCTTGAGGCTGAAGACAAGCTCATCAAGGATAGAAAGGTACACACTTGCGAAAGCACAAGATAGCTTTTCCTTCTATTGGCTGGCTTCTGGATGGATACATGATTGGTTCGCAGAATTTGACATTATAACGAAGTAGAATCTCGCTTCTTAGTTAAAATCTGTACACTTTTTCTCTTAACTTCCCTAATTATGTACGTAGAATCTACCTCCACAATGCTGGGAGCCTTGAGCACTGGGATGCCTTTTTATTTGAATAATTACTTAGGGAGCTAATGCCAGCTAATGCCTTAACTGTTAAGGGACTTGGATTACACTTCTGTTTACTTGTGCAAGCTTCTACACTGGTGTTGGTCCAATGAAATTCCATGCATCCAATCTAAGTTCTAGGCATATCTCATAAGAAATAAAGTTTAAAGTTGATCTATTACAATGTATGCAGCCTTACCTTCATGAATCTCGGCATCATCATGCATTAAGAAGAGCAAGAGGATCCAGTGGGCGTTTTCTCTCAAAGAATCAGAAAGAATCAAAATTCACCTCCCTTAATGATAAATCAAATTTCAAAAGCACCACAAAGGTGTCTTCAGCCAGTGATTTACCGAGTTCAGAGGTGCGTCAGCTGAAAGATCACAAAGACACCGGCTCCACCACCTCTTGCCCTGAAACGACACATACCGCCACCAGTAGTGATGCCATCCCAGTATCAAAATTCAGGTTCTTCGGTCAACCTTGGCATGTGAGGAGCACTTGTGATCCTTCTTGTGACATTCATTATAGTGGGGATATTTGCCATCTTTCTTTGCCAGGTGAAAGATGAGTCAGAACAACAGTCACAGTTGGCGGCTGTGTGAATTGGGTGCTTAAGCGGAGAAAGTAGAGCTGCTGGTTTTCAATGGGAAGTCATCCTTGGCTCTGTTAGTGTTGCTTCTTATTTGCTATCTTTTTCAAAACTATTTAACTGCTGGGCTTGTCAAAACATACAGAACCTGCTGATCGCAGTCTCTGTTACGGAACTGTCATCATACATAAGCTTGTCAAGCACACAAACACATGCCTCAATATCGGAACTTGAAAGTGGAGCAGATGTTATAATGCTAAGCACGCGAGATGTTTGCCTGATGGTTCTCCAAATTTTAGTTGCATGCTCTTTGGGTCAGCACTTTTCTCAAGTGAAGACAAGCGTCTGTATCTGTGTTTGACTACCAAAAAGAGGAAGATGACCCTTTTGTTACTATGTTTGCCTGATCATGTTTGATGTTGTCAGTTTGGGCTGTTCGGGTCAGCCCAAGCCTGACAGACTCGATCCATGTCTTAAATAGATTACATGGATTGCAAGTTGTTAAGCATGGATGGGCTTGGGCATGTCAAAGGCCCGGGTCCATTTGAACAGTAGCAAGCTCATGGAACTCGAGCTAAAAAAGAAGAAGGATAAAAGAACAGAGTGGACGTTCCCAAGCTGCAAGGCGGACGAATAGAAATCCAAAACAGCAAAAGGGCATGCCCATTTGATCCTTTTCCCTCATCGCTCGTCTTCTCTGCCAAACATCACATCAATTTCTACGTTTCTCTTTATCTAAGAACTCACCCGGAACTCTCTTTTTTCTCCTTTCGGTGAAACTGAATACCATATTTATGGTATCATGTTCAGTCATTGGACTGTCAGCCAAAGCATTCATCAAGAGGGAAGGGGGAGGTGAGACCGATCGCGTATCAAGCACCAATCACATCACGTCAGATATCCCTAGTCCATGCAAACAAAAATGGATTGCGAGTGCTCACGGAATTGGTTGTGCTCAGTACGCATTCCGAGCTCGTCCATGGACTATCTATACACTTCTCCATTGACTTCGCAGGATGACCGTGTTCCTTCCTCAAGAGCGAACACGGCGGTATTTCACTCGTAGAAGTAAGACTCAATTCTCATACAAAGCAAAATGTTTCAAAAGAAATCTCCATTTGCATGGAGATGATCTTGTTCTTTCGGGAAAAGAACAAGTCTGGGAAAGAGAGGAGGCAGAACATTTGGAGTTGTGGCAGATGCGTTTCATTCCAATTTCCCTGTGTATAATTCAATCTTCTATGTGTATAAACAGTGTCTGCATGAAACGACACGACTCGACTCTGAACCAAATGACAATCTCACCTCCAAAATCAGGCAATCAGTCTGAACACCTATGAACAAATAAATCAAAAAACTCGAACAGAAGAACAGAACAAATCTTTATTCTAGAACAAAACCTCTTCCGTGTAGCCAAACCATCATGGTTTCTCATCCTGTTCTTGCCGGGGCCAAATTGGACCTTCTCTCCTTCATGGAGTTCATCTTCTCCAGGCTCAACCCAGCTCTGAACCTCGCGATGAAATTGTCGGCCTTTGTGTCTACATCCGGACTCGGACAGAAGGCTGGCGACGTGGCTCCTGACGACGCATTCGACGGACTCGCAGTCATCCCTGAGACGCTGGCCTCATCGTTGCCCTCATCGTCCTCGGTATCTGGCGAATGATGGCGCCAGGAGTTCGTGCTCTTGATCCTCACGTAGTCCCCGCGCACGGCAAACTTCCATGGCCGCACCTTGAATGGTGGCGGCGGAGGTGGCGGAGGGATCGGGATCAATGGCGACAGGCCTCCGCTGTTGATGTTGTCATCTGAAGACTCGTAGTTTAGTGTCGTTGTCACGGAAGTACGAGATTTGTTGATGGTGATAGGATTTGCGGTCGACTGAGAAAATGCAGATGGTCTTGCCACGGTCTTGCGCTGAGCTGCCGGCGGCGGCGGCGGAACTGGCGGCGGAGGAGGCGGAGCCGGGAGAGCTTTCCTCGTCTTGCCCTTTTTGGATGGGAACAGAGTGCGGAACACAGACGGAGGTGGCGGGGGCGGCGGCGGTGGGGGCGGAAGGCGGGAAGATGACGGCAGTGTTTGGGAGGCGAGGAGGGGCTCGAAGTTCTCGATGCTCTTTTGTCTCTGCTTCTTCCTCTTCATCTTCAGCGAGCTCAAGAACTCCTTGGTCGCCGATCCACCTCTCTTCTTCCCACTCTTCTCCTCCATCGGGTAAAACACGGACGGCGGCGGCAGCGGAGGAGGAGGAGGAGGCGAAGGCGCCGCTGGCGGTTTGTCAGTTTCATCCTTACGCTTGTGAGCAACAGTCTCATAGGTCCTCTTCTTCTTCCGTTTATTTCCAGCTGCCCGCGCTGGCAGCGAAGGCTCCGGAGTCTCCACAGGAGGAGGCAGGGGTGGCGGCGGAGCAGACGGCGGAGGCGTGACTGGAACTTCCATTTCCTTGACTGCAGCAGTACGATCGAGACTATCATCGACAACTACACGCTTGGTCTCGAACTTCTTCTCTTCTTCGTCTTCTTCTTCGTTCCGTCTTCTCCTGGAATAGACCGGTTCCGACCCGAAACCCCGACCGGGGAGAAGATGGGTATCGTCGTAGAATCTCCGCCGTTCTTCGGCGTAAGCCCACGGCGAATCCTGCGCCCTCAGATCCGGGTACGAGCTACTGCTTCTCATACTCCCATACGAACTCGAGGAGAACCCATATTCGCTCCGATCGGAGATCCGACGGTCGTAGCTGTCATACCACTTGTACGGCGTCGCCGCGTTCGACGACGACGACGACGACGACGACTTCCGCGAGTCCGACCTCGGGTACGAACCCGACGAACCTCCATCTCCGCTGGGGCTGGATCTGCTGAGGAACCCACAGACGATGGCGAAGAGGACGAGGACGAGGTTGAGAGAGTCCCAGCTCCTCTTGACGGAATGGGGTCTGAAGATCCGGGAAGAGAGGCTGAGGAAGGGCGGGACAACGAAGATGACGAAGGCGACGGAGGCAGCGAGGAAGAGCAGGAGGAGGATTGCGGAGCTGGACGAGTCGCCGCGGCGGCCGCCCCGGCGAAGGTTGCCGGAGGAGTGGCGCCAGGAGGGCGGCGTGTAGGCTCCGTCTTCTTCCATGGCCGTCGTCGTCGTCGTCGAACTTCTTCTTCGATGGCTTGTGGGGAACAGCTTTTAGGCCGCGCTTTTCTGCCCGTGTCGTGGGCTTTTTGATGAGAAAGAGGAGTACGAAAAGAGGATTGTATTTATACGTGCGTGGAGCGGGGTGGCAATCATGATTGAAGCCGTGATGTAAGGGCTCGTTATCTTATAATAATTGTGATTTATAAAGAGTTTAGTGGGAGGTTTTCATGAGCTAAAAGGTTTATCCGGTGACACGTGTAACGAGGGACAATTCGTAGGACAATGCAGGCGGGGGATCAGTGGTGTGCTCCCCAAGCTTTGCTGTCGTATGACAGGACGACTCTCCGGTGCCATCAGCTCTGGAACCACGTGCGTATAACCTTTTTGCTTTTGTTTTGCCTCGACCGAAGACCGGGGCTTTGCGAAGTTGGACCGATCGTGAAAGATCAAATGAATTTCGTAAAGTTATGTTCTTTTTATATCGACCGGCCACTCTGCTCTTCCAATTCCTCTTTCGCCATTCTTCTTTTTTCTGAACATGGAGGAGGTCCCCCCGTGGCCAGTGATCCGTCGCACGTGATCTGAATTACCAAAATTCCTCTTCACCTCCTGCCCCGAACTAAAGTCCTCGTTCCGCATCCATCTTCTCCCCATTCGCTTCGCTCGCGCATGCCGATGCCGATTAATCTCGCATCGCATATCACGATCATATTAGGAGACATGTAAGCGCTTTGCTTTTCTTTTGCCAAGCATTTTGAAATATCTCCTTTGCTTTTCTTTGCCGACGGAATACGGTGGCAAGTGTCGATTGGCCCATCAAAATTAACGTCAAGCCACACCCGTTAAAGTGTGGCTTGGATGGCTTTCAAACAAATTTGGATGGGGTTACTCAATTATAAACCCGACCCGAAAAATTTTGTACATACTAGAAAAAATTCAATGCATATGTTGTAATTGTAGTGGTACGTTACTTAGTTATGTGACGTGTCGCTACCCACCTCGTCATTTATCTAGAATGGCTTTCAACAAATATATTTTTTATCTGTTTCTCGAATGAAAAAAACAAAAATTCGCAACAAGGGTTAGCACCGAATGGTCATGGTTGTGGAAACGCTACGCTACCCACCACCCGCAGCCTACGCTGCTTTTTCGGGTCGTGAGTGTCGTCTTCGGACGGATCTTATGTATATAGTAAAGGGGGTCGGAATTTATATACTATTGAAGAAATTCACAAGAAACCGCGTCGTTCATTCGTCGCGAGTCGTGATCGTCCCCACCTTTGCTGTTCTCATTCTCCTCGAAAGCTTAAAGAAGGGAGAAAAGAAAAAAAAATCGTGAACTGAGGACGTTGATTGTTCCATTAGACTATTACCATCGGTTCCTTTCGCTGCGCACATTGCCCCCTCAAATATAATCCCACAACGCTATCGACTTTGACCAGCGCGCGTCTCGTCTCGTCTCGTCTCGTCTCCCAAGTTGCACGCGACCTGCCCCCCTAATTTCTTCCGAAGCCACAGCATACTTCCGTTCCTCCACGATCATTTTCTCTCGATCGGTGAAACGACTTGACGATTAAGGAACGAGCGATGCGGTGGTGCATGGCATGGCCGCGACGCGTGGCATGGCCCGGCGAGCGAAATGGGGTGCCTACAAAACGGGGTCTTGATCGCAGGGATTCTATTGCTCCCCCACCCGTTGAGGGTAAATGTAATTAGATGCTTTTTTGTTCCAGAACTTAGCGGCATTCGGTGAGATTCGAGCATGGTCGCCCCATTGAGATGCACCGGGAATTACCCGATGGTGTGCTATGCGATGCGATGGCCTCACAAGGAACCGTGGGACTGATGTATCTGGCTCAATGTATTCGACTTATATCGAAGTTTCCTCAAATTAGTCCGAATTGAAGTGTAGTTAAAGTCAAATTTTGCATCTTGTGGTGATATATCCCAAGCCCCAACAGGCAACTCGTAGCTATTAGCTAGCTGGATCGAGTGAGCAAAGCCATGACTGGACAGACGAAACTTGATATAGTAGGCATGACAATTCCCAATTTCTCACGCCATCCCATTGTTTTTCCAACACATCTTTCGAGCTTTTTTTTTCTATATTGGTTTTTCAAAGTACGAAGGATCTTTAAACCTCTCACGGAGAGTGGTGGTTCTGCAGAACCTAAATTCATTTATTACTTTGCTTCCATCCCAATTATTATCGGACATCGCAAAAAGAAAAGAACAAAAAGATGGGACGTATTTTTTTTTATATTTCAATTGAACGTAATTTCATGAATGAAGATCAAGATTTTTCCCGGCTAAGTTTTTGCGGGTTCTTGAAGAAATGAATGCTTGCAAAGTGCGACGTCGGCGGCCATGAACGGAGGACGACCGCGGCCTCCCCCGTGCTGCGACGGTGCCTTCAGTCTCCGATGCTGCAAAGATCGAGGCACGGATTAATTTCCTCAGTCTAATTCTTCGACGATTATTTACCGAGTTCAACTACATTCAAAACACGTGACAAATAGAATTGCCACGCGCAGAAGGTGAGAACGAAGGCTCTTGTGTCCGATTCAATGTTTATGCTGGCGAGAAACCCGGGATTAAAATTATGCCTTTGCGGAAGGAAAACCGATGACCCTTTCCCTGGTTATTGATTAAATATAACTTAGGTGACCGACCACGCCCACCTCACGTCATATTCAAAGTCAATGTCCAACCAGCTGCGAAGTTATCATACGGATTCGAAAATTGCAAGGTTTGGTTAACGGACGTCTCGAGTTTTTACCGAGTCGTAAATTGTAATGCCTCGATCGTCCCGAAATCTTTATCAATCGCGGAAAAAAGTGATGTGTGTTCATAATTTCGACAGTTTATCGAGAAAGAGGTTTTTGATTGGGTTAAGTGTGTGAACTCAAGTTATTTACCACATGTTTAAATTTGCTATGAATCATAATTTTTCCTTCTCTCTTCTTCTTTCTTAGTCGGAAGATGAATCAATCAATTACTAGGAAAAACCAAAAGAGCCCATTGAAGGGGCTTCGTCACAAAGTGGAGCCCGCGGGGTTCAAGACTTTTCAACGATGAGCAAGTGATATGCACACTACCATATTATTACTAGGCTAGAACACGGATAATACCAAAAAAAAAAAAATCATGTCACCGTCCTGCGTTGAATTTTGTGAATTTAGATCAACATCTTTTGACGATTTATCAAACTAGTCATTACAATTAATCTAGCTAGATACCGCAAACGTCGATCCAATTATAACCGACTATTTTACGTGGCGCAATGGATATTAATATGAATTTTTCTAATGAAATTTTCATTATCATATTTTCTTCTTTTTTCTTTCCTTTTTTTTTGCACCTGACCTTGGCTAGGCAACGATATGCCTGACCCTCGCCTGTCGGTAAGAGAGGACCATGACACCCTTGGCCATTGGCTAATGCTCTCGCTCGGATTAGGGCGAGTACTACGACACTCTTGTTAAAAAGGTTTATGACTAAATTGACTAATCAAATGTTAAGTTGTCATAAATAATAATATTGTTTATGATGTTTTTGATAAAATTTTTCATCAGACCTGTCCTCCTTACTCCATCGGGAGCAATGAAACAAGGGCGGGCTCGGAGCGGACCTTCATGAAAATTTTAGGCCCAAATGTCAGCCTTAAAGCCCATACTGAGCCCCCCAAAAGCCCCAATAATTGAAAGCATGCGAAAAAAAAGGGCCCCGTAACGGTTGGATGAGTCGGGTCGGGTCCTTTTGTTTTTTTGTTTTTTAAGTGAGTTCAAGATGTAATCCCAATTGGGTTGACGCAGACCGATGTGGGGAAATCACGAGACACAAATGTGCTCCATCACAACCCCCTAATTCAATTCAGAAGATCTCGCATTGGTTGTTGCCCTGATCCAGCCAACTCCCCTTGGCTAAACTTCAATTCTAACTACTATAATCAAATTTATGTTATGAAATTCGAAAGTATCACGAATCGTGCGAGCTTCATATTTAAGAAATTTCAAATTTAATCCATACGGGCACCTATAACGAGAAGGACAAATTGCCTTAGTAGCAATACCTTATTTCTTTGAAAGGTGGGTAGTGCTATGAATATAATCCTTATAAAAGCATATGGATTTAGTTACTCGATGAAATAAATTTTGACAATAATTCTTACGATCTCTAATTAAATTATCTAACAAAGCCCTTTTTTGACAGATCTTAACGGCGGTCATTAGGATGGCCGTGAGGGCATCGATGTCAAAATCAGCCCACGTAGATTTTTGTTAAGCTAATAAACTGAAAATCATTTGCCATGGGCTTATTCTTTCGTGATTTTCGCTATAAAACGAAACTCATAACTCCTAAACCTCGGTTTCGCTCCTCGACTGCGCGCACGCTCCCCTCCCGGCTCCATCCATGGACAAAGCCGGAGCTTCACCCACCAAGCCCAAGAAGCGGCCGAGGGAGAAGCTCAAGGCCACCGTCCATGCCCTCCCCGACGACCCCGACAAGACCCCTCCCCTCGTCGGCTACTTCCCCTCCGGCTTCGACCCTTCCTCCCGCCTCCGCGGCGGCTCCGCCGAGCCCGGCGTCGGGGTCTACCGACACCGCAGCAGCAAGTGGCCCAATCGGCTCCAGCTCGTCGTTAGGCCGCCGGAGTCCGACGTGGCCTTCGTCGGCTCCAGCTCCTCCGCCGAGTCCAGCGGCGTCCAGTCCTGCGCCTACGCCCTCGGCGTGCTCGACAAGGAGTCGCAGACGCTCAAGATCGTCCCTATCGCCGGGAATAAGGTGAGTGCGGAAGATTCTTTTAGGGTTTTTACGTGGTGGATGTTCGTTTCTTGTTTTGTTGATGCGACTTCGTTTGGTTGTGTTGTTGGTCGATACGGTTCGGTTGGTTATAAAGGGATAACGGATGAGAAGTCATGCTTATGAAATATCAGTTGCGTTGTACAAAGTGCTGGAAGCGATTTGAGTTTAATTTGTTTCAAACAGACAGAAAAAAAAAGGTGTTTTATCAGCGATTGTGGCATGTTAGAGCCACTGAGTCAGCTATCAATCAAGCCCGAGATCATTGCAAGAATGAACAGTTTGATGCACAACGGATGCAGGTCCCAGTTGGCTGTCGTTTTCACTTTTATCAAGAGTACATCTTCAGTTTGCATTTGTTCCTTATTTTGCGAAACGATGAAAATTGAGGGAAATATTTCCTTGCAGTTACTTTACTGTGTTACAAAAAGTTATCAATAAGTTTCATCTAAGCATGTCAGAAGTAGAGTTCCCTGGACATTTGACAGCTCACATGGCCACAGAACACCCTTTGCACTCAAAGATACTCATCCTACATGTTGCTTCTAGATAATGCTTTCTGTGATTTAAGTCCTTCAAATTTCACGTGGCTTCAGATATTCAGGTTGGAACCTAGAGTGGGATCAGATTTTGCTAACGAAGAGCCTTCTGAGTTGGTCAGGGGAGAGCTTTCAGTGAAAGAGAAGGCTGATAAAGTTAGAGAACTTAATTTACTCTTTGGAACTAAGCGGTCGGTAACACAGGTATGATCCATGGTAACCTGGGCAGTGGATGATATTATCTGTTGTTCTATTAATTCGTTAAAGATGATTTTGTCGAGTTTCTTTCCATTAAGGTGCTTCATGTTGATCTTCTTTGGAAGCTCTTTGTTCTGAATTTATTTGTTCCTCTGAAAATGCATAGTAATCGGTTGGTACTTTGCTGGATGGCTTATGAGCAATGGTCCATGCTGTGGCATTTGTGCATCTGTGTAGGAGTTAATCGGCATGTCTTGCACAAAGCATGTGCGCATGCTTCATGTCTCCCTATGCATGCTTGATGCGCTTGTTTTTTGACTTTCTATGTGCACTTGTGCATCTTCACATGGTTGTGTGCCAATGTGTTGGTGTGCATGGGTATTTAGTGCATGGGTATTTATTCATTCATAAAGTTTTGCTGCATACTGTCTATCCACTGGAGCCTTGCAAATTATGAGTTTATAAGGACATTTTGTGTGATTACCTTGGATAAATTGCATCTGGTGCATTTATTGTTTGTAAGCACATTGGAGCCTTGGGCTAAGCCAAATTCTGAGGGAAGATAAAGTTTGAGTAGCCCCACTATAAGAATTTGGAGAATCTTGTGCTTGATAGTAATTGCTTGGACCTTTGTGGAATTATATGCAGCGTCAAAAGTTTTTTATGATTGCAGGATAAAAAAATGCAATCTCTAAGGCAAGAAGATGATCCCAAATCTCAAGAGGATTTGGGTAGGAAGATTAAGGAAGTTGCCATAAACAAGGAAGCTCTTGAAACTACAGGTTCTCATACTGCTCGCAATATCCCCCCTTACAACTCGGCTGCCGCCGTCCCAGAGGATGCCTACCCCATAGAGAAAATTATTCTCAAAGGAGAGTGGGATTACATCAGGGATATTCTACAACTTCTTGAAGCAGGAGAGGAAGTATTACCTGATGCTTACCCAACGTTTGTTTGCAATAGGATACATAAACTGGGGGAGAAACAGGTGATCACCTTTGCATTTTTTTGTGAGCATTTCTATATGTGACATTATTTCCCACTGTTCTTGTGGAAAATAGTTTTATTAGCTATTGATTAAACTGGCAAGATACAGTGCTTCAATTGTTTGTTGGACAGAATCATGCAGATGCCTTCCTGGTTCAAAAAAGTAATGCCTTTCCTTCTATCAAGGCCATCTATAAGTTGTATTTTTTCATTTTGATCTGCCATGTGACGGTGCATGATACTAATGCATCACAATTCGTTGTGTCAGGCAAAATATGATTAAAATGAAATAGTAAAATTGCAGTTGCAATTGGCGATGAAGGGATGCCTATTTAATTCATCACGATCCATTGCGGGAGTTAACAAAAATAGGAAGATGTGGCTGCGGGTAGTGGAGGAAGTGACTGTTAATTGACTTGAGCAAACAAATTCATAAAGCAATTGTCGCCTGCGGTAGCTTTTATATGTTCACTTTAAGGCTGCTGTGGCAAAATTATTTTTTTAATGTTCGTACTGTTTTTCTTTGGTTGATATCTGATCAAACAGCATGTGCTTGTAGCATCTTGATATTGCATAACTATTTAAGCTACTCTGACTGGCAGGATCTAATCCTCAATTTGTTAATTGGACATGGACTATTAAATTCTCAAAACTTTTTTCTTTTTCTTTTTCATCTCTCTCAAGTTTCTTTCCTCTTTCAGTTATATAGCTTTCCAATGTTCCATGACACCTGCAGGATGAGATGGACAAGGAAACGCTTGGTTGCATATTCTCGTATATCAACCACCTTATTAAGTTCAAAGATCAGCATTCTGCTGATGGTGCATCCTCTGCGAAGAACCACAAGACCCCAAGCATATTGCGTCAGAAATTCTCAACCATGTTCACCAACACCGAATCTAAATGGCTGCCTTCTGAGAAGATCGATCTTCTAATCAGCTATGTCTTAGTGCTCACTCTGTTTGTAGATGGTTTCCAGACAGACCCAACAGATATTGCTAAAGATCTGAGGATGAGTTCGGTAACCATAAGACAGCATTTCGAGCATTTAGGATGCAAGTTCTTGCGAGAGAAAAATGTGTTGTATGCCAAGCTTCCTGTGCCTCTGAAGTTCCCGGAGTTGAGAAAGAGGCGCCGAAGGTAGATAGATCAATGGATTTTCATGTCCTTGCAACAGTTTGTTAGGAGAGAGCCAGTTAGATCAAGAAGTGGAATATGTTTCGGCGGGAGATCCAGTTTGTATCTATTTCTTTTAGCTTTCAGCATCCTTTGGTGATGGAACATTTTTATGCTTCATTGGAAGCAATCCACAGTGAGTCTACTTAAATCAAGTTTGCATGATGTACTCCTTTCAAAATGTGAGAACGCCTGCTTGGAAGCGATTTTGTTGCAAGCACCATTCTTTTGGTATAATTTTGGCTCCTTCGCATCTCTTTGAAGCCTAGTTAACAATGAACTTTGTTCTCGTCGTAGCGTGTGCTGATGTCTCAACGAAGCAAATCACGCTGACTAGCTCGTGTATTCTCGGCTTACAGTGAGAACGTATACTTCTATTGGCCCTATAAGAGGAGACGGTATTTTATGTAAAAATTTCAAAGATACATCCTGTCAAATCGATTTTGATTTGAATTACGAAGAGTCACGTTCCATTGACGCTATGCTTAATTGGGAATATGTGAGATCTTAATCAAGACATGAGTTATGCTCCAAGCCATGAGCGAGGAAAACACAAAATTCACGAGTCAACATTCATCACACAGAACTCAAACAAGAACAATCGTCAGTACAAAGCTGCGCAATTGTTCTAACAAAATCTTCAGCTAGTGGCTACTGAAAAGGCAAGATCAGAGGCCGTTGTTTTACAGAAAGTCGTCAAAAAATGTGTTTTTTCATTTTCATCTGGACATGAAAACAAGCAAGGAAACATATTTGGAAGAAAAAACTATGGGAGGCGCACATCTCTCTCTCTCTCTCTCTCTCACGAAGCTCTGTCATCTGTCTTTTGATGCTCCGTAAGCATGTAGCTTCCCGAAGCACTAGAAGGAAAAGAAACAGAGCGGGACATGCAGAGAACAGGAAGGTAGTCAGTTTAGTTTGTCCGTGTTTGTGCAAGAGAACATTCCTACGTTGGATATAAATGCGTAGGACCAGTTGATATATCATGTATGATCTTTTTCCCAATCTGAGTAATTAATGTTTCCTGATCAAGTTCTAATACAATTCCCTTTTCTCCTTTAGCATGATTCTTCTGTTTAGGGAGCTGAATGGGATTTCACCGTCTGAACCTTCTATCTCTCATTAACTCCTTGCTGGAATCTGAAATGATCTTTTTCTCCTCAGTTTCTTGAATCGAACTGTCATTAGGAGCATTATCCTTAGTTGATGGGCTCTTGAGATTTGGGCCATCGCGTATAATTAGACTCCCCAGTTTGAAGCCAACGTGGAGGCTGCTGGCTGTGCTAACCAATTTGGATAACGAGATGAGGGATATCCTCTTCAACTCTGGGAGAAAGCCAACGTTCTTGTACTTAGAAGAACCTCTGCAGATCACTATGCTCAAGATGACCTGGCAGTCCTCGACAGTGAGCTCTTCAAATTGTGCAGGTGTTCCAGTAGGTTGACCAAGCAGTTCTTGATGTCCTCATTAGCGTTGGCATATAGCCATACCTTATTGGCGTTGGCACACCTTATCCAAACCCTCCTGCCTTGAATATCAATTGCCACTCTCATCAGATCGCTTTCGAGCCCAATTAGCCCTTAGAGCACACTTACTAGAGGGGACTCTACATTGATTTGATGTATGATCACCCAACCTATCCATATTGGCCAAGCTATTGAGAGGAGCACTTGAGATGGGTACCATTTTGAGATGGGTCTTATAAATTACTTCACAAGACTTATGTTTGATAAATACTTCGGGTGTCAAAATTACACTCTCAGTGCCTATATACTTTTGCATCTAATCAAATTGATTTTCCTTCTATGATTTTGTCCTAGCTAATTCATCAAGATATTGCTGGACTCGAATCTGTAATCCAAAATGAAAAGCAATGCGAATTCAGTGGAGGAAGGGTCGTTAGACTAAAGCAAACATTCTTAGTCAAATAGTTTCCGCCTGCTGTTAGCTTTTAAATGTTCAGTTCGAGACTGCTGCAGCCATATACTTTGTCTTATGTTTGTACTTGCTTTCCTTGGCCATTATCCGGTTGAATGGCATTTGCTTATTTGACGAGGACTAAACATCTTAAATTGATTACTGCGTATGTGAGCAAATCTTGACCGCAGGAGATGCTAATCCTCAATTTGTTCTGAACATACATACTGAAGCTGGTGCTTCCCCTGCAAAGAACCACAGTAGCCCAAGCATACCGCATCGAAATCCTCAACCATGTTCTCTGATACCAGACCGAAGTGGCTGTCTTCTGAGAAGATTGATCTTCTGATTTAGCTATGTCCTAGCGCTTACTTTGTTTATGCAAGCTTTCCAGACTGATATGCTAAGGATCTGCGGATGAGGGCAGTTACCGTAGGACCGCATTACAAATGTCTTGACTCCAAGTTATCGTGAGAGTAAAAGAAGCATTTATGCCAAGCTTCTCATGCCTCGGAGGCAGACAAATTCTTGTCCCGGCAATGGTTAGTTAAGAGGAAGGCGCTTCTGATTTGAAGCATTTTGAAATCATTTGCATGAGGGTTTCAGTTAGCATGATTTATGCATATTTTCTTCCAGCATTCAGCATCCTGCTCGCTTAGTTTAAGTTTCATTACGAGTGATAGAGAATCCTACTGGTCGAGGCACACCAGTCTGCCTGAGTTTTTGTATGGTTGGCTTGCCTAAATAGGTTGGGCTTAATACGTCAGGATTCAACCATCAGGACGAGACCTCCACAGAGTTTACATAAGCACTAAAGGTAATGAACTTCTACTTAATCAGTGGTTACATAGGAGCAGCAGTCGAACCCCGCTGAAAACAGGCCTCAGCATGTCCACCCAGTGATGGCGTTGGAGATGCGGTCGCTGCTGCTACCTGTGTATGATGACACCCGCTACTCTTTTATTGCACAAACATTTAAGCCCATGAGAAAAATAGATGGACCAAAGTTTATGTTCCCTTACAATCACTTCGGTTCTCTAATTTTTTTATTAGTTACTCTTCCCTCAGATGGCTGTCCCCATCACGTCTTGCTCTTGAACTTCCTTTGAGCCTTCAAGTCGACCACAATCACCGAGATGTTGTCCTTACTTCCCTTCTCAAGTGCGAGCATTGAGAGGTATTCAGCGGCGGCTTGTGCCGCAGGGTCAATCCCTTTGCCCCTGTCCAAGGGCGACAAAGGAACCCCATTCTTCTTGTGCCATAGCAAAATCCGCCTCCGCGCCACCTCGCATGCTTCTTCGTTGGTCATCACATCCCACAACCCATCACTTGCTAGGATAAGGCACTCGTCCTCCCGAGCTCGAGGGACAAACATCACCTCGGGTTCAGGGATTATCCAGGGTTTCAAGTACCTATCGCCTGTTGGGAAGGTTGAACTCAAATAAGTGCAATGAGACGAAGGAACTGTACTAGTTAAGTTTGAGTAGATATGGTTTTGAAGCGAAAAAAACTTAATCAAACGTATCCAGAGTAAATCTAGAGGATCACTCACAGATCAGCTATTAAAACCATATCCCCTCATGGAGAAGCTTAATTTGCTATTTGGAAAGGCGAAGAAAATTGGAAAAGGGAAAACAGAAAGCCATAAGCCAAACATACACGAGCCAAAGGCTCCTTTAAGAGACGCGATTTTCAGCAGAAGAACCATATTACTCCACAAAACAGGTAAATATTTGACGGTGCAAAAACAAACATGGGCACAATTAATTGCACAAGACACCTACCAATTGACCTTGACATTGCAAGAACACCAAAAACACGGTGGCCATTCCACTGTATGACCTTGCCCCCTGCTGCATCAATTCGAGTGTACTCCTTTTCTGTATCTGGCTGAAGAAGTAGCAGTCACCAAGAAAAATTACTATCTCCCGCAATAAACCGTGTTTCTCTAACTTTTAGGCATGAAAAACCAGAAGTTTGGCTTACCTTGTGATCCACTGACAAGGGCATGGCTTCCTTGCCACGCAAGAGGACCGCTCTCGAGTCACCGCAATTTCCGACTATAATGTGGGAAGAGCATAACAAGGCAACAACAGCTGTTGAACCGACTGTTTCTGGGGCAACCGGCTCAAAACTAGCAGCTGAAGCATCTCCATGAGCAGAGGAAATGCCTCTGCTTACTTTTCCTCCTATCTCATCATCAACTCTTTTAAAGCAATTAGTGAAGGTTCTTTCCCACATTACTTGCCTAGCTTCCCCAACACTCCCATTTCCTATGTTATCTTTGACCTGTCCTATTTCTTCAGCCAAAGCCGGGTGGATCCGCTCACAACAATACTCAGCAACCTGCCTTACAAATTTTCCAACGATGCTTATTGATACTATAAAGCAGAAATCTCAACAAAACAAGTTGTTGGTGATAACTCACGAACAAGATACAAAAAAGTTTACACGAATTAATTCTCAGCATGTAGAACTAAAGCAGGAGTCAAAGTAATCCAAACTTGAGAGCTGAAGAAAAAGGTCTCCAGGAAGGTTCAACTAGTTACTTTAGAAAAGACAGCCAAATAAATTTCAAGAATATAGAAAATGTACCCGGGAACCTCCATGGCCATCATAAACACCAAAGAAGTGACTGGTTACGTGAGTTAAACTTTGGCTAATCCCATCAATCATGTGTTCCCCAACAAGCATTTTGATAGGAATTTTGATGAACTGTGGCGCTGTTTTAATGGTATCTTCCATCTCAGGTCTTTTCCCACATATAGACACCGAGCCCCAAAGAGGTATACAATCTAGCTCGAAAACACTCCTCATGCCTCCTTTGGCGAGACTCTTCTCCTTTGGAAGCTGAGAAACCACGGCATCAGCCTTCAGAACTGAAATATCAGTGCCTCCAGCTGCTGAACTCACTGCTGCTATAAGTTCACTTGCAGGAACCTCTGAATTTCCCAAAATTATGGCCTCAGCCAGAACTTGATCATTTTCTACTGTTTTTATTACCACTCGGCCTGCCGCTATTAACTCATCAGTGATAACCAAGTTGGTGTCTTCCCTGACTGACATAATCTCATCCTCATCGTTTTCTTGCATCAAGTTATCATTAAGAACCGAACTATCTCCATTCTCAGTCACCATCATAAACTCTTTAGCTCCACCACCACCACCACCATCGCGTGCCATCTCCATGGCCGAATTGCTTACACAAGTCGAATCAGCAGTATCCACACGGCAACTCAATACAGAATCAGCGGACACCAGATTTGAAGGATTCGCTAACAAGCTGGCTGCGTTCGTCACGAGCTTGAGCCGTGTGATTTCCGCAGAGGTTGAAATTCCAGTGTTATCGCGCACCGAATTACCTAAACTAAGAGTTACTGCAACAGCTGAAGACATTTCTTCCATATAGATGCTCTCTTTGGTATTATCGACAGCTATCTTCAACTCCCTCAATTTCCATCACTCAACAAGGAGATGGGCACAGACGCTTGCAATACAGAGCAACATCACCTCAATCTTATGCTGTTATATATGCTCTCTGCCATATCATTAATGGTCATCTTCAACTCCCTTAATTTCTATCAACCAACAAGGAAGACTGAGCAACACCATCTCATTCTTGTATCATTGACTCAGTCTTGCAACTAACAGGTAGTGAATTCAAGATTAAGATGAAAAGATAGGCATGCGGAGAAATTGAAGAATGTATCAAAAGGGTAATCGCATCTGACGACTGAGAACAGATCAACGCCTTCAGTTCCAGAAAAATCAAACAAGTTTGTAGTTTGTTTCCCAGATTCCGTCAAGACCTTATATAGTCCATTAAGTTCTTCCCGATTCTTCCTCCAGCCCCACAAAGGACAAAACAATTCCTAACCCGCCACCAAACCTTAAATATACAACATGATGTGTCAGCAACCTGATTCAAGCTCTTATCCAAATCCAAACCCAGGAAGAGGAAACTATGGATTGTCACGATAAAGAACGTGAAAAGGTAGAAATTTGCACACAAGAATCACAAGTTAACCCTAAAAAGGTGGAACCTTTTCCACAAAAAAAAAAAGAATTTCCTGGATCTGAAGCAACCCATCAAGGCCACCCCTAAAAAAAGGGTTCCTTCTATCGCTTTCTCGATTTCTTCTTCCGAGTACCCACCAAGAAGCCAGAAAATCAGCAGACAAAATTCCCCATATGCTGTAATGAACTATCAACTGGGTATTGTATTGGAAAGACTAACTATTTCAGCCAAACTAAACTTCCAATCAAAAACGTAAAATTTCAGAAGTGATTGAAGGGTGCTCACCAGCTGAAGAAACAGAAAAGACTTGAAGGAGGACAAAAAAAAAAAGGATAAAAAAGGAAGGAGCACGAAAAGGTTATTAGTGAAACCTCACACCTAGAAAAGATTTTCCTGAATTTTCTATTCTGTTTCTTTTTTCTTAATTTCCCTTGGTATGCTATTAATTTACCTCATGCACGCCTTTTGGGGACACGTATACAATGAAATTATCTTACAGCATTCAATGCGCTTGGACCAAGAAATGGCTCTCACAAAGACAAACGCTCATGGGTCCTTCGTAGTTCAGACCCTTCGAAGAGTGGCACGTGTCTCTCTGGACTGCACTCGCCCGAGTAAACAAGAAAGCAAACAGGAAAAGAGAAACTGTCGCGAAACAGAGCAGCACCGTCCATGTCTTCTTACCTTTCCTTGCGAAAGTTCATGCATGTGAGTGCGAGTTTTGCAGTACATCTCATCTTTACTCATTTATATTTTTTAGGACGAAACCAAAAGAAGGTAAGGTTCAGTGTACAGTTGAGTACTGTTTCAAGAACATTAATAGCGGGAATCTACAGACACCGTTTGATTTTCGGAGGTTTTATATTTCAGCGGAATCGACCAATTTAGATATGGGCTTGGTGTATGATTCTATAGATGAGAATTTGACGGATTTAGATACCGAATTTGAGTCTTGCTTCTAAATTTTCCCTTTTATCATGTGACATGTCATATATACTTTAAGTACTTCATAATGCCTCAATTCGATATTTGGCCATTATTAAAAGAATGAAAGCATAATTCATGTTGACAAGTAATATATTTTCACATTTCAAAAACGCGAGTGTTGCAAGTTCTATGATTATTTTTCTGTCGGGGATGAGTATATAAAGCTGTCATATAGTTTATATATTCGTATGTTCTTGAAGTGATTGGATTTCAGTCCTTGTATTTGAGTCCAGAGAAAATTTGCGATTGTATTAAAACGTTAATTTGGAAATAACTTTAAATAATAGTCATTTTCGAGTTGATATAATACACTCATGGCGGCCTAACCTTATGGATCAAGAAGTGCAATCTTCTACTCACATCTATACACTCAACAAGGATTTATAAATGTTAGGGATAATAATATAAATAATCCTTGAACTTTTGCTCAACACGCAATCTGATTTCTGAACTTTAACTCAATATACAATGTAATTATTCAATTTTCAATTTATTCAATACAATCACTGATTTTAGTTCGCAAACTATATGACAATATTCAATATTTTCATTAAATTTAGGGATAAAATGGACTATTTTTATATATAGGTTGGAGACTAAATTAAACATATAAGAAAAGTTTAAGGACCAAATTTAATAATTTAAAAGTTCAGGACCATATGGAACATCATGCTAAAATTCACGAACAATGTTGAACAAATTAAATATACATGGACTATATTGCACATTGATGTCAGTTTCTCCGGATTGCATGAGAAATGAAGCAATGCAATATTCTTAAATATGATTCATGCATTATATTCCCTTTCCGCCCAACTATTTTTCCCGTTGAGGTGAAAAAGGAACCCAAAACTTCTTTGCTCGGGATTTTACTTTTTCTTCTGCTACAAAAGTTTGATAAAACCGTTTAATCAGAAGTGAGGTGATGGCAAATAATAATATATTGGAAGGCGAAGATAATACCTCGAATTTAGGGGTATCATTAGCCCTTGGCCTCTAACGCACCATTATCGAAGTCGATTAAATTACATAGCTTTCAAGTAATTAACTTTGAAGAGAGAGAGTAGGGGTGATCGGTTCCCGGTGGAACCGGTTCCCTGTTATTTGGAATCAGGAACCGGACCAAACCGGACTGGATGGTCCAGTCTGATTCCCGCCTAGTCTGGTCCGGTTCTCAGGTAGGTAATTATTAATTACTGATGACGTGTTAACTCTACTTTTATTAATTATCGATTCCCATTCGGTCCGGTCCGATTCCGATTTCGTTTTCTAGAGTGTGGAGAGGAAGGTGGGAAAAAAAGAAAGAGGCGGTATCGTGGAGTATTAGGTCTTAGGTGAGCCGATCAACAAAAAAATAAAGATATTGTATATAATTTTTTTACATTTTATCAACTCGGTCCGGGTGGACAGTTCCACCTTGAAACCAAGAACTGGACTGAAAATTACTGGAAACTGGACCATTGCCCCATGGAACTGCCCGGAACCGACCAGTTCGGGTGGTTTTTGAGTGAGTTGTTTTATAATGTTGACCCCTAAGAGTGAGAGAGAGACGCATTCTAGAAGGAGTGATGATGTGGAAATAGCTCGACTCGTTCAACGTTGGTTCGTTTCGTTCGGATGATGTCGGTTGTGAAGAAGGAGGCCGTTACGTTCGTTCGTGCGTGCACGAGAACGAGGCGAGCGAAGCGGCCATACAGTCCAAAATAGGCCAATGGCCGGAAGGATCAAAGAAACCATTTTTCACTCGACTTCTGTTAGATGGTTGCAACGCCTTCCCGCTCGTTATAGCTTCAGCAGGGAAAGAGAGCGAGCGAGCGAGAGAGAGAGAGAGGAGCGTTCGACTGTCCTGTTCTCTCCCCTCCGTCGTCTTCCTCATGCTCGTTCTCATCCTCATCCAGAGGGAGATGTCGCGGAGGGCCGGAGTTTGATCGAATCGACTGAATGTGCTGAGTGCATGACCGCGGATTGCTTTTGCGAGTGAGTCCGGTGGAACTCGTGCATGGCGCTCTCTCATTCGCGATTCTCGGCTGTGGAGGAGGAAGCTGCCGGCGCGATCGTGACGGCGATCGCGATCGACAGAGACAAGAACAGCCAATCCGCCGTCAAATGGGCGGTGGATAATCTGCTCAAGAACAAGAGCTCCCCGTGTATTCTCCTTCACGTCAGGACCCAAGGCTTATATTCAGGCAGGTTCTTCTTTCATATCAAGCTCTACTCTGTTTCCTTAGCTTGCCATGAACTTACTCTGATTATTTCGGTAACGTGGGCTGTTGGTTTCCCCGAACTGTGATTGAATGATCGGAGTTTTCACCGTGATGGACGAGAGGTGTGATATGAGACTTCCAAGAGATTGTATTAGCTCAAACGAGAAGTACTGCGATATAACAGATTCGGACTAGCTTGTCAATCTAAAGAGTATTGATTGTTGTTTTCATTGAACAATTATCATGACAAGCTTTGTGGGATCCGTACAGCAAGCCATATTTGTTCTTGAGTGAATTTTCTACGACATTAGGTACCAGACCACGTCGCATTATATCCTCCTGCATTCAGTCCGGATGAACAACTGCATTTGGACATGAATCGGGTGGTGATGATGATGATGCGGGGTAATTGCACCAAATGTGGCTTCATCAACATGTCTGATTGATAAAAGTATAAGTTGTTGCAGGTGACACCGAATTGGTTCCTAGCGGAGGCCGGATGCCAACTGAAGCAGAGCTGCAGCAGTTTTTCCTTCCCTACCGTGGATTCTGTGCTCGAAGAGGGGTAAGTTGGGCTCAACCGAACTGCATGACTATACGTCACTTATTTCTCTTCCCCGAGATAGATTAGGAGGTCAGGAACTTCCCCTGCATGAGATCACTTTTAAGTAAGTAAGTATAAGCCAAAAGCTTGAGGGCAAGATGCCATTTAGTGGCTTGCCGAGGTTTGCATTTCAATTATTTGGATCTGATTTTCCAGGAAAATGGTTATTTCAGATTGCAGCAAAGGAAATCATCATCCCTGACATTGATGTCCCCAGTGCACTACTTGATTATGTAGTTAATAACTCCATCAGCAACATTGTGGTTGGTGCTTCCAGTCGCAATGCGCTTACAAGGTCTCTCTCTCCAAACCAAACTCCCCCCCCCCCCAAAAAAAAAAAGAGGAAAAAAAAGAATGCCTGTGTATTTGTGTGTTTTAAATAGTTCTCCCCTAGTGACAACTGACAAGATTTAGTACATCTGATCTTATGCAGAAAATTCAAATCTCCCGATGTGCCATCTAGCTTGGTGAAATCTGCTCCGCCAACATGTTCTGTTTATGTTATATCCAAGGATAAACTTCAAACTGTCAGAGCTGCAACTAGGCGTCACACACTCTCTTCTACACCGACTTCTATCAAAGATAAGCCCAATAAGATTCATCCTGGGGGAATTCACCCTAACATCCAACCAAAGACCCCGGACTCTTTTGATATTGACAGGTAGCACTTCAGAAAACTCCTTAACGCCCAAAAGGAAATAGCCAATACAGCTTGTCAATAAGTTTTAACAGTGCTCATTGGAGATCATCATAATGTATATTAGTCTTTGAGGGTATAACAAATCGCAGGGATTGCTGCTATACTTATTAGATGATAGCACTAGGTACCAAAGTAAGAAGATGCCTTCTGATGCTATGCTTGACAAACTTAATTTGAAGTTTATGATAACCTGATTCTGGAGAGTATGATGTTCATGCCATTCCTGCCCATGAAAATTTGGATATTGATTATTTATGAATTCTTGCTGCACAGGAGTACATATAGTGTTGGCAGTCTGAGAAGTCAGAGCTCTGATAGTTCATGCTCCGAAAAAAGGACTGATGT
This sequence comes from Melaleuca alternifolia, assembly GCA_019926035.1. Taxonomy (NCBI): domain Eukaryota; kingdom Viridiplantae; phylum Streptophyta; class Magnoliopsida; order Myrtales; family Myrtaceae; genus Melaleuca; species Melaleuca alternifolia. The sequence continues at coordinate 772,063 of JAGKPW010000119.1, read as the reverse complement.
TAGGCAGATGAACTTTGACAGCTGGAGGGAAAATAGGTCACCCTTGGTACGGCCAATGGAATCTTACATAATGGAGAATTTGTCTAGTCAGAGTTCTTCATCAGATGCCACCGATTTTTCCGAACAATTAAGTTATCGTTCGTCTTCTGATAATATACAAGGATCCTCAGTGCCAGAGAATTCCATGGGCTCTTTCTCCTCACATGCCTCTGTGAGTACAATGCACAACATGGTCTTACACGTCTTTTGATCATTGCAGAACTTGTTTATGTGTATGACGTCAAGGACGTGGTAAAAAAGCGGATGCATTTTTGAGATGAAATGTGGATAAAGAAGTTCATGCTACTTGATGAGTCGGGTTCATCTTGCACTTCTCGATGTCCTAGAGATGTAACGTATCACAAAAATCAAAATTTTCTTCTCGGCTATTTATTTTATTTGGGTTCTTCATGCTAACCAAAGCCACTTGGTAGGAAAAGGCTTGTTGGTCGTTGCTTTTGTTGTTGTCTGTCATTTACGGCAGAAACCGTATGAAATATTTGCGATTCCACTAAATGCGTTGTTGTTCAAGATGATACTAAACTGAACTGTTAAAGAATGTTCATCCTTAGACACCCAAATGAAACGACTGCTCTCATTTCCCGAGTTTTTTTGCAGCATGGCCTGGAAGCAGAAATCGAAAAACTAAAACTCGAGTTTAAGCAGTCGTTATCTATTTACAACATGGCATGCGAAGAAGTATCTGCTGCAGAAGAAAAGGTAATACTGTAGGGATCGTGATCAATTTATCACAGAAAATGAATCATGACTGTGTTCATTAGTGTGAATTTGATGGAGCCGATTTTTTTTTCCCTCGTTGTTTTGAAGTCTAAGGAGCTTCAGCGAATGAAGACAGCAGAAGTAATAAAGTTTATGGAACCGAAGCTTCGTAAGGAGGTTTGCTGGAATTCCCCAATAGTTGAGAAGAAGGAGACAGCAGTGGCAAAGGAAGTGACCGAAATTAGAGAACGGCAACAGTTGGTGGAGGCCAAAAAGGGACATAATGCAGAAGATACGACAAATGGGGAGTCAGGAAAGAGGAAGAGAGCAATAGATGCTTTAGACCAGAAGAATGTTTCGTACAGAAAGTACGCGATCGAAGAGATTGAAAAGACCACTGACTACTTCTCGAATTCTCTTCAGATTGGTGAAGGAGGATACGGACCTGTTTTTAAAGCCTGCCTTGATCACACTCCTGTGGCCATCAAGGTCTTGAGACCCGATGTTTCCCAAGGGCTGCAACAGTTCCAACAGGAGGTGAGTGTCGTTTGTTCTACAGGGCCGGCTCTGATTCGTAGTTTCTCAGTTAAAGTTACTTTTCTTTGAATCTTCTCAATTAAAGCTTGGGACCTGTTCCACAGAGTGCTTGTTCAATAAATGTAAAAAAAGAAAAAGAAAACACAAGAGAACTCCCGAAGGACAGATGAATCTTTATTGGGCAGCAAGACCTTCTTTTTCTATAAAAAAAGGCCATGACAATGACTATTGAATGGCTTTAGCATAAGAAATGCGTTCAGATTTCCATAAGTTGGCATCCCAATGATCAAGCAAAACCTTCATATTTACTAATACAGGTTGAGGTACTCAGCCGCATGAGACATCCAAACATGGTCCTCCTTTTGGGTGCATGCCCCGAGTACGGATGTCTAGTGTACGAATACATGGACAATGGCAGCTTAGAAGACCGAATCTTCTGCAAAAACAACACTCCTCCGATTTCTTGGAGAAGCCGTTTCAAGATAGCAGCCGAAATTGCTACAGGTCTTCTTTTCCTACACCAGATGAAACCAGAACCCTTGGTGCACCGTGATATCAAGCCCTCGAATATCCTCTTGGATCGCCACTATGTGAGCAAAATCAGTGACGTGGGTCTAGCACGGCTGGTACCGCCATCAGAAGCCAATAAAGTGACCGAGTACCATATGACGGCAGCAGCCGGAACATTCTGTTATATTGACCCGCAGTATCAACAAACGGGGATGCTTGGTGTAAAGTCAGATGTGTATTCTTTTGGCGTGATGCTGCTGCAGATTATTACGGCGAAGCCTCCAATGGGGCTGGCGATGCAAGTTGAAGATGCTATTGATGGAGGAACATTTCCTCAGGTGCTCGATCCAGCCATAAACGATTGGCCAGTGGAACAAGCCTTATCATTGGCGAAGATGGCCTTAAGATGCTGTGAGCTGAGGAGAAGGGACAGGCCAGATCTCGGTTCAGAGGTACTTCCGGAGCTGAGCCGGCTGAAGGACTTTGGGATGAATGACGAAGCTACTATCAAGAGGACTTCATTGTATAACCCGCATCCATACAGTTCAGTGCCTGAGTTGGAATTACAAGGCCCTCAGGTTAGTATTTGAAATTACTTAGGAAGTGATTGCTTTGACAAAATAGTTGCTCATTTTACATTTAGAACTGCACGGTCCTTGGCATTCCAAGGAACTAACAGCGCTAGATGAACAAACCATCATTCGTCCGCAGTTTAAAACACTCTCTTCTGATCACCCCAAATCCCCAAAGCAAAATCTCCCTGCATATTTTCTCCAAAAGGGATGACAATCATTTCTTCCAAACTTTCCATCAGTGTTATGCCCATAAAAAATTGCTAAATTCTGGCACTTAAGTTTTGGCTGGTAAGTCGAAAACAAGAAGTTAAAAAATGGCAAAAGTTCAGAAGGTTTCCCTAATGCACGTTCCAATCATATCTGTATTATGTATAATCAGGAAGGAATGAGAAAACAAACCTAACGTGGCAATTCAACTCAGATCAATGTGAGAGGAAGGTGGGAGCGCTTTAAGTCGAAGGCCGAGGCATGGAGTCTGAAAAATAGCTTCAGGAAATCAAGACCTCTCCCGCCTAGCCGAAAGCAAGCGAACAATCGAGGGAAGATGCCAGTCGAAGGTTGCTGGTCATTCGTAAATTGTTCCAACCACACTCCTCAGATGAAGAGATTCATGTCATTCTCATAACACCGGCTGTCGAATGATCCTAAAGGGGCAGAAAGTTCCTAGTATCTAACTACTCGAAAGCTATGTAGATCACTAGCCATGGTTTTGCCATGACTTGTCGTCGGTCCGTCCTGTAAAATAACTGCCTCAGCGCTTTCTTAAATGTCAACTTTGAAACGAACTCGTCTCGAGTTACCTGTTAGTCAAAGAGAGACGGCCATGGAGGAGCCTTTAACCTTCACGACATTTATGAGGTTTGCCGTCGGATCCGTCATAGTTTCAAACATGATGGGGATTGTGACTATCATATCACTTGTTTTTACTGGAGTCTAACAGTACTTCCCAAATCTAAAATTTTGGCAAAAGCATGAATCTGGCGGTTTTGTGAAAACTTGAGATTGATGTATAAGGTCGGTATAGTTATTGATTGGAACTGGAGATATATGAGTTTTACTATAATTTCTTTACTAAATCACACAGCACAACTCATTGGTGGAATTAAGGTGGTTTCTTAAGAGTAGATACAAAAATCCATGAGTTTATTTGATAAGTCAATTAGCACATACTGTGTCATTCACTTAACAATATTTAATCCGTGTTTTTTAGCACATGTGAGGTGACACTTCCTAATAGAAAAAGGGTTTATTTTTTTGGTCGAACTAATAGAAAAGGTTTCAAAAACATAAAATGTCATGATTTTGTACTAATAAAATGAGAAAATACAATATGTGTGAAGACAATCAAACTCGCCCATCACAAAAAATAATTTTATTAACGAAAATGTTGAAAAATATCTATGAGGCATTTATTGAATCTTATTAAACAAGCTGTAAAAGTATATATTATTTATCTTAAACTGTGTATTTTTAAAGTTTTCAAAGTCTCAAGTAGTCGTTTTTTTCTTTCTCTTTTTAGTTAATTGGTGCTTTGAGGGCACTTATAAATTTATAATCATGGGTCTTTGACTATACTAACATGAACTTGGATATCTCCATATTCGAGGAAAGGCAATGATTTTAAGATAAAAGAAACATTGCACAACGATAATAGAGATAAATGGATAAGTTGTTTTAACACACAAGAGAGATAAAATAATAATAATAATCAGAATAAATAAAAAGCTACTACCAAAAAATTAGAAGAATCAAAATGGAGTAATCTCACGTGTATAAAGATTAATTATTGAAATGACATAATAAACTATAAGTGAGATTATTCAAAGAATTATTACAACTAGGTCATATAAAAGTTTTCAAATCATTTTACCTGCAATGAATAGCCGAGGGAAGTTAAACGGACTCGCAGGTAGTTGGCTCCTCGTAAGTTAGTGCGACTTCATCGTCGAGCACAAACACATGTCGGATTTTGCCATTAGAAACCAATGCAATGCACAGTGCTGCTGTTTTCTTTTCTTTTTCTTCTCTTTATTTTGGGAGGACTTTTGCAAATAAATGTTGCCTCAAAAGGCACCAATTTCAATGATTGAACGGCAGAGATTGGCGAATCTTTTAAGGAACTGTTCGAGAAACAGATTGCTCAAACAGGGACTGCAGGTCCACGGGGTGATAACGAAGGTGGGTTTCGCTTTCGATGTGATGCTCAACAACGACTTGATCGATCTGTATGGGAAATGTGGCCGGGTGGGCATGTCCCGCAACGTGTTCGACAGAATGCCCCTCAGAAATGTCGTCTCGTGGACAGCTCTTATGTGCGGTTATTTGCACAGTGGAAATGCCGAAGCTTCGCTGATGTGCTTCTGTCAAATGAGAAGGTCCCCGGTCGAGCCAAATGAGTTCACTTTGTCAACCAGTGTCAAGGCATGTGGAGTCGTGGGTGTTTTTGATCAAGGGATGCAAATTCATGGACTATCTATCAAGACTGGATTCGATACCATTTGCGTGGTTGGCAATTGTATAATTGACATGTATGCGAAATGCGGCAGGATTGACGAAGCTGCTCGGATGTGTAACACGATGCCGTCTATGAATCTCATTAGCTGGAACGTGATGATAGCTGGACACGTACTCGAAAATAATGATGCTGAGAAGGCTCTCATTTTGTTTAGGGAAATGCAAGAAGCAGGGGAAGTTCCGGATGAGTACACATTCACAAGTACTCTAAAGGCATGTAACCGTCTTGGGGACATAAAAAGAGGGAGCCAAATTCATGCTTTCTTAATTACAAGTGGGTTTGGAGTTTCTGGCAGGCCTGCAGTTGCTGGTTCTCTTGTTGATCTATATGTTAAATGTCAGAATATGTCTGAAGCTCGGAAAGTTTTTGATCAAATGGAGGATAAGAATGTCATCTCCTGGAGTGCACTTATTCTCGGTTATGCTCGAGAAGAAAATTTAAGACATGCCATGGAATTATTTAGGCAACTTGAGGAAAGCAGTCTCCAAGTTGATGGGTTTGTTTTATCCAGCTTGATTGGAGTATTTGCTGATTTCGTGCTCTTGGAGCAAGGCAAGCAAATGCATGCATACACCATCAAGCTGTCATGCGGTCGGGACATATCTGTCGCCAATTCAATTCTGGATATGTATCTCAAGTGTGGATTAACGAATGAGGCAGAGAAATTTTTCAGTGAAATGCCCACAAGAAATGTGGTCTCTTGGACAGTCATGATCACTGGCTTTGGAAAGCATGGCTTGGGTAAAGAAGCTGTTAGTCTCTTTAAAGAGATGCAGTTGGAAAATGTTGAACCGGACAGTGTAACTTATTTGGCTGTTCTTTCAGCCTGTAGCCACTCTGGACTCATTGATGAAAGTCAAGAAATCTTCTCAAGTTTGTGTGCCGACAGGCGAATGAAACGGCAAGTAGAGCACTATTCTTGCATGGTTGATGTTCTCAGTCGAGCTGGACGTATCAGAGAAGCAAAGAGTCTAATTGAAAGTATGCAGGTGAAGCCCACTGTAGGAATATGGCAGACTTTGCTTAGTGCATGTCGGGTTCATGGAGATCTAGAGACAAGTCGAGAAGTGGGAGAGATCCTTATGAAAATGGATGAGTTTAATCCAGTGAACTATGTGATGATGTCAAATATTTACCTCGAGGCAGGATACTGGAGAGAGAGCCAAAAAGTAAGAGAAGCAGTGAAGGAAAAGAGGTTAACAAAGGTGGGAGGATGCAGCTGGGTAGAAATTGACAAAAAAATTCACTATTTTTACAGTGGAGAGAGCACTCACCCTCTAATAGATAGCATCCATGACACCTTGAAGCAAATGGAAAATCGGATGAAAGAAGAGCTCGGTTATGTGAATCAGGTGAGATTTGCATTACATGATGTGGAGGATGAGTCAAAGGTCGAGAGCTTGAGAGTTCATAGCGAAAAGTTGGCAATTGGGTTGGCTTTGGTTTCTGGCGGACTGGAACGCAAGGAGGGTGTGATCCGTATCTTTAAGAACTTGAGGATTTGTGGAGACTGTCATGAATATATTAAATGTTTATCAAAGGTTTTGAATATGACATTCATGGTTAGAGACGCTAATAGATTTCACAAGTTCCAGGATGGACTGTGTTCTTGTAAGGACCACTGGTAATTCAGATATGGATCCTCACTTCGCTGTTCTTAGGCAACATTTTGAGGTGAACTCTCTGCTTCATTCTCTAAAGCTGATGTGGATGTTCAGTCAGCGGATGTTAAAGTCTGAACCGAAAAAAAACTACCTGGTGAGTTTGCTTGAAAATTAGCATACTGTTGCAGGAACCAAATAGAAGTAAGGCAAGGGAATCTGCTTAAAACTAATCCCTAGCAAATTTCTTTTTAAAATTTTACTGAATATTCAAAATGCGCTTCTCTAGAAATGGCTATATATATGTTATCAGGGCGCTTGCTTGGGAAGCAAGAGCACAGAAAAAACACAGATTCGTCTAAATGAGTCGAAATCTTGACTGTATATATCATATCAATTTGTCCAAAGAAAGAATGCGTTTTCAATGAGCTTCCCAACCAATCCTGACAGGCTGTCATGGAGACCATTTTTTTTCCCCAGAAAAGCCCAAGATTGGGAGTTGAAAGTATTGCTTACTTCTTTAATTTGTTGTACGATTTTTGCACCGCTTCCAGCTTGTGTGTCGTTTGGTATAGTGTCAAAGATGGTAAATTCCCTATAAGATCCTTTTGATGTCATGGAGGAGAAGGTTGCGAAAGTGCAGCTTTTCCGCTTAAAACTGTTTGGAAAGAATAGGTTTCAGCACGTTCCTTTCTTTGGTTGGGAAGCTTTTTGGAAATGCGGTCTTGCTTCGGACAATCTCAAGAAGAGAGGTAAAGTACTGGCCAATAGATGTTTACTGGAATAACAGGGAAGAAACTGTGTTGCATCTTCTCCTTCATTGTCCTTGCTATAGCATCATCTTCCCATATGCCACTTTGTTGGATTAATCCGTTGAGAAAGAACTATTGGCACAGGGAAGGCATTAATATCCCTCACCCTAGGATGAAGTGGCTATCATCCGTTTCTCTTTCATTTTTTTGGTAGGTGGAACACCAGAGCTTTCGGGGTGAAGAGCTTGTGTTGTAAATACTTGGATTGAAATTGTAGATTCATTGCATCGTCAATGAGGCCCTCTTTGGCTTTGAGCTCTCCAAATGAGTTGGCACCATCTTGGTGCCTCATCACGAATTTTTCTTTACTTATCATTTTATTGTTTGGACCTAAAGATGCATGACTTGATCTGATAAGTGCATTTCACGTTTCATACTTGATTGACAATTCGCGTGGTACAAAGTGGGTAGTTAATGCTATATGTTAGAATAACATACAATTATTATCCATTATAAGAGCGATTGTTTTTCTTCTAACTCAAGTCGTTAAATGCCGAGTCATAACACGTGAATCGATTCTTATTTTATTTTGTTAGATTATTGTTTCTCTAAGTTGTTTTCTCATTTTCATGTGTTGAGTTGTACAACGCGGACGGAGTTGCTGCTGGCTATCTGGAGCATTATGACAAGCAAAAATGAAAAAAAAGAAAAGAGAAGAAAAAAAGTGGGCAGTAAACGGAATTCAAGCACATAGTCCAATTCTTGGAGTTGCTGCTTAGTTGGCCACAGCTTTGGCTTCAGGTAGAAATTCTTGGGTCATAGTCCAATTTTGGAAAGCTTGTTCGGAGTTTCACTATGGCCAAATTAAGGATCTTTTGGACTATTTCCGTTTTGTTCATCGCCACCATTTTCTCCTTCTTTATCTATTCAGTTGACTTGGGCCTATTTTTTAGATCCATCTTAACATCAGATTTCCTCTGCTAACAAATGTTACTGAGTTGTTATTTGGTGTCATCTCAGAGAACAGCTTTTGATAATTTAGGAAAAAGGAAAAAGTTACGTTGAGAGAGGAGGTAGTGTTGGAAATATAAACTAGAAATTTACAAAGGTCAATTTCTTCCATAGCATCTATTCTTTGCACCCGAAAGAAGCAAATTTGTTCGCAAGATTCGCGAAATTGGAAAGAGAACCGGACTGAAAATCATTCATCCGATTCACAGTTTCTCCTTCCTTTCCTTATTGCAATGGAAGAAACAGCATCCATGCCCACCATCTGCTTCGGGCAATGTTTTCCTTTAGAGCTGTTAAGAGTGAGGGATCTATGTATGCAGACAGAATATTGTTTGTTCTTAAAATTTAGCGAAGAAAGCAGCTTGACTTGAAAAAGTGCAACATCTCCAAAAGTTGTATATCCAAGACATTAATTTTCTCATATTAGATAGACAACTAAAAGATGGCATAAGGCCTAGCGGATCTCACATTGCTCGCATCTTGACATCTTCGCCAGACGGAGTAACTGTGAAGCCTGTGAAATACCAGAGTTGATTTGTGTCGTCTGTCTAGTTTGAGTGCTTTTCCCGCGAGGTAGCAACCAACTAAATCCGACACACTCCAGGTTTTTTGTCAACTTATCCCTACGGGTTGCTCTAAGCCCATAAATTGCAAGCGGATCTTCCATGTTGCAATCCTGTCTTTATCGCGGAGTATTCTTTGTAAACCTTTTTTCCAGGCATAACAGAGACCACTAATACTCAAGATGCTCCAAGAGAGACATGGAGATTGAATAGATTCAGTCCGCACTGCACATTTCGTTATAATGCTCTAAACTGGCACTGTGACGGTGCAATATACCTCTTAAGCAGTTGCTTCTTCAGAAGCATCTACTGCAATGCTCTCTCTGTCTCTCTGTCTCTCTCTGTCTCTCTCTCTCTCTCTCTCACATCCAGCCCCAAAAGATCACACGGCATTTCCTGATTCCACACAAACTCCACAAAAGTGCCAAAATCAGCCTGACAACATCATGTCAGCGCCAGACAGAATGTCCATGACAATTTGATAAATTAAGTTAACAATAGTGAAACAAACAAAACGTTCATAAATACTGTGGGTTAATGCCCATAGTGTGTGCGGAAGCTGATGATCACCTATAGGGAAGTAACGTGTACCCCAAGCATTTTGTGCTTCTATCTCCTGTTTATAGCTCAGGCACGAACAGTTGACTTGATGGACTGCTGGCCATTTCAGTTGAGTTAATTTTTGCAAGTCACCAGTGTAAGCATTGAAGGCATATAACCTTTTTGCAACAAAACCTGTCCAGTTCATGGGAAGAATGTTAAGCAAGTCTCAATGATAATGACACAACCATATGTCAGAGACTAGAAATCATCAGGGAAGTCTAGCTGACAAACCTGATCAAACAATTTACAGAGCGCATAAATCAGCAATTATTTAGAAGCTAAAACAGAATCAGGAAGTCTGCAATCTTGCTTAGTAAATATGCCACGAATCCAGCACCTAAAGTTGAAATTCACAATGAGTAAACAGCAAATGTTAGGTACTCCAATTGGATGCAGAATAGAAAAGGCAGACGATATCAACTAACTCCAACTCAATAGTCTCATTACATTCTGGAGCATCAGGATTTCGAATCAGAATTGTCTGTTTGTTAGAATCTCTTGGATTTTGGACTAACGCCTTTCTTCCCTTCATCTATCATATCAGCTTCTCAAAAGGATAAAAAAGCTTTTCTTATTCGTTCCAATGAAGATTGTTCACACAAAACGAATCAATTAACATGGAACTTCAGTTCTGCTCAAGCATCCATTCAGGAAAGATTGACGATTTATTTTTTCATAGTTATAAATATTCTTTAAAAGTCACCAAATGTGGTAAAGGTATGTTATGTCAGGCTCATACATATCCTGTCCCTGTAATTTTTGTCTTTCCCAGTTGTAGTCACCGCATTCACTCAGGGTTCCCCAATCCCCACGTCCAATGAAACCTTTTTCTAGACAATATCCCCAAAAATAATATATGAACAATTGTTGGTCAAATAAGAAGAGTAATAAAAAGTACCTATCCATGGTTACACTCCGCAAGTGATTCTTGATTTGTTTCTGATATATGCTCATATCTGCCGTAAAAAATCCAGCTCCCAGAAAAAGGTTGGATAGGAAATCTTCAGTGAAGTAAAATGAACACTGGAAAGAAACATTTTTCAAAATAATGCCCCTACCATCAGGCCCTGAAAACAGTGACTGTCAAGCAGAAATCAAACAATAGTTAGTACTTACAGTACCATCTCCTCGTACATAAAAGTTCTCGGCGATCATCCGATCTTTCTCTTGTAACTTCACCTACACATAGAAGGAGAAACCCAATGAGTCCACAGTGCTCAGAGAACCTACCAAAACTTAATCCCTTCAAGAAGCAAGATGCAACCATTGATTTCATGACTGGTTTCGTTACGCATCAAGACTTGATATCTAGGAGCCGCTTCAAAGTGTTGAAACAGAATATTTAGTACTTAGCAAATAGAACTTGTGTATCAGGCTACGCATAGACCATGAACTGTTTGGGGCCACTTCAGTTCACGCTGCTTAAAATTATCAAGCATTTAATTTTTTGTATTGGACAACATTTTAAATTTATTCCCACTAACAAAGTAAAAGGCAAATGAGCATTCATAAGTCCATATATTTTTCCCCTCCATTTCCCACCTTCTTTCCAAACAAGGAATACTACTAGCATTCCATTTTCTTGATCTTCACTAGCTGCCTTCCCCAACACCAAGGGATCGAAGGCATTTTCTTCTCCTTCTTTTTCTACACTTCCATTTTCCAGTCTGTTACTTTTCTTTTGTCTATAAACTTCTATGAAACATATTGTCCGAGACTATGTTTAAGACTGTCTTTCCACCCTAAACAAACTTCAATGCAGCAATATTTGTCATTTGAATTCTGCCAATACCACAAGACTTCCACTAGCTTTTCCATCTGCATGATGCTATTTCACCATTCATCAACTGCCTTTCCTTGATAGAGCCCATCGTACTTACCATGAGGTAAATTCCCCTTTTATACATGCTTTTCTCTCTATAATAAACATCCTGGTTGTCCCTTATGACAGATTTCCATGACACATGACCACCTTTGAAGGCATGTAGCAGAGTGAACCTCATTCATTTTGTTAGGTTTGTTAATCTATTTTTAATATAGATATCCCAGTCCGTCCTTCCCACTGTAGCATGATAGTCTCATCATCCAAATTACATGCTGTTCCGATTGTCAACATGGGCTTGGTTCTTATTGGAGACAATATTTGAGATTCTTATAACTCGCAAGAACGCGATAAGTGTGATCAGACTATGAAGGAGAAGGTTGTCATGGTTTTTTATTACTACACAAAACTATGAAGTGGAAAGTATTGTTGGACTAAGCACCAAGTGACTTACTTGCGCAAAATCTCCAAAGGCATAGTCTCGAAACAAGACATAACCATCCGGCTGCAAGCGTCAGAAACTAGTTATGTCAATCTAACAAGAACGAAATAATCAAGTATATAAATAAGAATGTAAAGATTAGTACGAGAATTACCCATACTATACCTTCAGCACACCTCTGATATTGTGCAATATCTTGGGCATTTTACTTGGTAGTACTGCAGATAGCATGAAAATCTGCTTAATAAGTTAGGAGCTGAATAAATTCATCAATAATATGTTGCACATGAAACATCATAAACATTGAGAAAACAAGAGGATACAAAAGACAGACGTGCACATTCTTACCAAGGTGACAATGTCAACTGAAGAAGGACCAAGTCTGTCACATATATCTCCATCTGTGACATCGCACACAAATGCATTCACCTGGGTTTCGTTGTGATCCACATGAGACTGCAAATAGAAGAATGCCGAAATTTATCCATATTATTCTTTACGGTCTTAGGGGGCCGTACAGTCGAAGACGAGGATCAACATGAATGAATGACAACCCAGAACCACCTTGAGGAGTTTAATTGCGTGAGGTGACAAATCGCAGGCATGAATATAAAGTTCAGGGAATGAAGCCAAAAGAGGAAATGTAGTATTGCCAGCTCCACAACCAACCTGCCATAAGAATGTCTTATGATCTCACGGGTTGCCACAAAAATAAAATGATGACATCGATTTTCCGTTGATAACACTGCATTCTAATAACAGAACTGAAAATGCCCACCGAGTAAAATCATCAATCCTATCGCCTCCTCATTATTTGCTTCAAATGCAGCAAGGGAGCTCAACAAATCTACTCTTTTTTTTTTATTGTCCATAACATACTTGTAACAACCGAACAATTCACTCATTGTTTCTTTTCTTTCAAATGAAACTCAAGAGAAGTTTGACAAATTTTTTTACCTCTAGAACGATCTTCTTGCCATTTGACGACCCAATATCACCAGAGAAGTATTGACCCCAATCCTTCTCCAGGTAATGCCTATCCTTGAAAAACTGCAAAACTCCAATAGCATAAACATTCTTTTTTCAGTGGCAGTACCCATAACCTGGGGAAATGTAGAAAGAAGAAGAACAAAGAGAAGGCTTTCTGAGCTGAGCGAGTGATATAACCTTGTCTTGGTGACGCCTATAGAAATTGTCCCAGTACTTGAGGGCATTGTTGGGGAAGTGAAGGGAAGGCCGGACGGCGGTCGGATGAGAGCGGTGGTGGCGACGGCGGACGGTGACGATGGAGCGGAAGAGTGGGGGGCGCGGTAGATTTTGGAGAAGAGCAAGAGGACTGCTCATCTCAATCTCCGCCCTCCAGCGAGCTAGGAACCGTCTGAGAAGGGGTATGTTGAAATATTTGTATTTTTACTTGAGAAAATGAAAATGAAAATGTATTTTCCTTTTGTTTTTTGTGTAAATGAAGATTTTGATTCTATCTTTAAAAAATAATAATGATTTTATCAATATGAGCATTATTGTTTTCATTTTGTGTGAAATAAAGTATTTATCACGATTTTGTGTTCGCTTGAGGTTTTTTTATTGACATTTACCTCTATTTTTTAAGCCAAAAGTGAGATTTATCTTGCTTTTTTCTAATGCTTTCCTATAATTTTTATAAAAAAAACATGTAGAAATAGATCTATAAATTACTCTCTCTTCATCGGTAAAATAATCACCCATTAAGAAATATGATTTTCTCTTCATAACTAATCCATCTACAATTGTGATATGCACTAAAGAAAAGTGTTGTGTTACAACTCAATAGTTGGAATCAAAGCCAACTAGCCCATGAGAAAAGAGAATTTCCAATTATTATAAGTTAATCATAGTATCGTACTTGTCTTAAAGGAAATCTCTCTGTAAATCGTGTCACGGTATATCAAATATTTTCTAATTTGATAAATTAAGTGGCATTAGACTTATTTATAAATAACAGGGAAATCCTAAAAAAATATCAATAAAATTAAATGTGAAAAATCACCTCTACATGTAACTTATGTACAAATAAGAGGGAAATTTCAAAAGTTCCCCATGAATTAATGATGAAAGATCACCACCCATGTAATAGTACAGCTAAAATGAAATGTAAGAGAGAGGAGGGTATTTCGGCAAGTAAAAAGGGATGTTTTGGCTAAAAATGGGGGGTGAAATTAGCGCCGTAACAATACAAATAACATTATTAAGAAAACTCTCATTATTATTATTATTATTATTATTATTATTATTGTAAATATTATTAGTTACTTGAACCCCACAGGAACAAAGACGTAAGTCGCCGCCATAGCCAAACGAGAAGCTTCGTTCCTCAAGAAGCCGCTTCGATTTTTATCCCTCCCCCACCAGCATCGCCGCCTCCACCCCGTCTCCGCCGCGCGCGAAGAAATCGAAACCCTAAATTTCGGATCTTTACGCGCAGCCGAGACGATGTCCTTCCGGAGCTCCGATCGCGCCTCCGAATCGCCCGACCACCCCGAGCAGGACCGCCTCTATAACCCCTACAAGGACCTCCAGGCCCCGATCCACACCCTCTACAAGCTCCCCACCTCCCCGGAGTTCCTCTTCGCCGAGGAGTCCCTCCGCCAACGCCGCTCCTGGGGCGAGAACCTCACCTTCTACACCGGTATCGGTTACCTCTCCGGCTCCATCGCCGGCGCCTCATGGGGCCTCGTCTCCGGCGTCAGGGCCATCGAGTCCTCGGACACCCTCAAGCTCAAGATCAACCGGTTGCTCAACGCCTCGGGCCACTCCGGCCGCACTTGGGGAAACCGGCTGGGAGTGATTGGCCTGATGTACGCGGGATTGGAGAGCGGGATTGTGGCGTTGAGAGACGAGGATGATTTGTGGAGTAGCGTGGGGGCGGGGCTTGGGACGGGGGCGATTTACAGGGCGGCCAGGGGGGTAAGGTCGGCCGCGGTGGCAGGTGCCGTTGGGGGGTTGGCGGCTGCTGCAGCAGTTGCTGGGAAGCAGGCGCTGAAGCGATACGTGCCAGTCTAGGGTTTTGAGCGTGAGTTTGTCATGCCTTTGTTATCCGAGGAAGTCATGGATTGTTTTATTGGGTTAGCGATGATTCACGTGAGAAAGATGGTTGCTGAGTTCTAGTATTAGTTAAAGAGCTATTATACTGTATCAATGACGATTCCGTCAATAATGATGGTTAGTACAGAGGTATGCATTTTTGTTGTTGTGCCAGAAAAGTGTATCGATCTCAGTTGCTGGAATTTGTTGTCTGCTGAATGCTTAATGAAGCCAGAAGGCCTTCTTTTGTTAGACGCAATTTTTACCAGTGTTCATGCTGAAACAAAAGGCATCGTTTTGGAAAATCTTTACATGTCATTTTAGAAAAGGACTTTTTTCATTGTGTGGAGGCTGATTTCTACTGTTCTACCTCAAAATGTCGTATGTTGTGCAAGACAGATAAAGAGGTTACTGAGGAGAATAATGGCAGCTGAAGTAACCTAGTATACCGTGCACTTGAAAAGCTGCTTTGGTTTAGGGTGAGGTCAAGCATTAGGAAGGGTTACTTACCTTTCGATGAGGACTCAATAAGGTCTCACATACTTTTTGATAAGTTCCGGTGTTAGATACTGTTAAAATCCATGCATGATAGTAAAATAAGAGTAGATGTTGTAATAAAGTTGTTCTTTTTATAACCTTATGAGGTGATAGAGTGCGCTTTCAGACACTCACCTTTCTTCTCGTGTGATGCCCACAACGCAAGGTTGAGATTTGGGTTATATCCTACTTGTAAAATTTTGCCCGATGAGCCACTTAGTTGTGTGGTACTTATTGCTGTCTAGGAATATTCTAACTTTTTCGTTATTCAGTGAGGTTAGCATGTGTGAAATATTAGATCATTGGACCTCCATTCTGGTCAGAGACTTTCAAAGACTAATCAAGGTTGGACGTCCTTAGTTGTAGCTTGTCAGCATTCTAAACTGTGGTCCAGGTTAGAATGCTCAAACTTGTTCTGCACTGACGAAATAGAGATTTGCCACCTGCAATTCCCTAAAATACAAATTCAGATTCTTTTGTCACCTCCTTTGTGCTGGACAAGTAGTTTCTGGCGCGTGATGTTTTCTCTCATTGGTCTTAGCTGGGCAGCATCTGTACAGTCCAAAGTAGCATCTTTCCTACTAAATGCTCGACAAAAGAAGAAAACTTGTCAGAAGAGAACTTGTGGACTGAGTGATGAGCACAACAAAATTGGAGAAGGAACTGGAAGGTTGTGTTTTTACATATGTTGGCTAGTATTTAAAGTCCATTTGAGCAGACTTGAATCTTTTACATGATCTAGAACTGGCTCCTCCATATGGTCTCTATATTCTCATTGGATAAGAGTCTAGGACTTCTAACATGTTGAGCCTGATCTTGTTTGTGAGCGACCTCTATTTTAGTGAATGGAATTTTACCTACGTGTAAATGTTTTAGGGAAATTATGACTTCTCTTTTTGCACAAAGTCAATTTTCAATGTTGTCTCCATTTATTCCAAGAAAAGGCCAAGATTTAATCTATACATACTGAAGTTTGTCACCATAAACTTCCTTACTGTACATTTGTTCGGTTCATTTATATGGCAGGAAAAAACTGTTTTACTAGAAAACTTTCAGCTCACAGTAGTAACTGGCATGTCAATGGAGATGAATGTTCATTTGTTTAGATGATCTGATGTATGGTGTACCTGTTATACATACAATATGCTAAGAATAGCAGTGGTTTGTTTGAATAAATTAAAGGAGGTGATATCGTGCCTAGCAAAGCTTTGATGAAAGTGGCATCAGTTTGGCTTTGACTGTACCATTGGAGTTTGATTTCTTATACTAGCCAGTACATTTCCATCACTAGTTTATAGTTCTGCTTTGTCGAGAATTTGCCGGATGTTCTACATGAAATTCTGTTCTTTCAAAATCTACTCAAAAGTGTTCTATTATGAAATGGAAACTTTGCCGGCTAGAAGATCAGGCGTGTGTCACTATGCAATAGGTGACAGTATTGAACGTTACAGTCCCCCCGTATGGAGGTTTAAACATCAGTTCACGATTTTGACTTATAAATCCACATTGTAGCGTTTCTTGAATCTGACTCGCAATGGTACTCAAATGGCAAAACGTTACATCTCGTTGGTCTGGCATCTGTAGCATTTCTTTTCATCAGTATAACATATTGGGTTGTGTGTTAGTTGGATATTCATGCCTCATTTTGATGCTCTGCAATTGTAGAAGCACACATCATTTTTCACTAAGATGTAGGCTGTCGTTTGGTGCCACATCTACTCCGTGAAGAAAAGACCCAACGGCATCCGTTAGCCAGGCATCCTCTCGTCAACATTGCTAGAGAAGAGTGGAAAAGAAAAAGGTACATACATCATTATGTTGATGATGAAACAAGATACGATGAAGAGCTGAACCTGTACTTATTAGCAATATCGGTCACTTTTTTTCTTCTAATTTTTTGCTTTTGGCATCCAAAGAATTTATTAAATCTTTCTGCTAAACATTTGAGTAAAATTCATCATTTTGTATTCTACAGTGAGCAGCACTGCTTCCCTCGCAATGTAATATGGTCTGTACAACCCGACGTTTTGGAGTCTGCGTTAATCTCGAAATTGCTCATGTTGAACCTATGTGAGTCAAGAGAGGGCAGATGTTGCCATGTTCTCGTAAAATTGAAAATGTGATATGTATTCAGATTGCATTCGGCCTTTACATAAAGTGTGAAGCTACTGAAAGTAGCTACATGAGCATGGCAACTGAACGCTCGGTACCCTTGGTACCCAGGTTTGACACAGTACTCTGAATTGCCGATGCGCAAATCTCGTGAAAAAGGCCGACTTGTTGCGGACCTATTTTGCGTAAAATGGACAGCAGTGATTGGTCATAGCAGGCATATGCTGTGTTGCAAAATCACAGTTTAGGAAAATTCCAAAAGTGGGCTGACAGCTTTGTCATTTTCTCAAGGATATGAGATGGATCTTGTTTTAAAACAGGCCATGACAATTTTAAATAAAGACTTAAAGTAATTATGAGAACTTCAAATAAGGGCCCGACCTTGCCAACCAGTTAAATATTTCGAGTAGTCAAGGGTATTGTTCTTTAAAATACAATTTTAACCTTAAATTTGCTTAATTAGATTAAAAATTAAGAAAATAGAAGTTTTTAAAAGAGAAAAAAAATATATAAGCGAGGGGACTGAATTCTTTTTTCTAAGCTTTACCCTTTTCTTTTTCTTTTTGAGTTCATGTTCTTTATGGAAAGGAAAAAAACACAAAAAGGAAAGAAAGGAAAGAAAGTAAAATTAAAAATTAAAACGAAAATGACATTAATTAGCCAGTGAGATTAGAAATCTTTTTTAAAATTGGTATAGTAACTTTTCATCCTTATTTTGAAATTACTCGACTTAAGGTTCTCTCATTTAAGGAAATAAGGGCATTTCATGCATTAATGTGAAACAAAATTTACTCCAAGCTCTTGCTTTCAAAGATGAAAACACTTCAGGCTCTGACTAGGAAATTTTTCCATATCTCATCCGAGAATTACTTCTTTTAACTACAAGCAAGTCTCAACAGAGCTGCTTTGATCAGGATCATCAAATCAGTTCAATCAAATGCGAAACCAAAAAGCTCCCAGTTTTCGTAAGCCTAGGCCTCTGTGAATCCCTCGGACGAGCCTTTAAGAAGCGCTGTAGATCCACAGGGACACACAGCATCTGGTATAAATCTGGTTCCGAGCTCAATATTCGTTCGAATTCGAGACATCCCATCGAAGTAGCTCAAAGCATCGTGCCCTCCCCTAGTTCACTTCCTGGTACCGGGTCTGTATATGAAAAACCCAGCTGTCTCCTTACGTCGTAAACGTAATTTCTTAACAAATTTGAGCAACTAACCAATTGAAAAGAGAGCGAGCAATGGAATATTGGGACAACACAAAGACAAAAATGACAGGCCTCGTATTACTCCCATTCAAGGGATTATTACTCAACAAAAAAGAAAAAGAATAATCAAAACCCAGTGACGGCTTTCCTTGCCTCCACCTTGACTTTATTTGAGAGCAAAAGTGGGCTTTTAACTACGGTGAAAACACGAACCGGAGGAACTGAATAATACATGAGCAATTGAGATTTGAACTCAGGTGAACAACTTGAAACAATGACACCCGCATCCTGATCTGCCATCCCAAAAAAATTCGAAAAAGGGAAGAGCAGTGGTCGAGATTTAAAGCAGCATGGACTCTGGATTTTCAATGTAGCCCTTGAATGCTTTCAACCACTCAGCTCCGATAGCACCTGGGTAGAAGGCCAAATTAAATTGTTGCGGCCGCAAATTTAAAACTCTGAGCAGAAATCTAACTAAAGCTGCAGATATGCATGTTTTTATGAGCCTAGGTGCCTCGGTAAAGTACTTACCATCAATAACACGATGATCACAACTCAGAGTCACTGCCATGAAGGATGCAAACTTGTAGTCGCCAGGGCTTGAGCAGGGTACAACCCTCTTCTCAGCTACACAAAATCAGAGCTTCACTGTCAGAACAACTAACTATAATTTTACCAAAGGGAATTTAAATAGGACATATCTTACCAGAGCCCACTGCAAGAATGCCCGACTGAGGTGGATTTATGATGGCACAGAATTGCTTGATACCAAATGGTCCACCCAAGTTGGATACTGTAAATGTTCCTCCCTGGAAAACAAAAAATGCATGTATTTTGACAACATATATCAAGAAACAATCAAACTGTGACCATAAACCAACACTGGTTAAGAAAACATTATTAATATGCTTGCCTCATAATCTTGTGGCTTCAAGCTGTTCTCTTTGGCCTTCTGGGCCACATGTTTGACCTCTTCTGCAATCGTAGAGAGGCCTTTTTTGTCTGCATCCTGCAAAATTAAAAATGACACAAATTTATGTCGAAGTCAGTTTCGAACTTACAGGGTAATCACGGAAAGACAATATATTCTACATTCCAAATGACTGCTCACCCTTATAACAGGGACATACAGCCCATTGTCTGTTTGCACAGCTACATTTATATTTACATTTTTGTACCTGAAAAGAGATGAGAAAAGATATTAAACCACAAACTACCAAAAACTAAGGTTAACTTAAGGTCCATGAACTTACTGACGGATGTAATCGTCAGTCCATGAACTATTGCACTGTGGGACTTTACGAAGAGCCAGCGCAGCAGCCTGGGAAAAAAGGCACTTTCAATCAATAGTAACAATTACAAATCAATTGAGACGTTACTTCAAACGTAGCATCTCACAAGCAAATTGTGAGAGGGGCATGCAAGGAATGTGCCATTTTTATTGAGTGCCTCAAAATTTGCAGGTAAATAGGACAGTCTACAAGCTTCAGGGGGTAAGTAACAGGTAGTGGCCAAAGATAATCTCATCGCCTCTGATTTTTTGCACCTTAGCAAAAGTACAGCATCGAGGGTATTAACCAAAAAGAAGCAGACTAATTTAACATCCTTCCTACTTTGTCAAAAGCTTCATTACCTTAATTACAAGATCATTCACCGATATCCTCTTTCCACCCAAGCTCTCTTGCAATGAGTTCAGTTGACTACGCAAGCTGCAGGAGAGCGACAATTTAGCTTAAGATGAAACAATAGGAATCTCAGAGTAAATGATCGCCGGATTTATACTCACTCAATAAGTTTGTCAACACATGTATCCACCGTCAAATAGTAATGAGGTATAGTTTGCTTTGAGAATAGCAAGCGTGAAGCTGTGATCTGTCATAATATATGGAAATTAATAAAATCAAAGTTTTAAAAGGATGGGGTAAAATAGAAATACTTGGGGCAAAAAGGAAGACATTATTATTAGAGTTCTCTGGGGTTTAAGGCAGAGTCTGAAAAAAACAAAGCATAGACGGCCATCAGGCCATAAACTTGCCATACTGTAATGATGATGTAAAAAACGAGTAACTTAATATTACCTTCCTTATTTGAGAATGTGGAATGTCTGTGTAGTCCAAATCTGGAGCAGTAGCAACCTTATGCTTAGAAGCTGCAGCTGTAACTTCCATTCTACCAGAAGCTGCATTGTAAAGAAAAATGTCAGCAACCGTCCAATAATGCAGCTAAAATACCCAGAGACAAAATTAAGTCATGCGTTATAAAAGAACAGTGCTTATGTGAAGAAGAAGAAGAGGAGGAGAAGGAGGAGGAGGAGGAGCAATTATGACTTAAACCAAACTAATAAAGGAGGAAAGCGTCTCCACTTAATACCCAAGTAATCCTCTATATCAGCCTTCACGATAAGACCATCCGGACCAGTTCCTTTGATACTTGAAAGAGGAGCCTGAATTGATTTAGAAGATAATGAGGTGACAAGCATGCTTAGACACACATCAACTTGACAAATTAACTCATCCCACTGACTTTGTGATCTTCAGCCATTTTTCTTGCAACAGGGCTAGCGAAAATGCGGTCCCCAGAAGCAACCGAACTTGGTTGGGAAACTTTTGGCTCTGGAGCTTTAGGAGGCTCTTCAATTACTTCGTTTTTGGGTGTGGAAGGCTCTGATTTATGTGCAGGAACCTTGTCCCCTGAAGCTGAAGGACTGTACTCTTTGAACTTCTCAATATCCTCCTCATCTTCGACAGTGATAGCAATTACCTAGATGAAAAGACATAAAATAATAAATGATACATAAAAATGGGTCACTAAAAATATATACATAAAAGCTTCTTGAGTAACTGTTAAGAATATTATTCATAAGCACCTCTATACAAAATATTTTAGCAGAGTTCTCGTAATAAATGATCAAGGACTTCCTGAAGTAAGAGCAATACCTCACCGACTTTAATTTCTTTTGATCCGTCTCCTTTAATTATCTTAGCGAGATAACCTTCCTCCATGCATTCCATCTCAACCGTAGCTTTGTCCTTTAATACCAGCGTGTGTCAATTTTTAAACAAAGGCAAGAACACAAATGCCTTATCTATTTGACAGATACCAGAAAACTAGTAGCTCGTAAGACATACAGTTTCCACTTCACAAAGTACTTCACCAGGAGACATCTTGTCACCTTCTTTTTTTAACCATCTTGCAATGTTTCCCTGAATTTTATTCAAAAAGACAAAGAAAATGTTACGCTTGGAAAGCATGCTTAAGGTTTGTCAGATTATAAATAAGTGCCAATGGAGAACAAGAATACATGCCTCGGTCATTGTAGGTGAGAGAGAAGGCATCCCAATTTCTTGGTGTGGCGGAAGTCCTGACAATTGTTGCCCAGAATTGTTACTGATTGAAACATCACATGAAAAGGGAAAAAATATTGGCAGTATTGACAGAGTTTACATATGCCAAACTGCTCATGACTCCATAGAATCAATTATTACAAAATAGAGAGAAAAAGGGAAAAATCTTGCAAATGACAGAAGTGCCAAAATTGCTTGGCTAATGGTTACAAGTTCAAGAACATAAATAAGGAGAAGGAAGCTATAAGGACATCTTTCAAGGTTGCCTAACAAGAACGAGGTGCCAAAGGTGAGGCAATTTATTATTGAACAAACGAGCATTATGAAAATTGTAGAACCACGTCGGTGATTGGATTTAAAAAACAAAACAAAACAGCTTTCAAAGGAACCAACATAAATAAACAATAAAACAACCATAAACTAAATTAATCTACATGCCAGAACTTGACTTGCTCCCAGATGAGTGAGTACAATCCACACATAATATTTGTGCTTGTAAAAAAATATAGATTATATTTCAAAAATCCATGAACTGTCTATCAGAATTATCAAAAGTTCTAGAAACTATTGTGTTATTACCTGAGTCAGAAGAAAAACCTCTCTTCAGATGCACATTTATCCTGATATAGCAAAGACAATAAACACTGATTTTTGACAACTTGGAGACAAGATGGTGGTCAAACATTCAATTTATTTCCATGTATCTTGGAGATAAGGGAATGGAATGACATACAAGGAGGATTTGCTGGACTGTGGTGATAGAGCTGGTAGACTCCCCAATTTCTTTGCCATCATCCAATGCATACCGCTCCTCAACGTGGCTGGTGATGACATCTACAGAATCATGATGGGTAGTCATTTCTGTATATAAACAGAAGCAAGTGCTTAAAAGGAAAAGTATTCTAGAAGGAGATTAGCGGGATGATGGTAATGAAAAGATGACCATGCCAGTGACAGCGTGATAGAGGAGTTTGTCAAAGGAAAATTCCAGATGATGGGAAGATTAATTAGTGTTCGTCCATCAATAAAACGAAAGAAGGGTTAACTTACCATCCCATCATTGACAAACTTGGAATAACACTGCTTTTCTGCAGGTACGTAGCCATGATGGCGAATTCTTGAAGCGTCTGAAAATCAAGATCTTTTGATTAACACATCACGGGATCCACAAGTATGTGCAAATTTCCCTCCGCTTCCCCTTCCCCCACCCTCTCTAAAAGAATAACTTGACAACAAACAGCCAAAATTTAACAGGACCTTGGGGTATGGGAACTCTTTCAGGCAAGTATGCAAGTAAAGCGTAAGGTTAATTGAATAACATTACCAGTAGATCCTTATTTTTGCAAGTGTACATCTAAAAAGTACAAAAACGAGCTATTTCCTCTATGTTTAATAAAAAAATTTGTTTCCAAGCTTAATAGAAAACTTTTACCCCAGAATAAATAGCGTAAGCGTGCTGATCATAAACAACCATGTGATGAAGTCACATAAATGACTTCTCAAAGTTCAGATTTCACAAGCAATAAAAGCAGAACATAGAGGCAGATATGGAGGTTGATTTGAACCCTATAAGCGGAGTGAATGCAAAGCTGGACAAAATATGGACCTGTACTCACGTCACAAAGAGGTGACATATCCTTACGATGTGACAATTCTCTTTCATTTAATGATGGAGACTAGCCGGGATAAACCACTAGTAATATTGTGAGACCACTGGTAGACATGAAAGTCCATTGGTGCATGCTGCCATAAAAGATCTAAGCAACAAGAGCGAGGTTTAAATGCATCTATGTACTACTTTCTCTGGGTACCCCATTTAGAGAGGAAAGCAATGTGGTACATGTGCAATTGCACCACATCTATCATATTCCAAAGCGAAGACTTTAGAAATTGACCATTGAAAAGATAAAACCAGATAATATTGCCAAGATGAGAAACGACAGCAGTTCTAGAACTATACTCAGACACATTTTACAATATTAGAATCAAGAAAAATAAGATCAATTGATCAAAACACATATATCATCTAAAACATAGTGTAAGAGCTTTACTTTTTTTCCAGATTTTGAAACAGGTTTTTGCTAAAATGTCTAACGATCTTTTCAGGAGCAGACATTCACAATATACCCCAAAGTATGCTAACATCACACATTTCGTTCAAGTTCAAGCACAGTAGAAGCCTATGCATTGGATGAGCATATTCTACATAGCACACTGAATAGACCTAATTAGCTTCATAGGTAGGACAATAAAGGAACAGAGTATATGCTCTTCACAGAAGCCTTGCCAAAGCAACAAATTTGCTCAGTTAGTAATCACCATCAAACTGATGGATGCATGTGCAAAGCTAATGGGAAACATCAACTGAAGGAGTCATATACAAAAGTGGTTCAAATAACCAGCTTCTCAAAACTGATTAGATCAACTACATACCATCTCTTTTACTGGAAACAGTATGAGAACTGTTCGACATGCAGCGAACGAATAGGGCATTCTCTTGCCTTAGTAGCACAGAGGCATTCCGTAACTGCATAAACCAAGATGTCATGAAGAGCTCAATGTGTGTAGAACTTTGAAATCTAAATCGACAAATACCAGATATCACAGGCCAGGAAAATTAGCTTAAAAAAAAAGTCGAAATCTATAGCATAACAAAGAAATAGAAATACCGGTACAGAAGATGACCATTGCAATCAGGAACTAACCAAACAAAATGAGAGAATAAAAGGAAAAAGCTCAATGAAAAACTATTTCAGGTTTTCAATCTCATCTCATCAGACGTGTCAAGGACAAAGAAAGCTTCATGATACGGCTGCCCACAAGCGAAAAGGAAATTTTAGTTTAATTACGGAATGAAAACAGCTTTTACCAAGCAATTACCGAGCTTTAAAAATAAACTCAAACCAATAGCCAATCCAAAGAAAACGCCACAAGATAGCATTCAAAAGAGATCCTCGACAACACGTGAACAGGACCTCCCGAAGCCAATTTCGCACCCACTTAATCAAGGCACAATTTACCGAAAACCAAAGCACGTGAAATTCAATTCCACCAACTAACGAGGAGGACATAATCCTCGCGAACCGAACCAGCCAAACAAGAAAATGAACAGCGAAATCTGCATCCAAAGCAAGAGCAAATCGAGAGATATCCACGATTAGCTCTCCATCATCTCGTAGTCACACAACAACGAACAAAAAACGCGCGCGCAGAGCACGTACAGCCGATGCGATCAATACAATCCATGCGATCAATACAATCCATTGCGAGGCAGCAAAACAAGCACACCATTTCCGCCTCACCTTTCTCGAGTGACCGATGACGCGAGATGCGCAAGTCATTTTGGTTTCCCCTAGCCGGAACCTCCAGAGCAAGCGATCCACGAAGCCGAAGGGGGGGAGGAGGAACTCGAGTCACGCGCGAATCCCGGGGACGATCAAAGCGCGAATGATGCGCTGACCGATGTGGGATTCTTAGGGTTTCCAAGTCGAACACGACGTTGATGGAGATCGCAGTACCACACTGACTTTTATCAGTTCTTTAATTCATTCCCCAATTTTCCAGCTCCCGTACTTTTCCATTATTTGCCATCGGGAGGTCTTGAGATCTTTTAATTTGTTTATTTATCTTTCTTTCTTTTAACTCGATTTGCTGTTTACAGTTGCTTTATAATTAGCGGACAGGAGAAGAAACGAAGAGAGCGGATGTCGCCGTCTGCGTGGAGAGATCTGGACCGTTCGTGTGGTCTGCGATGCTGTCGTTTTGGAAGGTAAGATGGGGCTCGGCGGCTACGATTTTGGGTTGACCAGTAAATTTATTTCGATCACTATTCTTCATTTACTTTAAAAAGAGCATCTCTCTCGCTCTCTCTCTCTCTCTGTACATAGAATAGAAAATGTCAAATTCTCTCCGTTCTATTGGGCCTTTATAAATTAGTTTTTCTTAAATGAGAAGATAAAATGAAAAAGGAATAAAGTCGATCTTCATAAGCAAGTCCTCAAAAGGCTTCATCCTAGGTCTTGCTCCCTAAAGAAGTAAAACAATGAGTGGGCATTATTAGAAATGATTAAATTAGAGGACGTGATGTACCGACATTGGCACGTTAAAAGAAGATAAACATCTAGATTGAGTGCCGTGTTTCCAAACTAGGGTTGAAGGCCCTTGTTGGAAACTTTGACTCTTTCAAGTGTAACCACACCAAGGATTCGAAGAGAAGCGATTTTTTTAGTATGCACATTCTCCTTAGAAAATGTAATTGACAAAATTATATGCTTGTTCTTAGTAGAACAATCAACCCTATCCTCATCATTTATATGAATAGTTAGTTTACTCTTTTACTTTAGTTTTTCAACGAAATACATGAATATTTTTAGTTCTTAGCGAAACTTTTCGAATGATGTTTGCTTTTTGGAAAATGACTTACATAGTAATAATAATGAAAGATCATTGTCGATTTATTTATTTTCGCGTGCTTTTATAATCATGAATCTTATTACTATCGTAAGTGAAAACCCGTTATTATTAATAATACGACCATCATTTCATTTTCCAAATCACGAGTGGGTGTTGACTTATTTGGTTCCACTGCCAGGCTCTTGGCTTTTGGTGAACTGAGAGGGGGCGGACGTTGTTGAAAATGTCAAATATATCGGAGGCACATTGGAAGAAGAATGACAGATGCTTGTGTACGTTCTATATTAGGTTAGATCTCTACCACATAAAAGCATATTAGAGTTTTTTTTATATAAAAAGGATTATTAATCAAACTATCTTTTTTTAAGAGGAAAATATTCGATGAATATTAGTGCAAATGATAGGAAATAATTTTTAGTTATCTCTCTTCATATTATAAGCAAAACTATAACGTGACAAATGATAATCTCCTAAATCTCTCGTGATATTTTAAAATAAAATCTTTCTAGTGGGAACCATCATATAATTTCACAATTCTCTAGAAACTTAAATTCTAAATCTCTCTAATATACAAAATATCATACTTGATTGTAAAAAATTATAGGCGAAATTTATAAAAAAAAGTTACAAATTTGCTTTATTTATATTAATTCAGTTATGCACATTATAATTTGCCTAATTTAATCCTAAAATTTTTGCCGGTTTGCCAAGTTAATACCGAAATTTTTGATAATTTATTAATTTAATTCTAAATTTCTTGATGATTTACGAATTTAGTCTTTTCAACTAATTTTGATTAGAAAATACTAAAGTGGCCGTTTAGTAAACGCCGACCGTCTCCCGCGGCACGACTGATTTTGATGTGAATAATTTTTACAAACTTTTTTCAATTTTATGAACTTTTCTTTGTTCTTTTATTTTCACTTTTCTTTTTCGCTCCACTGGTCATTGTTAGGTGGCTGCGGAGGTCACCAGCCTTGGGCTACGTTGCTTGGGGAGGGCGGCCAGTGACCTCCATCGACTACTTCCAAGGCCCAGCTATGGTCGATGGAGGAAAACAAGGAAAAAAGAAGATGAAGAAGAAAAGGAGGAAAAAGAAAGAAGTTCAGAAAATTTACAAAAATACCCGCTCGATCGCCTAATACCTCAAACTAGGGGAACTAATTCTACCAAAGATGAAATTCTATAAGTGCAAACGAATTGCCTCGCGAAGCAATTCGGCTAACCAATTTACACAAGATTGTACTACCGACCCAATAAATATGTAACAAAAACTATTTATCCGTCGTCATGCATTAAGCGCGAAATACTTAAGGGGATGTTGACACCTAAGATTCGGTAATGTAATGAATAGTCAAATAATTTTTGGGGAATATGTGCATCGATTTAATGCATGCTTCAGAAAATTCGGTCAAAGATTATAAAATATGGGGAAGTGGGAAAGAAGGAAAATTTTATTACATGAAAAGAATGTATAAAGCTACAATTCAGGGTAAATGGGGAAGCAATGAGAAATTTGGTGGATCTTTCTCGATTATTTAGGAGCCCGTAATATATTGTTATGATACAATATGCATATATATATGGTGTGTGATCAAGCAAGGAAAATATATATATATATATATATATATATATATATGTATGTATATGGTCAAATCTTTCAACGATTGACTGAATATCTTGCTAAAAATGCAGCCTGAAACTCTCACCCATAGCATCCAAGAGCCGCAAGGAAGGGGGGCTTCCTGGACGAAAGAATCAGAGAGGGTGTGAGAAGTTGTGGGAGGCGTTCACCACAGAAGGGGGCTCTCTTTGGTGGCAATCACAAAAGAGCGGGAGAGGTCAGAGAGAAAAGAAGAAGAAGAAGAAGTGCAAGTGAGAGAGCTTTCGGAGAAAAAATACCCACGGGAGTGAAAAGAGAATTGAGAAAAGGGAGGGGAATACATATATTATACAGAGAGTTTTGCAAGAGAGTCGTGGCCTTCTTCCTTAGGTGTTGACTTGAGCTTTAACTTGCGATCGAACCGCAAGTTGGTGCTTCCACGTAGGCTTTCACTTCGTAGCCTCTCTGAGTCGTCATCTCCAGCCGCAGCCTCGACGTTCTCTGGCTCTTATCAATTGTTCCTGCATCGTTTGAGCAGTTGCGCCACGAGAGAGAGAGAGAGAGAGAGAGACGAAGTTGCTGCCTTCAGTCGCTATCCAGCGACCTATTTTGCGACCGCAAAGCGTCCGAAGCTTGCTCCTTCGCTTATTGCTGCCTCTACGTCCAAGTCGCGTCTTTGGCCACTACACCAACAAGCATCACCACTAGCCGTTGTATTTGTCGGCTGCAATTGGTTTGAATTTGGAAAAAATTTCCAAAGATTAGGTAAAATATCTCATCCGTATTAATTCAATTTCATCTATAGATAGTTTGTCTGATCTTTAAGTTACTTGGACTCACGTGTGTTATATCCGCAAAGATTTTATGCATCAAATTAAATCAGGAAAACTTTTCCTAATCCGTGCATATGATCGACAGTCTGATATCACGTTTGAAATACGACTCGCGATCACGTGAAAAGATTGGCCGGTCTAATTTCACGCCCGCAATTCGCCAATTTTATTTCCAAATCTGATTGGATGTGGACAATATCTCATTCGATATAATGTCGTGTTTGACGTGGATTTTTATTGCTTGATTTCAACCGATAATAACTTTAAAAAATTTTAAAAAAATCATATGCATGTCTATGGTCTAAGTCATGTTACATCACCATTTCATGTGCATGTCATAGAGTGGCACATAATCGCATAGAGTTAAATACATAATTGCAATTTAGTTTGCATATTAGTTTTGTTAATTAGGAAAATTGCATATCAATCATGCATATTAATTGAAAATTGCATTTTTTAAGCAATGCTAGAATAATGTGTCAAACTTGCATTAGAATTAGGGTCATTTAATGCATGTCATATTAGATTTGTATTCATGTCATCACTAGTTCATTTAATTTTAATAGAAAAAATGTTCTCATGAAAGGTTAGCGGCATGTTTAATATAGGCATTTATTTATTTTGAATTTTATTAATAAATGGAAAAAACACCAAAAATATCATTTGCACGTCACTTAAACAATTACATGTCTTAGCTTAACTTAGAATTGCATATGGCATGACTAGTTGCATTTAGAGTTAGCTTTTCGTTATATACATTGCATATTAGTGTGATTCACATGCAAAAAGATAAAAAAAAAAACATTTGAGGCTTCATTCATGCATGCATAGTTAAGTTGCATATTAGGAATATAACAAAATCCAAAAAATCATTTGACTTGTATTGATGGATCATATTTGTTGGTTGTTTGTGCACCAACGTGATCATCTTGCATGTTAAGGAGCTAATTAAAATCAATTCAAGCTGCCTGCAAAATACTTTTTTGAAATTAATGAAAAGGTACTGAAATGGCGTTAGAGTAATTTAGTGTAATCAAGTTTCGTAAAAGTAAAGTATACAGGTATACACTCCCGATACTTTAGTTGGGTTTCTAATCAACTCACAAAAAATAGATTAGTGGCGACTCCAAGTGAAATCAATTTTGCATGATAAGAATCATAATTTAAGTCGTGAATTGATATGAGTTTGAGAGAACTCAAGCTAAGTCGCTTAGTAATCCTTTAGCCAAATCTCAAGTGGTGTACCTTCAAAGAGTTTGTGATAGGAAACTATGGTTTTAGTCCTCCTCGAACAATTTTAGTAATCGTGTACTAATCTCGAACGAATCCCATTCCTGAATTCCATAACCAGTCGTAAGATTAAGGCGCTCGTACACTCGTGTGGTTATTTGAAACGGTGAAAAGGAACATGTGCTTGTTAATCTGAATCCAAACTCCAAGCCTTCACGACATCCTTTTACTTCAGATAAGGGAAAAACGGTGTGTACGCATGGAACTTGCGAGAAAGCTTAGCATGCAAGAAAGCTTTACCCAACGTAACCTTTGTTTGTTGGCTTGAGGCATGCAACTTCTTCGCTTTGAGAGAAAGATGTGGAACGATTAAGAAAACCCTCTTGCAAAGCCACATGCATTGTGCAAAAAGCTTAGCATGTACAGTTTTGGCGAACTCGGATCATATAGCGCGGGGGAATACGAGGAGACCAAAGACATTTCGAGGGTCATCAGCCTCGTTTCTCGCTCTTTTCACTTCACCCGAATTCACTCGTGGATCGTCGTTTCAAGTGCTCGTCTCATCGACGGGAGTATTCGCAAGCACTAAAGCTTCTCGCTTCTTCATATTGCTCTCAAAGTCTCTCGTTGCTTGAAACTCTTAAGTCATCCTTATCATCTTCACGAGAAGGCAAGGATATTTATGGCTTCAGAGACTGCTCCGATAATGAGCAAAACACGGTTGGTCATGGATTCTACAGAAGGCAAGGAGGCTGGTTCTAGCAGGAGGAAAGACAAGCCCGGTGACCTGACTGATATTATCTTCTCTTGGTCTCTTCCAGAAATCTTCAATATTAACCTCTACAGGGACAAGGTTCTCTTTTTTCTTAATCTCTTTGCTTTATTTTCCTTTTCCCTTCTTTGGGCCATGTTTGTTGTTCTGATCATGCTTTGGTACTACCATCAGTATAAGGCTAATGCATATTAGCCCGAAAATGTTCTAGATGATGTTAGTTCCTTGCTCTTCTGCAATGTTTCTTTTGTGAGCCTCTCTATGTACAGTTGGGACTTTTGTTCAATTGGGAAGGACCTTGCCGCCCCCCCCCCCCCCCCCTCTCCTCTCTCCTCTTTTCTCTCTCTCTCCATGTTTGTTTGTTTTTTTTTTTTTTTTGGGGGGGGGGTGGGGGGAGAGGTTTGCTCCTTTAATAAGCTATACTTGGTCCTATCCGTGTGACATCAATACGACGGAGTACGGAGTTGCTCCATCTAGCAGGTGAAGTTGGTTGGTCGTGCTTGATTTCCGATACACCCGTTATGCAGGTGGAGAGCATCCCGGAGTCATTTCAATCAGCTAAGCAATACCTTGCTTCTTATACCTTCCCTTTGCTTGAGGAAACACGAGCCAGTCTCTGTTCAAGTTTGCAGAATGTATCCAGGCTGCCTTTCGCGAAAGTCACTAGGTTTGTTGGTGGCCAGAAGAATGCTTACCATGTGGAAGTGGATTGCTGGAGAAATAGGTCCGCTGACCGTGGCAACAAAACTTTGCCTGGGGATGTTTTGTTGTTAATTAATGCTAAGCCGGATTGCATTCGCAGCTTAGAAAGGTTTGCAGGAAGATGGACATTCTCATCGGTTGCTGAAATTGATGGAGATGCTGACGGGGATGCTCAAACGTCAACAAAGTTCAGAGTCAAGGCATTTTTGAGAGATGAAGTGAAGGATGATCGTACCTGGGAGTCAATGTATGCAATTTTCGTGATAAACATAGTCACTAACAATAGGATATGGAACGTGCTACACAGATTTCAGAAGTTGAAGATTGAAAAGGAAGTTCTCTGTGCGGATTCAGTGGTAAGGACTTTGTTGCTGTACTTATTTATTTCAGTACAGTTTTACGGGAAGCATATCATTGGCTGCCAGAAAACTTGATTCTGACTATACATAAAAGTAAAAAACTTGATTCTTTTTTGAGTTAGCTTGTTATTTCTCCAATCCGTCAAAAGAAGATTGCCCCAAGTCACCCGAACACGTTAAATTTCAATGCTGCGGAAGTATGACCAATGTTTAGTGATGGACATTGTTTATACATCACAAGATCTGTTGTGCTCAATATTAGTCCAAGTTGCACAAGGATGGAACATAATCAACAAATTATTCGCAGTTCTTACTTTTAAATAGGCTATTTGGGTGTGTATTCTCAGAAGAGCATGTCTGTTTGCAGGCAGAGACCGATTGCAGTCTCTGTATTACTCAAAGTCATGGCTCTGGACATGAGAGTCTCAATGAGAACGCGTTTCGTAGTCTAAATGAATCCCAGAAAAAGGCCGTTCTGGCCTGTCTCAACACAATCAAGTGTCAGCACAGGTCTGCAGTGGAAATAATACAGGGTCCTCCAGGGACAGGGAAGACCAAAACTGTTGCGATGCTGCTGTTTACTCTCTTGGAAAGGAAACACAGAACCCTAGTTTGTGCTCCGACAAATGTCGCCATCAAGGGATTGGCGTCTAGTGTTTTGAAGCTGGTGAAACAATCGGTTTGCACAAATTCTCATGGGGAAAGCTTGCTCTGTAACGTAGGAGACATGCTATGCTTCGGGAACGAGGAACGGATGAAAGTAGATTCAAATATGGAGGAAATATTCTTGGATCATCGCATCAATTGTGTTGCGCAGTGCTTTTCTGTACTCACTGGCTGGCAGCATTGTCTATGGTCCATGATTGATATTCTCGATGACTGTGTCGGTCAATACCACATTTCTTTGAAGAATGAACGCATGATTACATCGAAGCCCAATGGTAATAAATCCAAACCTAAAACTGAATCGTTTCTGGAATTTTTCAAGCACAGATTCAAGTCAAGTGCAGAGTCTCTCCGAAGATGCTTCTCTATCATATGCACCCATATATCCAAGAGTTACCTTTTGGAACATAATTTCCAGGATATTAAATTTCTTCTCATCTTACTGGATTCTTTGGAAGTTTCACTATCTAGAGAGAAGTTGGATTCGAGAAAGTTGAAGAAAGCATTTTCATCGGAGCCATCTTCATCAGAAACTCGCACAGATCCACCATATACATTATTATCGATGAATAGATGTGAATGCCTCTCTCGCTTGCGAGCTCTTAATACGTCTCTTAGAAGGCTGAACCCTGCAAAATTTGCTAGCAAGAGCAAGATAGCCGAGTTCTGTTTTCAAGCAGCTTCATTGATATTCTGCACTGCCTCCAGCTCATATAAGCTCTACTCCACGGAAATGGAGCCAGTCAGTTTGTTGGTGATTGATGAGGCTGCGCAGTTGAAAGAGTGTGAGTCAATGATTCCCCTACAACTTCACGGTGTCAGGCACGCAATTTTAGTTGGAGATGAACGTCAGTTGCCTGCTATGGTTGAGAGCAAGGTATGTCATTGGTGGATGTTTGATTAGCAACGTGCAGAAGCATATATAAACAAATTGATTTTATGCTTAATTGACCTTTAATTTTGTGCATGCTTTTATTTCTGTAGCTTTCCAGCAAGGCTGGCTTTGGAAGGAGTCTATTTGAAAGGTTGAGTTCTTTGGGTCATCCAAGGCACCTTCTCAATATCCAGTACAGAATGCATCCTGCGATAAGTCGCTTTCCAACATCATTCTTTTACAAAAATCAAATTCAAAATGGGCCGAACGTTACCAGCGAAAGTTACAGAAAATGTCATTTGCCGTGGCCGATGTTTGGCCCCTTCTCCTTTATAAATATTTCCAGTGGAAGAGAAGAAGGTGGGAACGATGGACGTAGCCTTAGGAACTATGTGGAAGTGGGAGTGGTCTCGATGATTTTGAGGCATCTATATGAAGGTACGCCATGAGAGAATTTCGCCAGATTATATTATTCTTTGCCAAATAGTATAAATTAATGCAAATAATGACTATATCTTTGCACATTTTTGGTCATATATGTGGATGCACCTTTTGCTGTACTGCCGCAGAGCAGAGGCGGTAGATGTCGACTGCCGAAGCTGCAAGACGATAATATTTCTTTTCAATCTTGCCATGAAGTCCATTTAGTTTCTGGGAGATTTGCATAGCTTTAAATGCTTTTTGACACTGGAGATGAGGTGCTTTCTTGTCATTTGGGTCATTAACTTAGCCTTGCAGGACACAGAAGACAGTAATCGGAGGTGTACATAACACTTTCAAGTTTAATGTGGTCGTAACTTCTCTGTAATCTAAGTATACCGTCTTGGTTTTTCTGCAGCATGCAGATCTTCAGGTGAAGATCTAGGTGTTGGTGTGATATCTCCATATAGAGCTCAGGTTGCTGCAATACAACAGAAAATTGGAAAAAGTTATGAAAATATCAGAGGCTTTACGGTGAAAGTGAGGTCAGTGGATGGGTTCCAAGGGGGTGAAGAAGACGTCATAATAGTATCCACCGTGAGATCAAACCCTCGTGGCTTTATCGGTTTCGTTTCTGATCCGAAGAGAACCAATGTCACTATCACCAGGGCGAGGTAGTCTCTTCTATCCCTCCTTAACCGAGGCAATTCGAATTTTGCCAGAAGACATTTATCTAGAAACAATCCCTAATCCCCGCTTTTGCTGCCTCTATGTAGATACTCTCTTTGGATTTTGGGAAATGAGATAACTTTAACGAGAAGTAGATCGGTATGGGAAGCTTTGGTTCATGATGCCAAGAGCCGTGGGTGTTTCTTTAACATTGATGATGTTAAAGCCATTTTGGACGGGAAGAAAAAACAGCCTGATGATCCGGTTGATGGAAGCACTGTACTATCTCGAAATGAGAGGTGGAGGCCAAACTGCTTTCCTGATGCTAAGGGCGGAGAATGCTCCTGCAGTAGTGATGATGTCAAAGCCATTTTAGATGGAAAGGGAGAGGACGTTCAACTCAATGATTCGCTCGATGGCAATAATGTCCCATTTAGAGATGCTCCATGGAGGGTAAAGCTTTGCGCGATGGTTTTCTTTGCCACACATTATGAACATTGAACTTTTGCAAGATCGATGGTGATACCTTCTTTTGTCAACTGTAGGTTCTCTTCGGCGACAACTTCGTGAAGTCTTTCAGGAAGCTGGCGTCACTTAAGACCCAGAAGTCAATCCTAAACCTCTTGTCAAAACTTGCTGCCGGCTGGAGACCTCAAAAGAGCAATGTGGGTTTCCTCCCTAAAAGCTGTGTTCCTATGGTGAAGCAATTCGAGGTCGACGATCTCTACGTGCTGTTCACTGTCGACATCCTGAAGGAATCGAGATACATCCAAATCCTAAAGATTTGGGATGTATTGCCCTCAAGGGATGCAACGGGACTGGCCAAACGTCTCGGCAGCGAGTTCAAAGCATATGCAGACGATTTCATTCGTCGCTGCAACGAGGAATGCCGGGAAGGGTAAGTAAGTCTCATCTCTTTTCCCTAACTTCAGATCGAAGACTTATCGATAGTCTGTGATTCCCTTTCTTGGAATGATCTTTATCGAACTGATCTTCATCTGCACACGTATCTTCCCGTCGTATAGGGACAAGCTGGTTCCAAAGACGTGGGATTCTTCTCATGGTATTGATCGTTTCCGTAGTCCGGATCAAGTTCGAGCCGGGAGCGGTCTCAGGGTCGATGTCTCGAATCCCGGAGCGAGCGAAAGCCTGCTTTCAATGAGGTTCCACCCCGCGTCGTCAGGTGTGGTCAGGCACTTGTTTTCGGAGGACCGCGATGGCGAAGTGAACCTCGCAGCCGAAGGAACCGAGCTAGATCAAGAGATGAATGCCCGCTTCGGAGGGCTTCATATTTGAGGAGCCCATATCGTCTCCTTCCTTCACTAGGAGCGTCTGACAGGATCAGAGGAAGAAGATACAATTTCTCGGCGACGAAACTTTCCTACTCTTTTCCTGCTTTAGACTTCCTGTGGGCTTTCGAGGGCATTCAAAAGCAAGATTACGTACCTAACTTTGGCCAACAGTAACATGAACAGCGAAATCGTCTTTTTAAGACCAGAGCGAATCGAGATTTTTAGATATGTCATCCCCTCGTTTTTTCATTGCGATAAAAAAAGGACAATGATCTCCCGCGGCACGAGCGGTCGACAGCGATGTGATCGAACAATTCACCGAAGGCGACGAAACGAAAGCCATCTGCACCTCACCTTTCTCGAGCGATCGATGAGGCCGTCTCCCCCTCGCTGAAGCCTCCGGAGCAAGACGTCGACAGAGCCAGAAGCTGAACGGTATAAATCGAATCACTCGCAAACTCCGGAGATCATCGAGTGAGAAGGATGCGCCAATCACCGGGGGTTTTAGGGTTTCAAGCCAGAATCTTTCATTTTCTTTAGCGTGACGTCACTGACGTGAATGCTGTAAGGTTGTCTTGAAGGCATGGCGAGTGCGTTTAGTTCAGCGGTCAGGAAAAGTTATTGAAAAAATACAAATATCTTTAACTTAAGAGGGTTTGGTGAGATGCAAAAACTACTCAGTAAAATAATATTAAAATATAATAAATATATATATGAAAAGTTTTTTCTTATCACAAATTTTGAGTTCTTTTGAGTCGAAGCCACTAGAGAAGGGAGGGGGGAGTCACCGGAGGCAGGGGGAGGCAGCGATTGCGGGGGGAGTCGTCGGAGGCAGCAGTGGAGAGAGTTGCCGAAGGCGAGGAAGTAGTATTCCGAAAATGTTACTTTTTAAAACATCTCCAAAGCTGCATTCTCCTAATGGCTTTTAGAGAGTTTGGAAATGTGACGGCATTTTCTCAAAACCCTTAAAAAGAACCAAACATTATTTGCATTTGGTTAAAGGACTTTAGAGTCCCAAAATCCATTTTAAATGCTAAACTAAGTGCACTTAAAGAGGGCAAAACCACGTGATGGGCATGTGGGTAAGCAAGAAGAAATATGGTTGGACCAAATTTTTTTATTTTGACTACTGCTATCATCTCCGGATATTTAAGACAAAACATCAAATTCTCCTTGCTACCGTTAAAAAGAAAACTCATAAAGTCATCTTTTCAAATTTGATTCAAAGAGATAAAGCTTACCAAAGAAAAATGATGAAGAGGTAAAATACAGAAATTAACAATTCATAGTCATTGCTTTACCAAAAAAAAAAAACAATTCATAGTCATTTTCCCTTAAGAAAGCATACTTGAAAAAATTACTTACCTCGTTGTCGTCCTTTTACTTTTTCTGAATTGTAAATACTCGTTTATTCTCGGTTATTGAAAAAAAGAGCAAAATATTCATCTATTTCCAAAGGGAAGAATTTGCATAGTTGCGAAACAGAAGAAGAAAAGAAAAAGAAAACTAATGTCGATTTTTTTATTTTCTTGTGCAAAGCCGAGCATTTTCATAACCAGTCTCAAGAGCAAGGCGAATGTCCACACGTGTGGTAATTTGAAATGGGAAATTGGAACATGTGCTATTGTTAATCTCCATTCAAACTCCAAACATTCAAAGCATAAAAAATACTTCAGACCAGGGAAGACAGTGTGTGATGGTAAATGCAAGAAAGCTCTCCCCAAAGTAACTTAAGTCTTTGTTGGTGTGAGGCGCGCAACTACTTCGCCTGAAAAAAGCATGGAGCAGTGAAGTAGACTGTCTTGCAGAAGCCAGATGCATCGTGCAAAGAACTACAAAAATTACCTAATCGATCTTAAACATGTTGCATCGATATCTCAATTCAATTCCAAACTTTATATGAAATTTTAATGTAATCATTTCATTTCATTGTTATCGTAAACTTCCAGTTTTAATTGAACTGTTTACGTGACATACCGTTTTGTTAATAATTTTTGACAAAAATTGATTAGAAATATTGCATTGAAATTCTATTTAAATGTTTAAGATTAAATTGATTGGACTAAAAAATTTGGTATTCATACTATAAAAATGTAGGATTAATTGGACAATTATTCTCTAAAAGCTTGGCACGTTTAGTTTCGGCGAAATCGGGAAAAAGTATTAAGTGGTTCGAGATCACCGGTCAGCGTGTCCTATACCATTAGAAAAATGACAAATGGTGGGTGGGCTCGCTCATGGGGCCGCTCTTTACCTCATCCGGGAGAAATGTGGGCCTCACGGGCCCTCTTCCCGCCACATGTCAAATTTTTAGTGGTCGAGTGAAATAGTGCTCGGGGACCGAGGAGACTCGAAAGACTTTTCAAGAGTCGTTGGCTTCCTTCCTCGCCCCTCTTTCTTGACCAGAGGTCTCAACTGGCCATTGCCTCGCATTTTTAATGATCACGAGACTCATAACGGGGTTCCGCCCAACGGAACTCGGCCTTTAGCGGACTGGAAAGGTGGCTGTCGAAGAATATAGTCCTCAACGCATCGGAGGTGCAGCGGAAGTGAAGGATGGACGCTCGTCCGATGGCTCCCACTACCAAACCATCTTCCCTTTCTTCGACCAGACAAGAAAGAGAAACACGTCCTTCTCAAGAATTCCATACTGATAAAGCGCAGATGATGGGGAGACGAATTATGTTTCTTTCTCGTCGCGCGATAACCAAAGTGGTGACGCGACAGGCGATTAACTCGTGGACCACGCGTAATTTCTCACTGAAAATCATTCCAACCCGAATTGCCATGAAACCATGCAAGTCTTCAGAGAAACCTGAACTCCAAACCTTTATGCGGAACACCCACTAGACCCAGTTGCCTAAATTACATGGACGCTCTGGAAAACTTTTCTTTCGTTCAGTGTGCATTCGGAAGTTCAATCTCACGTCCGACGCCGAGGATTCACTTTGGGGTATCTAGAGGGGGTTCGATGCATTGAGGGGGCCATGGTTTTAGGTCCTACTCGAATGATTTCAGTGCTCATGTACGGCGTCAAACGCCACCCTCCTTAAGATCAAGACGCGTGTACGCATCCGCTGGGCATTCCGGGTAGAAAAAAGGGGCGCGGTTTGGCCTCGCCAAATTTCCCGGGCTAGCTCCAAACATGTCGGACGGCAGATGGTTCAGAGGCGAGGAAAGACCGTGTGTACGGTGACAATGACGAAGGCTTGAGATCATGCGTCGTACCTATCTCGTTCCTTTATTTTTTGGGTCGGAAAGGCGTGCGTCTTTACTTTCGATTCGCATTAACGGAGGCCGACGATGGAAAATGCCTACACTGTGAATGGGATCAAATAGTGCGGAGGTATGAGGAGACCAAGACTTTTCACGAGTCGTCCCATCGTCGGCTTCCTTTCTCGTCCTTTTTTCAACACTTCTGCGTTCACTCCCCGATCGTCTTTTTTTAAATGCTCGTCTCGGACGGGATCGATTCGCAAAGCGCTAAAGCTGCTCGCTTCTTCATAGGCGCTCTCGCAGTCACTCGTTGATCGAAATTCTCAGACATACTCGTCATCTTCGACGGGAAAGTAAGGATTTTCATGGCTTTAGAGATGGATGTGGGACTGGCCATGGATTCTGCAGAAGCTGGTTCTGGCAGGAAGAAAGACAAGCCCAATGACCTGACTAATATTATCTTCTCTTGGTCCCTTCCAGAAATCTTCAATATGAATCTCTATAGGGACAAGGTTCTCTTTTCTTGGTCTCTTTCCTTTCTTTCTTTGCCCATTTTTCTGGGCCATGCTTGCTGTTCTGATCATCAATCTTGGGCATAAGTTTAATGCATATTAGCTCGAAAATATTCTAAATGATGATGGTTCGTTGTTCTTTTGCGATGTTTCTTTTGCGAGCCTTACCATGTAAAGTTGGACTGTTGTAAAGTGGGGAAAGACCTTGCTCTCAGTCTCTATGTGGCGAAGTTATTAGGTGTTAGGTGGAATATTTGCTCTCCTATCAGTGTGACTCTGATACGACAGAGTACAGAGTCGCTCGATCAAGCGATCGAAGTTGGTCCTTCGTGTTTGATATTAGATGCACACGTTTTGTAGGTGGAGAGCATCCCGGAGTCATTTCGATCAGTTCATCAATACCTTGCTTCTTATACATTTCCTTTGCTTGAGGAAACACGAGCCAGTCTCTGTTCAAGTTTGCAGAATGTATCTAGGCTGCCTTTCGCAAAAGTCACTAGGTTTGTTGCAGGCCAGAAGAATGCTTACCACGTGGAAGTGGATGACTGGAGAAATAGGTCCACTGATTGTGGCAAGGGACCTTACAAAACTCTGCCTGGGGATGTTTTGCTGTTAACTAATGCTAAGCCGGACTCCATTCACAGCTTAGAAAGGTTTGCAGGAAGATGGACATTCTCATCGGTTGCTGAAATTCATGGAGATGCTGGGGATGCTCAAACATCAACAAAGTTCAGAGTCACGGCATTTTTGGGTGATGAAGTGAAGGATGATCGTACCTGGGAGTCAATGTATGCAGTATTCGTGATAAATATAGTCACTAACAATAGGATATGGAACGTGCTGCACAGATTTCGGAAGTTGAAGATTGAAAAGGGAGTTCTCTGTAAGGATTCAGTGGTAAGGACTTAGTTGCTGCACTTATTTATCTCAGTACGGTTTTACGGTAAGCATATCATTGGCTACAACAAAACTCGATTCTGACTATAGATATAAAAAAAAAAAACCTTCGTTCTTCTTTGACTTAGCTTGTTATCTCTCCAATCAGTCAAAAGACTGCCCCAAGTCACGCGATCACATTAAATTTCATTGCCGCAGTTGTATGACCAATCTATAGTGATAGACCTTGTTTATACTTCACAAGATCTGTTGTGCTCAATATCAGTCCAGGTTGTACGAGGATGGAACATAATCAACAAATTTTTTTCGTGGTTTCTTACTTTTAAAAGGCTATTTGGGTGTGAAATCTCAGTAAGAGCATGTGTCTGTTTGCAGGCTGAGACAGAGTGCAGTCTCTGTATGACGCAATGTCATGGCTCTGGACATGAGAGTCTCAATGAGAACTTGTTTGGCAGTCTGAATGAATCCCAGAAAAAGGCCGTTCTGGCCTGTCTCGACACAATCAAGTGTCAGCACAGGTCTGCTGTGGAAATGATACGGGGTCCTCCAGGGACAGGGAAGACCAAAACTGTTGCGACATTGCTATTTACTCTTTTGGAGAGGAAACACAGAACTCTTGTTTGTGCTCCAACAAATGTTGCCATCAAGGAATTGGCGTCTCGTGTTTTGCAGCTGGTGAAACAATCGGTTTGCACAAATCCTCATGGGGAAAGCTTGCTCTATAACGTAGGAGACATGCTATGTTTTGGGAACGAGGAACGGATGAAGGTAGATTCAAATATGGAGGAAATATTCTTCGATCATCGCATCGATTGTGTTGAGCAGTGCTTTTCTGTACACACTGGCTGGCAGCATTGTCTACCGTCCATGATTGATATTCTCGATTATTGTGTCGGTCAATACCACATTTTTCTGAAGGATGAACGCATGATTACAGCGAAGCCCAATGGTAATAAATCCAAAGCTAAAGTTAAATCGTTTCTGGAATTTTTCAAGCAGAGATTCATGTCAAGTGCAGAGTCTCTCCGAAGATGCTTGTCTATCTTATGCACCCATATATCCAAAAGTTACCTTTTGGAACATAATTTCCAGGATATTAGGTCCCTTCTCATCTTACTCGATTCTTTGGAAGTTTCACTATCTAGAGAGAAGTTGAATTCGAGAAAGTTGAAGAAAGCATTTTCATCGGATGCATCTTCATCAGAAACTCTCACAGGTCCACTATATACAGGATTATCGACAAAGAGACGTGAATGTCTCTCTCTCTTGCGAACTCTTAATACGTCTCTTAGAAGGCTAAACCCTGCAAAATTTAAAAATAAGAGCACTATAGCTGAGTTCTGTTATCAAGCAGCTTCCTTGATTTTCTGCACTGCCTCCAGCTCATATAAGCTCTACTACTCCATGAAAGTGGAGCCTATCAGTTTATTGGTGATTGATGAGGCTGCACAATTGAAAGAATGCGAGTCAATGATTCCGCTACAACTTCGCGGCGTCAGGCATGCAATTTTAGTTGGAGATGAACGTCAGTTGCCTGCTATGGTTGAGAGCAAGGTATGTCATCGCTGAATGTTTGATTAGCAACGTGCAGAAGCATACATAACCATGTTGATTTTATGCTTAATTGACCTTTAAGTTTGTGCATGGCTCTATAGCTTTCTAGCGAGGCTGGCTTTGGAAGGAGTCTATTCGAAAGGTTGAGTTCTCTGGGTCATCCAAGGCACCTTCTCAATATCCAGTACAGAATGCATCCTGCAATAAGTCGCTTTCCAACATCATCCTTTTACGAAAATCAAATTCAAAATGGGCTGAATGTTACCAGCGAAAGTTACAGAAAATGTCATTTGCCATGGCCGATATTTGGCCCCTTCTCCTTTATAAATATTTGTCATGGAAGAGAAGAAGGTGGGGATGATGGACTTAGCCTTAGAAACTCCGTTGAGGTAGGAGTTGTCTCGATGATTTTGAGGCATCTATATGAAGGTACGCCAATGAGATAATTTCTCCAGATTATATCATCCTCTGCCAAATAGTATGAATTAATGCAGATAATGACTATATCATTGCACGTGTTTGATCATATAAGTGGATGCACCTTTCGCTATACTGTCACAGAGCATGGGCGGGCAGTTGTTGACTGCCGAAGCTGCAAGAGAAGAGTATCTCTTTTCAATCTTATAATGAAGTCCATTTAGTTTCTTCGGATGTTTAAAGAGATTTGCATAGATTTAGATGCTCTTTGACTCTGGAGATGATGTGGTTACATAAGACAATAATAGGAGGTGTCCATAACACTTTCAAGTTTAGCGTGGCTGTAACTTCTCTGTAATCTAAGTACATCGTCTTGGTTTTTCTGCAGCATGCAAATCTTCAGGCGAAGATGTTAGTGTTGGCGTGATATCACCATATAGAGCTCAGGTTGCTGCAATACAACAGAAAATTGGAAAAAGATATGAAAAGATCAAAGGCTTTACAGTGAAAGTGAGGTCAGTGGATGGGTTCCAAGGGGGTGAAGAAGACATCATAATAGTTTCCACGGTGAGATCAAACCCTCGCGGTTCTATTGGGTTCGTTTCTGATACTAAGAGAACCAATGTCACTATCACCAGGGCAAGGTAGTCTCTTCTATTCCTGCTTAACTGGGGCAATTTGAATTTTGCCAGAAGATCTTATTTGTAAACAATCCCCGCTTTTCGCTGCCTCTATGTAGGTACTCTCTTTGGATTTTGGGAAACGGGACAACGCTGACGAGAAGTAAATCTGTGTGGGAAGCTTTGGTCCATGATGCTAAG
Source organism: Melaleuca alternifolia (assembly GCA_019926035.1). Taxonomy (NCBI): domain Eukaryota; kingdom Viridiplantae; phylum Streptophyta; class Magnoliopsida; order Myrtales; family Myrtaceae; genus Melaleuca; species Melaleuca alternifolia. The sequence continues at coordinate 728,866 of JAGKPW010000119.1, read as the reverse complement.
AGCCGTGGATGTTTCTTCAGCATTGATGATGCTAAAACCGTTTTGGATGGGAAGAATGATCAGCTTGATGATCCGCTTGATGGTCGCAATGTACCATTTCGAAATGTGCAGCGGAGGGCAAAGTGCTTTCATGATGCCCGACAATGGTCCTCCAGTACCAATGGAGTGAAAGCCATTTTGGACAGGAAGAAAGAGCATATTCAGCTCGAAGTTCCACTTGATGGAAATAGCGTCCTATTTAGAAATGCTCAGCGGAAGGTAAAACGCTCTGCAGATGCGATGAGACTGGTTGAACGTATTGACCGCGAGTTCAAAGCATATGCAGACGATTCAATTAGTTGCTGCAACGAGAAATATCTTGAGGGGTGAGTCTCATCTTTTTCACCTAACTTCCAATCGTTGGCTTATCAATAGTTTCTAAGGTTCACTTCCCCGGATAAAATGACCCCAAGAGCTACAAGTTGAATTGATCTTCTTGGAACTACTATCTTATATGAGCACGTATCTTCTGTTGTATAGGGATCAGGAAGTTCCAAAGACATGGGGGGATTGTCCTCATGGCGTTGCCCGTTTCCATAGTCCGGACCAAGTTCATGCCAGAAGCAGTTTCCACGCCGATACTTCGAACCCGGGAGTGAGTGGGATCCTGCTTTCAACGAGATTCCGCCCCTCGTCATCGGGTGTAGTCAAGCATTTGTTGCCGGAGGACCACGACAGCGGATCGAATCTTCCGCCCAAAGTGACCGAGCTCGATCAAGACAAGAATTCCGGCTTCGGCGGGCTTCTGAATTCCCTCTTCAGCGGGCTTCGTATAGTTGCACGTGCTTTTTCTTCTACATAAGGAGCTTCCGACAGATGCAGGGGAAGGAGTTGATTGATGCTAGTTTTATGCTTGGATAAATTTGGTTGATTTGATCTCGCAGAATCTCTGGATCGGGTCTTGACATGACGAGGATTTCCCTTTGTACTTCGGATGTCGCTTCCTGTCTTTGTTTGTTGTGCTTTGTGCAGGGAGGGTCGCACACAAGGATGTATTTAACTTTATTTAATACGTTTGTTTTCTTCTTTTTTCGTTTACTATAATGATTGCAAAAAAAATAAAAAAACGAATTTTAATCTTAATTCCTTGCACTTTTTGTAACAGTTCATTTTTTTGAGGATAAATTTGTACTTATATTTGCTTTGAAGAATTAAATTTAAATCGAAAACAAATTGATTAATTCCCTCTCACTTCTTTCCCTCAATTGCCGCGAACTCCCCTCCCGTCTGACTGTTCCCCTTGTTTTTCTTTTATTTCCCCATTCCTTTTCTATTTCGGTCCTTTTTCCCCATGATAGTCAACTTTCTCACTTTGGTTGACTCCACCTCAGCACTTCAGCTCTTTTATTTCTCTCTGCCACACGTACATGCGAAAGAGGCCCACTGCATGGCCCCCCTCTCGACAGCTCATTCTTCTTCTCTCTCATTATTTTGCTTTTCCCTTCTTTTTCCCCGATTTTACTCTTCCCCAGGTAGTATTCATCGTCTCCTTCATATCGCTCATGGTCTTCTTCGTGAGTTTCTCGCTGGTTCTTCACGACCCGCCCCAACTTTGCTTGAGGGAAGACGCCACCTAGGTCGTCGTGGCTCGCCGCCGTCGCTGTACTGCTCGTGGGTGCCATCGCGTCGTGTGACGCCTCCAATCCGTGAACCCTAGCCCACGTTCGTTGGACCCCCTCCTCGACCACGGCCGAGCTCACGATTTCAACTCGTCACCTCAGGCGCAGCCCAGTTCCGTCACAGCTTGAACTAGACGAAACCTTAGCTCGCCGGTGCTCCCTTGCTTGATCTTCGGCCACCGAGGCCTTGGCTCGCCGATTCCAACCACAAACAGCCTTGAACCATGCCGTTCAACCACCCAGCCGAGCCGTCCAGCCGTCTCGGAGCTCTCGGCCACCTCAGCTCAGCCACCAGTCAGCTCGTCCAGCCACCAATCTGCTCGCCGGAGCAATTCGCCGGAAAACCTCGCCGGAGACCAGCCAGAAATCTACAGGAAAATTCGCGGTTGTCGCCGCCGCTGCCGCGTCACGCCGAATCGTGCCATGGAGAATTGGAGCTGATTGTACACATGGAAAGCGACGATTGTGGATTGATTTGATTCGCCGCGGACCGTCATTGTTAAATTAGACTTCAAAGCTTGGATTTAGGTGAATTTGTTCCCTAACTCCTAATTAGGGCGGTTAATTGCCCTAGTAGTATAATTTTTGAGTGATTGGAGTTGTTTGTTGGTTAATTTGGAGATTATAACTTATTTAGAGACTTTTATTCAAGTAAGGGGTGATTTCGTAATTTTGGTTATTTAAGGGTAGAATTGTGAAATTGATTAGTTGAAAGGTCAATTGGCAAATTAATAAATTTGGATATGTGGGTTATTGGTTATTGAGGTGCAAGTTTGTAATTTTGAGGAATTAGAGACAATTTATTAATTTTGGTTCAATTAGGCCTAAGTTAGGGATTTAATGGTAAATTGATAAATTTGCGTGGCTGAGAGAACAATTGCCAATTTAATTAGTTTTGGAATTTATTAAATTAGCGGATGGTAGAAAGATTGGAAATTCGGAATATTTGGGGGTGATATATTGATTTTGTCCTATTATAGCCTAATTAGGGGTTTTAGGGGCAAAAATGTAAATTTAGAAAATTGAGGGAAAAAGTGTAAATTTGGCAATTTAGAGAAAGATGTAAGAAATGTTGGCTGCGATGATATCAAATCATTATCAATAAGGGATTGAATTGATATTAGTATTTATTTCGTTTTTGCTTTATTAGGGTTAAATTATATAATTTTAGGTAATTTGCAATATTTTGGAATAAATTCCAGAAATTGCGTAGTTGGCTAAGCGGCTACTAATTAAGGTGATGTCACATGTAGTTGATCCAATCGAACACTCTGGATTCGATATAGTGACCCGAGTGAATCCCTAATTGGTGGGACTAGGATACTTTGAGAAATCATATCAAATTGCTTATGTCTTAGTTGTGGATATATATTTAATATTGTTGATTGTTCGATTGATTGAGAATGTTTTATTAATTGTGAGTGGATATTGATTGTTTCATAATGGAATTTATTTATTTAATTCTTAGCGTTGATTATAATTGTCTTTACGTTGGATTTTCTTAGTAATTATTGTTGCGGCAATTAAATTGAATCATTTGGAGAATAATCTAACATGAGGGGTTAGTAACTTGACAAGATCACGGGTTGTGAGACGTGAGGACTAAGTTAATTATCCGGTTAGGGGCCCTAACGTGAATATCCACCATTGAGAAGTAGGGAGCAAACTCGATAAGTTATCTCATCTTAAAATTATTTGTACAGATCCGAATATTGTAGCTCATCCTCGAAGATCAGGTGATGCGGGAGGCGCAACCATATGATAATAGTCGATTTAAATTATATTTGATTAGGAGGATTTTTGGTTATCCTAATTATCTTTTAGTTTGAATTAATAAACATGTTGGCCTTTTTGGATTCTTTTTAGATATTTGATTAGTTTATTGGAGTTGTTGTAATAAATAAATTACCTCAGGATTTGGTCGAGGTTTTATTTAATAAATTCCGCTGCATTTCCTTATGTATTAAATTTTATTGAGAGTATGTTCATTTGACCATCGATAACACCTGGGATTATCGAATGTTTTGTCGACCGGTAAGGACCGTCTTCGAGAACTGTCATGCTCGAGCGCGGGGCGTGACACTTTTTTTCTGTTTATTTCTGTCTCTAGCTTGTGGATACAAATATAAGATTAAATACTTATGAGGTCAACCATTTCGTTTAGAGTTTTCATGTTGATTTTAAGATAATGGAAACCCCACGAATTGTAACATCTATCAATTTCGAATTTAGCTCTACTAATAAGACGAAACTCTTAAAATTCATTTATTTTTATCAATACATTGGTTGTCAAACAATGCGTCTTATGTTAATCTCGATAGATGAATATAACATAATTAAGAAATACAGGTGGCTCATTACTTTTCAAAACCATATAGAATAAGGTATTCTTGTTGATGCCAAAAATTATGACATATTTATCTAATTTGTACCAAAAAAAAAACCCCGAACATTTCCACTAGATTTTCAAGTTCATGTGCATGGGGGATCATGGCGCACGTGTGAATCTGTTCAAATGTCCCCGCGCACGCTACCCTCGCCTCCGGTGTCCTAACAAACAAAACCGAGCGCAGCGCAAAACAGACAAAGCATGGAAAACTTCTCTTTCTTCGCTTTTTCTCTCCATTCTCTCGGCGACAGTGTGCGACGAGACCGGCGTGTCCGCATTCCTGCTCATGAAAACGACGGCAGGCCGAGTTCAGAAGCAGCTGCTATGGCACCTTCCGTCGTCGTGGGAAAGCAACGATCAGGAGCAAACGAGAGCCGGGGAGACCGTCGGCGATCCCCACTGGGAGTCGTGGCGTTCTTGGAGGTGGACGACGTTGCCTCCATGATCTTTCACAGTTTCTGCAAGTCGCTCGGTATGGCTACGTCGACTTTTTCTCTGAAAAGGCGCGTGGTGTAGCGAGTCACTCGTTCACTCTGCTTTGAGCATCCCGGATATGTGTTTTCTTTCATGCCTGCGAACGCGGGTTCTGGTTCCCTATGTCGGTGAGACAGAGTGCGGATGTGTGTTGCCTCGTCCTCGTTTCCATTTCTCTTTTCATTTATATGAAGAAACTCTCGCTCATGACATCGGAATCAGGACGCCATCCGTGCGCGCGAAGGAGAACCATCTTGCTTTGAGCTTCTCGAAATCGATGCTTGACGACGATTTTGTTTTCGGTCAGTCGTGCTTTTGTTCCGACTAGACTTGAGCAATGTTCGGCTCGCCTTTCTTTGCCTTGTTTCCGATTTCCTTTCGTAGTTCTTCAAAATGGGGGCTCTGTTTTTCTTGGTTCTGATCTCTATCGGAAGGTTAAAAAGTTCGTTTCTCTAAGGGGACTCTTTGACGCTTGTTCTCTTTGGCCGCATTGAAATACGAAGTAAAGTGTAGGATTGTGAAAATGGACCGTATTTGTTTCGTCGTCAGTGTTTGTCCGTTGCTTTGTCGTTCATTACATTAATTTGTCTACGAAAAGAAAGATCAAAGGCAGAGGGTATCTGCCAATTTCCCCAGGCCTTCCTCAGATCTTTTCGATTTAGTCCATTGCAAGTCATTTGATAAGTGAAATTTGTTGCCAGCCGTAAACTGCTCATTTGTACTAAGAGGAATGCATGTATATTTCTGGGCCTGGCAGGCTCCTTGTGTTGTTTAGTCTTGTAATTGATTAGTCCCCTTCCTAGTTAACCTTCTCCTATTGTCTACAGCATTTAAGGCTCTGGTAAGTCCAACTCACTCAAAGTCCAGGAAGAAAACCCATGAGAATAATGTCGTGTCAGAGAGACCCTTCTCAAAAGAAATCTCGACAGACGAGTCTCTTCTTGAAGAATCTGGACCCTTCAATCATGAGCGCAAGCCTGCAGATGAAAGTGGTCATAATACCGATATCAACGTAGTTCTGAATTTTTCAATTTTTATCAATTCAGTCTAAAATTTTTGTACAAAAATTTTAATATAATCATTTTATTTAATTTTTATCGTAAATTACTGACATAACAATCCGATTATAGCTGAACGGTTTAAGTGGCACGCCATCCGGTTAGTAATTTTTTACGAAAGTTGATTAGAAAGATTATATTGGAATTCTAATCAAATAATTATGATTAAATTGGTAAGACTGAAAAATTAACTATTAAAATGGCATCCATAAAGTTTGGCAATTACTCCCTAAAAGCTTTTCCCGTAGAGTTTGGGCGAAATCGGAGGAAACAGTGCTCGGGAACCGAGGAGACTCGAAAGACTTGTCAAGAGTCGTCGGCTTCCTTCCTCGCCCCTCTTTCTTGACCCGAGGTCTCAACCGGCCATTTCTTCTCATTTTTCATAGCACGAGACTCATCACGGGGTTCGGCTCTACGGATCTCGGCCTTTAGCGGACTGGAAAGGCGACTGTTCGAAGAACGGACCTGAACGCATCGGAGGTGCAGCGGATGTGAAGGATGGACGCTCGTCCGCTGGCTCCCACTACCCAACCATCTTCCTTTTCTTCGACCAGACAAGAAAGAAATACGTCTTTCTCAAGAATTCCATACTGATAAGCGCAGATGATGGGGAGACGAATTATGTTTCTTTCTCGTTGTGCGATAACCAAAGTCGTGACGCGACAGGCGATTAACTCGTGGACCACGCGTAATTTTTCATTGAAAATCTTTCCAACCCGAATTGCCATGAAACCATGCAAGTCTCCAGAGAAACTTGAACTCCAAACCTTTCTACGGAACACCCGTTAGACCCAGTTGCCTAAATTACATGGACGCTCTGGAAAACTTGTTTTTTCATTCAGCGTGCATTCGGAAGTACAATCTCACGTCCGAAGCCGAGTATTCATTTTGGAGTATCTAGAGGGGGTTCGATGCATTGAGGGGGCCATGGTTTTAGGTCCTACTTGAATGATTGCAGTGCTCTTGTACGGCGTCAAACGCCACCCTCCTTAAGATGGATCAAGACGCGTGTACGCAGGGCGCTGGGCATTCAGGGTAGAAAAAGGGACGCGGTTTGGTCTTGCTCTCCAAACATGTCGGACGCCAGATGGTTCAGAGGCGAGGAAAGACCGTGTGTACGGTGACAGTGACGAAGGCTTAGCATGCAAGAAAGCCTAACCCGAGCAAAACCATGTTCGCAGGTTTGAGATCATGCGTCGTACCTATCTCGTTCCTTTATTTTTTTGGTCGGAAAGGCATGCGTCTTTACTTTCGAATCGCATTAACGTAGGGCGACGATGGAAAATGGTTGCACTGCGAATGGGATCAGATAAAGTGCGGAGTTACGAGGAGACCATGACTTTTCACGAGTCATCTCATCGTCGGCTTACTTTCCTTTTCTCGACACTTCTCGCGTTCATTCCCCGATCGTCTTTTTTCAAATGCTCGTCTCGGACGGGATCGATTCGCAAAGTGCTAAGGCTGCTTGCTTCTTCATAGGCGCTCTCGCAGTCGCTCGTTGATCGAAATTCTCAGACATACTCGTCATCTTCGACGGGAAAGTGAGGATTTTCATGGCTTTAGAGATGGGTGTGAGCCTGGCCATGGATTCTGCAGAAGCTGGTTCTGGCAGGAAGAAAGACAAGCCCAGTGACCTGACTGATATTATCTTCTCTTGGTCCCTTCCAGAAATCTTCAATATGAATCTCTTCAGGGACAAGGTTCTCTTTTCTTGTTCTCTTTCCTTTCTGTCTTTTCCCATTTTTCTGGGCTATGCTTGCTGTTCTAATCATCTGTCGAGGGCATAAGTTTAATGCATATTAGCTCGAAAATATTCTAAATGATGTTGGTTCGTTGTTCTTTTGCGATGTTTCTTTTGCGAGCCTTGCTATGTAAAGTTAGACTGTTGTAAAGTGGGGAAGGACCTTGCTCTCAGCCTCTATGTAGCGAAGTTGTTAGGTGTTAGGTGGAATATTTGCTCTCCTATCCGTCCGACTCTGATACGACAGAGTACAGAGTCGCTCGATTAAGCGAGCGAAGTTGGTCCGTCGTGTTTGATATTCGATGCACCCGTTTTGTAGGTGGAGAGCATCCCAGAGTCATTTCAATCAGTTGAGCAATACCTTGCTTCTTATACATTTCCTTTGCTTGAGGAAACACGAGCCAGTCTCCATTCAAGTTTGCAGAATGTATCTAGGCTGCCTTTCGCGAAAGTCACTAGGTTTGTTGGAGGCCAGAAGAATGCTTACCACGTGGAAGTGGATGACTGGAGAAATAGGTCCACTGACTGTGGCAAGGGACCTTACAAAACTCTGCCTGGGGATGTTTTGATGTTAACTAATGCTAAGCCGGACTCCATTCCCAGCTTAGAAAGGTTTGCAGGAAGATGGGCATTCTCATCGGTTGCTGAAATTGCTGGAGATGCTGGGGATGCTCAAACATCAACAAAGTTCAGAGTCAAGGCATTTTTGGGTGATGAAGTGAAGGATGATAGTACCTGGGAGTCAATGTATGCAGTTTTCGTGATAAACATAGTCACTAACAATAGGATATGGAACGTGCTGCACAGATTTCGGAAGTTGAAGATTGAAAAGGGAGTTCTCTGTAAGGATTCAGTGGTAAGGACTTAGTTGCTGCACTTATTTATCTCAGTACGGTTTTACGGTAAGCGTATCATCGGCTGCAACAAAACTCGATTCTGACTATAGATAAAAGTAAAAAGCTTTTTTCTTTTTGAGTTAGCTTGTTATTTCTCCAATCAGTCAAAAGAAGATTGCCCCAAGTCACGTGATCACATTAAATTTCAATGCTGCAGTAGTATGATCAATCTATAGTGATAGACCTTGCTTATACTTCAAAAGATCTGTTGTGCTCAATATCAGTCCAGGTTGTACGAGGACGGAACATAATCAACAATTTTTTCGCAGTTCTTACTTTCAAATAGGCTGTTTTGGGTGTGAAATCTCAGAAGAGCATGTGTCTGTTTGCAGGCTGAGACAGATTGCAATCTCTGTATGACGCAATGTTATGGCTCTGGACATGAGAGTCTCAATGAGAACTTGTTTGGCAGTCTGAATGAATCCCAGAAAAAGGCCGTTCTGGCCTGTCTCGACACAATCAAGTGTCAGCACAGGACTGCTGTGGAAATGATACGGGGTCCTCCAGGGACAGGGAAGACCAAAACTGTTGCGACGCTGCTATTTACTCTCTTGGAAAGGAAACACAGAACTCTTGTTTGTGCTCCAACAAATGTTGCCATCAAGGAATTGGCGTCTCGTGTTTTGCAGCTGGTGAAACAATCGGTTTGCACAAATTCTCATGGGGAAAGCTTGCTCTATAACGTAGGAGACATGCTATGTTTTGGGAACGAGGAACGGATGAAAGTAGATTCAAATATGGAGGAGATATTCTTGGATCATCGCATCGATTGTGTTGCGCAGTGCTTTTCTGTACGCACTGGTTGGCAGCGTTGTCTACCGTCCATGATTGATATTCTCGATGACTGTGTCGGCCAATACCACATTTTTCGGAAGAATGAATGCATGATTACAGCGAATCCTAATGGTGAAGGATCCAAACCTAAAATTAAATCGTTTCTAGAATTTTTCAAGCACAAATTCAAGTCAAGTGCAGAGTCTCTCCGAAGATGCTTCTTTATGTTATGCACCCATTTATCCAAAAGTTACCTTTTGGAACATAATTTCCGGGATATTAAGTCCCTTCTCATCTTACTGGATTCTTTCGAAGTTTCATTATGTAGAGAGAAGTTGGATTCGAGAAAGTTGGAGGAAGCATTTTCATCGGGTCCATCTTCATCAAGAACTCCCACATATCCACTATATGCAGCATTATCGATGAAGAGACGCGAATGTCTTTCTCTCTTGCGAACTCTTAATACGTCTCTTAATGGGCTAGACCCTGCAAAATTTAAGAGTAAGAGCACTATAGCTGAGTTCTGTTATCAAGCAGCTTCCTTGATTTTCTGCACTGCCTCCAGCTCATATAAGCTCTACTACTCCGTGAAAGTGGAGCCTGCCAGTCTATTGGTGATTGATGAGGCTGCGCAGTTGAAAGAATGCGAGTCAATGATTCCGCTACAACTTCACGGCGTCAGGCATGCAATTTTAGTTGGAGATGAACGTCAGTTGCCTGCAATGGTTGAGAGCAAGGTATGTCATCGCTGACTGTTTGATTAGCAACGTGCAGAAGGAAATAAAAATGTTGATTTTATGCTTAATCGACCTTTAAGTTTGTGCATGTCTCTACAGCTTTCTAGCGAGGCTGGCTTTAGAAGGAGTCTATTCGAAAGGTTGAGTTCTCTGGGTCGTCCAAGTCACCTTCTCAATATCCAGTACAGGATGCATCCTGCGATAAGTCGCTTTCCAACATTATCCTTTTACGAAAATCAAATTCAAAATGGGCCGAATGTGACCAGCGAAAGTTACAGAAAATGTCATTTGCCGTGGCCGATATTTGGCCCCTTCTCCTTTATAAATATTTGTCATGGAAGAGAAGAAGGTGGGGATAATGGACTTAGCTTTAAAAACTCCGTTGAGGTAGGAGTTGTCTCGATGATTTTGAGGCATCTATATGAAGGTACGCCAATGAGATAGTTTCTCCAGATTATATCATCCTCTGCCAAATAGTATGAATTAATGCACATAATGACTATATCATTGCAAGTGTTTGGTCATATAAGTGGATGCACCTTTCGCTATACTGTCGCAGAGCATGGGCGGGCAGTTGTTGACTGCCGAAGCTGCAAGAGAAGAGTATCTCTTTTCAATCTTATAATGAAGTCCATTTAGTTTCTTCGGATGTTTAAAGAGATTTGCATAGATTTAGATGCTCTTTGACTCTGGAGATGATGTGGTTACATAAGACAATAATAGGAGGTGTCCATAACACTTTCAAGTTTAGCGTGGCTGTAACTTCTCTGTAATCTAAGTACATCGTCTTGGTTTTTCTGCAGCATGCAAATCTTCAGGCGAAGATGTTAGTGTTGGCGTGATATCACCATATAGAGCTCAGGTTGCTGCAATACAACAGAAAATTGGAAAAAGATATGAAAAGATCAAAGGCTTTACAGTGAAAGTGAGGTCAGTGGATGGGTTCCAAGGGGGTGAAGAAGACATCATAATAGTTTCCACGGTGAGATCAAACCCTCGCGGTTCTATTGGGTTCGTTTCTGATACTAAGAGAACCAATGTCACTATCACCAGGGCAAGGTAGTCTCTTCTATTCCTGCTTAACTGGGGCAATTTGAATTTTGCCAGAAGATCTTATTTGTAAACAATCCCCGCTTTTCGCTGCCTCTATGTAGGTACTCTCTTTGGATTTTGGGAAACGGGACAACGCTGACGAGAAGTAAATCTGTGTGGGAAGCTTTGGTCCATGATGCTAAGAGCCGTGGATGTTTCTTCAGCATTGATGATGCTAAAGCCGTTTTGGATGGGAAGAATGATCAGCTTGATGATCCGCTTGATGGACGCAATGTACCATTTCGAAATGTGCAGCGGAGGGCAAAGTGCTTTCATGATGCCCGACAATGTTCCTCCAGTACCAATGGACTGAAAGCCATTTTGGACAGGAAGAAAGAGCATATTCAGCTCGAAGTTCCACTTGATGGAAATAGCGTCCTATTTAGAAATGCTCAGCGGAAGGTAAAACGCTCTGCAGATGCGACGAGACTGGTTGAACGTATTGACAGCGAGTTCAAAGCATATGCAGACGATTCAATTAGTTGCTGCAACGAGAAATATCTTGAGGGGTGAGTCTCATCTTTTTCACCTAACTTCCAATCGTTGGCTTATCAATAGTTTCTAAGATTCACTTCCCCGGATAAAATGACCCCAAGAGCTACAAGTTGAATTCATCTTCTTGGAACTACTATCTTATATGAGCACGTATCTTCTGTTGTATAGGGATCAGGAAGCTCCAAAGACATGGGGGGATTGTCCTCATGGCGTTGCCCGTTTCCATAGTCCGGACCAAGTTCAAGCCAGAAGCAGTTTCCATGCCGATACTTCGAACCCGGGAGTGAGTGGGATCCTGCTTTCAACGAGATTCCGCCCCTCGTCATCGGGTGTAGTCAAGCACTTGTTGCCGGAGGACCACGACAGCGGATCGAATCTTCCGCCCAAAGTGACCGAGCTCGATCAAGACAAGAATTCCGGCTTCGGCGGGCTTCTGAATTCCCTCTTCAGCGGGCTTCGTATAGTTGCACGTGCTTTTTCTTCTACATAAGGAGCTTCCGACAGATGCAGGGGAAGGAGTTGATTGATGCTAGTTTTATGCTTGGATAAATTTGGTTGAGGATTTCCCTTTGTACTTCGGATGTCGCTTCCTGTCTTTGTTTGTTGTGCTTTGTGCAGGGAGGGTCGCACACAAGGATGTATTTAACTTTATTTAATACGTTTGTTTTCTTCTTTTTTCGTTTACTATAATGATTGCAAAAAAAATAAAAAAACGAATTTTAATCTTAATTCCTTGTACTTTTTGTAACAGTTCATTTTTTTGAGGATAAATTTGTACTTATATTTGCTTTGAAGAATTAAATTTAAATCGAAAACAAATTGATTAATTCCCTCTCACTTCTTTCCCTCAATTGCCGCGAACTCCCCTCCCGTCTGACTGTTCCCCTTGTTTTTCTTTTATTTCCCCATTCCTTTTCTATTTCGGTCCTTTTTCCCCATGATAGTCAACTTTCTCACTTTGGTTGACTCCACCTCAGCACTTCAGCTCTTTTATTTCTCTCTAGCACACGTACGAGAAAATATTAGGTGCAGCTGTTGTGCCAAGTAGGACAATACAGTCCACCATTAATCGTGTGACACGTGTCCAAAGTGGGCTCATATGTCAGTCCGATTTTCCCCCATTCTCTCTCTTCCGATTTTACCATCTTCTCTCTCCCCTTCTGCACTTCCTCATGTCTCCTTGTGATCTCTCTCTTCTCGGCAACACTTTCTTTTTCTTCTTCTTGTTTATTCCCCTCGCACTATAGCTGCAAGACTGCAACTCATCGTCCATGGATCCAAGTCTTTGCATTTGGCAGCCAAAATAAAAAAAAAGAATTGCCATGTTTGTGTGGTTCTGCCATGGCCCATGGCCACCGAAGGCCCTACTTCAACCATTTCTGTCTCCATAGTTTCATCTCCTTTTCTTCCTGCGAGTTGCATCGAAGGTTGAGCTCCATGGCCATGGCGGCCGCGAGCCTTGCGCTCGAGTTCCGCGGCCGGGAGCTCGGAACTCGAGCTGCCATGGCCACCGAAGGCCCTCCTTCAACCATTTCTGTCTCCATCGTTTCCTCTCCTTTTCTTCCTTCGAGTTGCATTGAAGGTTGAGCTCCGTGGCCAAGGCGGCCGCGAGCCTTGTGCTCGAGCTCCGCGGCCGGGAGCTGGAGACAGAAAGTCATGCGTCGGAGAGCCCGTCGCCGGAGACTCCAACCGTGCTCTTCGCTGCGACCAACAATGGCGGTGGCTCAGTCATGCGTCGGAGAGAGAGAACAGTTCAGGCGAAGGGAAGAGAGAGAAAATGGTAGACCAGAATAGAGAGAAGGGGGTAAAATCGGGAGAGAAAGAAGGGAGAAAACCAGATGAGAGAGAAGGGAGTAAATGGGCCCACTTTGGACACGTGTCACACGATTAATGGACAACTGCATTGTCCTACTTGGCACAACAGCTGCACCTAATATTTTCTCCGCACGTACATGCGAAAGGGGCCCACTGCATGGCCCCCCTCTCGACAGCTCACTCTTCTTCTCTCTCATTATTTTGCTTTTCTCCTCTTTTTCCCCGATTTTACTCTTCCCCAGGTAGTATTCATCGTCTCCTTCATATCGCTCATGGTCTTCTTCGTGAGTTCCTCGCTGGTTCTTCACGACCCGCCCCAACTTTGCTTGAGGGAAGACGCCACCTAGGTCGTCGTGGCTCGCCGCCGTCGCTGTACTGCTCGTGGGTGCCACCGCGTCGTGTGACGCCTCCAATCCGTGAAACCCTAGCCCACGTTCGTTGGACCCCCTCCTCGACCACGGCCGAGCTCACGATTTCAACTCGTCACCTCAGGCGCAGCCCAGCTCCGTCACAGCTTGAACTAGACGAAACCTTAGCTCGCCAGTGCTTCCTTGCTTGATCTTCGGCCACCGAGGCCTTGGCTCGCCGATTCCAACCACAAACAGCCTTGAACCATGCCGTTCAACCACCCAGCCGAGCCGTCCAGCCGTCTCGGAGCTCTCGGCCACCTCAGCTCAGCCACCAGTCAGCTCGTCCAGCCACCAATCTGCTCGCCGGAGCAATTCGCCGGAAAACCTCGCCGGAGACCAGCCAGAAATCTGCAGGAAAATTCGCGGTTGTCGCCGCCGCTGCCGCGTCACGCCGAATCGTGTCGTGGAGAATTGGAGCTGATTGTACACATGGAAAGCAAGGATTGTGGATTGATTTGATTCGCGGCGGACCGTCATTGTGAAATTAGACTTCAAAGCTTGGATTTAGGTGAATTTGCTCCCTAACTCCTAATTAGGGCGGTATAATTTTTGGGTGATTGGACTTGTTTGTTGGTTAATTTGGAGATTATAACTTATTTAGAGACTTTTATTCAAGTAAGGGGTGATTTCGTAATTTTGGTTATTTAAGGGTAGAATTGTGAAATTGATTAGTTGAAAGGTCAATTGGCAAATTAATAAATTTAGATATGTGGGTTATTGGTTATTGAGGTGCAAGTTTGTAATTTTTGAGGAATTAGAGACAATTTATTAATTTTGGTCTAATTAGGCCTAAGTTAGGGATTTAAGGGTAAATTGATAAATTTGCGTGGCTGAGAGAACAATTGCCAATTTAATTAGTTTCGAAATTTATTAAATTAGCGGATGGTAGAAAGATTGGAAATTCGGAATATTTGGGGTTGATATATTGATTTTGTCCTATTATAGCCTAATTAGGGGTTTTAGGGGCAAGGATGTAAATTTGGAAAATTAAGGGCAAAAGTGTGAATTTGGCAATTTAGAGAAAGATGTAAGAAATGTTGGCTGCGATGATATCAAATCATTATCAATAAGGGATTGAATTGATATTCGCGTAATCACGAGTATTTATTTCGTTTTTGCTTTATTAGGGTTAAATTATATAATTTTAGGTAATTTGCAATATTTTGGAATAAATTCCAAAAATTGCGTAGTTGGCTAAGCGGCTACTAATTAAGGTGATGTCACACGTAGTTGATCCAATCGAACACTCTGGATTCGATATAGGGACCCGGGTGAATCCCTAATTGGTGGGACTAAGCAGTCGATTTTGGATACTTTGAGAAATCATCTCAAATTGCTTATGTCTTAGTTGTGGATATATATTTAATATTGTTGATTGTTCAATTGATTGAGAATGCTTTATTAATTGTGAGTGGATATTGTCACGCCCCGAGTCCGGCGCGCGTGCACAACCCAGTTGTTATCGTAATTCATTATTCCAAGATCAATCGCGACCCTCATTAAAAATCAGAGTAGGCACACGAAAGCGAATAAAATATATATTCCCCAAAGTTTTCGTCCAACCAGGCGTATACAAGTCCATACTGAACGACACCAACGACACCAACCACGCTGCTTGAAGAGAGCTCCTCCCTGGTTCCAACGACACCAACCACGCTCCCAACGGAGTCTCCAAGTGAGAGTAAACCCACTTCAAAGTCGGCTCCGCGGTGAACCAAAAAACAGAGTATGTGCGTGCGTGGCTGGTTTCTCGCCGGTTCGTGACCCATGGCTTGCCCTCTATGGCTGGGATCGCGGCCGGGGTCACGTCTTGCGTTCCCCCAGGGCTGCGGTGCAGCAGACCCCGAGCAGCACGCCGGCGTGGGTCCCGCTCGGCCAGCTCTCCGGTCGGTGGTGTGCAGGGGCGAACAGAGGTGCAGAGGAGAGAGGGAGAGTGGGTCGCGGCTGGGCCGTGGCCCGGGTGCTGGGCCTGCGCGGGCTGGCCGTGGCCCGTGCGTGGCCTGGTGCGGCTGGGCCATGATCCATAGCCGGTCCACCTAATTTCCAGTTTTCCTATTTTCATTTTAAAGTAAAAAAAATCATTTTAAATACATCCAAAAATAAAATAAAACCCCGAAAATTTCCAAAAATTCGAAATTGCTTATTAAAATCAATAACCACACTTTTAAGGCAACTTTTCTAAATATTGTATTTTCGGAAACCTCAAAATTAATTCATTAAAATTTTATCCTTTTAATTCAAAATTCCCAATCTTAATAAAACCCCATTTTGTTTCAAATTTCGTATACGAGACTTAATCGAAATTAATGACGATCAAGCTACGTAAACACACAGTTGTTACAGATATTGATTGTTTCATAATGGAATTTATTTATTTAATTCTTAGTGTTGATTATAATTGTCTTTACGTTGGATTTTCTTAGTAATTATTGTTGCGGCAATTAAATTGAATCATTTGGAGAATAATCTAACATGAGGGGTTAGTAACTTGACAAGATCACGGGTTGTGAGACGTGAGGACTAAGTTAATTATCTGGTTAAGGACCCTAGCATGAATATCCATCATTGAGAAGTAAGGAGCAAACTCGATAAGTTATCTCATCTTAAAATTATTTGTACATGTCCTAATATTGCAACTCATCCTCGAAGATCAGGTGATGCGGAAGGCGCAGCCATATGATAATAGTCGATTTAAATTATATTTGATTAGGAGGATTTTTGGTTATCCTAATTATCTTTTAGTTTGAATAAATAAACATGTTGGCCTTTTTGGATTCTTTTTAGATGTTTGATTAGTTTATTGGAGTTGTTGTAATAAATAAATTACCTCAGGATTTGGTCGATGTTTTATTTAATAAATTCTGCTGCATTTCCTTATGTATTAAATTTTATTGAGAGTATGTTCATTTGACCATCAATAACACCTGTGATTATCGAATGTTTTGTCGACCGGTGAGGACCGTCTTCGGGGACTGTCATTATTTTGCTTTTCCCCTCTTTTTCCCCGATTTTACTCTTCCCCAGGTAGTATTCATCGTCTCCTTCATATCGCTCATGGTCTTCTTCATGAGTTTCTCGCTGGTTCTTCACGACCCGCCCCAACTTTGCTTGAGGGAAGACGCCACCTAGGTCGTCGTGGCTCGCCGCCGTCGCTGTACTGCTCGTGGGTGCCACCGCGTCGTGTGACGCCTCCAATCCGTGAACCCTAGCCCACGTTCGTTGGACCCCCTCCTCGACCACGGCCGAGCTCACGATTTCAACTCGTCACCTCAGGCGCAGCCCAGTTCCGTCACAGCTTGAACTAGACGAAACCTTAGCTCGCCGGTGCTCCCTTGCTTGATCTTCGGCCACCGAGGCCTTGGCTCGCCGATTCCAACCACAAACAGCCTTGAACCATGCCGTTCAACCACCCAGTCGAGCCGTCCAGCCGTCTCGGAGCTCTCGGCCACCTCAGCTCAGCCACCTCACCAGCCACCAGTCAGCTCGTCCAGCCACCAATCTGCTCGCCGGAGCAATTCGCCGGAAAACCTCGCCGGAGACCAGCCAGAAATCCGCAGGAAAATTCGCGGTTGTCGCCGCCGCTGCCGCGTCACGCCGAATCGTGCCGTGGAGAGTTGGAGCTGATTGTACACATGGAAAGCGAGGATTGTGGATTGATTTGATTCGCCGCGGACCGTCATTGTTAAATTAGACTTCAAAGCTTGGATTTAGGTGAATTTGCTCCCTAACTCCTAATTAGGTTAATTGCCCTAGTAGTATAATTTTTGGGTGATTGGACTTGTTTGTTGGTTAATTTGGAGATTATAACTTATTTAGAGACTTTTATTCAAGTAAGGGGTGATTTCGTAATTTTGGTTATTTAAGGGTAGAATTGTGAAATTGATTAGTTGAAAGGTCAATTGGCAAATTAATAAATTTAGATATGTGGGTTATTGGTTATTGAGGTGTAAGTTTGTAATTTTGAGGAATTAGAGACAATTTATTAATTTTGGTCCAATTAGGCCTAAGTTAGGGATTTAAGGGTAAATTGATAAATTTGCGTGGCTGAGAGAACAATTGCCAATTTAAGTAGTTTCGGAATTTTGAAAATTAGCGGATGGTAGAAAGATTGGAAATTCGGAATATTTGGGGGTGATATATTGAGTTTGTCCTATTATAGCCTAATTAGGGGTTTTAGGGGCAAAAATGTAAATTTGGAAAATTGAGGGCAAAAGTGTAAATTTGGCAATTTAGATAAAGATGTAAGAAATGTTGGCTGCGATGATATCAAATTATTATCAATAAGGGATTGAATTGATATTCGCGTAATCACGAGTATTTATTTCGTTTTTGCTTTATTAGGGTTAAATTATATAATTTTAGGTAATTTGCAATATTTTGTAATAAATTCTAGAAATTGCGTAGTTGGCTAGGCGGCTATTAATTAAGGTGATGTCACACGTAGTTGATCCAATCGAACACTCTGGATTCGATATAGGGACCCGGGTGAATCCCTAATTGGTGGGACTAGGCAGTCGATTTTGGATACTTTGAGAAATCACCTCAAATTGCTTATGTCTTAGTTGTGGATATATATTTAATATTGTTGATTGTTCGATTGATTGAGAATACTTTATTAATTGTGAGTGGATATAATGGAATTTATTTATTTAATTCTTAGCGTTGATTATAATTGTCTTTACGTTGGATTTTCTTAGTAATTATTGTTGCGGCAATTAAATTGAATCATTTGGAGAATAATCTAACATGAGGGGTTAGTAACTTGACAAGATCACGGGTTGTGAGACGTGAGGACTAAGTTAATTATCCGGTTAGGGACCCTAGCGTGAATATCCACCATTGAGAAGTAGGGAGCAAACTCGATGAGTTATCTCATCTTAAAATTATTTGTACATGTCCTAATATTGCAGCTCATTCTCGAAGATCAGGTGATACGGGAGGCGCAGCCATATGATAATAGTCGATTTAAATTATATTTGATTAGGAGGATTTTTGGTTATCCTAATTATCTTTTAGTTTGAATTAATAAACATGTTGGCCTTTTTGGATTCTTTTTAGATATTTGATTAGTTTATTGGAGTTGTTGTAATAAATAAATTATCTCAGGATTTGGTCGAGGTTTTATTTAATAAATTCCGCTGCATTTCCTTATGTATTAAATTTTATTGAGAGTATGTCCATTTGACCATCGATAACACCTGGGATTATCGAATGTTTTGTCGACCGGTGAGGACCGTCTTCGGGGACTGTCATGCTCGAGCGCGGGGCGTGACACTTTTTTTCTGTTTATTTCTGTCTCTAGCTTGTAGATACAAATATAAGATTAAATACTTATGAGGTCAACCATTTCGTTTAGAGTTTTCATGTTGATTTTAAGATAATGGAAACCCCACGAATTGTAACATCTATCAATTTCGAATTTAGCTCTACTAATAAGACGAAACTCTTAAAATTCATTTATTTTTATCAATACATTGGTTGTCAAACAATGCGTCTTATGTTAATCTCGATAGATGAATATAACATAATTAAGAAATACAGGTGGCTCATTACTTTTCAAAACCATATAGAATAAGGTATTCTTGTTGATGCCAAAAATTATGACATATTTATCTAATTTGTACCAAAAAAAAAACCCCGAACATTTCCACTAGATTTTCAAGTTCATGTGCATGGGGGATCATGGCGCACGTGTGAATCTGTTCAAATGTCCCCGCGCACGCTACCCTCGCCTCCGGTGTCCTAACAAACAAAACCGAGCGCAGCGCAAAACAGACAAAGCATGGAAAACTTCTCTTTCTTCGCTTTTTCTCTCCATTCTCTCGGCGACAGTGTGCGACGAGACCGGCGTGTCCGCATTCCTGCTCATGAAAACGACGGCAGGCCGAGTTCAGAAGCAGCTGCTATGGCACCTTCCGTCGTCGTGGGAAAGCAACGATCAGGAGCAAACGAGAGCCGGGGAGACCGTCGGCGATCCCCACTGGGAGTCGTGGCGTTCTTGGAGGTGGACGACGTTGCCTCCATGATCTTTCACAGTTTCTGCAAGTCGCTCGGTATGGCTACGTCGACTTTTTCTCTGAAAAGGCGCGTGGTGTAGCGAGTCACTCGTTCACTCTGCTTTGAGCATCCCGGATATGTGTTTTCTTTCATGCCTGCGAACGCGGGTTCTGGTTCCCTATGTCGGTGAGACAGAGTGCGGATGTGTGTTGCCTCGTCCTCGTTTCCATTTCTCTTTTCATTTATATGAAGAAACTCTCGCTCATGACATCGGAATCAGGACGCCATCCGTGCGCGCGAAGGAGAACCATCTTGCTTTGAGCTTCTCGAAATCGATGCTTGACGACGATTTTGTTTTCGGTCAGTCGTGCTTTTGTTCCGACTAGACTTGAGCAATGTTCGGCTCGCCTTTCTTTGCCTTGTTTCCGATTTCCTTTCGTAGTTCTTCAAAATGGGGGCTCTGTTTTTCTTGGTTCTGATCTCTATCGGAAGGTTAAAAAGTTCGTTTCTCTAAGGGGACTCTTTGACGCTTGTTCTCTTTGGCCGCATTGAAATACGAAGTAAAGTGTAGGATTGTGAAAATGGACCGTATTTGTTTCGTCGTCAGTGTTTGTCCGTTGCTTTGTCGTTCATTACATTAATTTGTCTACGAAAAGAAAGATCAAAGGCAGAGGGTATCTGCCAATTTCCCCAGGCCTTCCTCAGATCTTTTCGATTTAGTCCATTGCAAGTCATTTGATAAGTGAAATTTGTTGCCAGCCGTAAACTGCTCATTTGTACTAAGAGGAATGCATGTATATTTCTGGGCCTGGCAGGCTCCTTGTGTTGTTTAGTCTTGTAATTGATTAGTCCCCTTCCTAGTTAACCTTCTCCTATTGTCTACAGCATTTAAGGCTCTGGTAAGTCCAACTCACTCAAAGTCCAGGAAGAAAACCCATGAGAATAATGTCGTGTCAGAGAGACCCTTCTCAAAAGAAATCTCGACAGACGAGTCTCTTCTTGAAGAATCTGGACCCTTCAATCATGAGCGCAAGCCTGCAGATGAAAGTGGTCATAATACCGATATCAACGTAGTTCTGAATTTTTCAATTTTTATCAATTCAGTCTAAAATTTTTGTACAAAAATTTTAATATAATCATTTTATTTAATTTTTATCGTAAATTACTGACATAACAATCCGATTATAGTTGAACGGTTTAAGTGGCACGCCATCCGGTTAGTAATTTTTTACGAAAGTTGATTAGAAAGATTATATTGGAATTCTAATCAAATAATTATGATTAAATTGGTAAGACTGAAAAATTAACTATTAAAATGGCATCCATAAAGTTTGGCAATTACTCCCTAAAAGCTTTTCCCGTAGAGTTTGGGCGAAATCGGAGGAAACAGTGCTCGGGAACCGAGGAGACTCGAAAGACTTGTCAAGAGTCGTCGGCTTCCTTCCTCGCCCCTCTTTCTTGACCCGAGGTCTCAACCGGCCATTTCTTCTCATTTTTCATAGCACGAGACTCATCACGGGGTTCGGCTCTACGGATCTCGGCCTTTAGCGGACTGGAAAGGCGACTGTTCGAAGAACGGACCTGAACGCATCGGAGGTGCAGCGGATGTGAAGGATGGACGCTCGTCCGCTGGCTCCCACTACCCAACCATCTTCCTTTTCTTCGACCAGACAAGAAAGAAATACGTCTTTCTCAAGAATTCCATACTGATAAGCGCAGATGATGGGGAGACGAATTATGTTTCTTTCTCGTTGTGCGATAACCAAAGTCGTGACGCGACAGGCGATTAACTCGTGGACCACGCGTAATTTTTCATTGAAAATCTTTCCAACCCGAATTGCCATGAAACCATGCAAGTCTCCAGAGAAACTTGAACTCCAAACCTTTCTACGGAACACCCGTTAGACCCAGTTGCCTAAATTACATGGACGCTCTGGAAAACTTGTTTTTTCATTCAGCGTGCATTCGGAAGTACAATCTCACGTCCGAAGCCGAGTATTCATTTTGGAGTATCTAGAGGGGGTTCGATGCATTGAGGGGGCCATGGTTTTAGGTCCTACTTGAATGATTGCAGTGCTCTTGTACGGCGTCAAACGCCACCCTCCTTAAGATGGATCAAGACGCGTGTACGCAGGGCGCTGGGCATTCAGGGTAGAAAAAGGGACGCGGTTTGGTCTTGCTCTCCAAACATGTCGGACGCCAGATGGTTCAGAGGCGAGGAAAGACCGTGTGTACGGTGACAGTGACGAAGGCTTAGCATGCAAGAAAGCCTAACCCGAGCAAAACCATGTTCGCAGGTTTGAGATCATGCGTCGTACCTATCTCGTTCCTTTATTTTTTTGGTCGGAAAGGCATGCGTCTTTACTTTCGAATCGCATTAACGTAGGGCGACGATGGAAAATGGTTGCACTGCGAATGGGATCAGATAAAGTGCGGAGTTACGAGGAGACCATGACTTTTCACGAGTCATCTCATCGTCGGCTTACTTTCCTTTTCTCGACACTTCTCGCGTTCATTCCCCGATCGTCTTTTTTCAAATGCTCGTCTCGGACGGGATCGATTCGCAAAGTGCTAAGGCTGCTTGCTTCTTCATAGGCGCTCTCGCAGTCGCTCGTTGATCGAAATTCTCAGACATACTCGTCATCTTCGACGGGAAAGTGAGGATTTTCATGGCTTTAGAGATGGGTGTGAGCCTGGCCATGGATTCTGCAGAAGCTGGTTCTGGCAGGAAGAAAGACAAGCCCAGTGACCTGACTGATATTATCTTCTCTTGGTCCCTTCCAGAAATCTTCAATATGAATCTCTTCAGGGACAAGGTTCTCTTTTCTTGTTCTCTTTCCTTTCTGTCTTTTCCCATTTTTCTGGGCTATGCTTGCTGTTCTAATCATCTGTCGAGGGCATAAGTTTAATGCATATTAGCTCGAAAATATTCTAAATGATGTTGGTTCGTTGTTCTTTTGCGATGTTTCTTTTGCGAGCCTTGCTATGTAAAGTTAGACTGTTGTAAAGTGGGGAAGGACCTTGCTCTCAGTCTCTATGTAGCGAAGTTGTTAGGTGTTAGGTGGAATATTTGCTCTCCTATCCGTCCGACTCTGATACGACAGAGTACAGAGTCGCTCGATTAAGCGAGCGAAGTTGGTCCGTTGTGTTTGATATTCGATGCACCCGTTTTGTAGGTGGAGAGCATCCCAGAGTCATTTCAATCAGTTGAGCAATACCTTGCTTCTTATACATTTCCTTTGCTTGAGGAAACACGAGCCAGTCTCTGTTCAAGTTTACAGAATGTATCTAGGCTGCCTTTCGCGAAAGTCACTAGGTTTGTTGGAGGCCAGAAGAATGCTTACCAAGTGGAAGTGGATGACTGGAGAAATAGGTCCACTGACTGTGGCAAGGGACCTTACAAAACTCTGCCTGGGGATGTTTTGATGTTAACTAATGCTAAGCCGGACTCCATTCCCAGCTTAGAAAGGTTTGCAGGAAGATGGGCATTCTCATCGGTTGCTAAAATTGCTGGAGATGCTGACGGGGATGCTCAAACATCAACAAAGTTCAGAGTCAAGGCATTTTTGGGTGATGAAGTGAAGGATGATAGTACCTGGGAGTCAATGTATGCAGTTTTCGTGATAAACATAGTCACTAACAATAGGATATGGAACGTGCTGCACAGATTTCGGAAGTTGAAGATTGAAAAGGGAGTTCTCTGTAAGGATTCAGTGGTAAGGACTTAGTTGCTGCACTTATTTATCTCAGTACAGTTTAACGGTAAGCGTATCATCGGCTGCAACAAAACTCGATTCTGACTATAGATAAAAGTAAAAAGCTTTTTTCTTTTTGAGTTAGCTCGTTATTTCTCCAATCAGTCAAAAGAAGATTGCCCCAAGTCACGTGATCACATTAAATTTCAATGCTGCAGTAGTATGATCAATCTATAGTGATAGACCTTGCTTATACTTCAAAAGATCTGTTGTGCTCAATATCAGTCCAGGTTGTACGAGGACGGAACATAATCAACAATTTTTTCGCAGTTCTTACTTTCAAATAGGCTGTTTTGGGTGTGAAATCTCAGAAGAGCATGTGTCTGTTTGCAGGCTGAGACAGATTGCAATCTCTGTATGACGCAATGTTATGGCTCTGGACATGAGAGTCTCAATGAGAACTTGTTTGGCAGTCTGAATGAATCCCAGAAAAAGGCCGTTCTGGCCTGTCTCGACACAATCAAGTGTCAGCACAGGACTGCTGTGGAAATGATACGGGGTCCTCCAGGGACAGGGAAGACCAAAACTGTTGCGACGCTGCTATTTACTCTCTTGGAAAGGAAACACAGAACCCTTGTTTGTGCTCCAACAAATGTTGCCATCAAGGAATTGGCGTCTCGTGTTTTGCAGCTGGTGAAACAATCGGTTTGCACAAATTCTCATGGGGAAAGCTTGCTCTATAACGTAGGAGACATGCTATGTTTTGGGAACGAGGAACGGATGAAAGTAGATTCAAATATGGAGGAAATACTCTTGGATCATCGCATCGATTGTGTTGCGCAGTGCTTTTCTGTACGCACTGGTTGGCGCCGTTGTCTACCGTCCATGATTGATATTCTCGATGATTGTGTCGGTCAATACCACATTTTTCTGAAGGATGAACGCATGATTACAGCGAAGCCCAATGGTAATAAATGCAAAGCTAAAGTTAAATCGTTTCTGGAATTTTTCAAGCAGAGATTCATGTCAAGTGCAGAGTCTCTCCGAAGATGCTTGTCTATCTTATGCACCCATATATCCAAAAGTTACCTTTTGGAACATAATTTCCAGGATATTAGGTCCCTTCTCATCTTACTCGATTCTTTGGAAGTTTCACTATCTAGAGAGAAGTTGAATTCGAGAAAGTTGAAGAAAGCATTTTCATCGGATCCATCTTCATCAGAAACTCTCACAGGTCCACTATATACAGGATTATCGACAAAGAGACGTGAATGTCTCTCTCTCTTGCGAACTCTTAATACGTCTCTTAGAAGGCTAAACCCTGCAAAATTTAAAAATAAGAGCACTATAGCTGAGTTCTGTTATCAAGCAGCTTCCTTGATTTTCTGCACTGCCTCCAGCTCATATAAGCTCTACTACTCCATGAAAGTGGAGCCTATCAGTTTATTGGTGATTGATGAGGCTGCACAATTGAAAGAATGCGAGTCAATGATTCCGCTACAACTTCGCGGCGTCAGGCATGCAATTTTAGTTGGAGATGAACGTCAGTTGCCTGCTATGGTTGAGAGCAAGGTATGTCATCGCTGAATGTTTGATTAGCAACGTGCAGAAGCATACATAACCATGTTGATTTTATGCTTAATCGACCTTTAAGTTTGTGCATGTCTCTACAGCTTTCTAGCGAGGCTGGCTTTAGAAGGAGTCTATTCGAAAGGTTGAGTTCTCTGGGTCGTCCAAGTCACCTTCTCAATATCCAGTACAGGATGCATCCTGCGATAAGTCGCTTTCCAACATTATCCTTGTACGAAAATCAAATTCAAAATGGGCCGAATGTGACCAGCGAAAGTTACAGAAAATGTCATTTGCCGTGGCCGATATTTGGCCCCTTCTCCTTTATAAATATTTGTCATGGAAGAGAAGGTGGGGATAATGGACTTAGCTTTAAAAACTCCGTTGAGGTAGGAGTTGTCTCGATGATTTTGAGGCATCTATATGAAGGTACGCCAATGAGATAATTTCTCCAGATTATATCATCCTCTGCCAAATAGTATGAATTAATGCAGATAAATGTCTATATCATTGCACGTGTTTGATCATATATGTGGATGCACCATTTGCTATACTGTCGCAGAGCATGGGTGGGCAGTTGTTGACTGCCGAAGCTGCAAGAGAAGAATATTTCTTTTCAATCTTACAATGAAGTCCATTTAGTTTCTTGGGGTGTTTGGAGAGATTTGCAAAGATTTACATGCTCTTTGACTCTGGAGATGATGTGCTTCCTTGTCGCGGGACACATCAGACACTTTCAAGTTTAGTGTGGTTGTAACTTCTCTGTAGTCTAAGTACATCGTCCTGGTTTTACTGCAGCATGCAAATCTTCAGGCGAAGATGTTAGTGTTGGCGTGATATCTCCATATAGGGCTCAGGTGGCTGCAATACATCGGGAAGTTGGAAAAAGATATGAAAAGATCAAAGGCTTTACAGTGAAAGTGAGGTCAGTGGATGGGTTCCAAGGGGGTGAAGAAGACATCATAATAGTTTCCACGGTGAGATCAAACCCTCGTGGTTCTATTGGGTTCGTTTCTGATATTAAGAGAACCAATGTCACTATCACCAGGGCAAGGTAGTCTCTTCTATTCCTGCTTAACTGGGGCAATTTGAATTTTGCCAGAAGATCTTATTTATAAACAATCCCCGCTTTTCGCTGCCTCTATGTAGGTACTCTCTTTGGATTTTGGGAAATGGGACAACGCTGACGAGAAGTAAATCTGTGTGGGAAGCTTTGGTTCATGATGCTAAGAGCCGTGGATGTTTCTTCAGCATTGATGATGCTAAAGCCGCGTTGGATGGGAAGAATAATCAGCTTGATGATCCGGTTGATGGACGCAATGTACCATTTCGAAATGTGCAGTGGAGGGCAAAGTGCTTTCATGATGCCCGACAATGTTCCTCCAGTACCAATGGAGTTGAAGCCATTTTGGATGGGAAGAATAATCAGCTTGATGATCCAGTTGATGGAAGCACTGTACTATTTCAAAATGCGCAGTGGAGGGCAAAGTGCTTTCCTGATGCCCGACAATGTTCCTCTAGTACAGGTGGAGTTAAAGCCATTTTGGACGGGAAGAAAGAGAGTATTCGGCTCGAAGATCCACTTGACCGAAATGGCGTCCTATTTAGAAATGCCCAGTGGAGGGTAAAACGCTCTGCAGATGCGACGAGACCGGTTGAACATCTTGACAGGGAGTTCAAAGCTTATGCAGATGATTCCATTAGTTGCTGCAACGAGAAATGTCTTTGAGGGGTAAGTCTGATCTTTGTCACCTAACTTCCAATCGTAGGCTTATCAATATTTTCTAAGATTCACTTCCCCGGAGAAATGACCCCAAGAGCTACAACTTGAATTGATCTTTTGAGAACTACTATCTTATATGAGCACGTATCTTCTGTTGTATAGGGATGAAGAAGTTCCAAAGACATGGGGGGATTGTCCTCATGGGTCGCCCATTTCCATAGTCCGGATAAAGTTCAAGCTGGAAGCAGTTTCGATGCCAACACTTCGAACCCGGGAGCGAGTGAGAGCCTGCTTTCAACGAGATTCCGCCCCTCATCATCGGGTGTAGTCGAGCACTTGTTGTCGGAGGACCACGACAGCGGATCGAATCTTGCGCCCGAAGTGACCGAGCTCGATCAAGACAAGAATTCCGGCTTCGGCGGGCTTCTGAATTCCCTCTTCAGCGGGCTTCGTGTAGTTGCACATGCTGTTTCTTCTTCAGAAGGAGCTTCCGACAGATGCAGGGGAAGGAGTTGATTGATGCTAGTTTTATGTTTGGATAAAATTTGGTTGATTTGATCTCGCAGAATTTCTAGATCGGGTCTTGACTTGACTAGGATTTCCCTTTGTACTACGGAATCACGGATGTCGCTTCCTGTCTTTGTTTGCTGTGCTTTGTGCAGGGTCGCACACAATAATGTATTTAACTTTATTTAATACTTTTGTTTTTTGTTTTTTCTGCTTTTACTATAATGATTGCAGGACAAATTATTTTTGCTGCGGGGATGAGGTGACGTGGCCCATGTGAGTTTGTGAATTCAAAGGCACCGGGAAAAACTTTCGCGATTTTCCTTTGAACTCTTTTTCTTGTTTTAGACTTCGTAAGGTGATTCTTGCAACCGAAAAAAATTGAATTTTAATCTCAATTCCTTGCATTTTTTTTCTTTTTTTTTTCTGTATCTAGCTTGTGGATACAAATATAAGAGTAAATACTTTTGAAGTCTATCATTTCATTTAGAACGATCATGTTGATTTTAACGTAAAACCCACGAATTGTAACATTTACGAATTTTGGATTAAGCTCTACTAAAGAGATGACACTCTTAAAATTCATTTGTTTTTATCAATACATTGATTGTCGAACAATGCGTCTTATGTTATTCTCGATAGATGAATATAACATAATTAAGAAATATAGGTCGCCATTACTTTTCAAAACCCTATAGAATACAATATTCTTGTTGATTTTGTCAATTACACCATATATGTTAGAATATGCCTATTATTTTTCAAGGGACGATGATACATCAAGAACCGAATTAGGACGGGTGTAAGCAATCAAAACATACAAATTAATTGAATTATCATATAATGCATTTTATTAAACCAAGGTAATCAAGTCTTAGGGATTGGAAATTTCGTTATGACACAATTATCTCAAAATTATTATTTATGATACCGAAAATCTCAAATTTATATTCGTGTGATGCATTTTGTGCAAAAAAAAAATTGCACCATAAAAAACCGCAAACATTTCCAACTAGACTTTCAACTTCATGTGCACGGAGGATCATGGCGCACGTGTGAATCTGTTCAAATGTCCCCGCGCACGCTACCCTCGCCTCCGACGTCCTAACAAACAAAACCGAGCGCAGCGCAAAACAGACAGAACATGGAAAACTTCTCTTTCTTCGCTTTTTCTCTCCATTCTCTCGGCGACAGTGTGCGACGAGACCGGCGTGTTCTCATTCCTGCTCATGAAAACGACGGCAGGCCGAGTTCAGAAGCAGCTGCTATGGCACCTTCCGTCGTCGTGGGAAAGCAACGATCAGGAACGAACGAAAGCTGGGGAGACCGTCGGCGATCCCCACTGGGAGTCGTGGCGTTCGTGGAGGTGGACGACGTTGCCTCCATGATCTTTCACAGCTCCTGCAAGTCGCTCGGTATGGCTACGTCGGCTTTTTCTCTGAGAAGGTGCGTGGTGTAGCGAGTCACTCGTTCACTCTGCTTTGAGCATCCCGGATACATGTTTTCTTTCATGCCTGCGACCGCGGGTTCTGGTTCCCTATGTCGGTGCCACGGAGTGCGGATGTGTGTTGCCTCGTCCTCGTTTGCGTTTCTCTTTGTTTTTTTATATGAAGAAACTCTCGCTCATGACATCGGGATCAGGACGCCATCCGTGCGTGAGAAGGAGAACCATCTAGTTTTGAGCTTTTCGAAATCGATGCTTGTTGACGATTTTGTTTTCGGTCAGTCGTGCTTTTGTTCCGACTAGACTTGCGCGATGTTCGGCTCGCCTTTCTTTGCTTTGTTTCTGATTTCCTTTCGTAGTTCTAGAAAAATGGGCTCTGTTTTTCTTGGTTCTGATCTCTATCGGAAGGTTAAAAAATTAATTTCTCTAAGTGAACTCTTTAACGCTTGTTCTCTTTGGCCGCATTGAAATACGAAGTAAAGTGTAGGATTTGAAAATGGACCGTATTTGTTTCGTCGTCAGTGTTTGTTCGCTGGTTAGTTGTTCATTACATTAATTTGTCTTTGAAAATAAAGATCAAAGGCAGTGGGAGTCCGCCAATTTCCCCAGGCCTTCCTAAGATCTTTTCGATTAAGTCGATTGCAAGTTATTTGATGAGTGAAAGTTGTTGGCAGCCGAAAAGTGCTCATTTGTACTAAGACGAATGCATGTTATATTTCTGGGTGCGGTAGCTCCTTGTGTTGTTTAGTCCTGTAACTGATTAGTCCCCCTCCTAGTTAACCTTCTCCTATTGTCTACAGCATTTATGGCTCTGGTAAGTCCAACTCACTCAAGTCGAGGAGGAAAACCCATGAGAATAATGTCGTGTCAGAGAGACCCTTCTCAAAAGAAATTTCGACAGATGAGTCTCTTCTTGAAGAACCTGGACCCTTCAATCAGCAGGGCATGCCTGCAGATGAAAGTGGTCATAAAAGGGGAGGAGGAAGATGGTCATGAGAATGAAGTTGACGGGGATCAGGAATCTGGAAATACAAGAAATACTGAAATAGCAGACACGACGGAGGAAGTGGGCTTGAATAGTGTTCCAGAGAGGGAGGAAGACATGGCCACAAAAGAAGGAGAAGGAGAAGGAGAAGGAGAAGGAGAAGAAGAAGGAGAAGAAGAAGAAAATGGTTATGGAAATGAAAGAGTGTTTAAAATCATTAATGTCCTCAATCATAGTCTTGAAGATGAAATAGCTTCCCTAAAGCTCGGTGAATTCTCGGATTATGGACGTTTTGTGGAGGCGGTCCATGCTGAGTGGGTTAAGCTCACGGGTGGAACACCCCAGCCGGAAGTGGACATAGTCAAGCCATGGCCAAACTTCGACACACTTTATTGTGATTCAGATGGCAGTCCCATTGATATAGAAGTAAAAGAGCTAAGATGGGAAGAATTCAGAAAAGTCGCGAGTTGTGTGCGCATGTTCCATCACCTGGTTAAGATCTATCTCATTGAGGATAATCAAACAAAAAAGGAAGTAGGTGAAGCGGATCTTAGCCCTTTGGGAAGCTACGACGATCTTGCAAGGGTCCTGCACTTTGAGTGGGCAAGGTATGAGGGAAGAAATCCTAGTCCTAAGGGGGTGGATATTGGAATTTCTTGGCCAGGTTACAGAATTACTCTTTTTGGTTGGGAAGCTCCCATAAGTACAGCCATGGTTTGGGAAGAATTCAAGTATGAACTATGCTTCATTAGTGTGAAAATGATGGATGGAGGCGCAAGTGGAGATGAAGAGAACACGGAGACTCCATTGAGTATGGAGGAGGAAGGGGTTTCGATATATCTTGCTTTACCTTTCCCATCACCTCAAGCCAAACAGATTTTCGAAGTGGGCAAAGTGTATGTTTTCGAGTTGGCAAGCTACGAGGATCTCGCAAGAGTCCTGCACGAGGCATGGGCGCAGCATACGGGAAGAAATCCCAGTCCCAACGTGATTGATGTCGAAAAATCTTGGCCGGGGTATAGAGTTACTCTAATTGCACAGGATGATAGTGGTCTCTGCAATCACCCTATAGGCATTAAAGATATGGTCTGGGTAGAATTCACTGAGACTCTTTACAGTATTCAAGTGGAATCAGCAGATGAGATGGGCTCCATAGATGGTACTTCAGCAGGAAGTGTGGGAGACGAATCCGAAGACCATGGAGAGAACGAGGACGGAGGCGGCGGCAATGGCGGAATCGATGATGAATGATTGTGGATGACGATGGCCTGCCGGGCATTCACATGGAGTGTGGAGAAGAAGATCGGGAGATTCCACCCCATCATCTCGGCACTGGGATGGAAAGATTGATTTCCTCCATCAGCCTATTTCTCACTCTGAGACTTTTTAGTCTTCGTTTTTTCTTCGATATCCCCATGAACTTGCCAAAGCTACTTTTCCTTTCATACACGCAAGAAGAACTTGCACATCCAACTATGTCTGAATTGGGCGACCGGGAAAGAATTGGAGGAATTAGCGGACTAACGACGTTCATCATAGGAAGTGACCCAGCTCGCATTAGGAGCGAACAAAACATCGTACATCTCGAGACTCCGAAACCTTATTACTCCCACTAATTCCATAGCAATGCGCCCCGGAAATGTTGACGCATGTAACCTCGGCTTAAACATTCCAATGGATCACAAATTTGGTCAAATGTTCTTCTGAACTCAAGCTAGTGGGTGATCCCTAGAGTAGGCTACGAGCGATGGATCCCCAGATTGGTACTAATCCCAGCTTTCTTCGAGGCTTTTGATTGCGTTTCACAAGTTGCTCTCTCGGCCATCAGATCGGTTGATACATAGCTATTGTCGGAAATCTTCCGTCTTCTTGGCTATCTCAATGACCTTATTGTCGCAATAAATAGTTAAAGGATGCAAAGGGAACTGCCCTAAACAAGTATTTCTCAATAATCACCCAACCAAAATAATTTCATTTCTGGCTGATGACATCACGACATACTCGGATAGCATTATAGACGATGCAATGCATGATTGTTCTTCAGATGACCATGCAGCCGCTCCACTGGCCATAGCAGAAGTCCATCCTTGATAGTCATTTCGCACCCTTGTTGACTACACGTGACTTTGTGGATATCGAATCGAGTGTTAAAATTGTTTCTTAACTTAAACTTAGAGATTTCATTTACTAAACTTTGTCTTACCCCTTAATATTTCTATATTTGTAGAGTCGATCCTTACCACTATTGCTCTTTGGAGGTCCCGTGGATTTTGACCGTAAGTATCTAGATGTGCTCGTACCTAAATCGATAGTAATTTATATAAAGTGGAGTTCTATCGTATAGATTGATGTGGGACTGCAAGGTGGATTCTCCATTGATTTGCCGCTTGGTATTTTAATGTCAGCGGGAAGTTGGTTGGACCGCTGAGGGCTTTGATGTTCCCCTGGCTTCCAATGGCGATAAGTCAACTAGTAAGATTATTGACCGATAGTGTGATCTTGTAAATACGAGTTTTTGGTGCAGGAGTAGGTTCGAGATCGTCAACTTTGATTATTGGCATGACAATTCGAAATAGGTACTTAGGAATTGACGACTGTGCAAATAATTGCCAAATGAGTCATAAACCTTTTGTTATTTTGCCAATTCAGTCCTAAACCTTTTTTTTAATGCCAAATAAGTCCTAAACTTTTTGTAACTTTGCCAATTAAGTCATTCCAGCGGATTTTGGTTGGAAAATACCTACGTGGTGACGACGTGGCGCGACTGGCCTTCATCGGCGACGACGTGGCCAAAACGACATCGTTTTGGCTAAAAATTTGTTTCTCCCGGTTACTATTCATCGTCTTCCTCCTTCTCCCTCCATGCAACCCTCCACAAACCCTAGCCACCGCTCGAAGAATTGATAGCCACGGCAGAGGCGGCCAAGCCCCAGCCGCCGCAGCCCACGCCCAGATCTGGGCGGGGCTCCTGGGCGAGGGAAGCTCCCTCGCAGATCTGTGCGAGGGAGCTCACTCGGCCCTCGCCAGCCAAGGGCAAGGGCGGCGGTGGCCTCTCCCACCCTCGCCCACGGCCGGCGAGGGTTGGGCCGCCCTCTAGAGTGACCGGCGGAGCTCGCCGGCCAAGTAGTTTTTTTTTTTTGAAAAAGAAGAGAAAAGAAAATAAAAAAATTAAAATAAAAGTTTGTCCCCACGTCATTTTCACGTAAGCATTTTCCGGCCAAAATCCACCGAAAGGACTTAATCAACAAAGTTGCAAAAGGTTTATGACTTATTTGGCATAAAAAAAAGATTTAGGACTGAATCGGCAAAGTAGCAAAAGGTTTAAGACTCATTTGGCAATTGTCCCGACGACTATGGGATCGACACTTGAAATCGACGTTTTATAAATTAGTGAATTTGTTCATATTGGTAAGTCAGTTAAGAAATCGGTTTGGCCTGAAAATCGGCAAGATGCAAAATCGGTGAGGTGGTCAAAATCAATAAGATAACCAAGCTCGGTGAAAGGGTTACACAAATCAACAATTGCGTTAAAATTGGAAACTTAATGAGAAATCGACTAAATAATCAAAATTGATAAAAATTGTGAATGCCCTTTCCAAGTACAAATTTCGTTTTTCCCCTTCTCTAGTTCGATATGCTACCAAGCCCTTTGGGAAGTTGATCGACACCTTCTACGTGTAAAAATACACATCGATTTAGGTCAACTTGACACAATATTTCAACAGGCTATTATTGAATCTTGATCATGCTCAAGAGTAGCATTCAAACTAAGTTAACAAGCTCTAACCAGCTAGCTCAAATAAAAGAAAAAAGATCAATCTGACTTAGACCTTAAAGCTTCACTTATCTTGAATGAAAAACTTGAGCGACACAAGCTCTTAACCACCTAATAAACACTTGAAAGATCAAATGATAACATTTTTTTTAAGAAATCACAAGTGTGGGATCATCACTCTTACTCGAAAGATCAGGAATGTGATGTGAGATTTCTTTTATTTCTTTGCAAGAACAAGTTGGAATTTCTTTTCTAAACCTTGAATATTCGTCGTGGTCTGCTCTGTCAAGAACCAGATGTATGTAGCAAACCATACGAGAGCTACGAAGAGATAATATTTATTTACCAAAATTAAAGGCAATGGTGACGATGAGGTTAAAAATACCAGGCGGAGAAAAAAATAGTACACTCATAGAATTAGAAAGTGACGAATGGCTTTACCATATGATTCTAAAGTAGTTATTTCAATGGGTTACTGGGATATTTAGTATTTTATTACAAATAAAAATAGAGAAACCATTGTCCATTTTAAATATTGATAAGCCTGAAAATATTTCAAATCCACTAAAATTATTAAAGGAAAATAATGGATGTTTAAAAAGAGCTTAACTCAATAAATACAAAATTTGAACTTCACTCAATACGTACTTCAAAACTTATCAATCCTCGTCAATAGCTACTAGAAAATTAATCACCGCCACCTAGATAGTCAACATCTATCAATTTAATCTTAATGTATCGCATTCTAGGCGACTACGAACGCGAAGAACCGTCCTTTGAGCTTTTCGTATGTCACGAAATTAGCAACCCATTTGAAATTCCACACATGCCATTCGAAACTCCAAGCCAAATAATAATTGACTTTATATTTTAGATATTATTATCAAATCCGGTAGCTCTAATGTTGGCTGATAAACATTTAGGACCTAGTTTCTTTTGAATTGGCATAGCACCCGTTATAAATACCAACGACTAGACCGGTGAAAATGCTTCTGTCCTGATCTACCTAAGCCACACTCGAAAATTGGAGATTTTAGCAGCATATAGACCAGACTCTTACCAAAGAGTTTCTTTCCCGATAATTTCCATTGCAGAAATCAAACTTTCAAGTACCTATAAGACGGTTGTGCTCATGGGATTGGCAAAATAATGATCACGAACGATGGACTTCGAATCTCGGAACCTGTTCCCATGGAGTGGCCGCAATATTGGAGGGGCACCGCCACGGGACGCAGCTTGATGCATTTTCCTCACAATGAGGTGTTTATCCAGAATCATCAAACCCAGCAGCTTTCTGCAGCTCTGTGAGGTTCCAAGAAGATCAGTTAGATGCCATGAACTGAAAAGATCAATTTAAATGCAGCAAAAGGAACTAGAACATGAGCTTGCTTTCTTTAACTTAGCATGAAAAAATATTGTTGCCAGAAGCTGACCAGCTTCGGCAAAGCTCCTTGGGCAGACATGTGCCTTCAGAAGCTATAAAGTCTATCAATAGCAACCTTTAATTAATGCAACCTCAATCTGAGATAGTATTTTGTAGTCCTTGGCACAAAGAAAAGGTGCGGGCATAGTAAGTATGGTAAGTGACAATCAGAGACCTTTTCAAAGTCCATGCCCAAATGAGAATGAGGGAGAAAATAAGTGGAGCATTTAGGGTGCGCATGGCAACATTTCTCTTACCGGGAAGAGTTTTTTTTCAAAAACATTTCTTTTCTATTTCTATTCCCCGGAACAATTTCTAAGTAAAATAAGGCGTTTGGTAATTACACAAAATTTCTACTCTTAGAATAGAAATGCGTTTGGTATGACTCATAATTTTTTTCTTTTTAATGCTCAAGGCCGGCGACCGGAGGCCGCAGCGGCGGGCGGCGACCTGCGGCGGCGGCGGGCGGCGATCGGCGACCTGCGGTGGCTACGAGCGGCGACCGGCGGCGGCCGGCGACCGGTGACCGGCGGCGGGCGGTGAGCGGCCGACGACCGGCAACGGCCGTGGGCAAGCGGCGATCAACAAATGCAAGAGATAAAAAGAAAAACAAGAAAAAAGAAAATTAGCTTATTTCTAAAATTGTTCCCGGGAACAAGAAGCAACTTTTTTTTGCTTCTTGTTTGTATTCCTAGGAACAACTTTCTATTCCCGGGAACAAAAAAACAAGTTAGCGTTACCAAACGGATTTCTGTTCTTTTTTTGTTCCAGGGAACAAAAGAACAGAAATTCAGAGAAACAGAAACGTTACCATGCGCACCCTTAGTAACATTTTTGTTTATTTGTATTACCATTTTTTGTTCTTGGGAACAGAAAAAGAACATAAATTTGTTTGTAGACGTCAATTGGCTGTTTCACATCCTAGAATAGAAAAGTAGACAGGAAATAAATTTAGAACAAAAATTAGAAGTAAAAAAAAATTACTTATTATTCTCGAAAATAATTTTTTGGAATGACTTTTTTCTTTTCTTTTTTCTACCTCTTCCTCTAACCAATTGCCAGGCCTCGGCGAAGACCGGCAACTAGCTGACCGATTACCGACTAGGATTAGGGTTGACAAGGGTGTGATTGACCTTGCCGACCTTCGGCAAGGCTCAACCTTGCAAGATCTAGGCAATGTTGAGCCTTGCCCAACCACCGGCAAGGCTTGATGTTGCTTGGCTGTCACAAGGTTGAGCCTTGCCATGGCCAAGCAAGGCCAGACACCGGCAAGGCTTGACCTTGCTCGCTGAGCAGGGTCAAGCTTCGCTATGGCTGACAAAGGCCAACCTCGCTTGGCCTCAACGTTATTAGGGACCAACGAGGTTGGGCTTGCTTGTTTGAGTCTCTAGCAGGTCGTTGGTAGGAGGAAGGAAAAAAAAGAAAAAATAATTTTTTTAATATTAAAATAAAAATATATCGGAAAATTAGTTATCTATTAAATTCACTTCTTTCTTTTTCTGTTATGAGAATAGCAATCATTAAATGCGTTTTTTTGTGTGCAAAAAAATCTTGTCAAGGGAATACAAATAATAAAAAAATATTTTTGAAAAGAAATTGTCACAGGAACAGAAGTATTGCTGAAGGTGCTATTAGTAGCTCTCCACCTAAGATGAAAAAACAACGAAGAAAGGAAAACTACAAAAATCTTCCTGCCGCTAGCTATATCAAACTCCTTATCCCAATATGTTGAGTGGCAGTTATATTATAGCACTGGAGTTGCACTCAGTCTACAAGTGCTAGGATGTAAACATGTAAGAGATCAGCAGATTACCTCAGGGTTGAGAATATCCATTTGACGGATGATATTATCCTGGCAAATCAATTGCAATGTGGTGAGTGGACATGCATTTCTTTTTTCCTTTGGTTGGATTTCGGAGCTACTTGAAAAAGCTTAAGATCTACCTTAATTTACTGAAAAACCCCTACTACGACTGAAAAAGAAAGTTATTTCTACGAATGTCAATCAACTACTGCAATACCATGAGCAAGAAGAAAGGCGAAACCAGTCGACCGCTAGCTCTATTTCTTTTCAAACATTATGTGTAACATATGAGAATAATGCAGCAGCAACACTCTGTTTTTATCGCCACTGCGTAGACCTGACTGTGACAGAATCTACAAATTGTTTCCCAAGGAAATCTGCCAGAATTATTGGGATTGTCCCAAGGGCGGATATAGATGTCAGTAACTTTAATCAAATTGCCAGTTACTTCATTTGAAAAGTAAGCATCGCTTACACTTTGTAAATTCTTGACTACTTGTCAAGCTGCGAAGGATGACTGCAAAATTATGCTTTAAAAAATAATGAGAAGTAAATCACCCTGGCAAAAGTGAAGATGGAAGATAAAGTACCTCTAATGTTCCTGGATTTTGCATCACGAAACCAAGGATATTGCGTATCAGCCCATTAAAGACTATCTCATTGACAGTCCCATCGATATTTAACCATGGCAGGATAGGCTTATACGTGTCTTTACAGGAGAAGCTCAAACTTGTAGCCTCCTTCAAATCTTCCACTGGCACGACACCACCATTCAGCAAACTATCCGTACTGCTAGATGGTACTGTATTTGTCGATGCACCCACATCTTTGTGACAGTAGGTAGAAGTTGATGTACGAATTCCATCAGTATCGCTAGGTATAACTCTCTTTGAATTGAGACAACCAACATCACGATTATTATCTTCGGGATGAGGTACCGTGCAGTCTTCATTCCTCTCCTGAGACTTCATCCAGGAAAGATCTCTACGGTCACCACCGGAAACTGCCCTTGAGGGCAAAGAGTACTTGGAGCAATATAAAGCATCAATTAGACGAGTTGAGTCGTAGCCGTTAACCTGTAAAAATCATTGAAAATAGAAGCTCGTCATATGTTTTCCCAAAAAAATTGAATATGAGATTTTTAAGTTACTGCGCTGGATATAGTCCTTTATAAAGCTACGAACTGTTATGACCCCTTAAACTTATAAATTTTAGCAGCCTGGGAAAATGTGGCTGCTTATCATCACTGACTATAAAAACTCCTAGGCTCCTTATCTAGAATTAAATACCCTTGTCCCCCAAACCGGACGCTCTCTCTGTCTCTCTCAATTAGCTCTAAATGGAGAGACCACCTCAAATCTTCAATCCAGAAAATTTGATGCATTAACCGGAGAATGAGAAATCATAAGCACAAGAAATACACGAAGACTTACTGAAAGTAGGCCAGAGGAAACTTCAATGAGCAAACTAATGCATTTCGTGCAGTTCAACAGAAGAATTTTTTTTGCAGTTAGACACTAATGTTTTGAAATTTGATGTAGTTTTAATACAACTGACCTTTATTGCCACTCCTAAAGCTTGAAATACGTGCATGACAATTTCAGGCATTTCCTCACCTGAAAAATTACACAGAATATAGTAAAACAGGGTAAGTTCCTCCTTCATTTTAAGTGGAGAAGATAAACTCAAGGAAAGATTAGCAACCCACCAGGCTTCCCTATCATGTCTGAGACTTCCTTGATAGTTAAACCTTGCTCGCCAGCCCTTTTAATGGAACTATAGATGGCTCTAAGTAAATCAGGTTTGAGGTAAGTTACTTGCTCACCCTCAGAGGGTGTCAACATCAAACATCTGGCATACCGTGTCATAGCATCCCAAGATGACTCGTCACTTTTCCTGATCATGGGGACTACATTGGGAAGTTCTTGAACTCCCTTACGTCCAGGATGAAACCAAATATTCTTGAACTGATCTGTAACAGCCTTGTTATCAGTTTCCTGAGGCAAGCAACTTTCATCAGCTAAGAGATCATCCTCGAGCAATACCAGGACATTATCTCCTGAAATGGATGCAGGTTCCACCAGAACCCTAATCCCTGGAAAACCCTTCTCTCGTCGGTTTTCGAGAACATCTGCTGCTATAGATTTTGGTCTCTTAGCCTTTCCACGGTCCGGAAATTCATCGCCTGCATACTTACGTTTCAAGCTTCTGGAGTCTTCAGCCTCTCCAACCCCTTCTTCAGGCACGCTTAGTGAAATATTCAATTTTCCTGAAGAAACTAAACCAAACAAATGGAAGAGTTCTCCGCATTGTAGATCACGGTCAAGATAAGCCTGCCCTTGGATAATATCTTTTTCTTTTTGCTGAAGCCATCTGGAAAATTTAGCTGCTTGCTGTCCAGTACCAGGGGGGAACTGTGACTTTAATATATTCTCTAAGAATGTGTGAGAAAGTAAAGGTTGATCTCCATTACGCAAAATCTCCCAAAAGAAACAAAAAATCAGTTCAAGTTTGTGTATACAGATGCAAACAAAGAAGTGTAATAGCAAGAGACACTAAAAGGAAGCTACTGAAGCAGATCTGAGGGAACTTGGCATGTCAAAGGAAAGCTAGTCAATAAAATTTGTTAGGTGGCTCTAGGTCGGTGCTTGGACTGATCATGGGTATGTGGCCTACCCAAGTCTGTGAGGCTTGCAGGTAAATTAGGCGGGCTTTTTCTATGTAAATTTTCTGTAGTGAGTTGGCTTGGATAACAGGTTCAGGCTTGATGTACCCATTTCATCAGGTTGATAATACGATTGGAGGTTCATGATCAATTCACCTCTAAAAAAATCACCAAAATAGGAACTCTTCTAGGGATAACATAAGTACATACAATCAAGCAATCAGGTGAAGTTGTGTGTAGAAGTTCTACTCAAGATATATCATTGGTCATGAATCCATTTCTGATAAGTACAATGTTGTGAAAAGTACAAGCGGAGGCATATTCTTGGAAAACATAAGCAGCTCACATGAAATAATGAAAAAGGAGACTTCCAACAGTTGAAAGTGAAATCACCATTAGCACAGTACGAAGAGAAAATACAAATAGAAGAATTATGGGCTGAAACATATATAGATGGATTCAGAATCATTTTAGTCAGCATGTATAAATAGTTCGTTCCAACTAGTAGAAACAGCTTCATGTCCAATCTTTAGCTGCAGTTTCATTTACATACCCAGGACATCATTTAACAGACTACGGAGAAAAAGAAGAGTTCAATTACCATGAATTTCTTCTCACTCAGGTAACTAAATGCTGCAAAGAGCTCATCATTTGAAAATTGACGTAGGAGTTCTGCACTCTGATTGAGCTCATTATCTTCTCTCAGGGGGCTTAACAGGACAAGTTTAAGTACCTCCACAGCATTAGAAAGAGCCACGGATCTATGAACTTTTCTGCTGATACTCCTATGATTCGATAGCTTGGCATGCTTCTTATGAATATGACAGGAGTTTGATTGGTCTATGGAATCCTTACACCGTCCCAAAGTATAGGGATTAACATCTTCATCGCAGTTGTCTGAAAGGACCAAATCAGATGGCAGGGAATCCTGCAGAATAATTCAGAAAAGCTCAATGTCATTATAGAATATACAGTACACTGTATGAGTTATGGCATTATGATTGAGATGCAACTTATTAAAAGAGTCATTGGTTACATTTTCTTTGTTGTTTATACATTCATCATGGTGTTCCTTCAATGTGGCTCCACGCTTATACTGGAGGACCTTCTCAAGTGCTGCCTTTATTGTTTTGTCATCAAAGTTGTCCCACTCTCCATTCTGAGAACCCACCACTGAGGCGTTTTCAGTATTATTAGATAAACCTATATTAAGGCCTTCCTTTGATAAATCTTTCATCACAAATTTGCTGTTGTTGTTATGCAAGCCCTCCTGATTTTCTTCAAGGTGCTCTAGAAACTGTTTGCTTAGTATGTTGCAGAGACCCATTAGGCTTTTTCTGAACATAAAGTTTTTTTTTAGCGAGGAAATTCTTCTTCTGCAGCATTTTGCGGGTGCTGGTAGATCAGGGACTTGATTCCAATCTACACGTTGAAACTTTGCACCTTTTGCTGCACGGATCGTTGCATACTGGATTACCAACTTCCTGAGAAAGATTAAGTGATGGTCAATAGCCAAAACATCATGGACATCATGCGATAGCATAAATTAGACTCATGCGTCTTCCTTGGAGAAAAAGAAACAGAAGTATTGTAGCTTGGAGTTGACAGGGCAGACCGATGTAAGAACCCTTAACTTATTAAGATTGTGTAAACATTACATACCTGTCCGCTTCATCTGTCCATGTAAACCTTCTTCGAAACGTGGGGTTCATATCTGAAGAGGCATTCCTTTTAATGGACGCATTACACACTTTGTTTTCTTGAGGTTCAGACTCTTCAATATCTGCTGGAAGATCTGCTGCTTTGTCATAAATCTGCAAATTACTGTCGTGCAGTCTGGAAGAAGCTATTGATACAGCTTCTCCTTCCCCGAATTGTTCAAGTCTATCTAGCTGTCTGGCAGGACTATGTCTCCTCATACATCCTCCTATATCAAGTTCTGTGCTCTCCCGTGATATAGCTTCTTGAGATCTCTTTCTTATGTGAGTTACTGGAGCATCTGTTTCTTCTACTCTAGTCACCTGATCAGTAAGAATGCCACCTTGATCCTTATGGTGCTCTTTTTCAGACTCCCGATAACAAACTTTTATTGCCTACAAGTAGTCATGAGAACATATATCAGTTATCCCAAATGACAACAGAAAGAAGTTGATATGGAACACATATATGAGGTGAATGCTTTAAAATTCATTCCGTAGTTACCCCTAAAAAATAGGATTCATTAACTTCTGTTACTTATTAAGTCTAACCTGCTGTAAGGTTGACTTTGCACGGACCATTTTACCAAGAGGGGACCCATCAGCTTGTGTGGCTTCTGGTATGGGAGTTTGAGGATCTGGACACATGGGTTCCCGAGTCTTGACCAGGCCTCGTTTTGGCTGTTTGAAGGACCTGAATTTTTTTTGAAGTTCCGCAGAGATACTTTCAATGGATATGGAGGGATGCAAGACTACCTCGGCACTACGACGACAGTTAGGACCATCATTCGTATGTACACATTTGCAGTGCCCTTGTTGCTCAAGCTTCTTTAGAATTTTGTCCATGGTTTTCCTGCACATAGTTATACCCTTTTCCTTCTCAAGATTTACAAGCCAACCATAAAGCTCATGTTTAAAAATA
Organism: Melaleuca alternifolia; assembly: GCA_019926035.1. NCBI lineage: Eukaryota > Viridiplantae > Streptophyta > Magnoliopsida > Myrtales > Myrtaceae > Melaleuca > Melaleuca alternifolia. The sequence goes on along the minus strand of JAGKPW010000119.1, from coordinate 687,121 downwards.
AACTTCTCATCCTGCAGAAAATAAAGAAGCAAGCAATAATTCTTCAGCACCGAAACTTGTAGCTAATTCAGCAACATTTTCTACCTCCAGAGTTGCTACAAAATTATCCAGGTACCTGGAGGCGATCCAATATCTTCTGTCGTCTTCGAATTTCATTGGTAGTTAATGATGTAACTGGTGTAGACCGAGCTACCTGAACAGCATTTGCTTTCGTCTGTGTATGTCCAGGATAACTATCTTCACCAGGAATCCAATTCATTTGCTCAAGATGCGACTCTTCTGGGTTAAACAGGACACTCTCCTCAGCAGCACTATTACCTTGGGGAGTTGAAGAATCACTCAAGGTCACTCCTCCCATTTCAGAGAAGTGAAAATTAGAAGCTTGGTTGTCAACCTGGACTGGGAGATGCGGGCTTTTACTTGGAAGTCTGACCAACTGTGTAAGATCAAGATTACCAAGGACCCGATATCGATAGGCAACTGCTTTGGAATTACTTCCTTCCTCCCTAACAACCCCTACTTTCTCCCTGTCCATCCCAAGCCTCTCGTAGTTTTTCGAGAACCAACGCGAAAGTCTAGTTCCAAGCCTTTTCTGAACCTGTGAAATGTTCAGGGGAATGGCAGGTAAGTGTACAAATGTCATGGATCAAATTAAAAAATATGGGTGAGCATCAAGTATGATTTAATGTATAATCCAAAACTGAGGCCAAAGATTCTCTTGTTGTTCATCTTTCTTCGGAAAAAAATTACTCAGGCCAGTAATGTCTTAGAAACCATGTTGCATAACCAATTTCTCATTCTATCAGGACTGTTGATTAGTGCTCCTTTACTTGCATATATATAACTCTCTACATCCATACTAAGACCAAAGTCTCATTCATTTATAAGTGGAGCTTCGACAGCATTATGTTCATTTATTAATTCCATACCAATTTTGGCTCCGTTAATAATATCGACCCAAGTATCAATTACTCAATCTTTGCATTCAACTACAGTGGTTACTATTGAAATAATTTCAGTTGAAAACCGTAGCACTTATATCTATATTAGTAAAGCGGATACCTACTACAGACCAAGCAACTACGAAGGAGTATGAAGACAGAATTGTAATTACTTCATAAATTGGAATTATTAGTGAATTTCTAGTCGAATACATCTTCAATTAGTAGGGCAGCTTGCTTTCTTGGTATGCCTTGAAAAGATTACTTGCATCCGGTGTAATTACTTGACTTGGATAGACTGAGTAAAAAAGAAATGGCAAAAGCTATTAGAAGTCCTAAAAATTGTCCGGGAAGTACAATCATGTACAAAACTTTCAAAGAGTGTTAATCAATCCTAAAATTTGTTCAAAAATTGAATCAAATACTTCCATTTCCTCCATCAATTTTGGACTAAAAGGAAAAATTTGACATGGAGGTTTTTAATTTTTTTAGCAGACAAATGGCGCTGGTATGGCCCACATATAAAAAGGCAAAATTACTAAAAATCTAAAAATTCTGAGGAAAAATAAAAGTTGGTGGCATCGGGTAGAGAATTAGGGACAACGATGCCCATGTCGAGGGAAATGGATCCCCTTGTACCCAAAGCCATAGCCTTCCGATCAAGATCAGACGTCTGTGGCTTTAAAAAAAAAAGAAAACAAAAAAAATCCCCCTATTAATGGGGGCCGTCTAGATCTGAATCGGATGGCCCTCAAGGCCTCCCCCATCAAGTCACCTGCCTTCGTGGCAAGTGGTCCAAATCCCATACCAAGTACCCACCCATCCAATATGTTGTTTGTTTCTAATAATTATTTTCAGCTTTTTTATCTTTTATTTTTCTTTTTGAAAAAAGTAACCTTCTCTCCAATGTGGCACCGAGCGGGCATCATATGTTGGAAACGAATCCCCCAGCCATTTGATTTGAATCGGACGGCTGGGAAAAAAAACAATTTCGAATTTTTTTTTTTGGGAAAAACGAGAGTTGTTGGATGTTAATCGGACGGCCCCACTATGTCAGGGGGAATCCTCTAACCTGAGGTCAAGGGATTCGGATCCTGCCCAAAAACTTAGAATTTGCCACATTGATATTTTCTATCACGCAAATTGGATAAATATAAGAAAAAAATATCATTTTTTTTTGGAAAAAGAGAGCCCGATGTTAATTGGACGGTCCCCTCTATGTCAGGGGATCCGAATCCTGCCCAAAAACTTAGAATTTTCCACATTGATATTTTCTATCACTCAAATTGAATAATATAAGAAAAATATTTTGATTGTACTAAGTGGACAAATTTTACAATTTGATTACGCCATTTGAATTATGACTCAATTATACTTTAGTGACAAGTTTTAAAAGTCTATTACAACAAGAAAGAACCATACTCTACGTGACATAGATTTAAGAAGTATATGCAAGAAAATTAGTTAAAGTACTAGGCATGTTGCAGACAGATACATAAGTAGAAGAATGAACTTGCCTCCATCGAAGTCACACCTTTAGACCCAGAATCAGCAACCATCTGGTATATTTGCTGTTGTACAGGAAGCTCCATGATTATCTCATTGTGATGATTTTTCCTTCCCCATATTACTTGCTGCTCATTATCAATGTCTTCGGCTCCAGATACAAAGGCATTTGGAGAAAAGTTCTTCATCAGTCGCAAGCAGTTTTTCTCCTGTCAAACAGAAATATCTTAAGGCACTGATGAAGATACACTTAATCTTGTTGGTGTTTGCGTCTGAAATAATTTAGATGATGAGATTTCCAGTTATCCACCTGTTAGTGTTGGCAAGCTAATTGACAGGCTCAAAAGAGAAGTATCAAGCAAAAAAGATTGACGTCTGAACATTGGTTTTTTGCTTATTGAAATCTCTTCTTTGAGATGAAGCTCAAAACACGAGATTTACAATGATAATACTGATTCGAGCATCAGAGGACTTCGTTCAGATGATAAATTATACGCAAAATACTTCTGAGGTGACGACAATACAGGCATCAGTCTCCTTAAAGCATTACTGGAGTCTTAAGGTATGCCGCACTCAAACAGGTGAACGGAAATCATGTGACTCGATGCTTTTTACACTTGCCTTGTTTCCAACTCTAGTAGCGTGTTCCTTCACGAAGCCCACATCTTCCAACGTCCGACGAATCTGAACCCATATTGTCATCCAGGAAGAGATTTGTTATTCGGTAGAGGAGAATCTGTTTAAAGAGAGAGTTGGCAAACTGAGTGCAAAACTGCTCGTAAAAATGTCAATAACTCACAATCGTCCAGGCTTTGTGTGTTGAAGATGATCCAACAAAGCCAAGTTCCTTCTTAATATCCTTTACACCAAGGACCTAGAAGAAAGCAATGGCTAACCAAATCAATATGTGGCAGTGCAAACGCCAGTGTAACGCAACTTGCTCAGCTGACTCAACCTTTGTTAACCTGGCTAACATACCCTGCCGTCGGCTTTTTCGAGTCTATCGCAAACTAGTTTCATTGCAAGTAGATGATCCTTTACGAGCACCTCCTCCTCAACACCTTCACCAGCAAAACCGTCTTCGCCAGTAAAATTCCCATCAATACTTGCGGGAACGTCCAATCTCTTTTCTCGTCTCGACACCTCAAACTTTTGTTGAGACCCTAGATGCTTTGCATATCGAGACATAAATACTAAGTTAGTAGATACCACTTTGCAAGAGTCCCCTGGATGGCAAGCTTTTCCCATTCTGATGATCGCCGGTTGCCGCATGATCAAATTTCGAGTCTCGAGGGATTTCAGTTCATAGGCGAAGTTGTTAGCCTCGATTCCAAGTCTTTTAGAAAGTTCGCTCTGCGCGATTCCGTCCGTTCTGCAGATACACGGTTAATGCGTTATCATCTCAATCCACAGCTTTTCACTATCTACCTGATTAATAAAGGTTTTTGAACAAACTAGCAAGGAACCGTGAATTATCGATAGTCAAGTGACACGATTCCATCTTAAATCAAGATAAGGCCTCATTGCTATCACGGAACTTCTCAATTTTCAAGGTTTAGACAGTGATTATGATGCAATGAGATGCTGTGATTGAGGTCTTTCATCAAACAATCTCATCGAGCTTGGCCATGAAAAATTCACAGGAAAAAAAAAAGGGAACCGATCTTTGCGCTGTTCAGCCGAAACTTCGCCTCGTTGCGCATTTATACTCCCATTGTCTCTACGAAATTTGTACCTAGAAGGTGCTCAATCTAAAGCAAGAAAAGACGCAGAATCAGAGTGAACCTTGCGAGGGCAAGGAGCTCAAGAGCTTTCCGCTGAGACTCTGAGACCATCGAGTCCGTGAGGCAATCGTCGTAGAGACCAAGGAAGCAGTCTCTGAGACCATCGCTGCCTACGATCTTCAAATCCAACTCCTCCGCAGCGTCGACGCGCCTGATCGACCAATCGGCAGGAGAGCAGAACACGTCCTTATCGCCTCTACGATATCGGAACCGGAGCTCGGGAACATTGAGGAGATGGAGCCACAGGGCGCTCTTGAGCCCCGGCTCGAGCTCGAGGCCGGCGGAGGTGAGAGCCGGCCGGAGCTCGTTCCAGAGAGAGGCGAGGGCGACGCCGCTCTTGCCGTGCCTGCAGATCTCCCCGAGAGCCGACGACACGATCGAGTCCATGGGGGCGCGCGCGAGCAAGAGCGAGAGAGAGGGAGAGACGACGACGATGACGACGACCGTTGGGCCGTGGCGGAGGGGAAGGCGTGATTTTGGCGGGAACGCGGGGGAGCGGAAGGGTGGAAGCGAAGAGGCGATTGGAGGAAGGAGAGAGGTCGAGGGATCGAAACTCCAGGAAGCAAAGAGCTTTTACCTTTCCCTTCCTTCTCTTCTCCTTTCTTTTGATGTTGTTGATTCTTTGGTGATTCTCTACTTATAGAGAGCGAATTACATCTTTCCCCTTCCCCCGACGAAAGTAAAAAGTCGGTCCTTTGTATTTTCAAAAATTTATCACAATGATGAAAAATATCTTTATCTTTTGATAATTATTACGTTAATTATAATCGCTTCAATTAATTTTCAAAAAAAATCAAGTAATTTTAACTTTATTAATCTATGAAAAAATTAATTTATGACGTAGTTTAAGGCTAGCTAGGCGTATGAATCTCTCGGTATTTTAGATGTTACTCTTCGTGCGTCTGTTTTGCTTTGATTAAAAAAAGAAAAACAAAGGAAAGAAAGAAAAGAAAACTGAGAAAAATCGGAATGAATGAGAGTGACAAGTAAGGGCGCGCATGGCAACGTTTCTGTTCCAGGGAACAATTTTTAAACAGAAACACAAAAAAGTGTTTCTGTTCCAGGGAACAATTTTTGAACAAAAAAACGCGTTTGGTAACTGCATAAAATTTGTGTTTCTGAAATAGAAAAAGAATAGAAACACGTTTGGTAACTGCACAAAATTTATGTTCCAGAAATAGAATAAGAACAGAAACACGTTTGGTAACTGTAAAAAACATTAATTCCAAATTTTTCTGCACAATAAGAAAAAAAATTTCTAACACTCTCGGACGTACTTCAGAGATAAAAGCGATACATATGTCAAAGCACAATAACTGTTGTATCTTTTTCTAATTTTTTTTTCTTGGTTATTGGAGATTTGTTTTATTTTGCATATACACATAATTGATCGATCCAATTGTTTTTATCGACATGGTATTATCAAATTAATCACGCTGCACCATTTTAGTGACACGATGATCGATGAATTTCTAAAATTATAATTGAAAAAAATTGTTATCTCGATGCGTGACTTTATTATATATGGACTTACGTCTTAATACTGTTAAAAAAATTTGGGAGTCTACGTGGGACTCGGACTAATTGTGATTTTTCTCAGCAATCATTGCCATCAGCTTCTTCCAACATGAAAAATGAAGCAGAGAACCCTGCCGCTGCCGTTCTTCTGTCTTGATCTGCAGCCATAGCACTTGTCTCCGATTCCATGGTGGCATCCCTCTTTGGCCATCACGACCCTCCTTCCCCCGGAGACAATCCAATGGTCCAACACATTCCAAGTGTATGTAACGATGAATGAGCGAATCCACAACATAGACATTGGTACTAAGTAGGAAAGATACCAATCCAAAGTTTTACTGTCACAGTTGGTGTATTCTCTACCCAAAAAAAAAAACATTACAATAATAATACTACAATAATAAAGTAATATAGTTCATTGTTCAACTTCATTACATAACATTGATAAGTGAACTTAAAAATAATATTACAAAAGTCAGAAACACAATCATGAAATCTGAGGCATATTATGATCCATTGCCATTTTATTTGCAATACTTATCCTAAGCATGTTCATCCCAGCATCCTCCTCATGCGATATATCATCTGCAACCTCCCCTTCTATGGGTCCGAATGGATACTCCGGGTCTCCATATATGGAAAAGTTTTTATCCAACCTATCTTGATCACGAATGTAATTATGGAGAGCACAACATGCAATTACAATAAGTGATTGCTTCTTAATTGTAAATGGAGGCATATGTCTCAAAATGGTGAAGCGATTCTTTAATGCCCCAAATGACCTCTCAATAACATTTCTTAATGAAGAATGCTTATAGTTGAACAATTCTCTTGATGTTCTTGCCCTTCTCCCAGTCCCTCTATACTCGCTAAGATGATACCGATTACCTTTAAATGGAGTTAAAAATCCCGGAAGTGCCGCATAACCAGAATCTACCACGTAGTATTTCCCTATAACATATATATATTAATATGTTGTGATATTCAACCATAATATAAACATAAAGAAAGTTTGAGTAAATACCCGGGGGTGGTCGGGGAAATTGCAGTTGAGGAGTTTCGAGTGCTGCCGAAAGCACTCGACAATCGTTGGCAGATCCTTCCCATCCAGCATACACGAAAGTAAATTTCATATCAAATGAGCAAACACACAGCACGTTCTGGGTAGTAATCCCTTTCCTACCTCTATATGGAATCTGCTCAGACGCAGGGACGACAGCATTTATATGGGTGCCATCCATAGCACCTACACAGCCCTGTTAATTTATGACCAATCTAATGTTATATAATATTATCAACTTTATGTATTTGACGGTATAAAAATCAATATAAAAATCATACCTTGAAGTAGCGTTTATGACTAGGGTCCATAAGAATTTCTTGTGGGATGACATCAAAGGAAGGTGGTTTGATAATCTCTTTTGAAAGTTTGATAATTGCTTTCAACACTTTGTTGAAAAACTTGCTGATCGTTTTCTCCCGAATGTTGAAATCTCTCACATAAATCTCTATTTGAGTTGTTGTGAGTAACAAAGATAAGAATATCCCAATTTGTTCATCTACTCGAACAAATCGACTATCTTTCAACCAACCTCTTACCTTCAGTAAATCACATAAGTTCTTAAATACATGTTTTTCCATCCTAAAGGCTTCGTATATCCTATCTACATGTCCATGAAGAATCTCCATCATCCATTCGGGTCCTGATAGTATACTGTCTCTAATAGGTTCTCTCGTATGAATAGACGTGTCCATCGCAACTATGCAAAACCACGACATCAGTACGTCAACATCAGTAGCATCCAAGAATTGGTCAACTGGTTCTATCTGCTCATTAGACACAAAATTTGATCCTCCTTCCATAGTGCCTAATAACAATCACAAAAATATAATAACATCAATATTGATTTTGAAAATATATCCAATAACAATCAATAACATAAGTCATAGAGTCTCAATATAAGATGCCATTACATATAAAGAGGTTGAAGAAGTCTCAATATAAGATGCCATAACATAAAATAAGTTATACAGTCTAATGAAACTCAATGCAACTCATAATGTATTTCCAAGCTGTGACTAAAGAGATTGAAGAAGTCCATATCGCCATTCAGGTGGGGTTCTAATGAAAGCCTCCCTCCATGAGGCACTACCGCATGCTCGTTCCACTGCTTTAATGTAAAGGGCTTGATCAATCTCCTGCATACTAACTAGAACATCAATCACAACAGATATTGAGAATGGGTCGACAAGTTGTGGTGTAACCCCCGAGGTCGCAGAGGCGCTACAAGATTGACTTGCCCTAACTTTTAAAAGATCTTGTATGGCTTTGCAAGTGTCAGCAATACATGATTGGTTACTCGCCCTTCTCCTCTTAGTATTTGGAGTCCTATCCAACCTGTGCTTTCCATAAACTGAAGTTGGAGCACTGTCTGATGTGAAGACTCTCTCATCAATGTGGTGTTCGCTAAAGTCCTCTCTATTGTCACCACCATTGTCACCATCTGCATTGCCACCACCATTGTCACCACCTACATTGTCATCACCATTGTCATCTTCCTCCGACTCTAGCAAATCTTCAGCATCAGCATTTCCTATGGCGTGCTCCCCAGTAGCATATGTACCACCAAATACAATACATAGCTCGGCATACTGAGGAAATCCATTCTTCTTGAATTTTGCCCACTCGACATTATCCTACATTTTCCACAGTAATGGCATTTCAGCAATATGAAGATTTACATATGTTAACGACATTTTATATTTACATCTATAATAACAACAAAATTACCAAAAAGTAAAAAAAGTTACCTTGATGTGAGATTCCCATATACTTGGATCGTCGACAACAACTCTTTTATTCACATTATCCCAACCAAATCCAGACTGAGAAATGAGCTTCTGAAAACTGCCATATTGTTTTCTCAGTTTGTTTACCTTGTTCCTCAACTGTACTATGCTATATTGGAATCCTGTCTGTTTAATGAATTCAGTCTGTATATTCCTCCACCCCGCTTTGTTGTAAGTAGAAGAGGTCCGATTGCCCTTTTTGACCTCATCCACCATCAAACCAATCAATAGGTTGGTTGCAGACTCGGTCCACCTTGCACTGAATGCCTGTCCCTCAGATGCCATTTAATCTTTTACCGGTTGAGCATCACATGAGTTATGAGTTAAATTAATAACACAATACTATAAGAACTACACGCCACTACCAATGACTATCAATGGTTAATGAAATAGAATGCTCAAAATGAAATAAAGAGCATTGTGACAAACCTACCAAATTTTGGAGATGCGCAATATTTTGGAAATACCAACGTCAATGGAACTGCGCAAGTAGAAAAAAGAATGTCAACCGAACAAGTAGAATGCACACTATGAGATAAAGATGCAATTAAGTGTTTTCACTGAGGGTATTCAATCTTGCAAACAACTCAGTATATGAATTCTCATATTTCTAATTCATTCTTTAAGTTTGGCCGAATGGTTCTTGCTGTTCAATTGCTGATTTAGCCTTATTTCAACTATTTGCTCTTTGACAGACTAAAGCACAACACTGAGAGAGATACAAATCAGGAAAGCAGTGACCTGAAACGTCAAAACATCCAGCAAAATACAGAACAATGACTCTGAGCAATTTTGTCAAGAGCACTACTAGAGTTACAAATAGTGTCACTAAAGATTTCCAGGTTAGTGGTGTTCGCAACTTCCACGACCTTGGACAAAGACAACACAAATGACCCAATGAAGAGGAAGACAAAGACAACACCTGAATTCAACCTGTGATGTAGATTATGCCCTTGATGGGAAGACCCAGAAAAATTGTATTGGGTCATAATCTCAGTAACTAATAAATCTTCATGTTGTTCAAAAAACAATCATTGATTTTCTCCCAAGTTGTTGTGGGCCAACCAATTTCAATTGTGAACACTGTGAAATCCCATTTAAATTGAGTGAGATGGTGTTTTCTCGAATTATGTTGATCATCAATCATAAGCTTTCTAGACCGAAGACGCCGACTAATTACTTTTGATGCCTTCATTACCACAAAGATAATGGGCAATGAATTGGAAAACTTTTGAGGTAACATTCAAGCTTACATTCGAAATGAGAGATGAGTTGTTGCTAGTTTGGTGTGACAACATAAGTCGGCTTCACTAAATGAGGTCAATTTTCTTACAGTAGATCTAATCAAACTCAAGAAGTTAATGGAATTATGCGACTCTAATAACACATTGTTTATCAGTCATAATAAGGACAAGATCAAGATGTTAATGAGATAATCCGAATCTGATAACACATTGTTTATTTTCAGTTGTATATATACACAGTCCAAACATCCAGCATTCAGCAGAAAGACCAGACAACGCCAAAACTTTAAAAATTTTAAAAATCCTCTCTGCCGAAACCGACCTAGCAAAATCAGACCCAGCAAAATCCCTCGTTCCCGAAACGAGGCCGTCGCTGTTACCAGGTGCGATGGAGAAGGCCGTCGCGCAACAGACCTAGCAAAATCAGACCTCGATCTCGCCCTCTACAACTCCACACAGACCTCATCTCGCCCCTCGATCGGGATCATCCGCCGGGCGACCTCCTATCTACTAGATCTAAGGTCGAGCAAAAGAGAGGAAACGAAGTTCGGAGTTCAGATGGAGGAAGGAGCTTACCTGCCCTAAATCAGATTGTGAAGCGCAAACAGAACCTCTGGCGCGATGGAGCTCTGACTCAGACTTGCCCAGAAGGTAGCTTCAGCGACAGAGTAAAGCCGATCAGAAGAGAAGAAACGAAGTCGGAGTTTGGACGGAGCGGCAAACTCGGAGTGTGAAGCGTTGAGAAGGAAGATGAATCTAGGGCTTGGAGCGTGTAAGGCTTGGGGCGTGTAATGGAGGCAGAGAGTGTAATGGAGGCAGAGATCGTGTAATCTAGGGTTGTTCTTTTGTTCTTTTCTTTATTCCAAGTTTCTGTTCTTTTGTTTCTTTGAAAAGTGTTCCATGGAACAAAAAACAAGTTTTTCTTGTTTCTTTTTTTTTGTTCCAAATGTGTTCTAAGGAACAAAAAAACACAATTTTTGTTCCCAGGAATAAATGTGTAAACAAACGTGTTTCTGTTCTTTTTTTGTTCTAGGGAACAAAAAAACAGAAACAGACCTGTTTTTAAACACAAACAAACAGGCCCTAATTTACCTGGCTACAGAAGGGCAAGATGGGAAATTAGACCCTTTGGGGGACGAGGGAGGGAAGTGGGGTTGCCCAGCGAAAACCTAATTGGCCGCCACTGGGGGGAAGTATAAATAGGGAACGCCGTCCCCTCCCTGTTTCACCTTCGAGCTCCACGGCGCAGATCCGAGGAGTTTGGGAGAAAACCCTACATCGCCTCTTCGCCTCCTTTCTACCTGCTCTCTCCCTCTCTCTTTCGACTTGCATTGCTTCCTCCTCGTCTTCACTATCAGGTTGTTGCCTCTCTCTCTCTCTCTCTCTCTCTCTCTCTGAGCCTAATGTCCGGGCTTTTGATTTGACGGCTGCTGCAACTGTTGGATATCTCGGCGGGCTCGATGGGTTTGTCTATAATGGGTTGATTCACTTTTATGTCGGGGGACTCTGTGTCGGATCTGAGGCTGCTGGCTCTGCTCTTGCTGCGCCTGTTTCGCGGTCCTTTCTTTTGTTGAGGTCGTTTTGGTGCTTCTGTTTCTGGGTTCTCTGTAGTTGTAAGATGGATCGTCGGAAGGAGATTAATGGCGTTGTTTGCTGAAAGTTTTTAGATCGTCCGCGTTCTTCGGTTCTTGTCATTGTTTATATGGCAACGCTGCAAAATACATGCGTATCTGATTCGATGGCACGCTTTAATTTGAACTTTTGTTGTTGTAACTTGATGTCGGCTTTTAGCTTTGCCAATGCAGACCTATTCGAAAGCTTGTTTTTCTCGGTCGTTATTTTGAAGTCTTTCTTGTACAGCGAATGAGAGTTTTCATGTGTGGTATTTTCACTGATGCTATGCTCATTGATGTGGAGTTGAAGTTATTCTTCGACTGCCAATAGTATTTTTTGGTGGTTTGTTCACTGCTTCTATGCTCATTATTGTGAGGCTAGTGTTAGTTGGATAATGATTTGATCAAACCGTGTTTACCTTCTCAAGCTGTTTGCTCTGCAAAGACCTGCTTCTTCTGCCCTACGGTTTGCGTTTGTTTTTCTTTCCTTCTTGATGTTTACACGATAGTCTTTATAGTGTGTACTTTTAATCATATCCTTTAGACTTCCTTTGTCTTCTGTAACTCTGGAGAAGTGGGCACTAAGGTTTCTGGTGCTCTAGGAGTCTTTCCTAATGTATCAGATAGCCAGCTGCCCTTTACAGTTCTTCTTCGGAAATTAAAACAGAATTTAATGCTTGTTGACCAGTCCTAGTGGTCTGCAAGTTTGGCTTTTCTGTAACATTTTTCTGCATCAGAAACAATGTCTCTATTGCAGATAGGTCTCTCTCTGTCTCTGTCTCTCTCTCTCTCTCTCTCTCTCTCTCTCTCTCTCTCTCTCTTGCGTGCGCACCCATGTGTCCATGCAGACACACACTTGATATCTTGATACTAAACATACCTCCTTTTCTATCCAGTATGGCAGGACTGGCAGCCGAAGGTTCGCAATTTGATCCGCGTCAGTATGATGCGAAGATGAGTGAATTGTAAGTAGTTTACTTTTGTTTTGTAGCTCTGGTATTATATCTCTTTTGAGTATGTACCAAATATAGTTGTTCCTGGCTCAAAGGAGATGACATTATAATTTCTTGATGATTGTAGGTCTACTGATGGAGGAGAGTTCTTTACCTCTTATGATGAAGTTCATGATAGTTTTGATGCAATGGGTTTGCAGGAAAACCTTTTGAGAGGCATTTATGCTTATGGTACCTTCCGGGATCTTTTTTTCCTGTTTTACAGTTTGCCTCCTATGTGATGCTGCCAATTAAAAAGAACTGTTATAGTTGGGGACGTCCCAAGTTCCAGTTTTATCGGATAGCTCGTCTACTATTTGAAAACATACTTACATACAAACATGCAGATGTGCAGTGCAAATGCCTAAATTCTATAATTTAGTTTAAGTAGGTTTTAATTCTATAATCTAGTTTAAATTGGGTGGAAACCTACTTGCTATCTAGTTAGACATCATCAATTGAAAGTTGTAGTAAATGCTACTCAATCTTATTTGAAGGTTTTGAGAAGCCTTCTGCAATCCAGCAAAGAGGAATTGTTCCTTTCTGCAAGGGTCTTGATGTGATTCAGCAGGCTCAATCTGGAACTGGGAAGACGGCAACTTTCTGCTCTGGAATCTTGCAGCAACTTGATTATGGTCTAGTCCAGTGCCAGGCCTTGGTCTTGGCACCAACCAGGGAACTGGCACAACAAATTGAAAAGGTCATGCGGGCCCTTGGTGATTATCTCGGTGTGAAGGTTCATGCTTGTGTGGGTGGAACAAGCGTTCGTGAGGATCAACGCATTCTTCAAAGTGGTGTTCATGTTGTTGTTGGCACCCCTGGTCGTGTTTTTGACATGTTGCGAAGGCAATCATTGCGTCCGGACTACATCAAGATGTTCGTGTTGGATGAGGCTGATGAGATGCTTTCACGAGGTTTCAAGGATCAGGTTTCTTTTCTTCCTCGACTCAATATTTTTTGTTGATTTATAATGTTTATTTTATAGCTTGAACAAAATGCATTGAAACTGGGTTTTCCCTGAATTATATGTCCAGATCAAGCAATTTATCTTACTGTGGAAAAAAAGAGAGCATTTTGCATTGAATATTGTAGATGACATTCGATGATATTGTGCAAGAAACAAAATTTTCTATACGAAAATAATAGGTCACTCGGTCGTTGATGCTATAGAAATGTCAGTCATATAATTTCAGGGCAGAAAATTGTGTTATGAAAATGTATTCATGTGCTGGTTGATTTGCTTCTGCTCTCTCTCTCTCACACACGTGCGCGCGCATATGTGTGCACACGACCACACACAACCCCATACCTTTGCTCCCATGACATTGAGGTTGGTGTATTTGAGGCCTCTCTTGTTACTAGTTTACGAATGTGGTGCCTTTTTCTTAGTTTTTGTCAAATCTGTCGAATCATCCCTTGTATCTTAAATTCTAGATGTTCTTATTGTATCATGTGAGCATCAGGTCCCTGTTAACTTTAACTGTTTGGTGTTTGTCTCCTCATGTTAATAAGCCTACTTCAATGGCTGTATCGACTGATGGCATCGTTTCTATCTGCAGATCTATGACATTTTCCAGCTTCTGCCATCTAAGATTCAGGTTGGAGTGTTCTCAGCTACCATGCCACCAGAAGCTCTCGAGATCACGAGGAAGTTTATGAATAAACCTGTGAGGATTTTGGTTAAGCGTGATGAGCTCACCCTCGAGGGTATCAAGCAGTTCCATGTCAATGTTGAGAAAGAAGAATGGAAGCTTGAAACTCTGTGTGATCTCTATGAAACCTTGGCCATCACCCAAAGTGTCATCTTTGTGAACACCAGGCGGAAGGTTGACTGGCTCACTGATAAGATGCGAAGCCGAGACCACACAGTCTCTGCAACTCATGGTGACATGGACCAGAACACCAGGGATATTATCATGCGTGAATTCCGGTCTGGATCTTCTAGGGTTCTTATCACCACTGACCTCCTGGCTCGTGGTATTGATGTGCAGCAGGTCTCGCTCGTTATAAACTATGATTTGCCGACTCAACCGGAAAATTACCTCCATCGTATAGGACGAAGTGGCCGTTTTGGAAGAAAGGGTGTGGCTATTAATTTTGTGACCAGAGATGATGAGAGAATGCTGTTTGATATTCAGAAATTCTACAATGTGGTGATCGAGGAGCTACCGTCCAATGTCGCTGACCTTCTTTGATGAGTTTTTCTTATTGGTTGAGGCAGAGGGGTTTTCTTAATCTCGAGGTGTCAACAGCATTCTGTTTTGGTTCCTCGAAAAGTAGTTTTCCTAGTTATTAATATCCGAACGGGTCTGACAATTAAATGATAATGCTCCTGGTACAATTGCAATACTGCTTCAAGTTTTGTTGTAGGGGGAGGGTTTTGTATTATGTTTGTCATTCAAGGTTATGGACAAAGTCATTAGTTGGTCTAAAGCATGGGCTTTTCGTTCTGGTGGCCGCTTTACTTTTTGACGTCGTATGTGATAGTGGCGATGTGGGCTGGCCTGGCCCTATCTCTCTTTTCTTTTCTCTAGCAGCTCTTGCTTTTTGATTCTTGTCTTCTCTCGTCTAAAGGGTACTTATTCATTACTGTATCACCTTTTTCGAATGTAAGATGACTTAGGATTTAGTGATTTTCAACTTCATGAGTTTTTGCGCGGCTATACAAATTCTTGGACTTGATGTCTGGATGAGGAATCGAAGTGTCGTTCAGGTTTCTGACTGCAGTATCATCATAATCAGTTTTTCTTTGGTCTGAACTATTGTATTATGTATTTACTTCTCTTTAAAAAAATAGGAATCAGATGGAGGGTTTCCCACTTGATCTTGTCGAGCGAATCTGCATCTTGTCCTTTCCAAAGTTTGAAATAAGTCATGATATATCAGTGAATAAGATCAGTAAGCAATTGACGATGGACAATGACATGTCCTCGGTGATTAGGTGCCGATACCTATTGTAAGTTGATGTTCTTTCTCAAGTAAAGGCTATAACACAGAAGTGTTGATACGAGATCAAACTTAGAAACCCACGATCCAGGGTCGTTTATACCTTGTGATGACCTACTTATCATCGTTATTTGAGGAAGATTGTGTCGATTTCCAAACTCAGAGGGAGTTGAGAAGCATGGGATCGTTCTCAATTGTTAGATCTTTGATCTCAGCCTTACAGTGGAATTGTGTAGTCTCTTTTCCTTTTGCCGAATTATTCTTTTGGACTTTACGACAAGCTCTCTTGATGAGGAGTTGTTGATTCAGCTGACAGCACTCATCACCACCATCATGTTCAAATCCACAGGAGCCTTTCGGCTCAACTACCATGCCTTTCTTTTATGCCTTTTGGACCCACCCTTTCGTCAAAATCAAGATGATTGAAGGCTTATTAGTTATTACCCCATGTCCTGAACGAACAAAATTTCACCAAAAACCTACCAATGGATCCCAACCACACGCTGCAAAAATATCTCCAGGACCCTGACCATCCGATCGGTTCGTGATCAGTCTAAAGGAATCTGAAAATCCACATCCAAATTGCTAGAAATTTGCGATTGTCTCGATCCGTCATTAGCGAAAGCGATCAAGTCCAATCATTTTGTGTTCGCTAATCGTTTCCAACTTATATATACTGTCGCGCAAATGAGAAGTCACTGGTACTAACCAAATAAAGAGTCAGCAGAGGCACAATTGGTTCTCCACCCTAAGTCATTTTCAGATCTGAGTAGGCGGTCAAAGCTCGCTTTAATTATCCAAAGCTGGTCGTCGAGCCCTCCATTCAAACATAGCGGCCAACCAAATGCAGCTTCTCGTTCTTCCTTTCCCTTTCGTTTTCTTGCTTCTTTGCGATTATTCCGCTTCCCAATAGTTAATTAGCAAGTCCCTGAAGCTCATGCAATCGTAGTACATGGCATGCCAGTGCCCACCTGAAGCGTCTTTAAATGCTCAACGCTAAAAAAGTCGAGCACCACGGTACGTCATCTACTCAACATGAGCAGTTCCCAATGCTCTACGATAACCCATAAATGTATAGGGCAATAAATTTTGATTATATCACCACCAAAGAAAAATAGAAAAAGAACCCATGAATTCTCTCTCTCTCTCTCTCTCTCTAGTTAGTCCCCTCTCTCTCTCTCTCTCTCTGTGGACCGACTCCTCCATATTTCACACTGTTCGCCCCGCGTGTTCTTCTTTTTCTTCTTCTTCTTCTTCTTCTTTATTCTATTCCTTCTTGTGTTTGTGATTTGATCGATGGAAGAGTACAGATCCAAGTCATGCAGAGATGGAAGAATGCAGATGGAGAGCTGCTACGGAGGGAGGCCGGCCCCAACAAGCATGCATGATCTGAGGAGTTACAGTGCCAATTATGCAGGCTCTTCTTCTTCTTCTTCTTCCGCAAACCTCCCAACATTCATGCCCAGCAAGGAGTTGAAGATGAGCAAGAGCAAGAATAGAGTCGGATCTGCTTCGTCAAAGAGTTGGACCTTCAGTGACCCTGAGCTCCAGAGGAAGAAGAGGGTCGCCAGCTACAAGGCTTACACTGTGGAGGGCAAGATGAAAGGGTCCCTCAAGAAGAGCTTCAGGTGGATCAAGAACACGTGTACCCAAGTTGTCTATGGATGGTGGTGATGATGATGATGATAGAAAAAAAAGGTGTTCCTTCTTCTTCTCTTCCTCCTTCGTTTTGTGTTCTACTTGAGGCTAAAGATGCGGAGGATTTCGCATGTCTGCAAATGCCAAATCTCCCAATTCCTCTTAATAATAAGTCAAATACTTAATGTAGCGCATTCATGTGGAGCTGTCTCTTTGTTATCTTTGTTATTTCTGTCCGGTGGGAAAGAAAGAGTAAATCTTTTATGTGGTTACAGACCTCATCGTGCCTGGCTCAATCTAGTTTCATCAGATCTCTACGGTGAAGGTGTTGATCTAACTTGAGAGATGATAGTAAGTATGTACTTCTCAAGTTCAGGGGTTTAATTGACCAATCCATACACTGGGCTCTGGCACAGAAGAAAAAAATGTAAAGTTATAGAAACACAATGAAAAAGACTTCATTTGAAACTTTTTGTCTATAGTTGATCTTTGGATAACTAACAATGAAAAGGACTTTTAGGAAGCATCTTTCCTTCATTCCCTTCTCCATATATGTGATTCCAGATTCCCAACTTCACTTCTGTTCAATGCCTAAGCTATAGTTGATTAATGTAATCTCAGCCTCAATTCAAAGAATCTGGATTGAGATTGAGGCGAATGGAGATTGGCAAAAGGGTAATTGTCTCTGTCACAAGAGGGCAAAAGGGTGATTTGCAGAGTCCCCTGCAGTGATTTTTTTTATAAAAATTTGGCTAACCTTGACAGCGAATTCGAGACCTCAATATCTGCAATGGTTGTCGAAGGCAATGTGGACAGTTTCAAAAAAGTGTTCTTCGGAAAACGTGAGGAGGGCTTCATGCAGAACATGTAAATGATCCATGAGGTTGCTTCATTGACACACTCTGCGACATCCTAGGTCTGAGGAAGAAAAATATATTCATCATTTTTTTCTTCCTGCCGATTTCTTTTTTGGGAAACTAACATACAGTGGATCTAGAGTTGAACAGTAAAGAAAGATTAATATTGATTAAGGGTGACTGTTGAGGGCACAAAACAGTGCAAATAGACATGGAATTACGAATGGTGTTCAAGGCGAAATAAAATGGAAAGAAGTTGATCGTGTTCTCACTTAAGCTTCACCCAAGGATAGTTGTGTCTTTGAGCATGCCGTGTTTACTTTCACTATTATAAAATATCAGTGGACTATTATAGTGTGCTAAATATGACCCATTTATTAAAATTTCCACTTGTAATGTGTCATATCACTCATTAAATCGATTTTGCTAATTTCTTTAAGTACATATGGCGTCACTCTCGGCTTTTCTCCCATGATCACAAGGTAAAAATATAAAAATCGACAATATACATGAAACAAGATTTGTGCATAAGTGATTTACCATTGTTTTCGTTCATTTGCGAATTCATACAACATCGTCACGATCAGGGCTAGAAGCTTTGAAGATGGAGAGAAGACGAAGCCTACAAAATAAGATTTGGCTCAAATTTTGCACACCCTATAATTGTATATTCATATAGATTACATATTAACATTTCGTTTTCGTTGAGGATAAAACAATTTAAGCTACTTAAAAGTAAGAACTTGTCAAAACTCAGCTCTAAACTTTCCTTTTTAACAAATATTTAGTCATTGTAAAGATAAGACATGTATACCTAAGATAACATAATATCTTTAACTTATAAGCCGATTGCAATCGGACCAACTAAAGTAGAGACAGTTATCTCGATTTTGTAATCAAATCAAGCTCGAGCAGGATAATTACTACACCAAAGAGCTAGAATCAAGTTTCCAGCACCTAACGTGGAAGTCTAGTCAAGCTTGACAGTATGTCGGCTTGACTTGGCTCGATCACACCTTAATCATCCGCTGGTCAAGTAAAGTGAGTAAGCCGATTCCTCAAAGTTGAGCACAAAGCTTCCGCCTCAGCAGTTTCCCTTTTCAAAACCTGGTGGACAGTCCGCTCACGCACGAGAGGGGGGAGAATTCCACATCAATTAAGATGAGCATGCTTTACTAAATCATCAAGCATTCAGCAACAACGTACTTGAAATCTAAGCTTTTTCCGGACAAGAAATGTCAATTAGATCCAAAGTTTCAATGCAGCAGGCATGATGAAGGAGCTTCTGTAACAGTATGAGCAACGAAAAGACAAATAAAAGTCGATTCTAGAAGTAATGTTATAAATTCTGTTCAGTTTTCGACAGAGCATGACATGCTCTCCATCTTGATCATGTGAAGGAACGTGTACAGACAGTTTTAACTCGGACTTTATGACACTCCTCAAACCATAATTCAAGCAGAGGTTGAAATAACTTTGAACTATGTAATAAAACTGAGTTGGAATGGTAGAAGAGCAAGCTGGGTTAACCAAGGGATTCACTTAAAGCATGGTCTTCATTGTGTAGCTAGTGTTAAGAAACCCCCCCCCCCCCCCCCCCCCCCCCCCAGCAAGATAAAACAGACTTCACAAACTCAGTGCACGAATATTATATCATGAACGAATTTACAACAGGTGGTGATTCAAGCTTCGACATGGCTAATACTGCAAGCTCTCCTTGTTGAAATGCAAGCTCTGTATCCCTCTCAGTGTGGACTCAAAATTGTTTATGTTTGAGGCATTTCTACTCGAAGCCTGCCCCTGCTCTGATAATCCAACAGGCGAATTTCTTTGGGCACTAGCAAATTTATGATCTACTGGGCTCACATCTGTTGTACGACGGTTAGAGGCATCCAACTCAGTCCTGCGAACCCCAGCATCCCGACTGCCAGAAACTGCAGGCTTCCTTGATGAAACAAGTGACCGGACAATATTTGAACTAGATAACTGCATACATTAAAGAGAACATGCATGAATTATTTCATGATTATGAATAAACAAACTAATAAAAAAAACTAATCCCAACATGGAAGTATTGAAAAAACTCATATAAGCAAAAAATCTCAAATATCCTTGATCATGAGACATATAATTGTCACTATAAAAAAGAACCAAAATTCCAATGGCTCAGTAACATAGAGAACCTACTCCATTACATCATGCACATTGGAAACAGAAACCAAGCAGCATGCATTAAAACTGAGAAACCAACTATCATGGTAGACCTGCTATCCACCTGGCAAACTAAAAGTATATCAACATGCTCCCTACAGAATTTTCAAACTGAGAAAAGTAGAAAAAAATCTACGAGCAGACGCTGGCACTGCATAGTTGGGTACTCAAATTCAAAGGCAATTTATCAGTTGCATAAAGAAGTTTGATATCCAAAACAAATAAAATGGCATTGCATTTTTCCCCTCCTGCTTCGCAATACTGCAAACTGCAAGTCAAACACAGCATGATTAACACCACAGCAACTAACCACTTGTCTTGGAACCTGACAAGGCACGATCATGTTATCCCACTAAGCTCACCACAGTATTATTCTCAATGGCATTCAAGACAACTGGATTTAGATAGATCATTTCAGTCAACAATGATCAAACATATGGAATACAATGAAGGCATATTACAACACTAAAAACAGCCAACAACCATTCTGATATTTGGGAATATTTCCTTAGCTGAGTATACGACTCACCAGAGCTTCTTTAGATGCAATCAAATCATTTGCAACCGGATTCTTTGGCTTCAATAAACTTCCAGAAGTCAAAATTGGTCCAGAGTGCCTCCGACGAGATGGATCTCCCAGAGACCATGAAGCAGGTCCACCATCTTCACCGCCTTCATTGGAACATTAAAAGCAAGATCAAATTATTGGAGAGTTTTTGCAACGAACTAATGACTCCTCCAAACTTCCAGGTATGGTGCAAGTTGTGTCATGAAGGATTGGAGGATCACCTGATTGCCTCTCTTTGTTATTAACTGCCGGAGGTATACCCGAACTTGGACCAGCCCCATTGCCCTGTTCATAAAAATGTAAGGTAGTATAAGAACCCCCTGATTCTGACCATCCAAAAATTCAATGTAAAATATGATTCTCACCAGAGCCCGGGAAGGAGGAGTGGCAATCTGAGATTGCTGATACTTCAAAATGGTCCAATCAAAGACATAGTCAAACTGAAAGCCTAGTGCAATAAGATACTTTCAATTCCAACTTCTTGTTAAAAAACTCAAGAAAAGGCTAACAATATAGTATCAGGTAGAACTTCTGTCTCAAATAACCTAACATGACAACACTTCAGATAAGAATGAACCAGTTAAATTTTGAACCTTCACGGATGAAAAGATCACGGAACAGTCTCTTTAGATAAGCATAATCTGGCTTATCCTCAAATCGCAATGCCCGACAGTAGTGGAAATAAGAAGCAAACTCTGTAGGATAACCCCGGCATAATGCCTGGAAACACAGGAACATGTATCAATTTCGAAAGACTATCTTCCTTTCATTGAAGAATTCCAGAGAAAATAAATATTTAACATCACTGAATCAAATTTCAAAAAGCTAGCGATCACCTCAATAGAAGTCGATACTTTCTTTTCACTGATCTTCTCATATTTCTGCTTCTTTGTCCCAGCTTTCAATCCCTGCCAGGGTAGGCTGGAGAAAAGCAAAAACTTAAATGAGAAAAAAAGAAGAAGATAGGGATTGTTGGAGAGGCGTCTTGGGGGAGGGGGTGGCATAGAGTTTTACCTTCCTCTGAGAAAGTACATGAAAACATATCCAAGTGATTCTAAATCATCTCTGCGGCTTTGCTCTGGCAATACCAGGTACAATATAATGAGTGTTTCTACAGGGAAATAAGCTAAAGCCTGGAGCCATCTGACAGTCTCATTATAAGGGTAACATACCAATCCCAAGGTGAGTATTCATGCTAGCATATCTGGCTGTTCCCGTCAAATTCTTGTTTTCTCTGTCATCCACATCAGCATCATCATGGGAATTTAAAAAAAAAAAAATGTAACTAGTGAAAGGCATATTAAAAGGGTTGAAATCTATAGACGAAAAGGCTAAAAGGATCACCAATAACATCTTCACAATGCTCGTTTTGCAAACACATTGAAACCAGAGGAATCGTGCCAACCAGCAAAACATGCATGCTTCGCTTGCAAAAGAAATATAAATAAAACAAAATATAATAGGAGGAACTTATCAAACAGCAATCCAATTTTAATAAATAATGAGCAATTACAAGAAAAGATAAGAAGCCAGCCAATATGAGAGCAGAAAGTTTAGCGCTGCATAAGTAGCAAAGGTTCATCCCACCCTTAAAGAGGGGAAGAAATTATCAGATCCTAAAAAAAAGTACTAACTGTTAACCTAGGTGTAAGATAACCAACCTGTAGGAGATATGTTGATGAGTTGAAGTATCCCTGTATTTCTTTGCAAGACCAAAATCAATAATGTAAACCTATATTCAAGCAGGCAAGAAGGCATCATTATCAAGTCCTTTCATATGCAGATACGAAGTCAAACAAGAAAAGAGTTTCTGAATTCAACCTGATTTGCACGCCTACCCAAACCCATGAGGAAATTGTCTGGCTTAATATCTCGATGAAGAAATGATTTAGAATGAACAAATTCAATGCGATTCATCTGTAAAGAATATAAAAGTTCTATAAAATGACAAGAGAAGGAGGTAAAACAAAGAACCATGAGCAAAAAACAGAAAACTACCATTTGATCTGCGAGCATGAGAACAGTCTTGAGGGAAAATTTCCTACTACAAAAGTTGAATAAATCTTCCAGACTTGGTCCCAGTAAATCCATCACAAGAACATTGTAGTCCCCTTCAATACCAAACCATCTTACGTTTGGAATACCAGCTGCCAAGGATAAGTAAGTGCAAAACAACGGTATCATGATAAACATCAGAACAGACATAAAGCACACAAGTCGAATCAGAAAAAGAAACACCATGAGTCGGGGATAAGAGAGATCTTACTTGCTCCCTGAAGTATTTTATATAACTTTGATTCATACATCAACTGAGGATGCTTTGTCTTGACAGTTTCCTAAACAAGAGGAGTATGTAAAACTAAATCAAAAATTTACTATCATGAATAGTGCAAACAATGTGCTTCAGAATTCAACAGCGTCTTAAAAGGTACAATTAAGTCAAAATGGTACATGCCCTGCAAAAAGAATATTCAAAAGAATTAAGAAGTATGGTTCACTTTACTTAGGAGTCCTATGCTTCTGACAGAAATGCATTCAATAAAATGGCGTATCCCTTGCAAAAGGCTGGCAATTTGTATTCACATGTCAAGGTAGATTTACAGGCTCACGTCAAGTCAAGTGATTGCAAGGCATTAATATTTTCCTTAGCACACTTAAGCAATGCTGCATTTAAATTCGTGTCACTTTCAGGTATCTGCATTCATAAACATTTCAAATCGAGTCATATAGTGTTTACAAAGAGACAAACCTCACCAGTCTGCCACTGAACATCAACTTAAATTTCTCTATCAGACTACATGAAGGATCTCTCCGCTACTAAGCCAAGTAGACAAGGCAGCAGCATTCTCCATAAAATCATAATTGGTAGAGCCATGGACCCGCAGCACCAGTAGAGTTTACTCATAGTTAATAAACACGATTGTCATAACAATTCAAAGTAATAAAGTCTCCTTTGTTCGACATTTCAGGTTTCACCAAAGAAAAAATTCTCATCATCTGCATGGGCACTTGCTACTGTGCCTTTGATGGGTCTTCCACCAAATGGCAGGTACCAGCTTAGCAAGGAGGACGTACACATAGGTCTAGCAAAACTATTACACTTGTTAATTGTTAACAGAGCTTCTTCATGTCATCAAAACAGAAGACTGTAGTTGCCTGAGTTCCTAGCAGCCCCCTCATTAATCTCACTTATTCAAAACATACCGGCTTCTGGTGAAAGATCGATCTTTGATCTTTCTCTTTTAAGCACTCTCTTAGGCAAAAAGTCGACACTCCACAAGGTACAAGAAGCACTGAATTGTCAACAAAGTCAAGGCATATATTGTAAAAGATAGCCAAAGATGCATCACTCGGGCTTTCCATCGTATTATACCAGAAGCACAACACGAATTCATGCATTACAGCTCTAAACGTACATACACATGCATGTGAAAGCCACACACCAAGGACAGCTCCCACCTGTCAGCAACGATCATTTCACAACAACCCAAGGAATCGACCCCAAAAAAAAAATACAACCCAACGAAGGAAACGGAACAAAGCACAATCCATATCGCCACGCAAAATGTAAATTTCAAAAATCAAAATCCTTAAATCAACCAAATTACCGATGCGAATGGCTACACCAACACTGAAAAAAAAAAAGGACCTAAAACGCACGAAAACGAGCAAAAAAGAAAAGGGTCAATTCAACTTGGGAGAAGGGCCGCTCACAAGCTTAATCGCGACCTCCTCGTTCGTCTGAATATTAGTACCTGAGAAAGGGAAACTCCAATCGCGATCAAACTAAAAAAAAATAGAAAAAAAGAACAGGATTGGACGAAGCAAAAACAGAGCATCAGTTATCGAGCAACCCACCGAGGTAGATCTCTCCGAACGATCCGCTGCCGATCTTGCGGCCGAGCCGGAACTTGTTGCCGACACGCGGCTCCATCGGAGAGCGAATTCCCGAAGCCTCCCCACCCTGCCGCGACGGGAGAAAAAACCTAGCTACGCACGCCCTTATCCAGAGAAACTACAGGAGAGACTTCATTGCCATCGAACCGCGACGACGGTGCCAGTGATGAAGAGAGAGAGAGAGAGGGAGAGAGAGAGAGAAAGTGTGTGTTGGTATACCGAACCGAACGAGACGGTGACGATCATTGATCTAATCGACATTTTAATCGTGATTACGTCTCTAATCACGGTCGTTTGTTGAGTTGTCCTGACTCTCGTTCCCATCCGAATGTCGTTATTATTATAGATTTTTCTCCCATAAGTTTTTTTTTTTAATCGAGGGTCTCACTTTCCGCCAATTCTTTATACCTATATATTTACAAGTCAACATCGGAAAAGATTAGCCCAGCAATTCACCGCCAGGACCTCCACTTATATCACGAAGTCATAACCCAATTGTGAGAAATGAATGTTTCAATCAGCGAAGCCATGGGTAGATGATTTTCTTCCACCAAAAAGTTTGAAAAAGTTTATGTCGAATTTCTCGATTAATTATAATTTCAATTTAAAACTCACGTTTCTCGATCTAACATTCTCGGAAAACTCGCGCTCCGCGCCCTCTGATTGCTTCAATTTTTCCGAGAACTTTCTAATGATACCCTAATTTTCTTTTTCTTTTTCGTTTTTAGTTTATCAGACTCTTGTTTTGAAAATGATTCTTCTATTTTAGAAGTCTGCCGGTTGGTCTTCTATTGCTTGTTTATATACCTTTAACTCCTAAATATTCAATTAATCCAAAAAAAAAAATTATGCAAGTAAAGAATTTTGACCATAAAAGTGTGAGATCTACGATATTATATTTTTAGGTCCCGTTCGACGTTTGTAATTTTCGAATTTATCTTGTATTTGTGTGTATTAATATACTTGGTAAGCCACTTATCTTGTATTTGTGCGTATTAATATACTTGGTAAGCCACGTTTCGGGCCAAAGCCATTCGAAAGTCGAGAGATAATTCTCGTTACGTGACTTCACCCGATCTTGATCATGCTTTAACTTTTTCTTAGAAGTAGAAAAATTAGTCAGTTTGCTTGCACGTCCAGTTCATGGAAGTGATCAAACACCAAAGCAAATGCACTTGTTTTGACGGAAATTGGTGGCAATAAACCAGCATAGGCTAGATCTGGAGGACTTACCTGCGTCCATACATCATTATGGTAAGTTCTGGCGTGCTGCATAGTTACCTAAAAGAGGAGTGAAGAGATTGGTACAGAGTAGAAGCAATTTCACTATATCTCAGCTATCACTCATCAAAATTTTACACAGATTACAATACAGGGAGGTTATGACTACTTCAGATTATCTGTGCACGAGAGAGGGGATCCAATCATCCCCACTCCTCCATCTGATTACAATTTTTTTTTTCCTGGGACAAGAAATTGAGCAAGAAAAGGCCTCAACAAAGAAATCTGCAATGGCCTCAAACCCTACTGAAAAAAAAGAAGCAAAGAAGGTATCCATGTCAATCAAGAACCAGAACCCCTTTAATGTACTGTCACGATGCGGCGGAGAGGTGCTTTTTCTGCAGCCTCCCTTTCAAATGCCTAATCTTCGCCTCCACCCTCGCGGTGAAACCGATCTTGGTTTCTTGTCTGGCCTTGGACCGTTCCCTTGTCCACATGAGCTGGTCCCGGACGTCCTTCTTGTAATACTTGATTTCCTGGATTATGTGGTGATCCATGGGATTGAAACATCTCTGGATAGATATGTGACTGAAGTAAAATAGGTTACAAGTGACCGTTGCCAGGAGGGTGACTGCCCAGAAACTCCCGGCAGGAGCGAGGACCTCAACGAGAATCTTGTACACGTTTCCCGTGTAAATGGGAGAGAACATTCCATAGATGAAGAGGAACAGGTACCAAAATGCGATGCTTCCCCAGATGAACAAGTGTTGGATCCATGTGAAGTGGCTCATAGTGAGCGCAATCTGGCAGTTCACCACCCACACGATGCAAGTGAACATTACCGTTCCCACGGCTGTCATGTCGGCCGTTTGGCCTCCCGGGCGAAATGCTTGCTCGTAGAAGAATAGAACATTGAAGGTGAAAACAATAATGGAAGCAACAAGTCCATTCGCCATCCATCCGAATATCTTATACCAGTTGAAGAACAAGTTTTTGGGTCCTTGCTGATACAGTGCAGGAAACTACAAAAGGTAGGGAAAAAAAAAAGAGAAGGGACATGAATTAGCAATCATGGATGAGTCTTTAGGTTGAGTGTGTATCAGCTATTGCCCTTCCCCGTTCATTTTTCAAAATTACAGTGGTCAAGAAATGGTTACCTGCAAGCAAACCTCGGCTGAAACATCTTGTTCGAAAACTCCTAATGAAAGGACGGGCAATGAAGTCACAAAGACATTGAACAATATCATGTACCAATCGTCATAGATCGATTGCCCGGAGAAGGCCGTCACAGCTTCGAAGTAGAGGAAGGTCAAACCGAATGCTACGTTCTTGTAGATGAAGTAACATATCTGGATTAAGAAAGCGATAAAAAAGTCAGTTGGCAAGAGAGATACAGATGTCTGACACGAGCACACGACCTGTGAGTCTGTTGTCCTTATATGATTGCTCAGCATAAATCGAGAAAGTGGGATAAAATATAAAGTCAATGAGGAAGTCGCAAACTCACCATCTGGGCTATTCTTTTGTAGCACCAGTGTCCATGAACCACTAGGAGTTTCTCCAAAAACCGAAACTGGGCAATTGAAAAATCACTAGCCATCACAGCCTGCAAAACAGTAATGATCTCAAATTATTATGAAGATCCAGAGTCCAAAGCAGGAGATCCTCCTTATTGTTAACGATCATAGGATTTATGTCAAACACGCCCCAATCATCAGGGAAGGCAGGATGATAGCCTTCACAAGGAGAGAGAAAAAGAGGCACTAACCTGCATACCTTCCACCCCACTGATGCCTACTCCAATATCAGCTTCTTGAATCATGCCAACATCATTCGCTCCATCGCCAATTGCTAATGTAGTCTTGCCGGTTCCTTCCTTCACTAACCTCGTCACCTGGAGTCAGGTTCAGACTTTCTAATATAAGTACCAAATCCCCTTTAGGTTTACCACCGGGCATTGCAGGCTTGTATTTATATGAAGATGCCTCTAAAATGTAGGTATGAGAGGGGAAAAAAAGTTACCAGTGCCTTCTGCTTAGGAGAGACCCGACAGCATATGACTGATGAGCAGTCAATTGCCAATCCTAAGAATTGATGCTTCACATCATCTTCAAGGGCATAGGTCAGCGTTTTTCCATCAATTATCAGTGCAAAGGCAGCATGTGGATCTTTTTCTAGCTTGATCATCTGTGAAGCATTGGTGATTTGCAGCACAATGTTCTCTTTGATGGCCTGATCAGCGACAAAATGCGATGTGCACTAAATGTCAAAAGAAACAGTTATGCCTAGTCAAAGTGTCCAAACTCTCTGGCCAGAGCCTTACCTTCTTTGAGTCTTGCCCTAATGTGTCTGCACTTGTTGCTGTTACACAGATCTGCTTCATCCCCTGCCTAAGTAAACTGCAAGAAAATCTGCAATAGACACAATCGATTAGGAAACCATCTGCCAAACTTCCGATGAGAAATTAATTTCTCAATTGTATAGATCTCGTTCATATGTAAGAGGTACTCGGAAAGCTTTCTATTAGCTACAACCATCATACCCTATGTTGATTGCAGTTTCCATCTTATCTCCAGTCAGAACCCATAGCTTAAGACCAGCTTGGGCAAGTTTGTCAATGCACTGGGGCACCTATCGGGAGAAACAGTAGATATCACCTTTCTGTCAATGAACTAAACGAATGGTGTATGTGAGTAAATAAAATGAGGAGAACAATTCTGTTATTTTACCCCTTTCTGCAGTTTGTCCTCCACAGCAGTGGCACCCACAAGAATCAAATCCTTTTCCATCAAGTCAGCCACCCTTTCAAGCATGGCATCTCTATCTGCCCCAATAGAAGTCTTTGCTTTGACAAACTCATCATTCCAAGCAGAATACTCAGACTCTTCAAGCTTTTTATAAGCAAGTGCTAGCGTACGTAACCCATTTTCACCATATTCATTCAGATGTTTGTTAGTAACTTCCTCATATACTCTTCCGTTCTTTGCCAACCGATCAAAAATGATACTGCACAATTAATGAAGTTAACTTTTAGGTCCAAAGAGATGCCACATAATTCCATCCATACTCTCAATAGAGAAAGTAGTAGCAGCATGATGATGGTATGGGTGGATCTCATGTTAGTCTTGACAGAGGATGCTCTTCAAAGAAAAGAGAAGTGGGAAGAAACACCATGGTGGGGCTACCATCCAAGGATTTGCTCTTAGAAGAGAATGTGTTCTTGCTTTTTCTTTCAAATAAATTTCTCCGAATACCCTAATCCACAGTAGCACAAAAAATAGAAGCTAGAAAAACACGACATTTTTTTTAAATTGAATCATCAGATCTCAAAGTGCTTATTGATAACAAAAACCATATGACAGCAAGGTTAATTGATCCCTCATGATAATTGGGAAAAAAGAACAAAAGGGGATGAGCAAAGCTCATCAGATGTAAAGAAAACCTAGAAAAACTGATTAAAATTAAAAATGTGATCCGAATGACAATTGTCTGATATAAATGGTCAACATGACGGAGTACAGATCTCAGATATATTCACATTCATGTCCTGGAGGGCATCTGAAAGAGAACCACGCTAACTCGCTTTCTCGTGAGATAATTAAACTAAAAATGTTGACATGACATATGAAGTGCCGTCGTAAGACCAACCTGTCAGCACCTTTGCACAGAAGAAGAATTTGCCCTTCCTCATCCTGCACAATCACAGACATCCGCTTTCTTTTGCTGGTAAAGTCCAACAGGTTCAGAATTTTATATTGCCTGGAAAACATCCAAAAATCATACCATAAGACAAGGACAGTCAAATTAATGTTGCCGAAGAAGAACGTAGGGGCAGAAAATACTTCTGTGCAAGTTCCTTGCCTTTCGACTGGAGAAGGATACTTTTCACGGACAAATATGCTTGTTTGAGTTCTCTTGCAAAACTCAAATCCAAACTCTCTAGCAGAAACCAGAAATGCTATTTCATCAGGCGACTCAGCTTCGTATGTTATTTCACCCGTCTCTTCATTCACCTCGGGAATCGCAGTGTGGCATATTGCTAGTATCCGCAAGAACAACAGAATCATATCTGGCTTTGGCTCGTTCATCCAGTTTCCATCCATTAAACGGCTGTCATCAAAACCAAAGCCCTTTATGCTGCGTTTCTGACGCTTTCCAGCCGTAGAAGTAACAACTGTCTCTAGTTCAATCTCTGATGCCCCAAACTGGTTTCTGTTGTCCCGCATGGTGAAGGCACTAGAAATCTCACGATCCTGCTCCTCAAGGTCAATGGCCATTTGCTTGGCAGCAGCGAGCTCAACCTCACTGGATCCGACACCATATGCAGTACCTGCAATGGAACACTTGAGAAAATCCATCTGATTACATGTCAGCGTTCCGGTTTTATCAGAGAGGATTGTGTCCACCTGGCCCAACTCCTCATTCAAATTTGAGGTCCTTGCATGAGCATGAACGCCGCTCTGTTCATCATACATATCTATGTCCCTGTTAATAAAAATTGCCTGCAAGAACTTAACCATCTCAATGGATACGTACAGAGAGATGGGTATCAAGTACCCATACAGCATCAGAGCAGTGACAAAATGGCATAGGCCCGATGCAACTGCTTTGTCTGGATTATAACACGACTTGGGATTCTTGGGTCGCAAGTACCACCAGTCGGGCATTTGGTACTTTGTCTGCACAAAGAATCCTATAGAACTGATCAACGAAATACCAAGTAGAGCGGCAAGAAGAACATATATGATGCGGTCCATATTCCTCTCTATTGTGCTCCTTTTGGAAGGTGATTCTGTCGCATTTTGCATCACTTTACTATCATGGCCAGTAAAAACAGCCACTCCATAAACATAAGCTGTATTCCTGAGCTTGGAGTCTCTGAGAAGTATCTGATTAGGATCCAATGAATAAATCTGACGGTCATACTCAAAATTGCCCACAAAGGTATAAAGACTGGGATTCGGGTCTTCACACCTGATCATCCCGGCAAAGTCCTTGAAACTTTCATCACCATCCAAAGGCAAAGTCACTTCTAATGATCTTTTTACTTTCAAATTTGTTTCACCATCCAAATTCATGGTTTCAACATAGCATAGACCATCCTCGTAACTGGATGACAGTAGAAGCAAGTCTGCGGGAAAAAATTGATCTTTCTCAACTTTCACGACATCTCCTACACGAATATTCCTCCACTGTTTGTAACCAAAGACTCCATCTCCTTTATGGACACTAGCTTTTCTGTTATTAACCTTCATATCCTGAATGAACCTATGCCAATCTTCCACAGCCTCCTTCGCCATACTAACGCCAAGAACAAATGCCAACGGGGCAATCATGCTCAATGGGGAGAAAGGGGAAAAAGAAAAGAGAGAACATACTGCAGCCACAAGGAAGTAAATATTCGCTACCCTCCTAAATTGCTCAAAAAATGCTTTGGGCAAGAATGTGACGACATTATACCTTGTGGTGGATATGTAATTCGAGCAGTATTTCAGAGGTTTCTTTTTGTGCACATGGGGCTCATTGCAATGTACTATACGAGAATAGCCTGGGCCTTGTAATGACTGCGGGTCCTGATTCTCATCAGTGGTGGGCCGGATGCATGCGAAGGTATAAAGGTTGCTCTGGCGGATCCTCGCCCTTATCCTACCTCGAGTCATCTCTCTTCACTTCAGTTCAAGATTACAAGATCCGATACATAATCCTCTAAACATAAGAACTAAATCTTGACTCCAGCATGGAGCATCATTGTGATTCTTGCAATGGATTCCAGGTCATTTTTCCAGGTCCACCAGATGATAACTGATAGCTAACCGTTTTTGCTATCTTCACTTCAGCAAACACTACGGTGGGGTCACTGATGCACAATACCTCTCCACAACCTAATGAGATATACGGAAAAGATATCAATCACCAAACTTTACAAGCTATACGCAAATCGCACAAGAAATAACCAAATCCGAAAGAATTGAATGTGGTTAATTTTACGAAGAATATCTCGTTTTAAAAAATCTCAGAGTGAATAGGGATCGCATTCAAAATTTCATTCAATACCGTCTGTATGCTTAGCTGCACTGCACTCATCTAAGCTATGATATACTAGGAACTAAAAGAGTTCTTTTCTTTATGCCCACAACTTTGACAGATTACATTTTAGACCTGAAGGACAACAAAAGCAGCTCTAATTGACAGCCAAAAGCATATAAAAGATGCTACAAATCAGCTCAAGAATTTAATTCTCGAAACAGTCATGACATGAATCAGGGAAGAGCAAGAAGGTGGAATTCAGAACCACCAAAAATCAGGCAATGCCCAGCTAGAACCGTCAGCATGAGCTTCACAAGAAGGGAGGAAAGTGCTGTTTCTTCAAGAAAAGATGGGCCGACAAGACAAATCAACCCGAGAAAACGAAACAAAGAAAATGCAAATCAACTACTGTTCCTCAACCCAAGAAAACAATTCAAAAGGGTTACCTGAAATCGCTTTCTCGCCCAGGGAGCAATTCGACAAAGACCCACTTGCGGATCAAGAATTCAAGAAAGACGAAGAAGCCTCCATTTTAATTGCAGATCAAGGGGGAAGAGAGAGAGAGAGACAGAGAGATGGCCCCCTGTCTCCGACGGAGCTCCGAGCAGAAGACCCAGGAATATCTCGGGGGGGCTTCTCTCTCTCTAACGTTCTTATGCTTTCTTCAACTTCAGAACGGAGCTCCCAAACACATTCAACAATGGCTTCTTTCTTCTTCTTTCTTATGTTTTATGTCACCAAGGCGAGGACTTTTCTTTCCCCACACCGCTTTTGCTCCTCTCTCCTCTTTCCTCTCTCTTTCCTCCCTCCTCTATTTTCCTTGTCAAATCTTGTTCATCGTTCGTCTCCTAATATGACCTGTCCAGCAGCAGCACCCAATCGTAGACCGAGTAAACAAAAAAAAAAAAAACAAGACATCATAAAGTAAAAAAACATACACACACAAAAAAAAAGTTCACACGAAGAAAGAAAAAAAAAAAGAGAGAGAGAAAACATATTGCCTTTAGGTACCCCCCCTGGATGTACGTCCCGGGTCCCACGGAGCGCCACGTGGCGACGACCCAAGTCGCTGGCCCGTGTCTGCTTTCCATGTCTTCATCTAGATTACAATTATTAATATCCCACCTACAAAAGAATTGGAAGGTTTTTAGCTTCAAAAAAGGAAAAAGAAGAAGAAGAAGAATTCATCGTATTAAGATTGTTATTAACATCGAACGACAAGTGGGGTTCGCCATATCGGGACTATACTGTATAAATTATAATAGCTGCTGATTAGATTTGCTTCGAGGATTGTGATCATCAATCGAGGCGGAAAAGATTCCGCTAGCTAAAGCTCAACAGCTAATTCCTATCTCAGCCACAACCATTAGGGTAAAGCTGGAAATCCAAATGAGTTTATGAAATGTCTTTCTCGGATAATCGATGACGTGTTCGGATTGATCTTCACTCTTTTGCATTTTCTTGTTTCTCACTCGATCGAGGCCTCGCAACGGGCAGATTTGGCGCGCATTCTTGTTTCGAAATATCCAAGACTTCCTATCGTATGCAAATGTCAGTATGCCACACATTAGATTCCGCTAGCTAAAGCTCAATAGCTAATTCCTATATCGGCCACAGCCATTAGGGCAAAGCTGGAAATCCGAATGAGTTTATGAAATGTCTTTCTTGGATAATCGATGACGTGTTCGGATCGATCTTCACTCTTTTGCATTTTCTTGTTTCTCACTCAATCGAGGCCTCGCAACGGGCAGATTTCGCGCGCATTTTTGTTCCAAAATATCCGAGACTTCTTATCGTATGCAAATGTCAGTATGCCACACATTAGATTCCGCTAGCTAAACCTCAATAGCTAATTCCTATATCGGCCACAGCCATTAGGGCAAAGCTGGAAATCCGAATGAGTTTATGAAATGTCTTTCTCAGATAATCGATGACGTGTTCGGCTCGATATTCACTCTTTTGCATTTTCTTGTTTCTCACTCGATCGAGGCTTCGCAACGGGTAGATTTGACGCGCATTCTTGTTCCAAAATATCCGAGACTTCCTATCGTATGCAAATGTCAGTATGCCACGCATTAGATTTTTTTTTCAAAATTCAGTTCGAGAGCGAAAGATGATATATCATGCGTCTGTATTGTCAGTGGACAAAAGACGAGACTTCATCAATTGAGTAATGCTTTTTGTCTCGCAATTATTGTCGACGGTGAAAACATTCCTCGTCGATTAATTATTTTAAGTCGGTAAATAAATTTTAGGGAAATATTTTTTTTTTTTGCCCCAAGGTTGGATCCATGGGGGAAAGTGGTGAAATTTGCGATTGATGCATGCCCTTTTGTGGAAACAGAGCAAATCTACTGTCGTCTCTGCAGGCCCATCCTATGCAGTGTGTTGAAAACCCCATGTGCTCCAACACATGCGATTAAACTTTTAAAAATCTACTATGACCACCACCACCACCACTAAGATTTGTCAGATTCAGATGGCTTGGAGATTGAAATCCTAAAAGAAAAAAAAGAGGAGGCAAATCAAGAAGAAAATTCGGGTCATGTGGGGGGCCACGTGGCATTTGGAATGGCCAGCCTTGACGGGCTTCAATTTTTTTTTTTTTCAAAATTTTTTTGGAGGTTAATTTCAAGGGTCAATAGCCGGTGTGAAGACCTTCATTAACCTTCGATTTTGATTCAAATGTTATTGTATTGAATGCGGCCGGGTCTTCTTGACCGGCATCTCCGTGGTCAGGCGGTTCTCTAGAATGGTTAAATTCAGCTTCTTCTTTTTTTTTGGGTCTAACATTAACGATAAGAATAAATGAAATCAATAATACATAAACTTTGACCCGGCAACTGGTTAAATCATCTTCGAATTTTAAATTTGTTTGACGTGGTTCTTGATTGTTTGGTATATGTTTAATTTTTTCATTTTTTTTATAATCGATGACTTCACCACACGCCCCATGTACCTAGAAGGTATCAAATGGCCGAGACCTTATATCTCGAGAGAGAATAGCACAGGACCCCAACACCAAGGTCCTTCAACTGCGAGTTTCGAATCCTTAATCTCGGCAACGAGAAATAAGCTCTTAACCAATACAGCTATCCAATGTTGGATAATCTTTAGATTAAATGAAAATTGCTCAAAGTTAACTTAATAGAATGATACCATTGAATATTTTTATTTAGTTCAACGTACTGAAAAATCATGGATCATATTTGAACAGATTAAATATTCAGGGACGATATTGTAAATCTAGCTAAAGTTCACGGATCCCATTACATATTGGATCTAAATTCAACGATTATTTGGGTCATTATCATCTACGATGTTATTCTGCTGGAATAACTTCTGATTAATATATACTGAATCCAAGGAACCCTCTAAAATATATGGTACTTACGAGGTGGGATCCCGCCTTGTGATTTGGACCGTTCCTTGGTGGCTTTCAAATTAGACGGCTTTTGATGACAATAACCAAGAAGATGTCAAACGCGCTTGATCATTCTCAGCCCAAAAGTATATAAAATGCTTTTCTTAGCATTCTTTTTTGGCCCCCCTCGATTTTATTAAAGAATAACAACTTGGTTCGAAACATTAATTAAAAAAGAAGAAGAGATATTAGTGATGGGACACTCTTCCTTCTCGTGCCTTTTAACCAAAACCCGGATTCAAAATTTGTTTTTGTATTTATCTAAACAAGTGGTTGGTGAATGATAAGAGCTTGCCGAAAATGAAAGGGAAATGCATGGCTTGTTTGTGATGATTTTTGAATGCATCTATAAGCCATATTTTTGACGTTTTTTCAAGAGCTGTCGGTGTTTGAAATCTATCGAGCAACTTCTCAAGAAATTGTCGTGGAGACACAACTTGTTATGAGATTTTTGCCAAACACATCGTTAGCTAGTTGCGATCACAATCGTTTATTTTTCTGTAATATCCAGATGCTTAAGTTTCTTTATTTTCCCAAAACGTTTTAGGAGCTTCCATATTGGAAGTTTCCTCCTCTTGGGGTCCATCGCTACTCGAGCTTTTCTTTATGATTTAAACTTTGAAATTCCGAAGGCGGCTTTTTGGGATGGAGGAAAGAAAAAGTTGACAAGTACAGGACAATATAATCAAGAAAAGAGAAATAATCTCGACAAATCTCCTCCTTCCTTTACCTTGAAGTTTGCGTGACCTCAAGGCTCAAGAAAAGCTAGGTTAACTGAAAGACGAGAAATCCTAAAGATGCCACCCCATTCCTCGCACATCATTGCCCATGTCCAAAGCGGTCATCAATGACCCCCGTTATCCTCTTCAGTTCGAGAGCGGTCATCTCTTCTGCAGACGCCGTGTTTCCCCTTCCACAACTCATGTTCTGCCAAACTGATAATTACGTTAGCAAGAATAAACAAGGGGATCGCAAGTCTCAAGTTGGCCTGTAAGACAGAGCACGAAAACGTGCGACCCTCGTTTGCGGTGTCCGATGACCTGTCGAATCGGATGGGGTTGACTCCAGAACATCGCTTCGCTTCGCTCTGTTCATTGGGTCAATGAGTGGAAACATCATATGCTTTTGTCTCCGGAGTCCGATTATTTTGAGAAAATAAAGGTCGGCACACGCGTGACGTGCCGGATATTTTTCCCCCCGACCTTCTAGATTGGAAGAGAACGAGAGACGAAGTTGCGTCGAAGATGGCCTTCTAATCCAGACAAGGCTCTCGAGCACGGAATTGATGGGCATTAAGGACCGATTTGATAGCGTCGGGGCTACCAGAAGAAAAGGTGTCTTATCCCTTCCAAGCACACTTTACGCTCTCAGTACATGAGGAAAACGTTGCATGGTACTTGAATTTCGAACTTAGGGAAAATGCCGACTTCGAATAGTTCTCCGCTCGAGAATAGTACTGTTTAGCTGATGCCGAAGGTTGACAATTGCCATTGAACGGATTGGCATGAACCGACCGATCAAAACATGGCGCTTTAGAAGCAGTTGCGAATATATCTAAGTTTTGCCCATGCTAAAAAATATTCCACTAAAGTTTAAGAAGCTTAGTGTAGTCGGATTTGGATATCTTGCAGTGAAGTCACTGCAGTTAAGGGGATCCAACAGAGAAGAAGAGGGCTTTTTCTTCTTTTAATAGGGGGAAAGCTTAAGGGATAGTAGAGACGAGAGAAAGTCACTTGCTGCAGCTGATCTTCTTCCAGTTCAGCCGGCATAATGTGTCGAATTTTTGTCAAGTCGACTTGTACTGTCCATGAGAAAAAGCAAACAGTAAAATAGAAAGCGGCAGCATCTCATGAGACCGCATCTACTTTGATGTGGGGTGAAATCATGGGCAATAGCGAAAAGCTCAAGGAAATGGGGTTGGATGACATTTTGAGTAACCAAGTGAATCTCTTGGGCAATTAGGTTTTCACCGTGGATCAAATCTTCGTCATCGATCATGACGTGAAGATGGCGAGAGACACGTGCAAAGCACTGATCTTCTAGCTAGAAAGTCTGGGGAAGGTGAGGATCAGATCGTACATGATCCAAATACACGAGTGGGCATTGAGAAAAAGGAAAGATAATCTTACTACAGAGTAGGGTGCATCTATTTGAATAAAAGAATTTTTTGTGAATTAATTGTTTGGACGTCAATGAAAAATTGATTATGGTCAATGAAAAAAAATGCAAGTTTAAAGTTAGAAAAAACAAAAGAATTCTCTAATCTGAAAACAGAAAAATGATTTTTTTAAAAAGTATTTTTCTTCGCCATGAAATTATCCTACCGAAGAAACACATCCTAGGCCTTAGCTTCATTACATAGGGGAAATAATGCCTGCTAATATTTTCTTTTTCTTTTTTTTTAAAGTGCGATTTTTTTTTTCGATTATTATGGGAAAACTCAATCCCGAATACATAAAGCTTATGTATGACTATGGTCGTAGGGAGCCAAAGCCTCCAATAAATACTGTCTCGGATTTAGCTCTTAGACTATACCAACGTTCTAGTCGTGGCAAATTGGTACCGGAATGAATGGCATTCGGGGTTTGGTTCTACTTTCACCGGCGATCCTGTTCATCGCAGCTGTACTGGACGTGGAAACAGATGTGAATAAGAATAGGTCGAAGAGCAGTGGATTCGAAGTTGACGTTTCGGGTGGGCCGGCTCAGCATCATTCAAGTGGAATTGTCGCTAATACGGACAGGGGAAGGGTGGGGAGATTCATGTCCATGATTGAGGAGAGAGCTACTTCACCAGACAAAGACGGGTTCGAGCCAGTCCAAAGAAAGAGGGACCGGAGGAGGAGTAGTGGGAGTAGCGGCTGTAGCAGGCGCTAACAACTAAAGGCAAAAGAGAAGTTATTGGGTCCAAATCTTAGGTGTAACGTATCACTCAAGGAAGGCCCCGCTCCGCATATTCTGAGAACGATTGAGGATGGAAGCAATCAAGCGGCGGACTGACTAGTTATCAGACGACCCTGCTTGGAGGACAAAAGGGGGGTTTCTATGACGGAGAGGAATATGTTTTCGGGGGTTCATCTGTATGAGAGATGCCACTGGCTGGAGGCATGAGATATGAAAGCAAAGATGACGATCCTTCATCAACCACGATATGATAGCCACACACGGAATAATATGATTGAAACTAATACAGGCAAAGCAACTGTCAAATTCTGCTTCGACTTGATACATGTGGAGTTCCATGTTTGGTTCTTTAAGCGGGGCGATAGAGACTCCATATGACTTTCCATCCCGCATAAAAACAAATCTTATCGAAAGTTTAAAGTGGAAGCTGCTTGTGGAAGGAGGAATTGACGGGTGCTGAGGACTTAGAGAGAGAGAGAGAGAGAGAGAGAGAGAGAGAGAGGGGTGAAGATAGATTAGAGTTACATTGCCACTTAATCTAGTCTCAAATCCTCAAATCAACGGCTAGAGAAATGGTTTAAACGGCACCGTTTTAAAACATTTTCACAGTCATCTCTCTCCTGACAAGTTATGTCAAGTAATTTAATATCAAATTATCATCATCTCGTGACATAACTGAATTTAATGATGAAATAGTTCAGATAACAAAGAGGGTTATGTTTGAAGGGTTCGCCGACACATGAAATGCCCCTTGCTGGAGGCACAAGATTAGTGATCCTTCAACAACCATGATACATCAGCCAAACACGAAATTGATCTGATTGGAGCTTAAGACGGGCAAGCCAATTGTCAAATTCTGCTTCGTTTGATTTGTATGAAGTTTTCTATTTTTTGTTCTTTAAGCAAGGGGACAGAGACTCCAGCTAACTTTCCATTGCGACGAGCATAAACAGCACAGAAGAATATCATGTCATCACACTGGATATCCCGGACATTTGGAAGGCCTTTCATGAACTCCCGACAACTTTCGATGGACCTAACAGGGAAACAGAACCACTTAGCAAATGCAAGTGCGTAATAGAATGAATAGGATCAAGCCAATTGCATTTTGAGAGAGACAGCGGCAAAGAACACAGTGGATTTCACCAAAATACTCATGATTCAAGTTTCCAGTCACATGTCCCATGCAACATGCTGTTTTACCCGAATTACATCATCCATATAGTAGTTTTATTGCAAAAGTTCTGCACAGAGACCATCCCACTGAAAAGTAACCAAGATCAATCTGAACAATAGAACCCCACCCACAACACAGCCAAGAGAGTTGTCTTAACATGTATCCTGTGAATTAATCAATAACCAAAGAGTTTTGTGCCACTAAAAATTTTCGTAATGAAGTCCCAAAGAAAAACTCCAATAGATGCTAATTCTTTCAATAGAAGAAGATCTGCCCCAGAATTACAAAATCTCATTGCCCAATCAACCGATGGCTGTTAAAACAACTTAATTGTCATGCAAGGATATTTCTTTCTTCGGTAGGGGAGGGGAAATAAAAACTTAAAAGAGAAGCAGCATACATATCATCAATTACAAGCAAAAAAATCATGTGAGGAGGTATCTTGTTATGTGTTCGCGAGCTGTAGCCAATGCCTGGGTCAAAGTCTGCAACATATTAAAAACAAGTGAAAAAATGATAGAGAAGTTAGATCAATCTTTCAGATAAATAGATTTATCAGAAAAGCCTAGAAGCAAAGCAAAGCAGGGATGTAGTTTCCAAACAGGAGATATTTAGCTAAGCATTTAAGAAGTAGTTATCGAGCATCATCTAAGAGCTTGTAACTACTCCTGGTAGTAGGAACGAGAACACATGGAGAGATGCAGCACCTGCTCAGACAATGGGGCAGCAGCATCAATGCTGTGGGATGCAACTTTTCCAGCTATGCTGGCATCCGTTTCAAGAATCATCCTACAGACACATATACACGAGACTAGATAAGCTTAGCCACTTTGAACAAACCCAGTGTATAAGCTTTTTCTTTCTCCTTTAAATTCACTGAAGAAGGATTTCCTGAAGCTAATCTAGCGCAATCGATCTTCAAAGGAAACCATCTAACTAAAAGGAATGCAGAAAGAATATTTACCCTCCATCAACAATCTCGTCAATGCAAAGAAGAATAAGATCTAGATTCTCGAGTGCTTCATTTTTGTCGACATTATTTCTGAGCAGAACATTGAAGAAAACAGTTAAGCACACGAAACCATGAAGACACTAGAGAGCTGCAAAATTCATAATTTCATACAATATCCAAATATAAAACCAGCAATATATACCTCAGAATAAGGGCAAATGCATCAAAAAACCCTTGAAGGACTGAAGCTAAAATCAGCTCATTGTCATCATCACTTCCAGTCACAAAAAAATGCAAGTCTTGTACGAATTTGTAGACGACAATGTTATTATCAAACATTGCGATCTCCGCTGAAAGTGATCAATATAGCTCCAGATTAATATTGCAAATGCTTAAATAATTAAAGTAGAATAAGATCTAGATTCTCGAGTGCTTCATTTTTGTCAAACATTATTTCTGAGCAAAACATTGAAGAAAACAGTTAATCACACGAAACCATGAAGACACTAGAGGCGCGTTTGGTAACCATTCTCATTCTTAGTTTCTCGTCCCCGGATGAGTTTGGGACGAGAAACCTGTTTGGCAAATTCTCATTCTCATTCTATTTCCAGGATGAAAAAATGGCTGGGGATGGGTTTGGGACGAGAAATGAGAATAAAAAATTTTTTGATTCTCAATTTATGGGACAAGAATGTACAGTACCAATTAATAAGCTAATTTTTTTTTTATATTTTTTTTTATCTCTTGCCGCCGCCGCCGTTTGCCGTTTGCCGTTTGCCGCTGCCGCCGGTCATCGGCCACCATCGCCGCCCGCCACCGGTCATTGTCGATCGTCGTCGCCGCCGCTAGTCACCGGCCACCGTCGCTACCCGCCGCTAATCGCCAGTCGCCGCTAGTCACCGATCACCGTCGCCGGTCATCGCCATCGGTCGTCGATCATCGATCGCCACCGCCGCCGCCGGCTACCGTCGCCGGTTATTGCCATTGGCCATTGATCGCCAGTCGCCACTGCCGCCGCGAGTCATCAACCACCGTCGCCACCCCGGTCGTCTCCGTCAGCCGCCGGTCATCGGCCCCGGCCGCCGATCACCGGTCACCGTCGCCGCCTGCCGCCGGTCGTCGGCTGCCGCCTCCGGTTGCCGCCATCGTAGGTCGCTGGTAGTCGCTGCCGGTCGCCGGCCACCGCATTTCTTTTATTTTTCTAGTATTGGGATGAGAAATTTTATGCAATTTCCAAACAGATTTATATTCTTTTTCTATTCCAAAGACAGAAATTTTGTTTAATTACCAAACATGTTTCTCTTCCCAAAACTTCATCGAAGAACCATTTTAAAAAAAAACTCATTCTAAAAAAAAATTGTTTCTGGGATGAGAATAGTTACCAAATGCATCCAGAGAGCTGCAAAATTCATAATTTCACACAATATCCAAATATAAAACCATCAATATATACCTCAGAATAAGGGTAACTGCATAAAAAAACCCTTGAAGGACTGAAGCTAAAATCAGCTCATTGTCATCATCACTTCCGGTCACAAAAAAATGCAAGTCTTGTACGAATTTGTAGACGACAATGTTATTATCGAACATTGCGATCTCCGCTGAAAGTGATCAATATAGCTCCAGATTAATATTGCAAATGCTTAAATAATTAAAGAAGACAATACCCAAAATCCAACAAGCCAAACATCCATTAACCAAGCAACTTTCACTAGCTTTCCATGTCTGAGGTGCTATACTCAACTTGTTCATCCGGTCACATATAAAAGATGCATCCCTTGCTATTTTTTGCAAAGAAAACCACGACAATTTGAATCTATTTTTATTTGCCCTTTCTGTCACTGCCTCACAAAATCCATTTTGGACACACAGCAGGAAATAGCATCAGAGAAGGTCGAAATCAACCAGAGCATGTAAGGATAGAGAAACATGCTTATATAGTTGATTGCCAAAGTTTATAGACAGTGAGCATGGACGTTCTTGCTGAATTCATGTATGGTCTTCTTCACTAAGGCTATATAAATAGGATAAGAAACTTTCATGAGAGATTTATCATCTACAAGCACAGCTATTGGAATAGTTAATATGTCAT
Source organism: Melaleuca alternifolia (assembly GCA_019926035.1). Taxonomy (NCBI): domain Eukaryota; kingdom Viridiplantae; phylum Streptophyta; class Magnoliopsida; order Myrtales; family Myrtaceae; genus Melaleuca; species Melaleuca alternifolia. The sequence continues at coordinate 644,760 of JAGKPW010000119.1, read as the reverse complement.
AGGCCACCTTCAAGTCAAAATGGTATCAAACTCATGAAATCGATGAAGCACCAAAATTGAACAAGAAACACCACTCGCTTAAATCAATGACAAAGGGATACAACTAACAGAATCTTCATAAATATATCTTCTACGGATGAAATACCTTCTGTCCTAGAATTTGTCTTCAATGTTTAGGTGAACACGGATTTCTCAAAGGCTAATTTAGCACTATTTGTTGGCCAGTTATCTGAGTAGTATTTGACTGCAACACGTTTTCCTTCAGAATCCAGCAGAAGAATGTTCTTTACCAAAGGGCACAAGTCCTATGGACACAATGACAATCACATCAAGTGGCAAAATAGAGCGTGATGAGAAAAAAAAAATAAGCTGATCTATTTTCATCAAACCAGCCAAAGAAATAATCGAGATAATTTCATTAGTTCGACCGCATTAACTCCGTCGTCACAATTAGACACGTTAGTCGAGGAAATAACATAGCTTCAGGTCTTTCCGCACATCAATTCCTAAGTCAATATGATATGTTCATGTATAATAAACAATCCAACTTCCACCCGTGCACAAAATTTTCAATACCCGTCCCTGCTCCACACGCACGTGCGGAGAGAGATCAGTTGCACGGCTTCTTCAATCTGCATCGAGCTAAATCTACGCATGACGAAACAGGCTCAACAGCAAAATCCAGATCACCATCGAACAGATCTATGGAGATACTCAAGCAGAAGCACTGGTTCACGCCTCTTACTCGATGCAAGCAGCCTCCACAGAAATCGAAAAAAATCAAATCGAAATCGCACAAGCATCTCAACGCAGCTCGCATCACTCAAAACATTGCAAACCATGACATTCACAAGACAGTCAATACTTCAGGAGAATCCCGAATTGTTCAACCGAAAACTTGTCTCCAAACACATACAGAGAGAGAGAGGGAGTTACGCGAGAAGAATTGAAATGCGCCATAGATGCGTGCGTTCGCGATCAGAAACAGGCTACGATGAAAAAATGCGAAACTGTTCTTGCTTAATTACGAGTTCATGTTTTTTCGCTTTTTAGATCGGAGATCTAGTTCTCATGCGACGAGTCGTTTTTGCTTGTGTTGCGAAAATTTGGGCAGAAACGAAGCTGTGTGAGGGAAAAAAAATGAACCAGTCGTTTTATCCCTGGGCTCACATGTTTTTTCGCGTCGTTTTGGGCAGAAACGAAGATGGTCTCCGTGTTGAGCCCATCGATTGAGGTCTGGGCTAGCTCTTTTGGTGGGCTGGAACTGGCATCGCCAAAGCCTAGGTGAGGCCCACTTACTGAACTTTCTATTTCTTTAATTTGATGTTCGCGGAAAATAAATAATTTGAAATATATTTTCCTAAAAATGATTTCTTGTATCACTTGAAATAATCAATCAATAAAAAAAATTCATTATTGATTATGATTTATGCCTTAAATTTTTCTGTAAATAACGAAAATATTTTTTCATTTATTTATTTTTATAGGCAATATGAACAATCATTTTCAAAAAATATTATTCAATAAGACTGCTATACCCTCCTAAATCACTTTCCTCAGCACTGAAAATCAACAACGAATTTCCGCCGGAAAATCTACCAAAAAAAAATCCTAAAAATGGAGATTCTTGCTCTCAAAGAAAAAAAGAAAGGAAGAAAAAATTTTGCATAACGACTTGTCGTTTCAAGCCATGACAACAGTTTGAGCATCAAAACATGTGAGGGAAACCATCCCCCAACTCATTTTAAACTCACCCCTGTGCCATTTCATGATTGTCCTTTATGGCCCATCTTTTAAGCTTCCTAATTTTATCTTCCTACAGGTAGATTGAACCGAGAAAAGGAGGAAGATTCAATTTTTAGAAGGAGTTACTATTCAGAGCCTCCCTTAAAATGTACAAAGGCAAACCCCTCAACATCGTATTAGATTCTTTTCCCTGTGTAAATTGTTCTTGATTCTGTCAGTCACCCACAAGGGAAGGGCATGGAATCTTCCCCTGTGGGAAGATTCATGCATGGCTGTTCTGAGGATGGGGATGATTGTTTTGTTGATGCCCTGCCAGTTTGTGTGAGGGAATTGATTGCTGGAGGTGCTGCTGGTGCTTTTGCCAAGACTGCTGTTGCACCCCTCGAGAGGATCAAAATTCTCTTACAGGTAATTACTGACGTATTCGTTTATTTGCCTGCAATGAGCTTCTTCTGGTACTTTTGGATGTTTAGTATTGCAATCTGTAACCGAGGACAAGATCTCAGGAGCTTGTTTTGTTTCGTGTTTAGACCAGAACTGAGGGATTTCATTCCATCAGCGTGTACGAGTCCTTCAAGAAGATCCTCAAGCATGAAGGTGTTCAAGGGCTATACAAGTGAGCCCCCTCCCTCTACTTTATGCGAATTTTCTTGAAACTATGCTCATTCTACGTGGTATTCGTGGTACTTCCAAAAAACATGCAGAGGAAACGGCACGAGCGTCATCCGTGTAATCCCGTATGCGGCGCTGCATTACATGACGTACGAGCAATACCGGGGTTGGATTTTGGACAACTGTCCGTCGTTCGGGACGGGGCCCTTTGTTGACCTCCTGGCGGGTTCTGCCTCCGGAGGAACGGCTGTACTGTGTACATATCCCTTAGATCTGGCTCGGACGAAGCTCGCTTATCAGGTGAGCAATAGGCAAAACAAGCAAATGACAGAAAGGAAACAAGGGAAGGAGGATCTCCTTAGCACGAGAATTCGATCCGTTCCGATTTCTGTTAACTTGGCACAATTTCGAGAAGAATCAGAGCATATTTTCCCTTCATGTTCTCTTCATTTCAGCGAACCCGTCATGGGGTCAAGCAGATTTTAAAACCTATGCATGACCATTATCTGTAACAAATTGTCCTGGTAAGTTTAATTGCTCTGCTCGGCCAGGTGATGGGTTCACATTCTAGTGAAAACTGTCGTTCTCAACCTCGACACCGGAGGCTTCGCGACATCTTCAGGGACGTCTATCGAGAAGGCGGAGTGCGCGCTTTCTATCGAGGCATAGGTACATCCCTGTGACAAGGTAGTCCCCGCGAGACATGGCCAGGCGTCCCAATTTTCTCCCGTCTCTCACATGATGTGCCGTTGCAGGTCCTACATTGGTTGGGATTCTTCCGTATGCCGGCCTGAAGTACTACATCTACGAGGAGCTCAAGCTCAAGGTTCCCGAGGATCGCCAAAATTTGATCGCGATGCGCCTCTCCTGTGGCGCTTTGGCGGGGTTGTTCGGGCAGACATTCACGTACCCGTTGGACGTCGTGAGGCGACAAATGCAGGTAACTCCGACGTCGACAACAATCAAACCGTGATAAAATGCTCAAAAGTTTGACGTCTCCATCTCCATGTCAAGAAAATAGGGGAAAAAAATACATAAAAACTGACCTTGACCCAACATCAAGATGCACATCAATACTGTCTATCACGCTCAGCAGCAATGTTTGCTACACTCGAATTTTCAGGCTGAGACCGTGGTATTGGGCAGTGCCCGGTTCAAGAACACCATAGAGGGGCTCTCGAACATCGTGCGCGATCAAGGTTGGAGACAATTATACGCCGGTTTAAGCATCAATTACATCAAGGTGAGCTCTCGTTGTAGCCAATCTGGAACGCCGATTTGCTATTTCAACACATCTGGTGCTAAACAATCTGTCCGTGCCCACTTTTAACGTAGAATACTTTTCTGTTAATCAATTTATAGGGGTATGAAGAGTCCATTGACGTATGTCTAATGCAACCATGTGTATGTACTTGCGATGAATAGGATACTTTCGAGCTGAATGTCTATACGCAGATTAATCGGGATATTTGCAGGTGGTGCCTTCAGTGGCCATTGGGTTTACAGCATATGATGTGCTCAAGTCTTGGATGCATTATTCGACCCAGCAAAACGCCCGTAGCTCGTCATCTTCAAATGCACAAAGCAGAGCAGAGAAATAGTAGTTCGGTGCCCGGTCGGACGCGAAAGCATTAAAAGTTATAGGATTCGAGGGCCATGCTAGCCTTCTCATTTTTGCTGTAGAGGCCAAATTGTTGCTCAGAGAGCCTGAATGGCAAGAGCCGTATGAGGTTCACCGTCGATGTAAAGCACACATTTTTGGAGAGTGATGCTCCTTGAGTCGAAACCATGTCACATTTTCCATCAGTGGACTCGTTCATTGGATGCCCTGAAACAAGAGAAATCTTTCATCATCCGAGAATGGTGTAGCCAATGTCATCAATCGCATTGTAAAGATGTTCTAGGTGAGGCGCATAATACTTGTAACGATTCTTCTACATTTGTTAGTCGGCCCGAATCAGATGCATCGTTTGTTTGTCACCAGGTCGCGACTTCAGAAAAACAATATGAGTATTCTTGGGTGATCATATATTCCCGCGCTGGGAGCAAGTCTCGATGCCGACAGGTGGATTGATCACACCGATGAATTAATTTCGTCTCTTGAATTAAAGCAAGTGTTGGATACTTTCATATATATATATAGTAGATCGAGCCAGTTCGTGTAAAAAGTACGTGCGACGGGGTATTAAGTTCCATTGGACTGCATTATCTCTCGTGGATATGTTAATCGTGATTAGTAGTACTCAACACGTCATTACATCTGTATGACATTTTCTCTCTAGATTATGTAATCAAGCGAATAACTCTGCTCGGGTACAAAAAAAATTATAAATTTATTATAATTGTACCAATTTAGTTCTAAATTTTTCAATGTGTACTAGTTTAGATCTAATTATTTTCGTGTTTTGACAATGGAATCTATCTAACCAATTTAGGTATAAAAAAAATTAATTATGTGAATACCGATTATTCCATTTGGTACGACCAACGGTGACATGAATTTTTTTTTTTTACTTTTATTGGTTTATTTTATTTTATTTTCTTAACTTTTTTCTACTAATGGTTGACAAGGTCACCGGACACGACCGACGGCATCACAACCTTTGCTAGATTCAGACCAAAGACTGCGCCCCCTCGCTTTGGTTGGAGAAGGCATCGCGACTCTCACCCAAGCCCTCATCGGCCACAGCGAGGGCCGCGCGATATCCTCGCCGTACCTCAGTCCAAACTCCAATAAAAAATTAAAAAAAGAGCAAAGAAAAAAAGAGGCGAGTCCCCTAAGGTCAAGGCTTTCACGGACCGGCTTTTGGAAGACAGTAAAAGCCCACGCTCTGATTCGATGAAATGCAATTGTCATCTACGCTGGAATCATATATGATCAATAACGTAAAAGCTTTTCATCTCAGCCAACCTTTGTCTGGCGAGTCGTGGAAATCATATGTGATCAATAACATGACTGCGATCTTGTGCTGCTGGCTTCAAGATAAGTAACAAGTCCAAAATAATCCCTGAAATCAATACATGCACAAGATCGCAGTCATGTTCCGCTAAGATTCTATGGGATGAGTCGTCCTCTGCGACGAAGAGTAGTAATGGGATTCAAGCTCTTTGAGACTGGCAGCTGCCTCCTCCGCAATTCTAGACAACGTACGATCCGATTTTTCAGCTTGTTGGTTGAACTCGACGATTCTCTGTTCAACATGGTCGTTTAGAGATGCGAATCCAGAAAATATGGCAGTCTGCTTCAGCTCCGATACCAATTTCAGCAGTGAATCAGCCGCTTGAACCTGTTTTTGAGTACATTCATCAAATGAGCACAGAGAAGCTGCTTCCTTGATAAGCTTTGGAAAGTAAAGAAGAAGATCAATACAGGGTCTAAGTCTTCTGATGCGTTGTGAGTAGATGCTCCCACTGCTTAATAATATTACTTGAAAAGTTTTTAGTCCTTGACCACACGCATTACCTATTCAAGTAACTAATCTCGAGGTTATGCCACTTATTTTCCCTCAAGTTCATTCTATAGAAAGATGCTCTTGCCACTTCATCATATTCCTGAAAAAGTTAATAATCCTTAGCCATGCGCGTCACCGAAAGTTAACTAATTTTAGAGTCACCACTTGTGTTTCCTCAAGTTCATCTAAACTATACAGAAAATCTGGATTGTGAGGGTCATTTTGCATTATGGTCATTGCTACTGCTAATAAATGTGGGGCAAACAGAATCTCTGAGACAATGAAACGCCTATTATCATGAAAAAGAAATTCTACATTGATTTTCTAGGAGTCTCATAGCTCTACAAATTTAAGTCTCTCATGGATTCAGTAGAGTACCAAATTGACATGCGATAGACATATACGCCAAACATGAACTGCTCTTTGAGGTAATAAGCAGAATTAACTATCGTTTGTAGGTTACAATAATTAAATGGCCAAAACTCACTCAGATTAAAGTCCAATCTTACCATTCTTGCTGCGCGCATCTCCATCATGAAAGCTTCTTGTGAGTTTCTGACCGGAGGGTCATTCACCTGCCGAAAGTGAGAATACTGAGTCAAAATCATGATGGATACTCTTCATATATCAAACCCTTCCCAATCTAGAAATTTCAAATCTAAGTATAGAACAACTGTTCTTTTATTTTTCAAAAAGAGTAATATCTCTTCACATGATATGTTAAAAAAAAAAACTCTCATGCTACTTGAATCACTAGGGTGGCAAAAACAAACTTTACTTTTATCATCTAGTGGATCTAAGCTCACATTTCCGAAAGCATCAACATAAGGAAGTAAATAAACTTCATCAGTTTGTATCCCCTCACCATGACATCTTGAAAGTTTCTGATATTAGGTATCCACTCTTCATTATCAAAAGGTCCATGAGAACAACCTCCAAGTGAGGAAATACAAACGGATTTCTTTCCATTTGGAAAACAAAAACACTTCGAATCCTCTATTCATAAGAACAAAATCACAGAGACATTTAGTCTTTCCCAATTTCGGCAGCTTACAAGAGCTCAAGCAACCTTCCGTCCCATCTATTGACATAACCTCATGATGCCTTATTCCAGCATCAACTCCATACGTTTGAAGTAGATGTGGATCTCACACTACATGGAAGTCAATACATGACAATTATACAGTTTATCAATGTTTCATCTAGCAATGCACAAAGGAAAAGCATGGATGATCTCAATCGTAGATATGATTATGACTGAGAGGGATAAAGGTTTCTGGACAGTAAAGGGCAAGGAGGAAGGAATGCATACTTTGGCGACATTCACAAGTTGACTGAAGTTGTCGACAATGTTACCGATGTCAGTTTCAACTCTTTGTAAGAGTGCCTTCTGCTTCTGGGCAGCTGCAGCTGCTGCAGTAGCCGTAGGCCCGCTCCCACTACCGAGTCCTGCTCCCGCTCCTCCTCCTCTGTTCATTATCTATACATGCAAGTTTAAGTACACCAGATCTTCAGCTAGAAGGCAATACAGGCCTGTACATGTAAGTTCAGAGACACTTGATCACTGAATGCTGGTTTACAGTTATGAAAAGCAATATATTGCGACACTAGACCACGCTACGCAACATAGATAGTTTTCGTCAAGGAAAAGAGAAAAAGGATCATGAGATATTTGCCAACCCACGTTCAATTGTTTCGTCAAATTCACTAACGAAGGGAAAGCAATGTCGACAACATTGCTCATCCAATTAATCTCGTCATATCAGGAAGTCTTCCAATCTAAAAACCAACATTAATGACAATATCAAGGCATGGAATCATTTTTAAAATGCTCAAAAGAGCAGGAGAGGACAATATATAGGGAAAGAGAAAGCAAGGTAGAGCACTTTGACCATGTCCACAAACTGAGAATACCGCATCAAATTCTTTAATAAAAGACAAAGCTTTGCAAATTACAACTAATCATTCATAAAAAATAGGACATTAGGCATACTATGCAATTTAGGTTAATAAACAAGTAGATTCATTGCAAACTAAAGCTATCTCGAACTTCCAAGATGAATATAAACACGAAAGCTACAGATGTTGAAGCTAAATTCAGACAGTGAGCTGCCTCGGCTAAGCAATTAACAGACAACATGCTGTGAAATAACATGAACCGATTCTCGCTGTACACAGATTTCAACAAAAATTCGACATTCGCAACGCGAAAGCCCTTCGAGAAAAATCCCCATAGTCTCAGAGAAATGTTTCCACGACCTACTTTCAGTTCGCTCGTTCACATATCAAAACCAAACACCAATTCTTGCCGTGCTGCATCTAAACGAAAGGATCCTACACATCAAGTCCATCTTCCTGATCTCAACACTCACTCTTGCTCATCACTACGAAATAATATGAAACGAACGTCGTCGCGGTTCAACGCCTTCTCGCCCATCTCCGCTACATTCGCACTGCGCCGTACCTTCTTCCACCAAAACAAATCCATGCCACACTCCAATTACAACAGTCCCCGTCGACACACCACTAAAACCCTAACAAAAATGAAGCTAGAACAAAAGAAGAAGAAGCTCCACTCCGTTTCTGAAACCGCCTGTGTCACTGGCTCCAAGAAATTTTTCGGGGATTTCAGTGATCGGAACCCAATTGCAACATGCCGAGCTTGGTGGGTGGAGAGAGAGAGAGAGCGGACCTGTCGGCGTCGGCGGCGGCGGCGGCGGCGAGAGGTTCGTCTTTTAAGGGACCTGCTTTCCCGGATGAGCGACGCCGCCTGGTACGACTCCGAAGGCAAGCAGTGAAGCGCGACGGTTCCGCTGGGAGATTTGGACGGTCGCGATGCGTTAAAGCCAAATCGACGAAGCGATCGTACTTAAAGGTAAATAAGTTCTTGAAAGATGGTGCGAGTGTGATGCACGGACAGCAAAGGGAAATAGAGGGGTTCAATTCTAGTTCATGCGATCAATTGGAAATTTAAAGGAAACTTTTTACTAAAAAATTTATGAAGTAAAATATTTTTCACCCACATAATATATATTTTAAAAATGTATAGATTTCATTTATTTAATAATTTGAGGAAGTGATTTTCTTCATTTTTCTCCTATCTGATTTTCATTTGTTGTTTATAACTTTCCCAATTTGGTATTAGATAATAACAGTCAAGGTACGTCATGTATAGGGACGTCAAACGAGTGGGTGGGGTCGAGTTTGGGTCGGGTCAAATATGATCCGACATATGGAGTCAAATATAGGTCGAACCATATTTGACCCATTTAACCCGTTTTGACCCATATGTATATAGTGTAAATATAATGATCCATACTCAACCCGACCTGACCTGACCCGTATTGTTAAAATACTTCCATATTTAACCAAGTTCAGGAAAATTTGCTTGGTGATTAAAAAAATGTATTGTTAAAATAATTTTATGTAATACGATCGTTTGATAATTTTTCTAATTTTTTTCGAAATTTTAGTTATTTTTATTTTTAAAGTATACATTTTTTCATTTTTTTTTTGCTTTTTCCTCTTCTAGTGACCGGAGTCTGGTGAGCTCATCTCATGCTTCTTGGCCGGCGACCAACTTAAAAAGAGAGAAAGAAGAGAACAAGAAAGGGAAAGAAAAAAACAGAAAAACAATGGAAAATAAAAATAATTGAATTTTTATTTTTAAAAAATAAAATAATTAGAATATCAGAATTTTCATTGTCTAAAAATGACTTGTTAATAATATTTAAAATGATTTATTAATAATACTTAAAATTAATTAGGTAACTCATTTATGGCCTGTTTAAAACCCATTTAAGATTCATAAGATTGTTAAGTGACCCATTTAAGACCCATTTAACTTTTTAAGCTAATTCGTTTATGATCCATATTATCAAATATGGTTTAAAATATTTTGCCACCTCTGGTCATGTACTTACCAATGCAGTCTTAGGAATTTTTTCTCTGTCATTCATATCCACAAGGATTGTAGCATATAGAGGCTTGGAGTTGAGTTGCTTGTAGATGCTATGATGCAGTGCATATCCGCGGTACCAAATCCGTGGTTTTCGCTGTTGAAGATAGCGGTGAAGAATGCGAGTCTTCAAAGCAACTGCTGTTTTATTTAGTCTTTGTTTAAGCACATTATCTAAAAGCACCCAGACAGCCAGAGTTGCAGGGGCTAAAATCCGCGGTGGTTGAAGGCTAGTACTTTCGTTGACATACAGACTATCGCAAGATGAATTTGCAAGGAGACAATGCGACAAAATCAATCAGTAATTCTTATGGTATAACCTTGTTAGCGACCATTTCATCTTTGGAGGAGATTGATAATGCTGTACTTGTTGTGAAGTTCCTGCTTCTTTTAGTTTCTGTAGTTGCCAAGAAGCGTTTCCCACTACTAGTAAGTTGACTGCGTCTAGAGACTGGCTGGAATGACGATTCGTGGGCAAGCGCACAAACAGTTGACAGGAGCTGGGATTGCCACACCTCAAGATTTTCTCGGCCTTCTTTCCAGATATCAATTAAGACTGAGACATGTGAAGTCTCGCCTTTTAGTCTGCTATGTTTGTCTACTATCACGACCAGTCGCCTTATAATTTTTTACCTAGTTCTTGTTGAATATCTGAATTTCAGATCACGGGCAGTGGAATGTCCAATGCCTTGGGGTAAGCATAGTTTGGAGCATGCCCTGTCACGAGTATCTGATGCCAAGCGGTACATTTACTATCGTGATGAAGGCTGATCCAGTGCCATTCTTTTTTACTGGAATTATGAGCTCGAAGGACTCATCTGTAATGGACAACTCTTAGATATGGAATCATTTTCCAGCGATCAAAATATTAAGCTCGAAGTGTGGCTACAATCTGGCTCAGTCATGATTATCGAGTATGTATATCTGCAAGGAAACCAGAGCTTACAGGTTTTATTATGAGGAGAAGAACAAACGAAAAATCACATTGTTACAAAGTAAACATAATTCTTTAATAAAATATGGCCCGACATGACGACAATTTGCAGCTTATTTTTAGTCTAAAATTATAGCAGGGAAGAGTTAGTGATCTTCTTGTTAGACTTCCTAGGCACTTCCTTTCTACACTAATAATGCAATGATATGGTATGTTTTTCCTCATGAATGTGAAGAAATTTGTTACTTTGAATCCATTCTGCAGATCTACCTCAATTCTATGTTGAAAATCACCTACCAGAATTATGACCATATCTTGTAATATTATCATGGTCATATGCTCAACTTAGATTTAATGACCAGTTCAAACAGTGTATCGACCTCCAACACTGATAACATCACTGTATGCTATGTTAATTGCTACCTGCAACAGTTTGTTTCCCGTGAAGAAGGAAATATTGAGAATTGCCTAAGAGCTACAGTTTTTGACATCTACTCCAATGACTTCTCATTTTCCAGTTCAAGGCGATACGCTTCTACTATGGAATGAACCGGGCCTGAAAATGAAATCATTCAGCATTTACTAGATAGGTTTTGTTAGATACAGAGGTCACTAATAAGTTTAATACTGTTTTCATAGTTTTCCTCTTATAGTGGACAAAATGAAATTTAACTTCAAAAAGTTCAAAAAATGACATCCTTGGTGGTGAATCCGACTTTACCATTATGAATTGTCACGTGAGGAACTTCAAGAAAGACTTGATCAAAAGTATTGACTTTTTACTCAATCGATAGACTTCACTTGGTGGTGAATCCGAGATTGCAATTTCTAATTTTTAATGACCTCTTGACCAGAAGGGTGTGAGAATGCGCCGTCATTTGCATGGTGATCAGATCAAGGGATAAGCTTAAAGACCTTTAATATTGCTGGCGTCATATTTGCGCTAATGAAAAGGCCTCCAAGCCTCCTTTTGAAAAAATAAAAATAATAATGACGACATCGTAGAGGTGCACCTTTTTATTTCTTCCTTGTCTATTCTTCTCACGAAATGAAGCTTTCAGGTGTCAGAAAATTAAGATCAGAATAATGAAAATTAATTGAACCTCGAGGGTTCTTCAATCGTGCTGCTATGGAGTTCTTTAGATAGTGGTCAGATTGAGAGCAAGAAATATGTCAAAACTACCCACTCAAGATCGCTTGCGAACCTTCAGCTCTTCTTACAAAAGTGGGTTCAGATGACAGAACCAGTGATCATCCTCAGGTCAGCAGCTCCACAAGCCTAGAGTACCAGAACGCATGCAATCACACCGACTTTGAAGGGTATCTTTGTGTTCTTTCTATGGAGGTGTCAAGGAGAATACAGGGAAGGGCCGCACTTGCACTTCCAACCCTCGGGCTCGTAGTTGGTGTACTGGACCCTGACGTGGGCATGCTCGTTGTGGGTGGCCGGGACTTGGGTGGCTTCGCAGGGCGTGCAGCCATAGCACTTGTGCTCGCACCTCGGTGGGCTCGACCCAATCTTGCTCACTCCCATTCGATTCCTAGCTTCTTCTTCTTCTTCCTGTTCAGTGCTTTTGATCTCTTGCGCTCTCTCTGATAATGTCCTCGGGTGCCTTGGAGATGGTAGCGTCTCCGAATTGGTCGCTGCGTGGCCATTATTGAACATATGGTGAGATGGGTCAGTAATGCTCGTGTCTATGGTGGATAAGAGAATTCAATTTAGGATGAAGAAGATATGTTGGGGCGGTTAGAGATTGAAGTCATGAGGAGTCTGCAACAGATTTCACTAAAACGATGATCAATGACACGTGGAATGCTGTTAATTCAAGATAGTGATGGTTGCAAGGGATTTTGAAGTCACTCCAGAGTTACAACGACTATGTTTGATAATTTTTTGTCAAAGTGATACATTTATAAGATACAACGATGGACTTATAAAATGGGCATATCAGATCAACATTTTTCAGAGTGACAAACAGAAGTTGGGAAAGTAGGAATTGGGAAAAATCCTTAATTAGATCAACAGCCATAATGAAGAGGACCAAATGCAAGCAACTGGGTTTCATCACGAAGGAAAGAGTTGAGCAGTAGGCAAAGTCAGCTAACCAGATTGGAGAAGAGCAACACCATGACGATCGCCACCGTTATGTGCAAAAGTCGAGCTTCTTGCAGAGACCCAACTCAAATGCAGAACCAGCACAAGAGCCCCACAACTTCTCTTCTCCATCATGTCTACTCTCTCTCTCTCTCTCTCTCTCTCTCTCTCTCTCTCTCTCAAGAAATGGCAATTTCTACTCTTTTCTCTTCCTTGCTTCTGCTGGTGATGATGAAGTTGATGCTAAGGCAAAGGCAAAGGCTTCGATGCGGAAGGCAGTGGATGATGACGATTGACAGATTATTCATATATATAATGGAAGTTGCCAAAAAAGCTCATTTCACGAAAAGCAATCAAAGAAATTTCACGTCAAATATAATTTTTCTTTCAGGGTTTTTCCTTCTGAATCTGCTTCTCTGGCATTGGTGTGAGGAAGTGGTGATATCTTCTTTTCCTTCTACAAGCAATGTCATGCTAGCTTCTTGTCAAGCATAGCTGAGGACAAAAAGAAGGCTGCTGAAGTTATCAGTTCGTCCTCCTCCATTTGACAACACAAAGGTTGTGAAATCATCCCTCTCCCTAGAAAAAATCAGAAATTGTTTCTTTCAACACAAGGCAAACTCTCTCTCTCTCTCTCTCTCTCTCTCTGTGATCAATCTTAAATATACTATTTTTTGGAAGAATCTTTTTCTGTGGGGCATCTCTGAGAAGCTCCCTGCAGGAGTTACCTCATGAGCGACTAATAAATCTCTGACAAGAAGATTCTAATTAGCTGTGTTTTGTGCTGTAGACTCTATAAGTGGTGAAATGGGACTTCTTCTTTTTACCTGATGGCCGTGGCCTCATCCCTATAGCAGAAGAAAGAATTCAGAAGTTGCAGGCACCATTTACTCCCTCGAACCCTGCTGCTAAAGAAAAGGGAATCGGATCTCCAAGAAAGCTCAGAATTTGCAGTGCCCTTTAAATGGTGTTAGTTAACAAAATAAAAGATGGCGATTTTATTCCTCACAGGTTGGTGGGTGGAAAGCAAAAGGAGCTCATGATGCACCCATTCTTTCAAAAAATTCCAAGTCTGCTCAATATATTTTTTGTTTGTCTGGTTCAAATCCTTTGCAATAATTCTTTTAATCAAATATTCACAATGCCAAATCCAACTGGACTCAATGGACTTGGAGTGGGAATTATGATTTATCACATCATGATATGGTCTGATGGCTATGTCAACTAGAATTGATTGGATTTGTTGTCGAAGGGGCTCGAATTACCGAAAGTAGAACGACTTATACTGACAAATCAAAAGCATGGGAATTTGATTTTAAAATCGTTCCTTTTATAATTTAGGTCAGCCGCACCATTCTATTTTATTTCCAAAGACCCAAAAAAAAAAAAAAAAACACGAGCGGATGGCTTTATGCTGGACGAAATACTGTTGAGGTACTTGTGGACAGCAGAGATGTCTTCGAAGCAAGTCTGGGATGGGAGAGTGGCACAGCTTCACATGATCATTGAAAATATTTTAGCAGGTCGGGAATATCAATATCAATAGAGCATCTGTCAGATAATCGTCAAGGAGTTGACCAGAAAAGGTTCATGTGGCTTGGGTCATTTTACCGCCCACACAGACGAAAGAAAATAAAGGAATAATTGAGAAAAGCTCCGCTGAAAAACTCATGTGCTTTAGGCAAACATAGAATGAGAAACATAATTCCTTGTCCTTTTCTTTTTCTGGGAAAGAAATTATTCCTTTCGAGTTTTGGGAGCAACTGGTTTTAATAACACGCAGCATCAAAGTTTGATAAATGTTGTGCATCAGGATTCGGAAATGAAGTGAGATGGCCTTCCAGAAATGACAGTACTAACAAATATGTATAATCCTATTAGGATAAGTGCGGCCAAACTTAGTTGTATTTATCTGCATTTGCATCTCGATCACCTATTTTATTACCACAAGCATGAAAACATGACAGAACTTGTTTTTTGCCATGATAAAGTCATGAGTTAAACTGAATCATTTCAACCTTTTCATGTCATTGAAAAGAAAGCATGTGTCCACCAAATTTTTATTCTTCTACTACTGTTCGTGACTAACTGAATCCGTAGCTTTAAGTCCTTCTCTCGTCGATTTGCTCAAGTGGCAAGCATTGACATGACATGGGTAGCTTCACTTGACAGATGCCTATTAGAAATTTTCCCCAGTCCCCAGAATAGGAAAAGAGAAAAAATACTGAGTAATTGAGAGAGAGAGAGAGAGCGGGAGGCAGTGTTGTCACCTGGCAACTTTGGTGAGGACCACAAGTAAGGCCTTTGCAAATGCTTAGCTCTGGCGGTCGATCTTTACTAATTTCCAACGAGGAAGTAGGAACGACCTGCCTTGCCATGCCAGAGCACCTTGGCTTATGCATTCAAAGAGCCGTATTGGGTTAACACCTTAAGTCCAAGCTCCAAAAAGGAAAAAATTTCTGGTCGCAGATGCCAAGTGAGTTCAGGACAAATCCCCAATGATGGGATCTTTTTATGGTTCGAGCTGTTTAGGACGAGAGGGCTTCAGACTCCTTTTCTTGGCAGATTTAAAAATGGCATCACATATCTCCTTCTTCCTCTTCTTGTTGTTATTGTTGATGCCATAATTGTAATTACTGCGGTCCGTGTGGTTGTTACAACTCTTTCCTTGAACTTCCGGGGCACCCTTAACAACATTTTAACCTCCATAAAGTGCATTCGCTCCGCACCAGATCAACAATGAATAGCACAATGAATATATCGCTTTCCACTCCAGAAGAACAAAAACTTCAACAGTGCGCCCTTGCATGCGCCCGCACATGCGTGAGAGAGAGAGAGAGAGAGAGAGAGAGAGAGAGAGATTCTAACCTGAGCATCTAAATCTAGGCCCACTAGATCACCCTTTGATTGGAAACTTGGATCATTCTGGGCAACAATCTCCAAAGCCTCGTCAACATCCTCCACTGCCAATTTATCAAGGGCTGCCGCTATCTTTCTTTTTTCATCAGTTGACATTTTCCTGCGATGGAATTGTCAAGTGTATCTTTTGCTCTGCTCTAAGTTATCGAGTAAATGCATGCACAACAGCAAATCAAATTCAGTTAGAAAACTCAGACACTTCTAGGGGAATGCACTATTTAGATGCATTTCATAGTAACTGCCTTGCAGCAAGCAGCCGGGATCTCTCATTTGCAGGTCATAGAGGACACCAAAAAGCACCAACAACAATCTGGCGACATAAATCTGACTGGACCGTGAGTTGTAGAGACGTTGCCATTATGCAAGGACAAGCTTAAAGCATAAACAGCACAAAACTTGAGACCCTTACAAGTTTGCATGCATTACCTATACCACATGTGCACTATCCACAGTAAGCACCAGTACATATTAGCAACACAGTTATTCACCACTATTAAAATAACTAATTTGGCTTGATTATGGATTACATGAATGTAAGAAATTCTCATGACCAGAGCCACGAAAGAGAAGAGAGCCATTATGGACAATTTCTTATTCTCAATTCCTACCATGACTTCACATGAAAACAGCACTACTGACCTGCACTTTGAAATCACAACTCCCCGAGTTCTTTCAGATGCATGTCAGCCTCATAAAGCTGAAAAAGTTCCAGAAATTACAGTTGAGAAATAATCATCTAGAGTCAGCAATGGGAAGATGGATCTGCCACAAAGGATGATGTCTTTCACATATATTAGCTGACTACACTCAGAATCCTTGATGGAGTACTTCCCCATTACAACAAAAATCTGTAGTATTTATGTTCATTGGAAAGTATCTCATTACTTATTTCTCTGGCCATTCCGGCATATGCAGCTTCCTTAGCAGCTGCATATCTAACCGTGCCTCTGCCTCTGATTCTGCCTCTTCCTGTTCTAGTCTTTTTTATCTACACAAACATGGATATGAAATGAAAAGCAAAATTCAGTGTCAACAGAATAGCACCTCATAGTAGAAGACACCATACTCGAACACATTTAGCATACTGCCAAACTGGTAATGAAACCCCGAACAGCCGATCATTATTGGAGACTTAGAGACCAACTAACCTCCTCTGTAACTTTACAAAGTAGTGAGAGCCCCTCAAATTTCTCGAGCAAAGTCTTGGCCATGATATGAATCTCACTCTTTTCATCATTGTACTTCATTGCATTTTCAAAGACCAGCCCCACGTCAGCACATTATCTCTTGAACATTCTTATAAGCAATACCATCAGTGGCCTCCATTTGCTTTTTAATCGCACTGAGGTCCATTGGCTTCTCAATTACCTAGAATATCACTAACCCGATATATGTCAAAAACAGTACAAGATATTCACAAAAGATGTAGAGATATTTAAACCAGGCAGTGCACTGTCATATAAAGATTCTAGTGACAAAATCGTGCACTTCTATGTGTTTTTGAAATGCTACTCTCATCTTTACCCCGTTGACCGAAATGAGTAGATGAAGAAAGAGATGCCACATTTCCAATTCCCCAGAAGACTATTCCTCTGTAGTTGGACCAAAAGTATGCTAGTAGTCTGGTTACTGAAGACGATTCAACCAAAAAGCTATACTTTCAACAGAAGAGGGAAAAAAAAGGCAAGTATGCATAAGATGAGTATTAGCAAATAAGCCCGACAGGTCCCTCTAACTTAACATGATTTAATTCTTACCAAGCACAAATGTTAGAATCCATATCCATGCCTTCTCCGACAGCCACTGTCTTATAGATAGAGTTAACAAATATTCTCCGATAAACAATCTATAAGAATTTGGTGCATTTTGGGGCAGGGTATCAATCTTCAACCAACGAATAACATGAACAAGAAAACTTATCCTACAATTTTTAACCTACGTATGAGGATGGCCAGCTACATCATCTCTCAGATCCCACTAACATTATAAGGCAAATATTACCAGTAATTGAAATAGAACTTTTTTCACAATTGTGCAGATTCTTCTGAGTAAACACTTGAGTGCATCAAATTTTTTACTCATGGAAAAACATCCTAGACAGAAATTGCGATGAGATCTCAATACATCAATTTTAGCTAGTTTGTTAATCCACTTGCTCGAATATCCGAGTAGCTGACATTGACAACAAAAGTTTGACCTTCACAAAAGTTGCATCTTTCTTAGACGCAAAAAACTATAGGTGTAGAGAACATTGAACAAGACTCAACAACCATTGACGAACAATATTAAACAATTTGAACACCGATCAATGTAATATTCGAATCCTTCTTATAGTCATGTTAGCCAAAAGCTTTGACATCTATGGGTTGCTGGAAGGGCCACGCCCATTTGTGCTGGGTCATCTGAGAGCAAAACGTAAAATATATATCTCCTATAAATAACATTGAAGGATGCCACCAAGTTTCTCTTCATTAAAAGCCAAAATTCCTTGGTGCTCCAAGCGAAAACCTTTTTCATAAATAAGAGGCAAAAATTACTGCAAAATACTGATTGGGAGTATAGAGCAAAACCACTGAGCTTAATAATTGTTCCCCAATTGGCAGAATGAAGACAATGATCAAAGTAATTAAACAAAAAGATAGAGACATATTCAAGAAAAATAATACTTCCTCTGGTACTGTAATTCTTTAATACCGTAACAAAAAATGATGGACAACTATATAATATATAATTCTGCCACGGATAAAGTGAATAGCATGATATATCATATCTCAGCAGACTAAATTTTTTCAAAGGAAGGATCCTCGACTGTTTGTCAGTGAGCAGAACATGACTCTGGAAAAACAATAATGGGCGAGTTTGGATTTGGCAAAATTGAGATTTTGATGCAGAAGGAACCCATCTTAAATGTGGAACATGGGGTTGCAAAAAGGTAATAACAGAAACGCAAAGGAATATGCATGTGATCAACCCACCCATGGGTAGCCCAGTTGGTTAGGATGAATTTGGACTTCGTTGAAGTCTTAGGTTCGATTTCCCAGGGAAGCGCCTGTGATTTAAGTGGGATGTCTTTGCGGTGGGTTGTTGTGCTAGTCTCCCCTGAGAAATAGTTGAGGTGCGCACAAGCTGGCACGGACATATCGGTTACCAAAAAAGAAAAGAAAAGAGGAGTATCAATTGCCAGTGTGACATCCTGAATTTCAACACTTCTCAAAGATAACATTTTGCAGAATAGATCTAAGTTGAATCAATGAGAAGTTGAATGTGACTTGAGGTTAATGGGTGCAAATTCGTAAGTATGAGGGGCTGCTGCATTACAGCCTTTATACTTGGCTTGTTGGAGAAGTTTGAGAGGAAAAAATTACTATTGGATAGAGTAGAAGACTTTTGGGGCAAGTACTCAAGTGTTTATATATTTTGGTTTGACTTTTCAAGGCTGTTTGTCCCCCATATACAGCTAGTTCTGCTTTAGCCTATTCTGGATATTTTCACTTCTTTTCACCTTCTATCATCTAGCTGAGATACGTTACTCTCAAACCAGCAATTCAAGAAGTGATTTTCAAGACTTTTCCAGCATCATCTGAACCTCTTTCGAAGTTGAAATAAGCTTGAGTTATAGTCGTCTTTATGCTGTCGTTGTTGTGGACTTGTTGGTTTGCTGACTAGGTGAGTCAACTATCCGAACCTTTCTTAGGTTGCGATTACACTTAAGGGTTAGATGAGTGTTGATTAGCTTGATAAGTTGAGTGTTAGATTGGATTAGCACAAGTGACAGTAGTTTAGTTCAGAACAGAAGATTTCTCTAGTATATGTTGACTGAACTGTTGCTGTTTGCTGATTTTGTGGAACGAGACGTGATGAGATTATGAAGTTGGTTCCTTCATGAAAAATGTTTTATACATCTTCAGCTATGACATATATTTTATTCAAGATTTTACGGATTCAAAAGGGATTTATTTCAATTTCATTTCGAACAAAACAGAACCTCTGTTTTTGCTAGAACTTGTGATCTTTCTATAATCTATCGATTTTTATCAACTCTTGGAGTTCAAATTTCGAAAGAGTTCATTCATGCAAGTTGTTTATTACATCTTCTACTGTAACATGGTCAAATTTCAGATCAATCGGATGAGTTTTGGATTTCGAACCAAACTGATTCTGGATAACGTGATTTTTGAAAACTGCATCAGTTTTTGTAACAGATTGAGCGATTTGCTGCTCTTTGTACAGAAGGATTTGGAGCAAGGTGTCTCATGAAAAATGTTGTTTTATGTGTCTTTTATGACATATTCAAATTTGAGGATTTTACGAACTCGTTTGATTATGTTTCTGGATTTAGACGTGGAGACACGTAAGTGACTTGGTTTTGCCAGTTATAGTGGTTTTACATTTAGTTGAGTTGGCACAGTATGGGACGTGGGCAGCAAGACTGGATGATTGACCTCCTTAATATTGGCTGGATGGTGTGTGAATATGTGACGACTGATGAAAGATGATATGTGATGACTGATGAAAGATGATATGTGATGATGTAATGGTTGTTGAAAGGCGATAGGTTGTATAAGAAATTGAAATGCATGGCGAACAAGTACAGGACTAAGTGCCACATGATAACGTATACTTCGTGGGGATCACCTCTAGAACCCGATACTATTGCTTTCTGGGCAATGACTAAGTGCCACATGATGGGGGCCACTTCTAGAACCTTGTACCAAAGATTATATGAGCCACCACTAGAACCTTGTACCACCGACATGTATGGGCAGGGACTAAGTGCTATACAATAAGTTATGTTCTGGGCCAAGACTAAGTGCCACGCGATAACGTAATACTTCATGGGGGTCACCTCTAGAACCTTGTGTCAAAGACCATGTGAGACACCTCTAGAACCTTGTATTATTGTTATATGCGGTCAAGGACTAAGTGCTACACGATAACACGATAAAATGATTTCTGTGTGAGACATTGATACATCCATGAATTTGTTTATTAAGTATGAATTGAACTGTTGATATGTTGATGATGACTGATGTGAAGTATATCAGTGATTAAAGATGTTACTGCATATTTATGTATATGAACTATAAAGGCAGATAATCCAGACGTTACATCGTCCAGATGTTAGATAGCCCAGATCTTACATCATTCAGATCTTACATCGCCTCATACCTTTATCGTCTCAGATTTTAATAGTCTGACAGTTTTCAGACCTCGATTTGTTTGTGTGAAAATGTTATTCTTGGATGGATTTCTTCCTAATCGGAGCTTGGAGAGTTGACTCGATGGACTGTTTTTCAGTTACCTAGATAGAGGTCCGACAAGTACGTCATGGGGGTCCCGTAGGCGATAGTTTTTGGAGCACGCTTTTTTGGTGGACATGGAGCTAGTGATTATAGATCCCGGAGTTAGATAAACCTTTCTTTTTGATTTAGTCTTTTGTATATGAACCCGAGATTGCTTTAAAATATGTGCCTTGTGTAAATTGATTATCCTGTTTCCATATCCCAAGTTTGTTGTTGTCCGGGGATTGTTAATTACGCTTCTGCATATGCATAGAGGTTTGGGTCGGCGACGCTACCTGAGAACGTTGCATTTCATTCGACCGTTGTGGGATGTGCGTGCGCTCGAGGTTCGGGGCATGACAACCAGCATGGGACATAAAATAGGACAAGTGAGGCCGAAATGGTGAGTACACACGAACCCAATATCATCACATCATAATGAGCTTCTGAAAAAAGTTGAAGTTCTTTCGGAGCATATTGACTTTGCATTGGATTATCTTCATCACCAGCGACGTATGCTCATCATTCATCGTGATTTAAAGCCCAGCATTATCCATAATCAGATGCTAAGATGGTTGCCTATGTGATTGACTTTGGGTCGGCAAATTTTTTTTTGGATTATCTTCGAATACCTTAACTAATCTAGGAACTACACATTAGTGTAAAATGAACCCGAAAATTTACAAATAGAGATAGTGAGAATATCTCATGATTTACTGGTAATAGATGATAAGAATCTCTTGCACGAGAAGTCCGATTCACACCAAAGGAGTTGTGTTAATAGATACACTACGCACATATCTGCTCCCTACAGACCCTTTTCCTCATCGTATGAGTTATTGACAAAAATAGTTTGCATTCAATATTTGAGGATCTCTAATTAAGCTCAGTTCGTTGCATGAAAAATATAACATTTCTGAAAAATATTTTTCAGGAAATCATTTTTCTGAAAAATGATAATATTTTTTTGTGTACGTTTGTTAAAAGCCGTCGGCTCGCCAGCCTCGAGTGAGGTCAAGGCATACTAATAAAGGCCGCGATATTTAAAGGTAAATGAAGAACGCGGAAAATGTTTTACTCTTTAAAAAAATTAAAAACATTTATTCTACTTTTGAATGTGTTTTTTCATTAGTGAAAAATATTTTCCTTGACTATTTTATTTTCCGTGAAACAAATGCTGCAAAATTCAAAAATTATTTTTCTATAAGTTATTTTTCGTAAAACGAACAAAACCTTATTATTAGAATGACTCCAGGGCCGACTCTAACTTAATTGCTTTGAATGATCAATAGCTAGGAAGCAAAGACAACGTTTTTTTGTGTAATTCGGAACGTAAGATACGCATTTCGCGATAAGTTCATTATAATAGTTGCTCCTTTTCTACAAGTTTTACCCGATGATGTTGAAGATTGAGCCCAAATAATGAAAAAACCAAAGGGCTAAAGAACACGTTTGATGATTCTGATGGCCCAATTCCGAGGAGATCCCTCCTCCCCTTTTCAATTTTCACGGTCGAGGATTTCGTCCTTATCCGTTGATCCGTTGTAGTCGGATCTCTCCGGTGGATCTTGTGGCGGCGGAGATGGATCGGTGGTGGGTGTCACGTCGGCCATCTTCTTGAGACTTTGTTGCTGATACACCCGCCTCAATCTCTCTATTTCCTTCTTCAGGGCTTCTTGATGAGCTGACAGAACAAAAAAGACGAAAAATCTCCATGTGCTATATAGCGAGATGTCTCACTTTACGACCAGCTATCTTTCTCACTCTTCAAACAATAAACGTCGAATTTATCTTCAAGTGATCCACATATCAATATATGTTTCTGGCCAAAAGCAAAGGTGCATGACATTGAATATGATGAAGATATTCATGCCATTCGATCGATATGCAGTGTCGCCGTTCTGCTATGTGTGCTCATGCTTGATGCGGATGAATCTGCAAATGTAATGAAGGTCGGAGGCCGGAGTTGTTTACCGTCTTTGAAAATTTTGTCTTGGGCCAAGGCGGCGATCCGTTGCTTGAGAGCGCTGTTGTCCACGTTCAGAATCAGACGTTGGTGATCCAAGAATGCAACTCTGGGCGACAACGCTGATACTTCGCTCTGCATAGGTGTGTACTTCAACGTTCACTATATAACTCATGAACTAACGCAGCGACTCATTGCGTCGATGTTCACGTGCACAATTAGTTCGCACTCTCTCAGGTTGTCTAAAATAAGCACGATTGATGCAGAAAAGGATTAATGTTGTACCTGCAATGTGGTTACGCTCCGTTCCAGCTCCGAAATGTACTGCAACTTCCTTACTCTCGACCTCTGGGCAGATTGCCGATTTGCTAGAATCCTGACATTTGGAAACAATTCACATGGTGCAAGACAAAAATCTAACTTTTTCTATCTCATCGATAAACCGACGTTCAATACGTTAATGGATGTTCTTCATCGTTTCATTTTACCTCTTAACCCGTTTCGGGTCAATAATGGCATCGGCATCAGAGGAAGCTTGAGCGGCCTTGGCCGAATCCGACTCAGCCTTGCATGAACTATCCACCTCCAATATTCCAGGTACGGTTTTGGGCAATCGCTGTTGCGCCACGTGATCCACATTTACCAGGGCCGGCTTAATCTCTTTGTTGTCGCTGTTCTGATATGACGGCGTGGACGGACAGGAGGAGGCGGCCGGGGGCAGCAGCGCGACGGTGACGGTCATGCTTCTGTCTTCGGAGAACATGGACATGAGCTGCTCGTCATCCAAGCGGTCGAAGCCATGGCCGTCGTGGCGGGCCGAATTCCGGTACGCCCCCGCATCGAGGAAGGCGATCGAGTCGCTCGCGGACCTCCGGTGGGCCCCGCGCCCCGTGGACGAGAACTCGTGGAACTCATCAACCCACGAAGGCTGGCAGCCGCCGCTGCCACCGGGGTGAGGGAAAGGAGGCCAGTTTGGGGCGATGAGGTGGGATACATGGGGCGGTGGTTGCGCCATGCAATTTGCAATCTGCAACGTGAACTGTCAGCGTTGGGGACTTCAACCAACCAAAGAATGTTAAGACCAATGAATGGAAACGAGGCGAGCGAAAAAGGAGGACCAGGCAATCTGAGTTGGTAGGGGATTGCGACATGGGAGAGATTCAGAGAGGATTTAGAGAGATGGTATCAAACATGAACGTCGAGCCATCAATAATGTCATCCATCGTTGAGGTTGCAAGAACCCTCTCTCTCTCTCTCTCTCTCTCTCTCTCTCTCTCTCTCTCTCTCTCTGTGGGTCGGACATTAGTTTAACTGTATCTGTCGCAGGTTTCATGGGGAGGGGGACGGGGGACACAGCTAGCTCCAGCTGTTGGGGAAGGATGGTGACGCTTTAAAAGTCGCGAGCCCCTCTTCGCTCATTCCCTGCTGGAGTCTTGCCACCACGTGCCGTAGGACTCCTCCCCTCTGACTTCAGTTCTCGCGAGAGCCTTGACCCTCATTGTTCGCTGTCGAAGGTGAGATTTTGACGAAGGACACTGGATATCGTGCGCGCGGGTCCTTCCATCGTGGACAGACAACGCCATTGCTGGTTGGAGCAGGAGCCCGGAAAGGGCGGGAGCTTCGAGCTTCTTTACTGCTCTTCCCCGCTGGGTGACAAAACGTTCATCGGTGATTCGCGTGTCCTGTCTTGCTATTTTCGAACCAGAAACGTCAAACAGATTGGCCTGACGTGAACAAAGGACGCAACTTCGGTGAACAATATGGAGGGGCCACCGTGCCGAATCCGGATCCTCTACCTTAGGCAAAGGGTGCACCCCTAATATAAGGAGGTCGTCCGAGGCGTCCAATGTCGGACAACCCTCATCAAAACAAAACAATTTTTTCCCTTAGTCGACTGATTCAAATCGGATAATTAGGAAAATATAATTCAATACTACACATCGAGAAAATTATTTTAATGAAGAAATTCGTTAATTTATCATTTTAATGATTGAAAAGATCTGACTAGATGAAAAAGTAATGCCACTTGACATTTCATATTTGTACCAATTTAGTTACTTCAGTCAAGAAATTGTCGACATTGATGACGGCTATCCTAAATGGCACTATTAAAGTCAATGTATACATTTTTTTAATTATATTTTCTTTCTTTCTTTTTTTGCCGGCGGCCACAAGCCATGGCCAGCGAGGGCCGTCTTTGCCCAGGCCGGGGCGGCCTCTCCGGGCATCCCATGGTAGAGAGTCGGCCTTGCCGCCGGAAGAGGGAATTTGATTCTATAAATCGAACAAGCCGGAGGATCCCAATTCAACATAAATGTCCCCAAGCAAAAAGAGGAAGAAAAAAAAAAGGAAAAGAGAGATTCGACGGAACAGTTGAAAAAGAAAAAAAAAAAAAGAGGATAGAAGATGAAAAAAGAAAAGGGAGGAGGAGGAGGAGGAAGAAGAAGAACACTTTTGGGCTGCATTAAAGAAAAGAAAGTCAAATCATGGCGTGTCTCCATGGCCGTTACGGCGGGCGAGGGTCGTGGTGTCGTCCCTTCCTTTTTCCCTTTCGAAATTCGAAATTCAAACGTCTCTCTCTTTCCCTTCTCTCTCTCTCTCTCTCTCTTTCAACCAGCCGACTTCACGCTTCACCTCCCTTTCTCTCTTCAGCAAGCTCACCTACTTACAGCCTCTCAGTTCCCCTCGTACCTCTGCACACTCTTCCTCTTCGGCTCCGATGGGCGCGTCGGGGGGCAAGTGGCTGAAGTCCCTCATCCCTCACAGAAAGTCCCAGCCCAGCGGCGATCAAGTGAGTCCACTTAACACTGCTCTCCTCGTCCCGTTCCGCCGTTAGGCAGGCCATGATGGTCGGGCCATGTTCGCGTGCCGCTCTGTCCCCTGAATGAATCTGATTCGGTGTGACAAGCTGTTTCATTTTCTTTTCTTTCTTCTTTTTTAGCATTTTAGACGGTTTCCTTCTGCTCCCGAACTGAATTAACGGATTTAACGGTACCCAATTAGTGTCCTGCATTTGAAGCTACGTAGAATCCGAATGGAGTGCATTCGCACTTTTGGGTCGCGTCTGATCATATTGTGGAGGGTCTCTGTGATCGTCGGTTGTGAATTGGATATGTGTAAATGTCAGCAGGAGAAGGTTGTTGAGAAGGGAAAGAAGAAATGGAGGCTGTGGAGGAGCTCCTCTGAGGGGATCGGGTTAATGGCGAAGGGATCGAAGGGGAGCCACGTGACTGCTTCGGAGCCATGCGATTCCTCGTACGCCCTTGATGATGCTGCATTGGCCGCTGCAATGGCTACTCTGCTTCGCGCCCCAACCAAGAATTTTGTGGTCATCAAGCAAGAATGGGCTGCAATCCGGATTCAGACTGCATTCAGGGCATTCTTGGTACGTTTGCTATCCCGATTCCCGTCTCCTTGTTTGAATCTTAGTTTCAAGCTAAATAAGGAGACGTTGTCATTATCAGTTCTGCTCTTGCTTTGCTATAGATCGCTGTTTGGTCGTGAGTGATGCTAGTATCAGGTGTTACCATAGGCGCCTTCGCCCGAGAATCCTTATGAATAATCTTTACTTCTTTTGAACAAAAAAAATAATCTTTACTTTGCGTGCTCGATAAGCACACTTTTCTTAGGGGGGTTTGGCTTTTTGCTCCCAAAGATGAAGCAAGGACTTTTGACCTATATCATATCAACTCTCAAGAAGCTTGATGAATTCTGTGTAGCTCTTTGAGGTCCTGAATCTGCATCAGGCTAGCTTAAAGTTAATTTTCCTAAGCATATTACTTGGTGCTTAGAGAAATTGTAGAACTTTGCTCGTTTTTAGAATCGTGTAGAATTCTCTAATTTGCTTTTGGGTTTACCTTTTGCAAGCTGATATTTTGTGCTTACATGATCTACATTTTAGGCCAGTAATTATGAGCTGGTAGACATGTTTATTTTTTGGTAAAGATGAGCTGGTAGACATGTTCGATCCTGTTTATTGGCAAAGTTCTGTAAAAATTAGCATTTTTAATGCACTTGAAATCTGCAGTTGACCAAGCAGTTCTTACCAGCATCCTGCATGCTTTGTGTCTAAATCAACTCATATTCCTGTCGACCTAATTTCTTCTTATTGCACTGCACCAAATATGCAGGCAAGGCGTGCATTGAGGGCCTTGAGAGCAGTTGTCCGCATTCAGGCCATCTTTCGTGGCCGCCAGGTTCGAAAGCAAGCTGCAATAACACTCAGGTGCATGCAGGCCCTCGTTCGAGCTCAAGCTCGCGTGAGGGCACAGTCTGTAAGAACATCTTCAGAAGGGGAGGATGTCCAAAATATATTTGGTGAACATTGTGATCAGACAGATCCCTCTAAGCAGGCAGAGGTATAGGTTAAGTCCACTTCTACGAATCATAAAAAGATGGGCGTCTTTTCGCCCGATCTCTTTCTTTCCCTGTTACTTTATCTGAGAATTATAATCAAATCTCAATGTACACTACGGTGAATTTCAGCAACGTTGGT
Organism: Melaleuca alternifolia; assembly: GCA_019926035.1. NCBI lineage: Eukaryota > Viridiplantae > Streptophyta > Magnoliopsida > Myrtales > Myrtaceae > Melaleuca > Melaleuca alternifolia. Next base: position 617,301 of record JAGKPW010000119.1, on the reverse strand, counting down.
GCGCTAGCCCTGGCACTCTGCAAGAAGTCAAGGCAAAGCTACAAATGAGACAAGAAGGAATCATTAAGCGAGAGAGAGCAATGGCATATTCCCTATCTCAACAGGTAATGGAATTGTGAATTCTCTGGGAACTGTCTCCTTTTTCCAGTTGCAATTACATTCATTTTCTGAAAGTACGAAAATATGCTTATTCTTTGCACAATTTAATGAGTTGGCATTGTAGATTCTTCGTGTTGGTCATTATTACTTGATTTTAAATTTTTGTGCACCATAGTTGATCTCTTAATGCATACTTTGTCTCAGCAATCAAGATCAAGTGCCAGCCCAAATTCAAGGAAATGCAAGTCTGGACAGTCTCTCAGAGATTTGGATAAGAGTGGCTCAGGATGGAGCTGGTTAGATCGTTGGATGGCACCTAAGCCATGGGAGAACAGGTTGATGGAAGAAACCCACAGTAGACAATCTGAAACAGCTGCCTTTTCTCGAAAAAGTCAAGACCATCATTCTAGTAACCATTCATGTTTTTCTGAACATGATCTGGTTAGAGTGAGACGTAACAATATAACTACCAAAGTCTCTGCTAAACCTCCTTCCAGTGGTCAAATTACTGGCTCATCTTCAGATCCAATCTCAGAATCCCTTTATGATGAAAGCACAACGTCAGCTTCAACATCTGCCTCTCTGACTCCAGTGTCTAAGGTGCTGATGGTGGAAAGAGGAGAGGAGACCAAATTTTATAAGCCAAGCTATATGAATCTCACTGAATCAGCTAAAGCTAAACAAGCTTGCAGATATTCTTACCACGATATGCAGAGACAACTGATGGAAGAGTTACAATTTTGTAACAGATCGATGGCACTTTGCAGTAGGGACACAAGAAGTGTCTCTGGCTCCATTCAGTCAAATTTTTCAAAGGATCTTTATCCCCCTATAAAACTGGAGAGACAAGATCAGGTAAGGTATCAACTTCATTGACGAGTTCATACGATGGGTTCAACGATGCGTTGTAAACTCATACTGGTGAAGCTATATACAATGGCATCAAAGGACTTATTGATGCTGAAGATACAAACAAACTTTGTCAAAACAGATTGGGGACAGTTACCGGAGCGTATCATGATAGAAATATAGCGATTTTGTTCATAGAAGTAAAATTACTTATCCTTGAACTGGATTTAGATATTTACTGATAACTTATGATTGCTGATTTTTGTCTACAACTTGTTTTAACACATCCTGCTTTCTAGCTTTGTTTGTCAAAGTCTATGTCACAAACAATACAAGAAGTTTGTGTCAAGTGTGTTCTTGTGAAGAAGTACATGATGATGGGATTCGCAGTTGATTTGCACTGGTGATCATATTTGTGGTTTCAACATTGAATCTGGTTGTTATTGTGTGGAGAATTCTTCGCAATCTGCAATTGATAGAGGCATGGCAAATTGAACAAAATTAGCAAATATTATTTGCCGTACTGGTCATCTGAATTCATGAAGTTGGTGATTGTGCATCTGCAATTACCATTTGCCAGTACGATCATTCCAATACTACCAGTCATCTCCGAATCGACTTAGTAGTTATTAACTATAGCCAGCAAAAGGAAGAAAGAGATTTGCAAGATTTTCTTTACCCTTCTCGTGTTATTTTTAAAACTATTATTGAGGAGGTTGATTGGGCCATTTTTAGCTTAAAAGCATTTCAGAAGAAAGGACTCGTTTTCTAAGGTAAGGTGATATTGCAAGATATTCAATAGAGAAAGTGTAATCATTGTTTGAACTATCTAATTTCGTCGGCTGATGAACTGCGGTGGGCATTTGCTCACTCAAATTTGGTAAAAGGACAGCAGGCATCATTGTGATTCTTGGAGCTTCTGTTTCAAACTTCAGTTCTTGAACAGCCAGAATTGATACTAAAATCATTAGGGCAGGAAAATAGGAATCTAACATATCCTCCTCTGATTTGCAAAGCCCTGCTGGAATTAGCATATGTTTCTGCATTACGACGGGTAGTAGTATTTGAACACTATAATCTACTGGCCTTGATCCATGAGAGTATTTAATCTGATAAATCAGTGGTAAAACTGATTACTGAGATGTTTAAGCCATAAGGATGAGCTAAACACCCACACATTATAGTGGTTGATTATTGTGACTATTACGATGAACCATCTGTTATGGTCCCGTCATTCAAGCAAGATGCTAGGACCACAGGCGTCGTTATCATCCTAACCTGATGTTATCCCGAGCTGTTTAATCATTGTATCTTAAAGCAATGACATGAAAAGGAAACACGTAAAACAAATAAGAATAAATAAAAAGGAGAATTCTGATGATCAAATAAGCAGTTGCAGTGTAAAAAGACCAGACAATGCAACAGTTCACAAGTCAATTTCGCGTTCCTTGAAAAATCATGGACAGTATCGGGAATCCGTTAAGAGTTTGACTTCTCGAACTTGCATGCGAACGTTGTTTCCAGCGGGGATCACTGATTGGCCCCACGTGGGTCGCCGAGAGACCGAATAAGCTAAACGATCCGGACAACCTCGAAAAGCTGAGAACTTCCATGATGTTCTCGAGTGCATGGGACTTTGAAGTATAGTAGAGAGGAAAAGAGGGTGCGCAACATTACCAAAAAGAAAAAGAAAAAAAGAGGGTGTGTATGGGGATGGGATGGTTACTTCAAAATTGAGTAAAATCAGTGGACTTTCTTTCATGGGGATGTTGCCATGAAGAGAAGGAAACAGAGTGTAGGGACAGTGGGGTATATATTAACTCGGCGCATTTATTCTTTGCATGTCATTTAATCAGTGGGGGCATTCTTGATTTGTTGCATCACCTTTTGGAGGCCAAAAGATTTTATCATCTTGCGTTCCTTTCCATCTTCTTTACAAATCTCGGAGTGACTTGCAGCAAATGTCTCTCTGGCATAATTGGTGACCAGAGGATAGGGGGAAAAGAAGGATCAAATTTTCAATTGACAGTCCTCCTCTGCGTTATTGCGGTCGATATAATGGATTCCCTGTATTTTGTCAAAGGTGGAAAATCTTTTTCTTGTAAGGATGTCCTTTTCAGAGTTGAGTTGTCCATCATTTTCTCCTGAGAGAATGCCACGAATCAAGGTCGGGGTCTCTCTCTCTCTCTCTCTCTCTCTGAGAGATGTGCTTTAGTATTATCGTCATAAGTCTTGGATATTCTAGTGTGAGAATCAATGACGAACAGAAGGATGAATTGCACGCAGTAACAATCCTTATGCAACTATGCTTGTATCATGTACTGGCTATAATTACAGAGTCCGATGGTGTTTGGCCTCTGGTCACCTTTATCAAGTTTATTTAAAAGCACATAAAAGTGGGCAAAAGGAGAGACCCAAGGATCTTCTGGCTTTCGTTGTAAAACCTACACCTTTTATTTGCTACCATAATTTTCTAATGGTTTGTAGCTTTCCATGCAGTTCAATAGGCTGGTTTCTAGATTTAAGTCTAGCAATGAAAAAGTTATTCATTGTAGCTTTTGGCTATTTTGTAGCATTTATTATTGTTCTTTGACCGCCAATCTGATCCTCCTCAATCTTCCCTTAATCCAGTCAAGCAGGTAGCATCAGGGAAAATTCCATATCATAACTGCAATATATGATATTGGGATACTACGACTTTTGGGATTTTCAGAAGCAAAGACATCGGGCACGCTGAATAAAAGAAGACTATTTTAAGTAATAATTAAGAGAAATAAAACCAGAAAGCTATGATTACATGTATATATCTACTGTTTTACTCAAGGGGCTAGATTAGGGGAATAATTCAAAATTCTGCTGTGACAAACAAATCATAGGATGTTTATGGCCTTTGGGTCATGCCATTTTATTCCAATAACATCATATTGCACCTCTCAAGGTTAGATAGAAAGGAAAGTATTGAAAAGAATGAGTTGTTAAGTGTTAAAATGAGGTCGGCTATGTATTCACGTCATAATATCTCTCGCTCAAAATAACTTGAGTCCACACTTGCTCTACTGTGGATAGATCCTTTACCCCATGCACGAAGATGAAATGATTTGTGTGTTTCCACAAGTATCAGTAAGAGCCCGGATGTTTGAATAGCCATAAAAAAAGAGAGGAAAAGGGAGGGGGGGGGGGGGGTGAGAATTAGAACTTACATTGAAAAGGACTTATACCAAAACCGATCTTTACTCAAGAGAGGACAAAGAATTTCCAATCTCATTCTTTCATGTACTTGCCTTTTGATTCCTAAGGACATGAGTGGGAAAAAAACAAGGAACTCCCCACAGCTATTGTCCTGGAATGGCTCCACAGAAAAGGGAAAAGGGGTCTGCTTGTATTAATTGTTGCATGGGCAACATTAAACCTAGAATCTTGTTTGGTCCCTTTACCTTCCATCACAAGCGCACTTACCTCTTCCTCACTCTTGTTTCGCAAGCAAGCAGACACACACACACCCACACGAACAACAGCAAAAGGAAAAATTTATTCTCCAGCAAAGTTTCTTTCCTTAGCAACATATCCTGCTAAATATATTGATCCTGTGCTTGTTTTGAGAAGAAGATAAAAAAGGAGATTCTGCACTTTGTCGAAAAAAAGGAATTGAGAAATAGTTTGTCTCTTGCTTCTTAATGCATGGCCACCTTAATCACGTTTTGCATAACTCTTTTCATTAGAAGTTGCTTTTCAATCAAATTGGCAAGACTTTTTGGAAATCAAGGGACAAGGGATTAAAGTTTTCAGGCTGGCGTGCATCATTATTGATTGGAAAAAGAAGACAAATAATTTAAAGGGGAGATTGAACTTATCTCAATAGAAAAAAAAAAGAACTTTTTCGGGGCTGTTTATATGCTATGGATATAATATGGAAAACTTGATCACTCATAAATTAGGTAGAATTCATATATAAAATGGTCAATTAACTGTAATACTCCTATAAGGCTTGACCTAATTTTGGAATATTATTGGTCCATGTTGTAATATCGTCCTGTGGAACGATGGATCGTAGATCTCCCATCACTAGCATCGAAAAGAATCATCCACAAGTATCATCAACTGATGTACGCTACATATAAGGACAAATTAACTAGAGTGACCTCGTACATCATTTGCACCACATATCATGAGACTAATAAGACTTATATTAAAAAGAGTCTTCATCAATAATGAACTTCGCAAAGAATTGTGTCGAATCGGACAATCCCAGTGTCTTTTCTTAATTTGGGTGCGAATGGCCTGTCTCTAACTAAGCCAAAGAGGTGAACTTAATCTGTAACGCCAAACTGGTTTAAAATACCAACAAAAGAAAAAAAAAGAAGAAACGGCAGCCCTGTAGAGAAAAGACAGAAAGCAACTAATTGTGTTAAACAGGGAATCTTCAAAACGAATGTGAAAAGTTAGATGTTTCTCCTCCGTTAGCTATTGCATTTCGACAAGATGTTTCTGGGGAAAAAGGTTGATTGAAGATTCTTCAATCTCTCTCTCTCTCTCTCTCTCTCTCTCTCTCTCTCTCTCTCTCTCTCTCTCTAGATGCTTCGCAACGGGTAATAAACGTGTTCAGGAACAGTGTTAGATGCCCTGTAATTTTCATGTGTGGTCGTAGATTGTGTAATTAATCAGCTAACCCTCATCAACGTTGACACAGGAACTTATGTACGTTGTTATCACAATGATTATTTCCCAAGACGAAACTTGCTGCCACAGCGGAAGTGCTTAATTGACATACAAGATCGAGAGGTTGTGTGCGACGTGGATCTTTAATCTCCTTCCATATTCCCCTTAGATACCTGTATAGATCTCAAATTTGATCTACGTAAACAAAGTGTTTACCTATTAAGATCTGCCAACACGCTGATAAGAGAACCGAGAAGGGGTAGGAGATCTTCATCTGATTTTGCAGTACGAGAGAAATGCTAAACAAGTCTAAGTTTCTGGGGTCATTCGAGATGTTCAAGCTTTCCTTTTGCTTTTTCAATATTGGTGGGATCATGAGTGGCTCTCACATGCTGGATCAATTATATCCATCTTGCCAATTCAATAAAGAACTAGCAATCCACCCAAAGACAACGAGAAGTAAAGAGGGTTTAGGTTTTTTTTATATATCAACTCTTTGGTTTTTTGTAAATTTTACGATCCAAAACATTTGAAACCATTCAAAATCTTCGAGTATTGACATGCAGAGTTGTATATGTATAGTGGCTTTTCAAATGATATTTCAAGATTTTGGAGAGAAAGTATTAAATACTACCAAAGTTTTATACAACTTGTTCTGCCTTTCAACTGACAAAAATAGAGAAGGTTATGGACAACTGCAATTGAAATGCAGACACCTCTCTTTGTGGTCGAATAACTTGCGTCCATGATAATGAAGGCAGCATTTCTTAATCACATAATCTTCCCCAATAAGCTTAGCTTCCCAACTCTTGGAAAAGGCCAAGAAATTTCAAGAAGTGGGGGTCTTGCATTTAGTAGGGATGGAATCATGATTATTCCCAAGCAACCCACGATTTAATCATATCTCAAATGAAAAGAAGAAGAAGAATCAGAAAGAAACCCTCGTAATTTGATTCAAGATTATGATATACTTAGTACGCATTTTTTGTAAAATAATTTATGTTTCTAAAGCACTTATTAAATACCTTACAAACAAACGTAGTATACTCTTTTTTGATTACTTAACACATGCCCTTGGGATTGTAATTTGTAATCGATAGAATTCAATTAGCCATAGACTGGAAAAGTTATAAACAACTTCGTCTCAATTTGTCTTTTTTCCTTTTTTCTTTGTTATGAATAGTAGATGTCGTTCTTGACAATCGATTCGATTAAAGCTAAGGCCAAATAAGAGTAAGAAACTCACAAGAAGTTGGCATTTGATGATCCACGTAGCTTCTCAATGGTTTCTTCCCCCTAACCAATCTTTGGATTAGTCGCGAGGAGTTTGCTAACAAGTTACTCTTCTTCAGGAATAGGCTACAAGAAAGAAACGTGGGGACTTTCCAGGAGAAAAGGGGAAGCGGCATTCTATGCATGAAAATAGCACAACCCCTGATAGTGATTAGACACATTATGAACTTTGAAAATCACGTATCTGATTCTGACATTAGGCATCTTCCTCTACCGTTGCAACGTTGGATTTTGATTACCAATACACACGATAGCCAGAAACTTTAGCCATGAATTTGCAAAAATCAGAGTCTGGAATTCACATTCATTCTGTTCCCTTTGGATACAGTCAAACCCTAATCATATCCTTGTCACTGCTGTCATCTCCATGATGGTCCTCATCAACATCAATTCTAGATTTTGGGAGAACACGCAATAATGAGCATCCACAAACAGAAACACACTAATGGAATGGAATTCTTCTTTCTTTATTGATGGGTTGGGGACATTTTTGAATCCGAAGAACTACCATCCTTGTCATTTCCTCACTTCTCTTGACCTTCCATTTCCCTGCTTAAGTAGAAGGCTTGATTTAGCAAATTGCATGGACCGCACGTTTCCCCTCCTCGCAATTTTGATTGTGATTACTCACGGCAGCACTTTAATGTGCATGCAGCAATTCTCGCCATCATTGTATTCGTATTCCATCAAGAGAATTTTTAAGCACCCGATGTCATGTTGATGTGGATTTGACATGGCTTTATATTGCAGTTTAAGTCTCCTTGTTGGAAGTGGTTGAAACGACATAAAGAATAATCAATTTGATTCAAAGAAACTTTATCGACAATATGACATTCAGGAAGTTCTGTGTATTTGAAGGGATTTTCGTAATGATTGCATTTATTTTAAGGATGTGCCCATCACTCCAGCAATGGCACTGGAGATGAAATATAGAGTCCCTATATTCTTTTACTGTATAAGTTGTGCATGTTACTTACTTCAAACTCTACTCCTCTCATCGATTATGATGTACTTTCTCCTGAATGACTTCTCGTCCTACAAATCCAATGCATAATACAAAGCAACAAAATATCCAAACCTCTCCTAAACGTCTACTCATCACAACAAAAAGATGCATAATTCAAAAAGAGAAAAATTGATGTGTACAACTACAAGATCGAAGGGGCCTTCAACTTTATCACCCCAGCTTAATTATCACATGATCATACACGAAAAGTGAAAAAGATTGATAATATTAGTTTAATTATCACAAAACTGTATATGAAAAGCCATGCCTGACATGGGCATGACACCATTGTGATCTTTAAGGCAACAATATCATTGGATGATATAAGCGACAATCGTTTGACTTTTCATATATATTTTTTGTTCGTTTTATTTTTCCATATTTGTTTTTCTAGTACATACTTTTTCTGTTTGCTGTAGGATGGATGTGCCAGATTGATAATGAAATGTCATGGAACGATTATGCGTTTTTTTAAGTTGTTTCAGCTAAGCCCTTTATGCTAATTCAAGAATTACAGTTAATTCCTTTTAAATACTGTTCAGTAAATCATGATATGATACTGATATCACAAAAAATATCCCAATGAGTAAATTAAACTCTCTTTTCCTGCAAAACCAACCCCAACACGGTTAAAGACTTTCTTCGTTTTCCTCAAACGGAAGTCATGATTTTCATATATAGATAGGTAGATGGATACTATGCCGTGGAAGCATAATCACCGGACTAGTGGGAAATGATTGTTGTCGTCGAATCAAAATCAAGTATTAATGTTAACATAAATAATAACCATATGTTAGTCCAAATTGAGGCTTAGAGAAAAACATTACAAGGCTCCTCTTCCAGTGATTTCTCCATACATCGATACACTATAAATATCTCTTGACATATCATCGCTAAATCATGTTACATCTGTTAATTTTTAAGCCTGATTTTTAAAGAACGTTATAGATATGTAAATTTGAAATAGTCTATTTAAAGTACTGTATATTTTTTGAGTAAATTCTAGATATCATCCTAGAGGAAAAAGAGCAAGTTACTGGTGATCCCATGCATGCATTCTGCCGGAGATGCTTGTTTGCAGCACATTTTTAGCCCTAGCTACGGCTCAATATGCTGTTGAATGGTGGGAATTCTCAAGGATCGGTCACACGTACATCTTGATGATGGTTGCATAAATAAAAACGTAGAAGAGATTTTGCATGATCTTAAATAATTTTATCAAATTTGAATATGAATTTGCCGTAAGATTGATTGGACAACATATAGACTTAATCATTGTTGCATAGATGTAATAACCCCGACTTAACTTGTTAAAGTTAATCTTGCATTATTTCAACTGAATTGCATGAATGATTGACACGTATAATGGAGCCATCTGATTCTCATGTAAGTTCACATTTTCCTTTTTTTCACTCTCTCCAACAAAGTCTCCAAATCTTGGGCCACCATCGGCCATATTGTACTGCAACCCGACATTAAATTTCGAGCGAGCGAGCATCTCAGACTCACATATGATAACATATTATTATAAGATATGGTCCATTCATTAAATACCTCTCTCCTTTTTCTTTTCTTTTTTGTCTGTTGCTTTCTTGAAGTATCATGACTTTTAACCTGCTGGTTCTAGGGCTATGAGATCCAGCTGAGAAAGTCATCTCTCTTCCCCTTCACTTTTTCTTAAATACCAGATAGCCCAAATTGTTTCCTCTCCTGTGGCCATTGGCTTGCTATCACAGAAGAGAGAGAGAGAGAGAGAGAGAGAGAGATGGGACACCATTCATGCTGCAACAAGCAGAAGGTTAAGAGGGGGTTGTGGTCACCTGAAGAAGACGAGAAGCTCATAAACTACATCTCCACTTATGGCCACGGATGCTGGAGCTCTGTTCCCAAGCATGCAGGTTATGATCATATATATTCCTTACACCTCAGAATGATCTTTTTCCCTTCAAAGTATTCTTCACATTCTTATGCATAGATCAGCATTACTTCTTGAAAGTATGTCGCTTACTCTAGAATCTCATGAAGTTTTAGAACCAGTTCATACACGTATATTCTTTGAATTCACCATCTTGATTATTATTCCTTTCCTTGCCTTTTTTAGTCCTATGGTATTAAATTACCAGAAACTCATATTTTGTTTCTCTTGTTCTTGAATTATAGGCCTTCAGAGATGTGGAAAGAGCTGCAGACTAAGATGGATAAACTATCTCAGACCTGACTTGAAACGTGGCAGCTTCTCCCAGCAAGAAGCAGCTCTCATCATTGAACTCCATAGCATTTTGGGCAACAGGTTCATTCATATAAATGTGCTCTATATGGGAAATTCTACTACTATTTTATCCGGGTTTTGTAAGATAAAAGTTAATTTTTGATAAATTAGAATGAATGATCGGGCTGATATCTTTTTATAAGTATACAATACTATGCTTTTCTTTTCCTGCCATTATATTTTGAGTTCAATAAATTCTGCGTTTGCACAGATGGGCTCAAATAGCCAAGCACCTCCCCGGAAGAACAGATAATGAAGTGAAGAACTTTTGGAATTCAAGCATCAAGAAGAAGCTCATGTCTCATGACCACCACCATCATCACGTGATCCACAATCCTTATGCTGCTGATCAAGAAGGGTTTTTCTCTCTCCTTTCGAACCCTAGCCTGATCTTAGCATCTCCACCTCAGGACCAGGTTTATTACCCTACACCTAACAGTACTACTGCTTCAACACTACCTCATGTGATGCAAAATTTTTGTCAAGGCAACTTTGAATTTGATCCGCCACAACACCAAGAAATGCCCAACTTCGGTTTTGATCATCTGGTCCATTACCCACATCAGATCTCCCATTTGTCCAGCAACAACTTATCCACTTTGTATGATCAAGGTTTGTCTTTCGGACACCCACTTCATCAGATCATCTGTCCAAGTCAAGAAGATCGACCTTTCACAAGCGAAGGCGCTGAATACTACGCTGACAATGGAAATAATAAGATTGTTGATCCTGGTGAGATTGTTCAACCTCATGAAGAATACTCACCAATGTTATGGGCGATGCCGAAGCTCTGTGAGATCATGGATGGTGGTTTCTGCAATATACCGGTTACGACTTCCTCTTCCTCTTCTTCACAAGAAATGCTATTAGACCCACTGGGTGCCAGACGCTCAACATCATCATGCCTTCTTCCAACAGCATCTCCATCGCCGTGTCAAGAAATTTATCCCCCGTACATTCCTACCATCATCAATCAAATGCAGTGCAATGCCATCGATGCATCGGTGATGTCGTCATCTTCTTCATCTTCTCTAGTAGCAGATCTATCATCAAGTGGCCCATTTGGTATGAACCCTAGCCTCGCATCAACCTGGGATCAGCAGACAACCTTGGACTCCAAATAGAAGTTGATCATGTGGGGGTTGGTGGTGTTCATGGACAATAGTCATTAAATGCAACATAATGCATTTATTTCTTCTCAAAGGTTTATTCTGAATAAGGTAAAGAGCATGACAAATACTGGATCTGGGACAACCTATGATTTGGCATCCATGTCAATGCATGCGTTGGAGAGGGAAATGGTCACTGCAGATTCATACAGATGTGTCGTATGTTCTTGCACATGCTTATTTGACTTATTATAAGCACGATTGCATTCCTGTATATCCAAAACCTGTGACTGTCAATTGTTTTCCCACTTATTACTCTCTCTCTCTCTCTCTCTCTCTCTCTCTCTCTCTCTCTCTGTGTGTTGGACAATTGTCTACTGCCATGAGTGATTCTAGTGCTAGTTATATTCACTAGAACTGATTTGTTATGGGATATTTCGATATTATAAATTTATGAGTGAGATTGGCTCGTAAAATAGATAGTAAACTTTGTCCGGCAGATTCTTAAACGGTAATTCTAGCATACAATGGCAACGTAAACAAGTCTCGCACAATGAATGCTATTAACAACTGATCCAGGGATTTTAGTCATCCAACTTCTCACCTACCTTCAAATTAAGGGTGGATGAGACGGTTTCTGCAAAGGTTTCTTCAGGTATATTCTAATTTTCCATCAATTGAGTCCTCACTTATAACATGGCATGCCACTTTTTAACTCCATTGTTAATCAGTCTGCGATTATATGTTACTTTTACTTTCCCTCCCTTCCATTCTCTCTCTCTCTCTCTCTCTCTCTCTCTCTCTCTCTCTCTCTCTCTCTTCTCACACACACACACACACACACACACACCGGGTCTCGGGCACGTGTTTAGGAGTACGCACGTAGTACGCAGAAGTGGGGAAGGAGACCCTGATAGACAGAAGAGAGCACGATTACACCTGATGGGGAAGCATTCACTTCTTGCAGAGAGTTGACTTTTTGAGCGAGCAATGTCTTTTAGTGAACTTTCAGTGAGTGGCGTCCTAGCATTGACGTAATTCCCGCGGATCCTTATGATTCTATCCGGATACACATAAGACCGCGGACCAGAAATTAAAGTATAAATAGATTAACTATCAGGTCCTGATGCCTTTCTTAAAAGTTGCAAAAGTTTCATGATGCCCGGGTTTCCTCTCTATTCTCAGCTCGACAGTCTCTGTGCATTGTGCATTGCCCTTTCGGTTTTCGACAACCGACAGGCGCGCGGCACGGCACGGCACGGCTCGGCACGGCTCCCCGTTATCAGCTTCTCTCGGTTAGCGCCTTGCTTTTGGGGTTAGAACCTGCCGCGCATTGCAGAGGCGTTACCGACCCATGAACCTGTGGGATTGCACAGTTAATTCCCTTCTATAAGAGAGTGTTAGAAATAAAAAGTAGTCGGGCGCTGGGGTCCCTAATTCCACCGGGGAATTTTTAAGGGCGAAAACAAAAAGAAGTGATGGAATCGAATTGTGGGCAAAATTAACCAAGTGAACTGGACAAACAAGGATGATCAAGGATATAATGGGAAAACTATCAAAAAAATTATAAATTTATTGCAAATTATATCAATTCAATTTTAATTTTTTTCATCAATTAAGTCATGAATCTTTTATACTTACATCAATTTAGTCTATTCGGTCAATTTTAGTCGGTCATAAAAATGGAACTAGTGTCCAGGCATCCTCATTCCTTGAAAGTCAGATTGGACCGGACCACCTGGACCAAATCGGATCACCCAAACTGAACTGATTATTTTTTAAAATTTCTAAAACTTGATTGAAGAAAAAGTAAATAAAAAACCCTAATTCTAATTTTTGAAGCTCTTCTAATTAATCTTGGCTTCCAACTCCGTGAATTTTGAAATAATTACCCTCGCCTAACTTTTCCAAAATTAAACCCTCACCCCCATGATCCTTTTGCTTGAGCTCGAGTCTCAACTCTCGTCCTAAGCCTATTCATCGATCGTCAAGATTCAAGGTAATATTCACGAGACTTGCCTCTTTCGCATTACATTATATGTGTCCTACTATTTTGTTTCGTAAACATTTTTCAATTTTTTTATTTAAATTTTCCCAATCCCATTGGAGCAACCAGTGCAATTCCCAGTTAGTCGGACCGATTCCTCGATTTGGTTCGCAATTCTAGAGACCATGGAACCTATCCGGCCAGTTCCCATTTCAGGTTCTGGGGGAGCAACCGGATCACTTAACAAACTAATTACCCCTACTCCCGAATGTACTAATCAGTGATCCCCTTACAATGACAAAGTCAACAAAAACACAGCTGATGGAGAGGGAAACTGAACGTTCAAGAGAGAGAAAAATGTTTCATCACCATCTGTCACACGGTCAATGGGTGTGCCCCACTTATTATACCCGAGTGAGATGCATTCTTGTCCTATTTGGCGGCCATCTCTCAATTTTAATTGGTTTTTTTTGGCTACCGTGTAGCGTGATTGGTACGCACTATACCTATTGTTCAGACGGAGTGTCCGACTGAAAAACAAGAGCAGCATGTTGAGATTTAAGACATTGGCGACGGTAAGGAACGTTATATGCATTTGAAGGATTACATGTTATAGTAATCTCTGACGATGCGGATGCAGCTTTCTGTGCTAAATCAGAGAGGGGGACAAATGAAAGAAAGAAAGGGAAGGCTGGCATGCCGACCAAGAGCACATGGATGGCTCGGATCGAAAACGTTTGCAGCAATATAACTAGCTTTTATGTTCATTGAACAATGACAAGTATGAAGGACAGGCCCTGGTGGCTACAAATTGAGATTTCCACCACAAGGAGAGGAAGACGGGAAGCGACAACTAACACTTTGCCATGGCCTGACGGGCTCGAGAGTTATATTTCTTAGGCGCAAAAACAGAGTTCAGCTGCACAATAGCCCGAGCACGTGCTCTTCTTTCAATGATATTGGGGTTTGCCAACACTCGGGCTTTCGAGCAACTGAAGCCTGGCATTGCAATCTTCACTTTCCATGCCATCTGCAAAGATGGGAGCTGCCAAGCCACGTCTGTGAATTCCTCACAGCGCAGGACGCTAGCTCAGCCGCGGTGCAATTTATGAAACCATCTTAATGCGACAGTTACTTGACAAGTGGTTTGATTAGTATGATAAAATGAATTTAAATGATAATCTCTTTGATAACAGAAGTTGGAACCCAGATGACCGGTTACCCGAGGCAAATAGGGAATCATGGATCATACTTCTTATTTTCTTGTATAAATGTCCTCGTCGTGTGAAGAAAGTTGACCTCAATTAGATAGGTTTTGGGGAAGAAAACGATACTGTTTAGATCATGCCTGCACGCAAATGCTCTACAAAATCATAACAGAGCTAAAAGTAAAACAAGACTAGCATTAACAAGTTCAAGTCAACCCTGGAAATCAAATTTCTCAAGCTGTGTGTGATCAGACCAGTAATCACCAGATCCAATGTTCTGTTGGAGGTCCCCTCCGAAGCATCGGTTATACCAAGATCTAAACCATGGATTACTCCATTAGAATTAAGTAAAGCAAAGGAGGTGAATTGCTGACATCGACCCAACCCTCATTCAAAGCTTCCCAAGAAAGCTCACCCTGAAGATTATTACACATCCCAAGCATTTGAAATTTCATGATACATTAAGTCCTTGCTCCAAAACTGAGAAGATTACACATCCCAGTCAAATGGTTGGAAAAAGAGAGATTCTTAAAGGATTATTCCAAGAAGCATCACAGAGAAGGAAGAAGACTTCAACAGAAAAAAAGTTGCTGTCGCGTAAGGAATGAGTTCACATTCCACATAGGACCGTAGAATCATTCTAAGCTAACCTTGAGCGGTCTCCTCTCACTTAAAATTCGCTCATTGTCATGAAAATATATGTGTACAATAATATTAATTGCAGCCAGGCCACATAAGCAATACTAAGCCGTAACTCTTGACCTGCCCTTCGCTATTCTTCGAGCAATGACTCTCCGACCACCCGTGGTTGACTTTCTGTTAATGTAGCAAAGCGATACAATTCACATGATAAATTCTCGAATAATATTAATTCCAAACCAACAATTAGCTCATCCATATGGAAAAAATTTTGTCAAACAGCAGGACAGACAATAGTGAGAGAAACAGCAACAGGTGGACAGCTCTTGTGAACAAAGCCTTTCCATCAATTTGCTATAGCAATCACAGCAAGATCAGCATATAACCCCCTCAAGACAGTAGCTGAGTCATTCATCATGAGACTGATTTCTCCATCTAGTTCCAAACAGTCCTAACTTAGTCCATTATTTTTCTTTCTTCAGGGACAGTCACCAGAAGCTCACATACAGCCATGCATATTGGAAGAGAAGAAGAAGGAAGCAAGCCATACCGAGCAAAGAATCCATGTTTCCTCTTACGCCTAATGGTACTGGGCTGGTAGGTCCGCTTTGTGGATAAGAGCATTGGATCACTCGATGAGTTCACATCGCCTGTGCACAAAAACAAACCTTGCCAACAGTAAGAGAATGTAGGAAGTATCGGACAAGCAACCACATGAGAGAGAGAGAGGAGATGTGTGTTGTCACCAAATCCAATGGTTATCCGCTGATTATTGATTATTAAGTCAACCCATACACAAAGCCAAATGCTACAAACATCATCCAATCAAATTCTAGATATAGTAAAAGTGACTGTGAAAAGAGGACAATACGTAACATAACTAATAAAAGAGACGCTGTCATTTTAAAAAGAAAATGAAGCTACTTCCACGAGCCTTGAAGAAGCAAGGAATACTCTGAATCTCACAAAGCTTGCAGGTCGAACATTAAGCCAGAAAATGAACTATCATGCCAACCCCGCCAAAATCACAGGTAGGACGACGCATTCGAGTGTTTTAAGATGGTCGATAACAGTTCATTTCCTTATATTTAAGACTTTCAAGTTCACCAAAAACCATATTTAAAGAACAAAACAAATTTTGGGTAATCCAAGTAACTCGAAATGAACACCTGCGATGCAAATTCCATGGTACTACTACTCAGGGAAACGAAATATCTATCGACAAGGCAACAACGCAGTGGCTATCAACAAGCAACCAAAAATTTAATACCAATCACAGAGAGGGAGGGAGAGTACCGTCGGGTAAGAAGAAGCTAAGGGACGGGAGGCCAAAAGGATGAAGGAAACGGTGAGAAGAGACTCGATCGAGCGAATCGGCGTCGCTCTGGCACAGATGGCGAGAGGTGTCGAACTTGGAGAAGGAAGGGAACAGCTTCGGCGCGATCTCGAAGCTCGGAGGAACAACGCGTTGAGTCGGGCTAGGGTTCCGACGGAAGAAAGGATTCGCTAGAAGCCGGTTCGCCAGTGAAGCTCCGTTTCGAATCAGCGATTTGGTCGCCATTCCTTCCTCTTCTTTTCTTTTCTTTGCTCTAATTGGAGTTGCAGAGATTCTGCTAAAACCCTAGAGATCCTACTGACCGAAAAGGGATTGAGCCGATGGAGAAGATGAAGGCGTGTGATTCGGAGCTGAAACCCGACCCGAATTCGAACTGCTACGGTCTGGGCCACCCATTCTTCAATGGGCTCTTCAATGGCCCAGACCTGTGCATTGCACGTTTGGTAACCATTCTCAGTTTCAGATTCTTGTTTCGGACGAGTTTGAGACGAGAAATTTGGTTGGCAAATTCTCATTCTCATTAATGACTGGGGATGGATTTTGGACAAGAAATGAGAACAATTTTTTTTTTGTTTTTTATTTCTAAGACTATAATGAATAGTATCAATAAATAAGCTGATTTTTTCTATATTTTATTCTTATCTCTTGCCGTTGCCGCATTTATTTTATTTTTCTATTTCAATGACAGAATTTTTGTGCAACTACCAATCGCATTTCTATTTTTTTCTATTCTAGAGACAGAAAATTTATACAATTACCAAACATATTTCTCTTCCGAAAAATTCATCCGAGAACCATTTTTTAAAAAAAAGCTCATTATAAAAAAAATATTTCTGAGACGATAATGATTACGAAACGCACCCTTCATATTACAAATGTCCAAAAGCAGAAGTGGATTTACATCCAATTTTCATATTAGATGTTTAAATTAAACTTCACTGACATAAACACATAGTCACTGCCATGATTGGAAAAACAAAATTCTTTTACATAAAGAAAATATCACATCATGAAGGTTATTTTTTCTCCTTTCTAATTCTCTCTCTCTTTTTATTTCCTTTCATTCTAGCAATATTATATATAGTAAATCGACTCGGTGACATTTCCAAAACATAATTCTAGATGAAAATTCATTACCTCACTAGTTTATTATGATATTTACGACACATAAGTATCACAACTTCTACGTTACTTAACTCTCTTAACACTTGATGTTCTAAGGTTGTGTTTGGTAGGGAAATTTTTATAGCAGCAACCTCGCACGATACCATGCGAACTGTATACGTACACAAAAAGTAGAAATAATTTGAAAGTACCGAACAAAATATTTACTCTAAATTAACATTAAAAGACACATCGATATAGAATTGCAAGATATATTTGAAATGCTCCCTGTTTTTTTACGCATACACATATATATATATACACATATGTATGTATGTCAGTCAGTCTTCCATAACTAGTTAAGTGGTCAGATTTATGACAGGAATTTGGCTAAATCAATCACTACAAAAAAACTGGATTTTAGCTACGGAATTTGCGACGATAAATTTGGCAAAAGTCGTCACTAAAAGGATTTGCGACGACTTTTGTGACGACGTAAACTTTGTCGCTACAGATTCGTCGCTAATTTTTTGAGACGACTAATTAGTAAAGTCGTCGCTAATTAGCGACGACAAAATAACTCGTCGCTGACGACGTCACAACATATATGTCACAAAATTTGTCGCTAATTAGTGACAAATTTATTTGTCCTCGCTAATATCGTAGCAATTAGCTACGATTTGTTCCGTCACTAAAGCTGTCACTAAACGTTTGTCGCTAAAGTCGTCGCCAATTTGCCACAACCATATGTCATCGCCAATTTCCCGATTTCCATTAAGCATAGTGCAAGGATAGCCATCGGTATTTTGCGACGGCTATAAAAATGTCGTCGCTATTTAGCGACGACTGTTTGTAAGATGCGTCGCTGATTTAGCGACGATACTTAATTAAAAGTCGCTGATTAGCGACGAAACATGCATATGGCCGTCGCTAAAATGCTACGGCTACGGTTTAACCGTCGCTAATTTAGCGACACAATGTATACGTGTCCGTCGCTAAAATAGCGACGGATTTTGGTCTTGCTGTCGCTAATTTTGCGACAGCAATTGAGTATGTCCATCGCGGATTAGCGATGGTGCTGTGTATGTCCATGTATAATTGGTGACGGTTTGGTGTTGTATCGTCTCTAATCAGCGATGGCGATAGTCGTGTCGTCGCTAATCAGCGACGTGGTCCTCTTTGCCCGTCCCTAATTAGCGACGGATGTTATAAATTCGTCGCTAATCAGCAATCGTCCTCTGCAAAATGCCATAGTAATTTGGTCGCCTGTTTTGTTGTGGACGTTCAATTTGTACGTGTATTCGTCGTTTTTATCTCGATCATTTGTTTCAGAACGAATAGATACACCGTATTAATTAAATTGTGTTCGTACGAACAACCGAAAGACTAGCTGAAAATTTATACATAAATCACAAAATATAATCAACATATATATATCATATACCAACCATAACAATCTCAGTATTGCACAAGACATTGTAATTTCCCTGAACAGTAAGTAATGCAAGCACCATATGGAATTAGGGAAGTCCGTAAAGGTGTCTTCATAATTTACCATTAGCAAATAAAATCCGTCCATATCCAACCATACCAATCTCAATACTGAAAAACATACAAAAAAAAAAAAAAAACATCCACGCGACAATTTCCACACTTGACAGGGATAAGCATCAACCATAGCTTTAACCATGCTCCATTGTCCTCATATGACTTCTTGAATATGGAATGGTTTAATTCCCAAACATGCAATAACAAAAATTGCATCAGATAACATTGACGTAATAACATTGCATGTGAATATACAAGCTTCAATCAGACATAAGCAAATAGATGGAAACAAGCTCATAGCAATTCTGAAAAAAGCCATACCATCTCTTGCCAACTCTGATCTGTAAGTCAAACCAGCTTCACAATGTATAAAACCAGCAACTTACATACATCAGAAGTACTATAACTGCATTCACAAACATGCATTAAAAAAATTACATCAGTTGCACATTCGACGTAAGAATCATTGCAGAAAACAGCCATACCATCTATTGGCGTGACACTCTGTAAGTCAAACCACACCACAATACCAGCAACTTACATACATCACAAAGTACTATAATTAGTATTATTATACCTCATCGTAGTCGACTCTCTGGTGTCGCAATCCCATCTCCCGAGTCATCTTCCACACTGGCTATCTCAGCATCATTGTCCTCATTACCGTCAGGATTAGTCAGGGGTCCATGAAGATCCTCATCTTGCTCTATATCTAGATGTCGTAATATCCGCGCCATTGTCCTCTCAAGAGTCAATATTTTTGCATCTTTTCTATCAAGCTCATCTTGCATGCGCTGCATTTTTTGTTCCATTTCTGCCTCTTGTCGACTCCTCCTTGAACTGGATACACTAGAGGATGACGATACAGCAACATTTCTGCAGCATTCCCTAAACAATGATCCCATGCCAAAAACTTTCCCTCGTCTTACCCCACCCGATGCTTCCACCCATAATGCTGCCTCATCAACGGACCCAACAGACGTCCCAGCACCATCACCATCACCACCACTAGTGCTTGAAGCTGTAATAATCTCATCAAACTTTTCCTAAACAGCAATATAAATCGCTGAATAAATAAATG
Source organism: Melaleuca alternifolia (assembly GCA_019926035.1). Taxonomy (NCBI): domain Eukaryota; kingdom Viridiplantae; phylum Streptophyta; class Magnoliopsida; order Myrtales; family Myrtaceae; genus Melaleuca; species Melaleuca alternifolia. The sequence goes on along the minus strand of JAGKPW010000119.1, from coordinate 597,117 downwards.
AAATTAACTGTGATATTCCATCAATATCACAGCTCATCCAATTTTACATCAAATGTAATTTGATATAGTTAACATACCTTCACAGCTCTTGCTCGACTGTTAATATATGTCTTATCTTTCTTCATGAATGCTCATTCAAATGTTTGTGAAAATGTTGGTTCCCTCCCCAATTCTTTCGCCTACAAAATTTTAACTCTTCAATCAGATATTGGAAAGTCAATAAACTCTTGAAAGATATAAAATACTGATCATTCTTCGACTGTGCTCCCCGATGTTAATCGATCCCCCAGCATAGGTGGCTGATCCTTCACGTGAACTTGAGGCTCGATTTAGCTTATTCCTTTCACTCGCTTGCCTATGCGAATCAGTCCCCCATACACTCATCATCTCAATCCACACGTCACTTGAAATATAAGCAGGCTTGTCTTCGCTTTATTCATCACATTTCTCATGTGATCACCGACTTTCTTGTTGAAAATTCTTCTAATTTCATTATCATCTTCGGCTGCCCATCGAAATCTCCTCTGTAACCAATAGAAAAACATAGCCACTTATATTAACACCATATTGGGATAGCATATTTTTTAATTAAGTCTAACACTACTTACCCCGAACTCATTCCACCACAAGTTTTTGACGTCTTCCGGAGCACTGCTATACGTAATATATGGCCCCCTCCAATGATCGTTGACTATCTTATTAAGAGCCCTCACCACCGGTGTAGCATCTGTGAAGCTGAAAAAGAAAAAACCTCAATATCGAAAACAGTGACATTCCTTATATAAAATTGTGAACTAATTTGCTGTGTACTAAAATTATGAACTACTTACGAATCTCCATATGGTCCAATCAATTTCCTCCCATCTGAAGGGTCATGCTCCACTCCCTCATTGTTGATTTGTTCTGCTGTACTAGGTGTTCCTACATTTGGCCCTTCTGTTCGCCTGTGATATACCTGCCCGGACATTGCTTGTAAAGGATCGAAGGCCATGGGATTTAGTTTTGGTGGTTGAGTTTCTGAGGAGAAAGGGCCACCACTCTGCACTTGCTGTCCAGCTTGTTGGTTATCTCGTGCAGGGGTATTTGTAAATCCGGGAGACGTCCAAAGCGTCGGGGACGGATCCGAGGCCGAGGGAGGGGATGGGGATGGAGATGGAGATACTGCTATTCTAACTCCACCACCACGGCGGATTCCACGACCACGACGAATACCTCCTCTGGAATACTGTAAAATAGAAAGGTTATCTACTGTTTTCCTCATTTACTAAACAGGGAGTTCAGCTGATAAACAATTCATAAATTATCAATATTAAAAAAAGCTCAGAAGTTATGAACAAGAAGTCAAATAGACTTATCATCTTATACTTCAATACTGTTATAGCGTCAGTTGAGGCACGTAAGTGCCTGTTTTGAACATTACATAATGACAAGTCATGTGTATGAAACTTACCATCTTTATATCGACACCGTCGTGCAACTGGAGGCTGGGGCGACCCAAGTAATCAATATCAGCTAGTGCCAAAAACACCGTCACTGACCCAAGTAATCTTCTGGAGCACTAATTTCTTGCGTCCCTGAAATCTGCGAATAACTTGTCACAAGCCTCAGTCATGTCACTACTACAAAAAAAACTAACATAGAAGATGTGAATGGTGAGACTCAGTATACCAAGTCCACTCGAGGGAAAAGAGGAGTCCCTCGAATCTTTCGCACTTAAAACTTTCTCATCTTTGCCTCTACTAACAGTTTAATTAACAAACATGTAACATCATTGTAAATTCATGGTAATATATTACGTGGCTTATATGGCTGACATATTTTGTGTATATGAAAGCATGCTTTGAACCATGTATCAGCCTAGCTTACACAAAGCAATATTATTCAGATTTGTTCTCCTACTATCTTGACCAGCCAATAGGAACTCCGCCTACAATATAGTCAATATTTTAATATGTAGCTGCAACAGGAAGTCAATGAAGAAAAAGGAACATTGTTCCCTACATTATAGTCTATTCAATCAACATCAGTAGCAACAGCAACAATACATGAAGCAAGATAGCTAATTTTTTAGACTTCCGACTCTGATGTAATAATGCAGAATGAAGAAAAACAAAATCACTCATGCTGATAACAGAAGCACAAATTTTGCTGGGCTTTCCCTTATCAGCTAATGTTAACGTTGACTGCAACACTAATCATTTCACATATCGAGCTTGTGGTAATTGCTTGGCTAGATGTTGATCTTATCAAGCATTTGCATCGATCTGTATCTATTTCTTGTTCCTTTTCTTATCTTCTTAAATTTAAGGGGCGAGTTTACTGTTCCGGCATTACCAACATCAGCCATATCATGACGACAAATAGTCGAGATCATCGTCGGAAAAATATATGCAGCATGTCGTGGGATATGGGGGGTGAGGCATTACAACGTGCATTGAATCAATAGATGAAAAAAATACCACACGATCGATCGATTATGCTCATTCGAAGAAAAAAAATTGAAGAAAACCTGTAAAATACCGCTTGGTCGAGGGAGAGGAGCGACAAAGGCGCTCTACCGGAGGAGGAGCGTCGGAGTGTTGGCCACTTAGTCAGCGAAGCCGACTGGAACGGATGTCGAGTGGCGGAGCAGCTGGACTGGAGGCGGAGCAGCGGAACCCTAGATGGGAGCGTAAACCCTAGACGACAGAAACACGACGCAATAGATGGAGAGAGAGAGAGAGAGAGAAAGGCCAATGTCGATGAAATAAAGTCGCAAATTAGTGACGGACTAGGGTTTGTCGTCGCTAACACTAGTCCATCTCTAATTAGCGACGACAAATCGTGTTCGTCACTGATAGTGACGAACGAAGACCGTCACTATTTAGCGACGACAAAACCTAGTCCGTCACAAATTTCAGACGACAACAGCGGTACGTCACTAACTAGCGACGATAACGCTTAGTCCGTCGCCAATTAGCGACGACAAATCTTGCCCGTCACTATTAGCGACGAACAAACTCCGTCACTAATTAGCGACGACAAACTCTAAATCGTCACTAATGAGCGACGACAAACACTTGTCCGTCACACAATAGCGACGGATTGTTATCATTCGTCGCTAAGTAAATATGTAGATTTTGATGAGATGTTTAGCGACGAAGCAAGATTAAGCCGTCGCTAATTTGCTACGGTCATATATTCGTCGCCAATTTGCAACAGTCCAATGTCGTCCCTAAATAGTGACGGCGTATTCGAGATAGTAATACGCCGTCACTAATTAGCGACGATACAATCATACTCGTCACTAATTAGCGACGGCCACTGATACTCGTTGCTAATTTGCTACGTTCACAACATTTTCGTCGCCAATTTATGACAGTCACATGTCGTCGCTAAATAGCGACAACTAATGGCCGTCGCTAAAATAGCGACGAGACAGTAATGTGCCGTCACTGATTAGTGACGATACAGTCATACTCGTCGCTAATTAGCGACGGCCACATGCTTTGTCGTCGCTAGTTTGGGACACATTTCGACCGTCGTAACTTTGGCGACGATATAGTGATACTCGTCGCCAATTAGCGACGAGTTGGTCGTTTCGCCGTCGGTAATTGGCGACGAAGCAGTCATACTCGTCGCCAATTAGCGACGAGCTGGCTGTTGGTCGCTAAATTGCGACCACTTTGTGAACATGCTGTCGCTAATTAGCGACGATTTTCTTTTTCGTCGCTAATTAGCGACTCGCTGATAGTCCTTGGCAATCTACATTATGTGGTAAATAGCGAAATTAATTCTTTGTATAATATATCGAAAAACCGATAAAACAATTGCAATTTGATATAACGACGACAATATATATATATATATATATATATATAAAAAACAAACCGTCCGGAACTGAATAACTTTAATTGTCTAAACAACACATCTCACGTGACACAAATTATAACAACACTTTATCAAAATTCTTCATCTTCTTCTTCATCGACCGAATCAGCTGAATTTTCACCTATCGAATCAGATTCGTCGTCTTCATCGGTCAAATCATCTTCGTCTTCATCATCTGTCTCAAATTGTTCATATGATCCATTACTTACTAAATTTGATGCGCGAATTTCAGTTACATCCACATCTATCATTGCTCCACATGGATCTCGTAAACTCGAAATGTTATATTCCTCAGTGTCAATGGTGTTACCAACTTCATCTTGCTGATATGATGTGTCCTTCCAGTGTTCTTCGATTTTCTTCGTGCTTTGATTTTACATACAGCCCACCAATCAGCTTTGTCCCGTTTAAAGCTAGGATATGATGCATAATATACTTGAATTACTTGTTGTGCTAAGACAAATGGCTCATATTTCATATATTTTTTTTTGTGATTTATTTCAACCAAATTATACTTCTGATGCACCCTCATTCCTTTGACAGGGTCGAATCACATGCACTTAAATAACACAATGCGCAATGATGGTCCAGGGTATTCTATCTCTATGATTTCATCCAACAAGCCATAAAAATCATTGCTCAAAGTAGAATCATTGCATGATTGGACACACACACCACTATTCATTGTTGCTTTTCCCATTCCGTAGTCTTGAGTATGAAAATTATACCCATTTATGAAATATGCTGGCCAACATCGTGCTCTGGATTTTGGACCCATGGATAGATGATACAGAACTTCGTGCTCTGCAACTTAATCCTTATTACTATCAACCTAATGATAATAAATGAAAAGTCAATAATAATATCCTTGCTTTGTCTTATGTTTTCCAATATTCAAACTTTTTCACGCTAGCTTATAAGAAAACTTACATATGATTTGAACCATGATGCAAATGATTGATTTATCACACAATCAATCTCATTTGGTGGTAGTCCAATAATTGAATTTTGGAAAATCCTGTTGTGGAATACCATATACACGTTAGCAAATACCATAAGAACCACATAAATATTTATATGTAAAAAAATAATTACATATTTATTTTGATTTGGCATGTACACTTACTCAAAGTATGGATCCACATCTGGACAATTCAATAAAATGTATGTATGCGTTGCATGTCATTCTTCCCCAGTTAAGTAACGATACCGACTTATGCCGCTTGGTCGACCAAGATAATTGAAAATAGAGAATGACTCTCTATTGGGATCAATGGGGCCCTCATCGTTTCGTCCGACTCTCCGCCTCTTACACTGCACGTGTGGCTCAAAATAATATGATGCAAATGTAGTCACTTCTTCAACAATATATGCATTACAAATTGAAACTTCAACGCATGTCTTGTTCTTTACTTTCTTTTTCAAATGAAATAAGAACCTAGTACAAATGAAAGAAGGAAATAGTCAGAACATAATAAATAATTAAAGTAAGTTTGCAAAATGGAGAAAATGTAAAAATCATCTCACCTCTCAAATGGATACATCCATCGAAATTGTACGGGACCAGCAACTTTGGCCTCATAAGGCAAGTGAACTAAAAGATGCTCCATTGAATCAAAAAATGAAGGAGGAAATATCCTTTCTAAGTTGCAAAGGATAATTGGAATATCTCTCTCTAGCTTCTCCATGTGTGATGCTTTTAACATTGTCGAGCAAATGTCACGTAAGAAATTACTTAAATCTGTAATGGCGCCCCATACGAAGTTGGGTAGAAATTCCTTCGTCGCTATTGGGAGCAGTCGCTCCATCAATATGTGACAATCATGACTCTTCAAACCCGTCAACTTACATTCATTCATATCGACACACCTCCCGAGGTTTGAAGCATATCCATCAGGAAAGCGCACAGATTTCAACCATTGACAAACAACACGTCTCTGCTCCTTGTTCAATGTATAAACTGCTTTTGGTTTTGGTCCCCTGCTACAAGATTCAACATGTAATGTTGGCCGATCACAAATATCTCTCATGTCTTTCCTTGCATTCAAGTTGTCTTTGGTTTTTCCAGTAACATCCATCACCGTATTGATAACATTATCGAAAACATTCTTCTCTATGTGCATGACATCAAGATTATGATGAATAAGATGGGTCTTCCAATATGGTAGATCCCAAAATGTACTGCGTTTAGTCCACTTATGCGTACTTCCATACGCATAATTTGTGCCATGAGGGTTTTCAACAACAGTTGGAAAGTATTGAACTCGCTCCCAAATTTCATCACCGCCAACCTCAATGGTGGATGTGTTACATCGATTCTATTTTTCACGAACTCTTTCTTATTCCTTCTGAATGTATGATTTATCGGCAAAAATTGTCTGTGACAATCAAAATAGCTCGCCTTCTTACCATGTTTTAATCTGAATGACTTTGATCTCTCCATACATATTGGACATCCTAAAAGCCCAGTTGTACTCCAACCAGATAACATTCCATATGCTGGGAAGTCATTTATCGTTCAAAGAAGGGCAGCCTTCATTACAAATCTCTTATCAGTACAAACATCATACGTGAGGATACCTTCATTTCATAGTAGTTGTAACTCTTCTATCAATGGTTGCATATAAATATCTATAAACTTTTTTGGGTTTTATGGACCAGACACGATCAATGTCAAAAACATGTAAGGTGTCTTCATGCACATACCGGGTGGAAGATTGTACGGAGTTAATATGATTGCCAACATGAATAATTTTTTCCTGTTTTTCCAAATGGGGCAAATCCATCGGCACATAGACCTAGCCTGATGTTTCGAGGCTCCATCGCAAAGTCCGGGTATGTTCTGTCAAAATGCTTCCATGCAGTTGTATCGGAAGGATGAGACATTATATCTTCTTCTGGTTGATGATTTGCATGCCAAGTCATGTGTTCAGCAGTGACTGCAGACGCATAAAGCCTTTGCAACCTAGGGATTATTGGCAAATGAAATAATTGCTTGCATGGTCTTCGTTTCTGATTACGACCAAGCCTCCTGTTAACCTTGTACCTAGGTTCGTTGCAAAATTTGCAATTCTCTGCATTTTCATCATCTCTCCAATATAACATACAACCGTTGCTACATACATCAATCCTCACAAATGGAAGACCTAAGTTATGGACGAGCTTCTTCATATCATAAAAATCAATAGGCATGATGTTATCACGGGGCAATGTTTCCCGCATTAATTCAACAAAAGAGTTGAAACAATTCTCAGACACATTATGCTCTGCCTTGATATTTAACATTCTTGCCGTCACTGATAACTTAGTGTGGTTCTCACAACCAGCCCATAAAGGTTCATCAGCTGCACTCAAAATTTCTTGAAATTGATTACAAACATTCTGGTCAAATCGTGTTCCTCCATTGTCATGCATCTGTGCGACATGACTTGAACCCCCCTCTTCAAGTGTATGAGTAAAACTAGAACTTGCATGATTAGATTCACATCCGTAATTCTGATTAACTACATTCATAACCATCATCTGGTATGTATTCAATTGGTGATCGTATGGACATTGTTCCCTAAATAGAAATTGATCACTTCTTCCACCAGGTTCATCAGATATGAATGGTTCACCATGACAAGTCCAATTATAGTAGTTCGGAGTAAAATCAAATCTGCAAAGATGCTCACCAACTTTATTTACTGGCGCAAATTTGCCATTGCTGCACTTTCTGCACGGACACCTTAACTTATTTCCGTCCATGAACTCAACTTTGCTAGTAGCAAAGTCCAAAAACAGTTCCAGCCCAGCACGAAACTCATCAGTCAATCCAGCTCGATTAGGTAAGTTTTTATTATACATCCAAGACCTCTCTCTTTGTATCGTATCTGTATGAAAATTAATATATAGCAAAGAAAAGAGTATAATGAAAATGAAACTCATTGTGACAGATATTTTATGATATAGCAAATGAAAACATGAAGCAAAACAATAATAATAACTTCATAATTAGTAGTATTTCACTTACAAAATCATTGTTCTTTTAAATATATTCATCTGTTGTATAAAAGACTCAAATAACAGGAGAAATATCAAGGGCCATGAAGGCCGAACTAGATTATGCATGCAAATCGAACTAGGGGAGGAACTCAAGGCCTCACCTTCGCCGCCGATACAAATCGCAAGTGGCCATATGGGGATGTCGAAGTGAATAGAGTACATCGCAGCTCAACGACGCCGTTGGACAAAAGATTCGAACAACCGAAAAATCTCTACCTACACAATCGAATACCAAGAACTAGGGGAATCACTTATGAGAAATAATCTTAGCTATAGTGTTGAAAAAAAATTACAAGAAAAAAAGAAGAGAAATGAACGTACTTTCTTCGTTAGCGACTTCCTGGGTAGCGGCGGAGGAAGGAAAGGAAGCTGTCGGGCCGGGGAAAAATGAAACTGCGAGCGAGCTGCTAGCTAGGGTTATATTCGGTAAGTAGCGACGGAAATAGCGACGAACAACTTAACCGTAACCAACTATCGACGGATTTAGCGACTAAAGTTGAACCGTAGCTAGTTAGTGATGAATTTCGCCACGAACATTTTATTTGTAGCTGATTTGTGACTGTTTTGGCTACGGAAAATTTAATCCATCGGAAAATAGAGACGAAATGCATTGCCGTCGCAAAATTCGTCGATAATTAGCGACAACTTATTATGTCGTCGCAAATTCGCTACGGCAATAGTGACGGACGAAATTCCGTAGTCGCAAATTAGCGACGAATACTAGTGGTTGTCGCTAATTAGCTACGTCATGTTCTTCGCAGCAATTTCCGTAGCGATTTAGCGATGAACTCTTGGGTTGTAGTTAAATGGAGACGAACTTTGCTACGAACTATTAGATTTGTCGCTAACTCGCGACGCTATAGTCTTTGTCGTCGCAATTTTTGTCGGAAATAGTGACAAATAATATGTCGTCGCTATTAGTGACGAAATTGTTAGTTCCGTCACAAATTAGCGATGACAGCCCCTAAAGGCGTCACAAATTAGCGACGACAGCGACGGATAATTTGCCGTCGCTATTATTCCGTAGCTAAAATCCAGTTTTTTTGTAGTGAATGTCAAGGGACATATTACCATTATTCTAATTAAATCAGGATGTCAAGTTGCAAACATTGATACGTTGTTATTATTATTTTTGGGGGGATATGCCACAACATGTCATCTTTCTTTATTTCCTTCTCATATCGACCGAAGTAAACAAATATGTTTTGTATAAAGAGAGACGAGCAAATAAATTGGATCGCTAGACACGTGCAATATCGTTGGAAAACATCACCGGAATATACAATATCGTTGAGAAACGGGCAAGAACCAGCATTAAGATTTCACTAATCAAAGTATAGTGTTTTAGATCCAAGCGTTGACATTTTACCATATTTTTAAAAATATTTATTTTTATTTTCTTAAAGATGAAATCATTTTCTTGAAATTACGCATAGTTTTCCATTGACTTATTTTCCTACGTGAATCAAATGCCGAAAAATAAGAAAAAATATTTTGCGAAATAAATGGGGCTTAAAATTAGCATGACAAACTCACATATGGGTAACCCAGCTAGCTAGGGCGAACTTTGACTTCATTGAGGTCTTGGGATTTCCCAGGGAAGCGCTTGTGATTTAAGTTGGGAGCGTGGCGGTGCGTTGCTATGCTAGTCTCCCCCGATGAATAATCGAGGTGTACGCAAATTAGCCCGAACACCTCGATTACCCAAAAAAATAAAAAAATAGCATGACAAAAACATAATCTCCTAAATTTCATAAAGCATATCATTCAGATGCGTGTTTTCATTTCATAGTCAAGTTCAAAATATCAAACACCGTGAAACCCAGGCTAACATTTTTACTTAAAATATCGAATACAATCATTTTTTTTTCAAAAGAAATTACAAACATTATTAACTAAAAACTTTCTTAATTTAACTACTCCGTCCTTTATCACGTATTCTCACGCTTCATATTTTAAGATGTCAAAGTACCTCAACATTTCATACCTTTTAAAAGTTCCTATTTTGCAGAGACTCAAAGTGTAAAATATAGAATTTGCATTTTGCTAAAAAATGAACTAAAAAATTATAACTTTCTAATATATCGATTTTTGCTACGATTAATATTTGAAAATTGAACATTTACTCGATATATATACACTCTTAGTGCCTTTACAAGAGTAAAAGATGTAAAAGTCGGGATAATAACTATATAAAAATGTTCAGTATTGTCATTTGATTACTTTAAGTTCATAGATTATATTAATTTATATACTAATTTGAATATGTATAGAAATTTTAAGGAATATATTTTATATTTGATCAAAGTTGCGTCATTTTTCCGAAAAAGAACGAAATTGATCCCAACGGCTCAGCGCACGCGCCGGATGAGACGAGACAAAACGCGGACGTCGTTTCGGTGGCTTTGCCCTAACTAGAACTCCAGTCCTGTCCGCGGCGTCGGCGAGTCGTTTGCCCCTTTCTCTCTTCTCTCTCTCTTCATCAAACGACACTTCGCTTTCAGGTCGTCCTGCGTTGTGCTTCCCGGTTTTTGAAACTCCCCTCGCTTCCCTCTAACCGTTCCTCGGACAAGGCTTCTTCCAGGTACACTTCACACCGCTCACCCACGCGCGCACGCACGCACGCACATGCACACCCGCGCGCTCGTGCGGGAACGAACTCGGCGATGTCTCCCAATCTCGTGCGCCGATCCGTTTCGTTAATCGGCGTCATCGTCGTGATTTCTGGAACCTTAACGGCGAGCGGTATGTGTGTCCGCCGGAAACGAATGATCGGTCGCGGAGTTTGGAGTCGATCGATCGTCGTGGCCCGTGCTTGTTTGGTTCTGTTCCGAGGCCACATGCGCAATCCACTCCGTGATCGAACGGCTGACGACTTTCTCGATTTTGTAGCTGAATTGTAGCTGGAATGCTTTCTGTTCATCTTGGTCGGTGGTTGAAGCTCTGATGGGAATCTGTAGGTTGGGCCGGGGCGATGGAATCGCGGGACGAGCAAGTTAGGGGATGCCAGGAGATCTTGGAGGTCATAAGTTTGATGTCTTTTGCGAATATGAGCGAGGAGCAAGTGCACAAGCTGGTGACGATGAGAGAAATAGCGCGCCAGGTCGTGGGCGGTCAGTTCGAGGGGGTGGGTTGGAGAAACGGGAATTTTTCCGACTTGCCAAACAGTCTCTTCTCCGCTGCTCGGTCTTTCATTGACTTATCCTATTTCGGTCTGGCAGGTTTCGAAGATAGACGTGACTAGGGCGTTGCGCTCTGCCATTGACGATATTGTAGGTCCAACTTGCAGTGTTTTAGCGAACTCTGAAGGGTTTATCTGTTAAAGCAACTGACTCTGAGAAATATGGTGCAGGTGTCCACATGCAAGGAAACTCTAGATATCATAAGTAGGATGTCGTTTGAGGGCTTGGATGATCATAGAGTTCAGCTAATGTCGAGGATTAAGGAAATTGCTGGCGCCATTGCCGATAGAAAAGCTGATGCTGGTAGTGCTTGGCATTATGAATTTGCTGAAAGAGTAAGGCGGAAAAATAGATTAGCCTATTTGCTTGCGTAGTGATTTTAAGTTTGGATTATTTTCTAACAGGCGTATTTAACAGATTAATGAGACCGATGATGCGGGGATCAGAGAGAGCATTATGGACTGTGCAATGCAAGCAAACCAAGAGGACGTTCACGTTTTGAATATGGAAGGACAGGTGTCTGTGGATGAACTAACAGGGATAGCGGTGAAGAATGAGGCATATGTTATGGGTGGAGAATTGGTAGACCAAAATGATAATGTGGAACTTCTATCACAGTCGATGTCACATCCCTCAATATTTTGGCCTCAAAATGATGAAGTAACTTCGGCTTGGGTTGAAGATTTGATGATGGAACTAAAAAGATCTTCATGGGAAGGTGTCCCCTCTGACTTTAAATTTGTTATGCCTGTTAGTGTGGTTGACAAATTGATCGCTTCAGCTGACAACATTCTTAGTCAAGAGCCAAATTGTGTGATTATTAATTGCTCAGGGGTGGATTCAAGGGTGGTTGTAATTGGTGATATTGAGGGACAATACCATGACTTATTGTCTCTCATGTATGACCATGTTGGTGTGCCTTCAGAGAAACTATTCTTTGTTTTCAACGGTAATTATGTCGGTAGAGAGCCGTGGGGATTAGAAGTACTTCTCGTGTTGTTGGCCTGGAAGGTAAGCCATCTTTTCCTTTGTCCATTATGAGTAGTCCGTAGTAGCATACTCTGGAAACGGACCAATCTTGTCTCCATAGCTCCTACAAAATACAACATAGAAAGAATGAATATTGGTGTCGGAGAGAGTGTTTTGAATTCATATGCATGTTTACTGCCATTATGGAGGCTTTGACACGTTCTGGTACCTTGTTTTCTGATCAGGGTCCTTTCCCATTAGGCATCCTCTTCCTCTGTCTATGCCTATTTGTCACTATGTTGCACTCCTCCTGTCCCCCCGCCCCCCAAGCCCCAACACACACACAACAACCACTACCCCTCCCTCCCACCTTCTCAAATTTAGTACTTGAGAACAGATACTTGTTCTTTTCTGTTGGTTGACTATGTCTGAGCCATTTTTTGTATCTAATATTTGGTGTGTAGGTAGTAATGCCCGGTAGAGTCTATCTTCTGCGTGGAAATCATGAGACAAAGTCTTTCTCATCATCCTGTGGCTTTAAGGAAGAGGTGCTGACCAAATTTGGTGATCAAGGCGACCATGTCTATAAGAAGTTTTTGGGATGTTTCAAAAACCTTCCCTTGGCCTCGATAATAAGTGGTAGTGTATATACTAGCCATGGTGGGCTATTTCGAAGCACACAAGTTCTTTCTTCTGAGTCGATCGAAGGACCGATGACGGTTGGCACTTTGGATGAACTTTCTAGAGTTTGTAGATACACTATAGACACTCTAGGTGATGATCATATTCAGGGAGGCTCGCTAATCTTGAATGACATGCTCTGCTCAGACCCATCATCTGTTGAAGGTCTTAGGGAAAAAAGAGTGCGCCAAGCAGGTCTCTGGTGGGGCCCAGATTGCACAGAGACTTTTCTGAGCAAGTCTAATTTAAAGGTAATGTGAATAGTTATAGTTATATCATTTATGCAGCTACAACGTCTTGTTTTTAATGATGTAGTTTAGCATATGTACATTTGTTCTTGCTGGTAAGTGATGGCCATTGGACAAACTCAATACCATATATACTCAGTCTAAGGTTTTCATTTGAATACGAGCATAAAGTGATGATTAAAGCAATGGCATTGACTGCGACTCAAAAATATAAACTAGAAAGTTAATTGGCTTGTTAGACTTGCCTCGCTGAATTTTAGTTTTGGTCTTCATTTGATTATGATTGTGGTCGTATTTGAGTCTTAAACTTTTACTCTTTGTGCGTGTGTTATGAGATCTTGGTGATTATTAAGGCTATCTTGCCGCAGTTCATTATTAGATCAAATGAAGGGCCTGGAAAAAGGGCTGGTCGAAAAGCTCTAAAAGCACTGTCCAAAGGCTACAGTGAGGATCACAGTGGAGTATCAGGGAAGCTATTTACTCTGTTCAGTGCTCCAGAATATACGCAGGTCCTCAATTTTGGTTCCTTGGCTTTTACTTCCAGTTGCTAATAGTGACAGATTTTGATGACGTGTAATTATGGCTTTATTTGGATCTTTCCATTGTCCTTGATATTGTTCTTTCTTTTTTATAACTGTCTTGAAGTTGAGTTTCATATTGTCCCGCACGATCTTTCTTCATGCTACCAAGTGCCATTGAACTCATAAGATAAATTCCAGGGTTTCCTGTTTGATTGTTTTTTGATGAAAGGAGTTAGGGAATAATTCAAAATGGGAATGTTGGTACATGTGAAATGACAGAAACTTTTTTTTAATCTTCGTTGATTTTTGCAGAATCATAGCTAATCTCAGCAGCTATTTGATAAATTAAATATGGATATCTCCCGTGCATCTTTATCATTTGTTAACAAAAAATTTGATGCAGTTGTTGTTGATGGAATTTTTCATGTCTTTCCATATTTTTTCCATTGTTCACTTCAAGAAGAGTTAAGATAGTTTAGAGAATATTTAACAATTAAAAACAAACAATCATGTTAGTTAATACCATAATGTCTGTGCCACTCTTCTCAATGCTCTTCCACTTACACTGGCCACACCTCCTCCCTGTATTTTTTGAAATTTTCTTCTATTTTCCACTGGACATTGGTTGCTAGTGGAGCTTAATAATCACAATAATGGCATCTTATGATCTCTGCTCCTCAGGCTTCAGCTTTTATTTTGTTTCGAAGAAACGGTTCAATGATCAGTCCCCGAATTGGCACCAAATTTTTTTCTTTGTTCTCTCTTATTAATTAAAGCGAATCTTTCATCTATTTTCTTTCAGTTGGCACACTTATCGCATGAGCTAGTATATCTAAGCGAAATGATTCTGCCACTGTTTGTCTCATGCAGTTTCCTGAAGAGATGGGAAAAAATGAAGGAGCATATGCTATCTTGAAGCCTCCCAATTTTTCACCTGTTTTCTGCTCATTCAGAGCTGTAGATAGACCAAAGGTATAGATGCTACAGTCTGAACCTGTGAAATTATCCATTTCACTTTATCAGGAATCAAATATAGATTTTTGTATTCTTGGATAGTTAGCAGAAAAGTTATGCATGTGAGGATTTATTTTTTAGGTGATGCGAATGTAAGGATATTACGAAATATTCACCAGGCTCAAGTTTTGATGAGTTTTTTCTCTTTTGGAGAGAGGCTATCCATAGGCCTGTTACTCTAATAGTATGATTTCTTTCGGTATCTCCCGTTTTTAATTCAAACCACCTTAGGTTTGAGGTTTGTACTCTACAGTTGACCCTGACTTTTGGAATAACGGAAGATGTCACTGAGGCAGTAGCCTCTTTGGGATAGTGTGTCTAATCCATATGGTAGAATCCATTGTGCAGGCATGCAATTATGTTGTCAGAAACAATGAAGATGAGGTGGACTTATATGAAGAAGAAGTCTCGACGTCCATGGTAAGTTAGTAGCTCTTTTGGAGGAAACAAGCAAATCTTGTTTGACTCTAGATATGGTGGTATTGCCAACTATCTTCCATAGATGGAAAGGCCTGATAGTTTTTATAAATGTCTGATGTGAGGGGTTTACTAAAGAAGAACATAAAGGAACTTATCTTGTGCATGCTATGTCGTTTACCCCATATGCTCTAATTTCTTAATTTTGTGATCTCAAGCCCTTAGAAGATAGATCAACTGGTTGCGCTAAAATTTAGTCTCATTTTTTCTGTTGATATTAGAGTCTGGAGGCTTTGGGTGATTCCATTGCAATCAATCACTTGCGTTGTATGGCTGGGACGAATTCTGAAGTTGATTTTGGGGCAGTGGGGATTCGTAATCCCCCTTCTTGGAGTGTGCTTTTGGCAGATGAAGCGGGTAACGCACAGTGTGCTCAGCTTTCAGAAGTTCCTGATGTTGAAGGGTTGCCCTTATCTCCCAACTCCCAGGTGATGGATCTGCTAGAATTGCTCCGGTTTTATGACATGCTTGTCTCAATAAATGTTTCAATAACACAGGAACCTCATAAGTCTGCTTACGAGTACTTATTGAAGTTGATTGCAGCCCTGAAACATGAGCTCCAAAGAAGGGTACGTGAAGCCCGTCTCGAGTGAAGTTCATTATTATTTTTCTCTTTTGCAAAATTCATAATTCTAACATAAAATCCTTTATAGGATGCTCAGAGTAGGAGTTGTGTGCATGAGTTGGTAAGTACAACGTTGCATTCTTCATTGTCTGGGGGAAGAATTTGTGTAAATTCTTATTGGTCTGTGTTTTCAATTCACCAGATAAAAGAGATGGAATCGAGAAAGACTGTTACTTATCCCAGAGAAAAACATAGGATTGAAGCTGACAAAAATTTTAACCCTGATGGGACTGAAGTTGGGGAGAAAAGTTCTACCTTCACATCAACTGGCTCTCTTAAAGCAAAGGAGAGTGCAGAGCAGGAAGCATACGAATTGAGGTCTAGTTATAAAAGGGCTGCTCCTCATCATGCTTCTAAACAGATAATAACTTATAAGAGAGTCCGAAGTCGGGGTGGTCCAAAGAACTAGGTTCATTGGGAAGATGCTTACTCTGGAGGCTTCTCCTTTAAATTATAAATGTTTCAGTGGGGAAGTTTTTCAAATGACAACAATGATAGAAATGGGTATTTGCCAACCCGGACAACGAGAATTCCTACAAGAAGAACAGAGAGTTTAAGCAACAGCTTGCAATGGAACTATGGAGCTCTGCTGTATGAAATCGCCCATTTTAACAGCTTTCTGGAAGAGGGGTCGGCAATTCAGCTCACTTCAGTGCACCCCTCAAGGTAACTGCAATCAATTTTGTTTGGATCTAGCATGATATGCGCATATTATTGGGTTTATGGTACGGAAGGTTCTACTATATCTACTGGTATCACATTGATCTAGATTTTTATGTATTGAGGATGAGATTTTGGTATTAAGTGATCGTATGTTCAGATGGGGGTTTGAAGCTGCTGGGTCAATGTCAAAAGGCCTCGAGGACTTTAATCAGTGCCCAAATTGGCCTCCGAAGTTAACATAGGAGGCACAGGTTGCTAAGCGGAGCTTGATATGTGACTTGCCGCATGTGTGAGGAAACATATGCAGCCGGAGATGGCTTCGAGCGATTCACTCACAGTTGGGCGTGACAATGAAGAAGGCTTGTTAGATCGATGCACACTCGAGTTCAACCAGTTTTCATTCCTTGATGCAGAGCTTATTCTCTCACAAGCCTTACCCAGGAATCTACTGGCTTGGCGATTCTCTCCGTCACACACTGTCGCTCTCTCCTTAGCGACTCATTTTTGTTGGGGATGGGGATATTCATTACCTTGGCGATGGTTATGTTGTACCGCAATGGTGAATGTGCAATTGCGTCAGAATTGGCTTAAAAGCTAGCTAGCTACAACTACACGAATGAGAGAATTCCTTTTGATTTTGTCCTTTTAGACAGTAAAATATTTTAGGTCAATCTCTTCCGTCAAACTAGTATCGAGCTACGACGAAAAGGGATTCCATTGGAAAATTCATTGCAGATGGATGTCTTGATTGTAAATCCAAAAAATTGGAGGAGGAAATTGCGGAAACAATGCAAATTTTGGGACCTACAAAACAACAAACAAGAACCACTTCCCGAGAAACGAACGGTCAAAACGACTGCCCGTTCCTCTCCCTCAAAGGTGAAAACGGGTAAGGCGAAACGAAACTCCGTTTTGGGGGTTTCGGCGCCCCGCTCCCCCGTTCGCTGGCTGGCCGTTTCCTCGCTCGTTCTCTTGGCGCGTTTTCTTTCTTCAATATTCTCCCTTCTCCCTCGCTCTTATGGAGGTAGAAGGCGAAGAAGGTTCGAAGGTCACGCTCAAGAGAGCTTCAACGCCGACGCTCTTCGGCAGAGGACTTGGGTTCAACACCGACGACCGAAGCGTGTCTCGCAAGCACCTTCTCCTCCGGGTCGGCGACGATGGAACGGCGGAGCCTAGGGTATCGTTCCAGGTCCTGGGGAAGAACCCGGTGTGGGTCCGGAGCAGAAGCGGCGGGGGGATTCGGGTGTATCGGAGGCCGGAGAGCGGCGAAATCGGAGTCGGCGACCGGTTCTGTGTCTCTGGGAGGAGGCCCGTTTGGTTTGGTCTGAGGAAGATTGAAGATGGGGGCGCAAGCGAGAGGAATTCGGATTGCGAGAGCGAATTGGCAGACAGTGCTGAATCTGTTGATGTCTCGACTATTGACCCCGTGAAAGGTTAGTTGTGTAGCTTCGTTTCCCTCTCTAAAGTTGGTCTCTGTTCCTTCCGAATGCCGAAGGAAGAGGTTAGTCGATCTTTACTGATGAAGAACAAGCATGCAAGGCACGCAGTTTCTTTTCCGTCAAGCTCTTGCGTGTTTGTGAATGGCGAATGCTGTTGCTTTAGAAACGCCTTCTTTCATTCTTGTGAGATCGATTTTGGATGACCGGATAGTCTGCTTCTCTTTCCTTGCGATATATATTACCGCTGAATTCTAGAATTTCCAAATCATTTCTTTGAAGCGAAGTTTATTTTGTTTCTTGCTATGGAGCTGGTCTGGCCCCGGTTTGGTATATCTGCCATTAGCAAATAGTCTATAGATCATAAATTTTTTTTTTTTTTAGCTTTCTTGAATATCGATCCTGTTGGTAGCTTATTTTGTCTCTTCCTCGCGATAGTTGACTGTGTTTAGTGTATTTTCTGGAGAACAGGTCTAATCCAGAACTGTTCATTAAAATGATTGAGAATAATTGGCGACACGAGTGATTTAGTTTCTGTTGAACTTTTGGACATGTGAAATGACGGAGTCTTCCTCGTCTGTATATGCCATTGCGTTAAGAAAAGCTCGGCAGTTTTTTGTGAGTTGAGTTTTGCACAATGTCTGCAATGTTTAATGCAGGCACGTTTGCTTTTGAACCTAGTCAGTTGAAATTGGACATGCTCTTTCTTTCTTAACTTGGTAAATATTGACAAGCAACTGAGGTTGTCCATGTATTTTACTTTGGAAAAGCTTTGCTGTTATTTTGTGAGTTAAGTATTTTTGAAATGGGATAATTTTTCTGCTTTGTTGGCTTGATAATGTGGCAATAAAAAAAATTGCCTTATGCTTGAGGCGGATTTTTTGTTGTGTCAAGTAATTTCACAGGTTTTTGAATGTTGCTACTAAGATGCATTAGTCAAGATCAAGATCTTATATTGTGGATGCAGAGTTTGGTTTTCTCGTGATTGGACATGAGTTTGATCAATATCCTAAGCAAATGCTTCGCAATGCCAAGCATTGGGATTGGTTTCTTGAGGACCCAAGTGAAGGCAGTGATGATAGTGGGGATGGAGATGAAGGGACAAAACCAAAGCGCAGAGGTAGGAGAAAGAGGAGACGGGTTGAGGGCAATAACAGAGATGATGATGAGTGGACTGGTGAGAGTGAAGATGAGAAAGATGTTTTGGCTACTGCGAGAAAGGCTAAGAAACCATCTTACCGGACAAGATCCAAGGACAACAGGAAAGTGAAACCTCCCGAGAGTACAAGAAGTGATGGAACCTCTCAGAAGAAGAGAAGTCCTCGTTCAGAGAATGAAGATGTTGAGGATGAAGAAGACGAGGAAACGTTGGGAGGGTTCATTGTAGATGACGAGGATGTTGAAGGAGAACAAGAAGAAGAAAGTGATGAAGAGGAAGAGGAAGAGGAGGAATTCAATGATGATGAGGAAGATGAATAGTTCAAATAATTTAGTTAGGATGTGAGAAACTTTGACGTGCATAGCTGACATGAATGTTTTGTGTTCAATGTAAATCATGTAATCTAGTCTTTTCACCGTTCTTGTCGTTAGTGTTAGAAGTCCTGTACTTGCGAGAAGTGTCTTTTGGGAGAAAATGATAAATCATTCTTCATTTATGGGCATCAGTATTCTCCAGCTTTGCTGGCTTCTGCTGTTGATAAATGCCGGGTCGACATCAACAAACGTGGATGTAACTCTAAGCAAGTAATCCGTGGGCTTATCATTGTCCTAATTGGCTCTACTTCTTAAGTTTTTGGCTCAATCTTTGAGCGTGTCCTCATAGGATTAGCGTTTTTAAAAACAAGAATTATCGGCTTATCGAGCAAACAGTCTGACTACAGACGCCAAGGCAGAGAGTTGTTAAAAGGAAATCTGATTTTTCTGGGTGGTATTGCTTAATAAAATCACCGCAATCTTAAAGATATCATAGTGATGGACTATGCCAATAATGCATCAATGTAGGGATAATTGATCTTGATGTTAAAATGAGTAAGACAAATTGATAGTACTAAAAGAGTGAGATTTCTTATAGTCATTTACAATGACTCGTTATTGATAGATTTTAAACTTTGAATCAAAATCTCATGAGTATTTTTTCATCAAATAACTTGCACCTTAGCTATATTGAAAGCGATTTTTTCAATTTGACAAAGAAAAAGTGAATTTGCTCATTCAACAATCGGAAGAACGAAAAGTTCCCTTTTCCTCATTTGATAACGGAGTTCTGCATAGGGAATGTTGTCTCCGTCCGTTTTTCTCTTTGCAAAGAGGAGCAAATGTAAATTTCTCTTCTTCTCTTTTTTCCATTTTCTTCGCCTTCAATATGTGATCAATCCGAAGATGAACTTCTTGGAATATGCTTCTGAGCACGCAGATTTTCTTCATAGCCCCATGTGTTAAACAAAGGGTCGAGGACAGATTAGAGGTGGGGAAGAAGCTTGTCATCTAAACAGAGTCGCTCCTAAGCAACGTCTGGCGTCTTATCCGGACGCAAAAGATCACAAGGGGTTGAGCATATAGGAGTGCGAGCCTCTCCCACAGAGAAGTTGAGAACAGAGTGCTTCGACACACGGTGCATGAAAGCGTCGGTGCATAAGTGCTGTGCTGGTTTATCTTCAACGGCCATAGCCATGGCAATGTGTTCCGCCTTCTGTCCTCGCGTCCCCCACTACTCCTTCCTCAGAGCAACGCCGTCCATCCACTCGATCCCGCCATCGTCGCCGCTGTGGCTCTCTGTCAGGGCTTTCTCTTCCCCAGCTCGAGCTTCGAATTCCTCCTCGGCCCCCGGTAATTTCAACCTGCCTACTCTATCTATGGTGGTTGGACGAAAAAATTTTGCATGGTCGCGCGGTGGGCTCTTTAGATGACGGCTGTTTCTGTACAAAGTTTCAATCTTTTCGGAACAATTTGGTGTGCGCATGCAATTATTTTAACGAGTTCAGTTTTGTTTGCTTGGATGAAATATTGGTGAAGGGTTTTAGCTCTTGTTACTCTGCTCGTTCTAGTGATGTTGTCGCACCGGGGGCTTGGTGCACTTGTTATGTGACACTCAGCTGGACTCTTTTTCTTTTCATCCTTGCAGCGAAGGAGATACCAGGACGAATAGGGTTTTTGGGTCTTGGAATCATGGGTACGCCAATGGCACAGAATCTGATCAAAGCTGGGTAGAGAAATTTCTGTCTTTTCTCTTGATGTTACCCTTTCCCTTTGATTTTTTCACTTGATGTACTAGTAACTGGTTTTTTAGTTTAATTGAATCATAATATACTTAGACTTAAGAGTAACTCTTTCTAGATGCCGAAGCCTTGCATAAGCCATTTGTCAGTGACAAACCGAAGTGACTAGTATACTACACTATCTGATTTTCTAGTTTTGTTTTAGATGTGATGTGACCATCTGGAACAGAACCAAGAGCAAATGCGATCCTCTCATAAGCTTGGGTGCACAGTAAGTTGTTGCTGTCAGGTCATTATATCTATAAGCATGTTCACATGTAAACTTTGTGATGCATTTTGTCTCCAGAACTGAGTTAATAATGTAATTTTATGTTTATGGACTTTTGATTGTCAGTTCTGTAAGAAGGTCATCTTTTTGACAGTCCAATAGTATTGGGAGCTCATATCTCTGCAAATCTGCTGCTTGATATTTCCCAAGTGGATAATTTCAACTACACTGGGTCAAAGGCACCGGTTGCCTCTATATTCCTCTGATTGCAATGCAAAAGTCATGCCAGGGAAGATCAAATATGAGAATTCCTTGTTGACCTTATTGCAGATATAAATCCTCTCCTGAAGAAGTCGCTGCAACTTGTGATGTCACGTTTGCCATGCTCGCCGATCCTGAAAGTGCAGTGCGTACGTTTCCATGTTGCTGTTCTTGTCATGGCTCAATCTTTTTCACACTGACTAATAGCTGCTTGAACATAGGTTGATGTTGCATGTGGGAAGCATGGAGCTGCTAACGGAATGAGTCCAGGAAAAGGGTACCATTAACTTCTTTCTTTTTCTGTATAGGTATTGTTTACATTTGTATGAGATGGGCATCCATGCAATATTAGAAGACTTTGGTGAGACCATTTGAGGAGTTGGTGCTTTATATTTCCAGCATTGTAGTGCATGTTTTGTATCCCTGTGATTGTTTAGAGGCTCGGTTATTACACAATCATCAAATTTAGTTTGGCCCAGAGAAAGTCATTGAAATCGTTTATTAACGGTAAGAATATTTTCTGATGCATTGAAGCAGATAGCATGTGATTTTGTTAAATTGCATGGCCTTTTCAAGTGGTCTCTTGCCTATATTCTAATTTCAGATTTACAACTGCTATTCTCTCTCTCCACTCTGCCTATCTGCATCAATCTTTGATGGCTTGCTGGTTAACTTGGAAAATGCATGCATGATTGCTCTATTGACATTCTCCAAGTGGATCTTGTAGGCATCTGTTCATACAATTCAAATACTTCTTTTCATGCAGAATAAGAAATTGCCCGGAAATTGAATAATATGCATTTTCATTGGCAGGTATGTTGATGTTTCAACAGTTGATGGGGCCACTTCTAAGTTGATTAATGGTCGTATTAAGGGTGCTGGAGCATTATTTCTGGAGGTAAAGTTATTGACTTTTAATCATGCTCGGTTATATTGAGATGAAATATATCAGTAAATTTTAGTTGAAACACTGTGGTATGATTTAGAGTTTGTGAAACTCTTTTCTTGAGCAAGTGCATTTCCCCCAGGCTCCTGTTTCAGGCTCCAAAAAGCCCGCAGAAGATGGACAATTGATCTTTCTTACAGCAGGTAGCCCCTCTTCCTTTTTTTCTTTTTTTATCCATTGAGTAGTTTAAACTTGTGGTTCATGGTACGTTTCCTATTCAGTGTCAATTCTTGGATGAAATACCTGGAATGGAGCATTATAGAAGGAGCATAGTTCCTAGTAACTTTGAAGAATATAGTCTGCTCGTAGATACAAATGACATCTCTTTGGCACTGACATATGCCTTAGAGTAATTGTAGTATTGGTAATTGTTCAGGTGACAAAGCTCTGTATGAGATGGTTGCTCCATTTCTTGACATCATGGGAAAGGTAGTCTTTCTTTTCTACAGAGTTCTCCTTTTTTTGCCAAATATGATCCTCGGGCTTGTGGTAATAGTGTTTGTTTTCAGTCAAGATTTTACCTTGGCGCTGTAGGAAATGGAGCTGCTATGAAACTTGTTGTCAACATGATCATGGGAAGGTGCTACAGATTTTTTTTTTTCTGTTTCATCTATTTCACAAATGCTTTGCTAATCATTATGCTTGCTAACCCTAACTCACTCCTCTCTTGACATTGACTAGTATGATGGCATCATTTTCTGAAGGATTACTCCTTAGCGAGAAAGTAGGGTTGGATCCTAATGTACTTGTAGAGGTACTTCCTTTAACCACAATGGATATGTACTTAATATGTGCTTTATACGCTGTTATTTGTCTAGATATGTGCTTTTTGCACTTCCAATTATGCTTTTGTGAATTATATTGGGGGCATTATTGATGGCACACACTCTAATTTGTCTATAAACCATAATCTGCGATATGGTTTTGATAGAATATGGATATCTTGAATTGACATTATGGTTTCTGAAAGGATATCAGCGCATCAATGAATTATGGATTGATATAAGATGATCAGAGTTATTTATCTTTCTGTTGCTCTAGTCGATGGTATCATCTTCCTTAAACTCATTCCAACTGTCAATTCTAACAACACAAAATTGTAGGGACATCTCATATGAATGTTGTCATGTTCACCGGTAGAATGGTAATAAACTTGACTTAGAAATTTGCTGCTTGATATCTTTGCATTCATCATGCTTACGGTCCATGAGTCTTACCAGATTTAACCTTGCACCCTAAATGTCTAAATTGCAAAGCTATGGAGTACTTCTGTGCATAAAGTTTTACGAGACTTAAAACCATTTAAAGATATTTTGTAAACCAAGTAATATAAATGCTCCAGAGCTTTTCAAGTGAAGAGCATACTCCATTGCGAATCAGATTATTGTCTATTCTGGCTAAGTGAATGAACAATGCCTCAAGCTCACAAGTAAGGATTTGAGCTCAAGTACCGGGCAAAAAGATTACTGTTTAGATAAATCCTATCTTTCATCGGTTTGTTTATTATTGTTTACTATTATCGATCAAACTAAGCTCTTATTTGGGATAACTTGAGACTGGGACCTGGTGACATTGCAGGTGGTGTCACAGGGAGCCATTAGTGCACCCATGTACTCAGTCAAAGGTCCTTCAATGGTCCAATCCCAGTATCCCCCGGCGTTTCCTTTGAAGCATCAGCAGAAGGTTTGTAAACTTGTAAGGACAATTCCCAACTAAATAGAATCTGTACATGTTCTCTCAATGTTATTTACTTTGGCAGGATATGAGGCTTGCTCTGGGGTTAGCAGAGTCTGTTTCCCAATCCACGCCCATTGCAGCAGCGGCAAATGAACTGTACAAAGTAGCAAAGTCTCACGGTCTGAGTGACCAGGACTTTTCAGCAGTCATTGAAGCACTTAAAGCAAAACAATGAGATAGGCCTGCATTTGCTTAGTTGATACAGAGAACTTTCTTTCGATGCCCTGGGTCATATGGTAAGTTGGCAATGCCTCCTGCTCTGTTGCTTAGATTGTTCTTCCTCCATGGAAGACGAACGCAGCATTTTGTGCATGTCTTATTCATATGATTTGTACAAGTTCGGTTCTTTGATTTTGGCATCTAAACGCTTGTGGTCACATCTGCCATTAGTTTAACATAGGGAAAATAAAATGAAGTGTTTGTAATATGATTGAATTTGTATGCCTGTACGTACAGTATTGATCTTATAGTCTCCTTCAAACCGTGTCTTCTATCGATCTCGTATACTAAAGAGTGTTCATCATCTGCCTATGAGAAAATATTGGTGAAGTAAAACGTGAAGTGCAATTGTTTCTGCACGATTGACTTTAGTACAACAAGGCCCAATTTTTGTCTGAGTAAGGAATACAAATTTCTCTTACAGTCTCCGTACTTCTCTTTCGCAATTTTCCCCTTGTATTTTTCCTAGTAGTGATGATGTACTTGTTTTGTGCTTATAATTGTTGAAGTTGCACTCACCAACACGGTCTGTTGTCTTCTATGAACAAGCCTCTTTTTGGTTGCGAAGTATATATTTCTTAGCATTTTTCAGGTTTTACCCCCAAACAATATCTTTTCGACATATGCCAATTTGCCTCCATACCAGATCACAAGTTCTCGGCTAAGTAAGACAGCAGATAAGCCTCTGTTATAAGCCAAGGAAACATGTGAAATCCCTTTTATTCTTTTTCCATTGGTAACCGACTTTGAATTGTTTTATTTGATAACAGAACAGGCAAGCAATTTTATTTCCCTCTCCTCCCTTCCAACCATAAAAAATCTCCATCACGCTGATTTTTGCCCTTCCGCTTATCCTTCATGCATCGTTTTTCCCTCATTTACTTCAACAGATGGGGTCAATTGATTTGAGCTTTCTTCATGCTCCAAGCACATAACTTTGGCACTCCGACACTCTGAGTCCCATTGTTGAAGACATGCAAGTGGGTTCCATCTTCCACAGCCAATACAGGGTAAACCCTAGCCGTGATGCAACTCTTGCCTTCACCACCGAAACTCTCCACTATAGAATGATCAATCTGTTAAAGGGCAAAGGGGAAAAACACAGAGTCAAAGGAAGTTGATCGTTAGTTGAAATCATGATTGTAATGTTGTAGGATTCAGAGACGTGGCTTCGCATGCCGCTGAACTGTCTTTGTTTCCATTATTGGGTGCAACATGTGAGCACCTAAAGTAAATGGTTTAGCTGAAAATGGAGGATGGTTCGAGAAACTTTTAGCTTTTAAAGCAAGCAAAGAAGAAGAAACATATCGAAGTGGCTTTGCAAGTGACAACACCTAAACATAGAACAGTGCAAGGCGATAGAGACATTTCCAAGTATGAGTAAGCTTCCGCATGCAGAGATGGGACAGACTAAAAAGCCACGACCTAAGAAAGCGCTGAATCTGGCTAAATTAGGTCTGTGGGAGTATCAGCGAAAGCTTTTGATGGACATCATCACCATGGGGTTGCGCTTTACAACTTACACTTATTGTGATCCAATAGATTACCTATATGATTGACCAGATTTGATATGCAGAAAGGATTTCCAAGTTTAGATCTGACGCGTATGAAGTGTTCATATCTATTAATGAACTCACCAAGGTCCTTAATGACAGCTTCTCGTGAAGAGGGTCCACATCCAGAAATGCTCCATAAGTGGTCTTGTCATTGCTATTGTTAAGGGAGGATCTGAAAAGAGAAATAACACCAAAAAAGAAAAGAAAAGCAGGATAGAACTGTCAGAAACTTTTTGGGGATTGGTGGGTGGATGTATGCCCTTGAGATAAAGCACTAAATTGAAGAGATGGAGGTTAGACCTGCTCTGGTCACTGCACATGAGGACGACATATTTGTTCTGGCCTTTGAAAATTCTAAAGAAAACTGCCGTGTATTCGTGCAATCCTTTGGAAGCCATGACCAGCAATCCAAATGGTCCAAGACTACCTTTAACCGACGAACCCTTTTGGCTGCACAGCATTTGTGGGTCGGTCCACGTTGGGTCTAACACTTCGGCCTTCTCGAGCTCTTTTATGTCGAATGAGACCTCCACATCTGCCTGCAATAAAAGGAGATTGAAGGGACCATACCCATCTTAGCTTTCTAGAACAGGGAGTTAGGTTCGCACGAGAGTTAGGTTCGCCTATAGTACAGTGTCAAAAATGCACGGGATGATATTCCCGCTAGAGGAACTTTTCGTGATGGGGTAGTCATTTTCTTCATGTCTGTAAGTAATTCGGTTTTGCTAACTTACGTTATTAAGGTAACGAGTGTGGATTCAGTAATAGTCACAGGCCCGTGAAAAACTGTGTGATGGTCACAGGTAATTTGTTATCTTGAAGAAAATTCCAAGGTTGTTGAAGAAAAATTAAGAAAAAACTGATGAAGATGGAGCCTATAGAGTAACCCCCACCACAAGCCGAATGCCGGGTACTTCATCACTTGCCGAAAATCCAAAAGAAAAGAGTTTGGAGTTGCGGGTGGCTTGTGGCTCAAATGAAAGCTATGAACATGCCTGATGGAAATGTGACCAGAAAAAGCTTACCTGTGCAGCTGTGACACCAGACACTTCAAGAACTGTTCCTCCCTTAATCAATTTGTTGGGCAAATCAACTTGGTTGGTACGGAGCTTCTCTATTTCCATTATTGGCCACTGCACTAACTGTTTTCCAGATTTGTCTAGCCAAATGGTCCTTGGAATTGCCTGCCACACAAATATTCCTGACTTCAATACTTGCATTGGCCACTAAACATGATAACCCCAACTTCACCTAATTTTAAGTGAACCCAACATTTTACAGATTCGCTTATCTCCAACAATAATCATATTAACAAAGATAAAAAAAATTTTACCTGGATTCCAGACCATCCTTTCTTGGTATCATCCTCCACACTCGACGACTCATTGATCCAACCCCACAAGATCCGCCGGTTGGTCTCGCCGTCGAAGAAGGTCTTGGAAGCATAAAACTTGCCATAATCATATCTCAATCCTGAGTCACCCTCAACTGATCCCTCGTCGGGAACATACTTATCCGCGACCGAGTTGTAAGTCCCAATAGTGTAGTGATCATGCTTAGTGTTATCCAAGCTCACCTTAAGCACATGCTTAACATTTGGCCCATTAATTGAGGTGTCCAAGCCAACGGGGACTTGAGCAGAGACTGGGAAAAAGTCTGGGCACTCCCACATCCCGGTTTTCTTAGCAGAGTGAAGGGGATGTTGAGCCTTGGTCCAGCGCACAAAGTCTTTGCTTCTGTACAAAATGACCATACCCCTCGTGTCTCTTTTGCTCCCGATGATCACCCTCCACCTCCCGTCAGGGCCCATCCATGCAGTTGTGGGGTCTCTGAAGGAGCTTGCGTTAATGCCGTTCATGGCCGTGGGTGCCATCAGAGGATTGCGGGGTGATTTCACCCATTCAATCAGATATGGGTCGGATAAATTCTTGGGCACTGCCAAGTTTTGGACCTGCTGGTTCTGGGGGTTAATCCCGGTGTAGAGGATGGCCGGTTTGTACCCCGGGAGGATGGTGGCCGAGCCCGACCAGCAGCCGTTGATGTCGGAGTTCTGCGACGGGAAGATGGCAGGGACGTGTGGGGTCCAGTTCACAAGGTCCGTCGACGTGGAATGGGCCCAGACGATGTTGCCCCATACGGCAGCTTTCGGGTTGTATTGGTAAAACAGATGGTATATGCCCTTGTAATTCAATGGTCCTGCATTGCAGAGCGTCCATTTTGTTTTTTTAACTTGAGCAGGTCATTTCCACGTAACTTAAACTTAGTAAATAAGTGATGTAAAGCGACCAGGCAAAGCATGCTATGGTTTACGCAATCCAAATAAACACTCCGAAGTCTCTTTGGTCCTAGTCCTACAAGATAAAATATTCTCCGCTTCGAGTTTAACAGGTAATTTCCCGACATTTGAAAACCAAAAATATTGAGGTAAACGACAAATATGGTCTTCACGAGCGTGACAGAGAGAATACTGAAGCATTTTGAGAAATAAAGAGAATTGAATGCTCCTGCATATTTGTTAATTCTTTGAACTCATAAAAAATAAACAATGGTAAGCACCAGTGGAGCAAAGATAAAGTTAATTGATGGTTTTGGTACGATAAAATAGTGCGTCAACATCAAGAAACAAGTTGAGTAATCGGGGGGGAAGAAGCCAAGAAAATAAGCAAATCATGGGGGAGAGAGAGAGAGAGAGAGAGAGAGACTGACCATTTGGATCTGAGAATTCCATGAAACAAGTTTGTCCATTTCGCCACCAGACCAGGTCAAATCAACACGAAGGATAAACCGGCAAAGCAAAACAAAACTGTTAGCTACATTTGTGGCAGACACCGACTTGTGTCTGTTTGTATGTGCGCGAGAGAGAGAGAGAGAGAGAGAGAGAGAACCATTCATCCAGTTCTTGGGAGGTTGGAAATGATAAGAGGTCCGGTAAGGCTGCTTCACAGAGGTGGTCTCAACAGTGGTCTGCAAATTCCGGTAGACTCTGTGAGAGGCCCCAACATGGGGAACACCATGGCCAAGCAAGACAGAGATGGCAAGAACAACAGACGCAAGAAGATGAAGAAGAGAGCTGGGTTTGGCCATGGTGAGGTGTATTTCGTGTTTTCAAAAGAATGGCGCGTCCCTTCAGCTTTCGAGTTCTAGTACGAGCTGGGAGAACAGATATACATATATATATATATATATATATATACATATAGTCAATGCAATAATGTTTTTGAAGTGGTGGGGTTAATGGTCACATCACGTTAGTGCGACTATTAACCACGGAAAGGTCTGGCTGCAAAAGGGATAAGAGGAGGAGATCGAAGCAACAGAGAGTGCTCTCAAAATCGCAGAAGCAACCGGGAAAAAGAAGAGAAGGCGATTCTTTGTTTTCTCATATCTGCTGGTCCAGGGTTGCGAGGTCAACTTTCAGAGCTTGTTTTTGATGACTAAAGTAGTTGGGGGGATGCTACAGGTTGAGAAAGAGGCTGGCCAGACAGCTATGGCTGTCCCCATCTTGAGCCCTTCGGTCGCCTAAGAGCTCTTCCTACTGGATTGACAACTTGGTTTGGCGATGTGGGCGTAAAGCAAGGGGTGTAAAGGAAGATAAATCTGGGGATCTACACAGAGAGAGAGAGAGAGAGATTTGTTTATTGGCATTTACTCGATAAATAACTCGAGTTACCTTATCACTGATCAAAATTATAACTTTAAGAATTTTGAACGAAGAAGGCCGTCCAAACTCAAAGCTCGAAACTAAGTATTTTGTCCACGAATATATCTTAATTCGGCACACATGTTTACATAAGATATCGCGATCAATTGTATATTAGACAACCGGACCGTCTTAATCATAACGACGAACTTATAGTCAAAGGTAGAATGAGAAAAATTCGCGCGACAATGTAACCTGCATGAATAAAATACTAAGAAAAATCACTAGATTCCATAGTCGGATGTACGATGAGCTTGGAAGTCTATTCAATCAATA
Organism: Melaleuca alternifolia; assembly: GCA_019926035.1. Classification (NCBI taxonomy): domain Eukaryota; kingdom Viridiplantae; phylum Streptophyta; class Magnoliopsida; order Myrtales; family Myrtaceae; genus Melaleuca; species Melaleuca alternifolia. The sequence goes on along the minus strand of JAGKPW010000119.1, from coordinate 567,209 downwards.
GATATATATCGAATCATAATTTTGGTTTAGTGTATTGTTGTGCATGTTTTTATCTGTTTCTGCCGATGCGATGTGTGTGGCTGTTGACGGGCTGACCATTCTTTGGCAGGCCGAACCAAAAGACGTGGTGTAGTGCACAAGGTTTAACCGCGGATCCAGGGTACTTACCTTTCAAATCTTCAACGCGTTCATATTTCTATCTCCCGTTTGGACAATTTCAACGAGGTTATAAAGGTCAGTTGTTCTGATGAATACGAAAGTCGAAATGGTATTCGGTTTCTCCTCCTCTGGGAGAGCCTGGCTAAATGTTTGAGAGGGTTAAGAACTGAAAAAAATTCAAGTTCGGTTAATGCACGAGGAGAACTATTAGGCGCATCGAACGACCGAAATTAAATAATATTTGGATCCTCGTCGTCGATTGGACATGAATATAATCTCGATAGAACATCATATCGATCGATGAGATGACATCTAATGAACGTCATGAGGATACATGATGAGGAGGGAGCTGCCAAAATAATTTCATTTTTGCTCCTTGAACCATCTATTTATCTAATATCTGCTCATAATTGGACGCTCTCTAATTCATCGGGATGTTCACGTCGCGATTAACTATTTACTCTTTTTTTTGTCAGGTGAATGACTCGGTCATTCGTCCTCATTTCAAAGCGCATTTTTTTCTCAAAAAAAAATAATTTAAATTTATTTTTCTAAAACAAGGGTCAAATCATAATTTTTCGATTAGTCGTGGCCGGAAAAGAGATGAGAACTGGAAGAAGATTACAATGGGATGGCACGTCAACTTTCAACATGTCCCCCAACGGAAAATCTTTATAACGCGGTTGCGTTCAACCTTCAAAACGTGGGATGACATAAAAAAAAGAGAGGTTATAAACGTGGACTATAATTTCTTTTTCTTACCAGGATCCGGACCGGCGTGCGGCTGTTTGTCTTAATAACCGTTGTTTTCCCGTTACCCGTTACGATTATAAATCAACTACTAAATCAATAAGCAGGCATCGTGATTTTCGAGTGGGATTTGGTATATAAGAAAAAAGAAAAATTATTGCGAAAAAAATCCTCTTGATTGATTCGATTAAATCTTCAGATTTCGTTGAAGTGTACGATTAAATTTGAAATTTTAGATTGAAAATGTGTCAAGCGTTGACATCAGCGATCGATCGCACTTTTTTTTTTAAAATGGTTATTAACTTAAAATGACCAATGTAGAATTTCAGGGGTCAATCGAAATTCGCACGTAAGATTATATACCTTTTGTGCACTTGAATCCTATTACTTAGGTGTCGGTGATGTTATGGCATAAGTGATAAGTTGTATGGTAAATTGAATAAGAAAGATCACACACAAAAAAATAAGGCGCAAACATTTACTCAAATTCATCCAGAATAAAGCCGCATCCTGCAAAGAGTTTTACTATGTTTTACGGCGGCTCAAATCATACAACAATCTCTCATACAAGCAGAAAATATGCCTAAAACCTAGACCCATCCTTGTCCCGTCATTCTATGCATAAAATTTACAAGTCATCGATTTATATTTTGATTTCCATAAGCTCATGTAGAAGTATCCGATAAGAGAAATAATGGATCTCGAAATATTTACCAACTCCAATAATAAGCACATCCCATGAACGTACTTATTTCTTAATCCTCAAAAATTACTTCATTTCACCAAAAAAAAAAAAGAACAGCAATTACTTCACACATGCAAAGTGGGTTGATACACTCAGATTACATTATTATCGACATGGTAGTTTCCTTTTCATTATTCAACGCGTTAGTCTTATTATAAAATTTTGATGGATCGATTGAAAGCCTGGGCATATATTTTAGCTCATTTGACCCTGATAATCGAGCCCATGCCATGTGATAAACCTTGGATGCCACAATTCCCGCATATTGCCACGCTCCACCAATAATTACACTAGTGCGGCGTGTGCGCCAATATAAATTTGAGCCGTCGGAAAGGGCGAGATGTGGTAGCTTCACGTGTCTGCTTTTCTTATGAGTTGCTTGGTTACACTTCACGGTCTTGGCGTCGAGATTTCCTTCTTATAATCTCGATAGAACATCGTATTGATCGATGAGACAAGATCTAATGAAGGTCATAAGGTTACGATTGAGCACATAACGAGGAGGGAGCTGCTAAAATAATTTTATTTTGGCTCCAAGAACCATTGATTTACCCGATATATGCTCATAATTGGATGCTCTCTAATTCATCGGGATGTTCGCGTCGCAATTAGCCGTCGACTTTTCTTCGTCAGGTGAACGAATGGGTCAAAATGGTAGTCATTTTAAAATTGAAAAATGAATAATTTAAAGATTATTTCTTTTTGAAGAAGGTCATTTATATCTTTTACAAAAATGAATTTTTTTTTCATCTTTCAAGGGGATATTTTAATATGAATTTTTTACATTTTCAAGTCATAATTTTTCGCGAAGTCTCAGTTAGTCGAATTCGGAAAGAAGACGAGAACTTGAAGATCACAATGGCACGTCAACTTTCAACGCGTCCCCCAATTGGAAATTATCCGGTTGCGTTCAACCTTCAAAACGTGGTATGACAAACAAAAAAAAGCTTATAAACGTGGACTGCAATCTCTTTTTCTTAGCAGAATCACGACACTTGTGTGGCTTTATGTCTCGATAACCTTTTTTTCGTCATGATTATAAATCGATCACTAAATCAATGAGTAGATGTCGTGATTTTCGAGTTGAATTTCGTATAAATATATAAAAAAGAAAAATTATCACGAAAAAAATCTTTTGATTGATTCGATTAAATCTTCGAATTCCGTTGAAGTATCCAATTTAATTGGAGAACTTAGATCGAAAATGTGTCATATAGGGATTACCCACATGCTATTTTGAGTGATAGATGGTTAATTTCAGGCGTTGTTCATCAAAATAGATCGATCTCACTTTTTAAAAAAATGGTTACAAACTTAATTGGACCAATGCGAAAGTTCAGGGATCAATCGCAATTCATACATAAGATTTGGAGACTTTTTGTGCACTCGAACCCTTATTACTTAGGTGTCGGTGATGTTATGGCATATAAATCCTGAACGATTACTTCACTTTGACAAAAGAGTAATAAATGAGAAAAAGAAGGGCACTTACTTCCCACGTGCAAAGTTGGTTGATACACTCAGATTAATTACATTATTATCGGCATGGGAGTCTCCTCTTCATCATTCAACGCGTTAGTCTTTTTATAGAATTTTCATGGATCGATTCAAAGCGTGGGCGTATATTTTCAGCTCATCTGACCTTGAATTTTCGTGCTTTTCATTGGTCGTAGAATTCCTTATATTCTTATTATGATCGAACCCACGTCGTGTGATTCGCCACGGACGACACCGTTTCCGCATATCGCCACGTCCCACCGATTATCACACTAGTGTGACACGTGTATCGATTTGAATTTGAACCGTCGAAAAGGATGAGACTTACTTGGATCTCATCAAATCAAATTTTGTCCGCTTTTCTTATAAGTTGCTCGGTTTACACTTCACGGTCTTGGCGTTCGAGTTTTCCTTCTTCATGGAATCCCTTCCCCTCGCCACGAACTTTGTCATAACTGGGGCTAACGTGATGCTCAAACCTCATTCAGTAAGAATTCGAAATCGATGGACTTTTGGAGACGAGCTTCTACTTATGCACCAACTTCTATTTATACACTGTTTCGTTTGTGATCGGGGCCGCCGAGGACAAAAAAGGTTAAGGTAAAAGTAGTCTCTAATCATGAAAATGCATCGACTCGTCGTGAAATACTACAAGAATTGCCGCATTCTGTAGATTAAGGCCCAGCAATTTGGAATTCTTATTGAATCGATGGATACGCATTGGATCATGAATTCGGTTTCGATTCGGTTCATTGTAAATTCACCCTCATTAGTTAAGTGAAACGATACTCGATTTCGATCCTTGGGAAGAGAGCTTGGTTAAATATTCAAGAGGGTTAAAAACACTTAAACATGACTTCGGTTATTGAAAACAGTAACTATTAAGCACGTCGAATGGCCGAAATCGAAGAGCATTCACGTAATTGTTCGTTGCCCGGATCGATAGAACAATATAAAAGCTTACCTATTGCGAATCGAATGCTCAAGTGGTTGATGGGCTCCCGAAGCTTAGGAGTAATTCATGTTCGCTCCCCCTCTCACATAGAGACAATATCACAAAAGGATGCGGCGCAATGATATGTGCATAGCAATCGCCGTTGATTTATGAGGAGGGAGCTTCTAAATGATCTTAATTTTTTGAATAAAATTATTGGAGTAAATCTATATCTGCTCATAATTATATGCTCCTAATAAAGATAAAAATCACGATGATATTCATGTCGAGGGTAATCAGTTACAAAGTGGGTCGATTTCCAGCCTAATATAACTACACCGATCTGTCATATTCGATTAATTTGTTAGTGTCAGAATCGACGATTTATTTATTTTACTATTGAGGAACTCTCACTTATAAGAAGCTCAATATATATATATATATATAATAATTTACTAATTATAGTTTGCTTTAATAAAGAGTAACACAAAAAAAATCCCGATCGATTCGATTATTTATGCGAATCGAGAATCGGACCGGTTATCAATCCGGTTCCAAAAATTTTGTAACCAAGAACCGGACATTCGATCTTCGTGATAAACCACTCAAAAGAGGATGAGGATGGCACGTCAACTTTCCACTTTTTCCCACGTCCCCTTAATCGAAATTCGAAGGGAGATGCCGTCGCATTGGATCCGCACCAGAAGGCCAAACTTCGGTTCCAGCTTACGAATTTTTCGGATTTTCTCATCAAGATAGCGACACGTGTGCAGCTTTTGACTAATGTATGATGCCGTGATCACGTGAGATTTCGCAAGAACAAAACTTTTGACCGACAACATACGCTGACAAGGCGGTTGCAAATTTCTTCGATAGAAATAGGGAAAATGGTAATACACGGTCCATAAATTTTTAAGATTTTCTTTTTCGTGGTGTACGTATTACATTGAACATTCATTACTGATTGGGCGATCACGATAAATAAATTAAAAATCCAAAAATGATATTGTTAATTAAAACAAAGTTCATAATCGCACGTCATGTTCAACCCTTTCGATTTTCAATTTTTATTTATTTTTATTTTTTGGGCATAGGACAATCATTTTACCGTCGTTGCTAGTTGTTGTTGTTGGGTAGAGGAAAGAAATACGAGGTTTAACCTCCAACGAATTCTTTTCTTTTGCACGAACAACATTTCCACTTGAAGGATACTCTCCTATTCATCGCTCCTCCTGATCTTTAAGCACGCAAGACGACTTTCAAATGATTTTTAAACTTTAACTGCAAAAATGCATTAGTCCCTACAAATCACATCGAAAAATGCCATTTAGGAACATCACATACATCACAAGTAGGCAAATTTTAAATATCGATCGTCGAAAAAATTCAATTACACTTTCTTTCGAATCGACTGAAAGGTTCTTGACTCGACCGCATAACGGAACACGAGATTAATGGCTTTTGACACGCCTTTCCCAACCGCTCGTATGTTTACAATGTAGCCCGGCATATATCGATAGTATTCTCAACGATTACTTCGCACGGTACAAAAGTCCATCCTCCCGCATTGGATGATCAATCGACATCACGGTTCCCTTCTCATCTCTTGGCGGGTCGATGGGTCGATGGATAGCGCGGGCCAAAACTTCCCTTTTTTCCTTTTTTTGACTTTTGATTTCTTGGCATCTTCCCCCGGCGGCGCGGCTCCTCCGTTCCCATCATCCTCGAATCGCGGGCCACGCGATCCCATCTCAGCCGCCGCACCAGCCCCGTGCGGAGGAAGTATTAGGTGATTCGGGATCACCAACTTGCGTACTCTTTGGCCCGCTAAAAAAATGACGAGTGGCGGGTGCAAGCTCTCTCGTGGGGCCCGCGTTCTCTCGCGTCCGGGTGAAATGTGGGCCCCACGAGCGGGCCCCCGCCCGCCACATGTCAATATTTTAGTGGTCTGGGACCACCAGCTGGACCACCTAAAATTTTTTTGTGTCCTGTGCGCATCATGATCTCCGGTCCATTTGATCGTACGGAAGAACGACGAGGAGGACGACGGAAAAGTCTATCGAGCGGCGCTCCTTTTCTTCCGGTTCAATCATTCCCTATTTGCCTTTCTCCTTTCTGTCTCTTCTTTTTTTCTTCTTGTCGTCTTGGCCCATCATTTGAATGATCAACGGGCTGCTTATCGCGTGCTTTGTTCGTTGCTAATCGTAATTAACGCGGAGAAAATTATAAATGTGGGATGCGCACCTTGCCGACGTTTTCGGATTTGAACAAAGTCAAAGGGGAAATGGCAAGAGTGGCGGGTCCCTTGTTCGGCCAATAAGGTGAATCGATCCCGATTGGACTGATCCGGATGAAAATTTCGTGTGTTTGAAAATGTGCGGAGTCCTTTTTTTTTCCAAGATAACATGGCAATTACTATTGAGAGAATTACTCGACTGTCAGGGTTCGTCAAAATAGATTGTAGACCAATATTTGTTAGGTTGAATTGTTGTATGAATTAGTTAAGTTCAGTAAATCAATTTCAAATGGCAAAGCCCAAAATAATTTATAGATCCACAACTTATTTAAACTAAACTCGCCTCCATGACTCTCTCTCTCTCGATTTCACGCTTGCTCACTCTGCTTTCTCAGTATGAGTTTTCCTAGTTTGGGCCAAAATATCAAAGTACGTTATCCATAATGGCCAGATCGGGTCAAATATGATCACTAAATTTATATTACATGAAAATGGATTAGGACGAGTAAACAGGTCGATTTGGATCATATTATTTTTTACTTGACCAACCCATTTGATGGATTTACTCTTAACATGGACTATTCATCTCATGCTTGTGAGTACAATCACAATGAAAAGCAACTCCAACTCCGATCATGCGAGCCAATGGACGTTAAAATGACCCCGATGCGAGAGGCAAACTAGAATGAATCCATGAAATTGTTATTTCTTCATACCTCTAAATTCTCGTAAATTATATGAAGGAAATTGTCTAGGCCATATAAGCAAATCTAACTTACTTATATTATTCTACACACAACATTACATATCCGATTTGACCTATGGACGAATATGCAAGCATACGTTGGGAAGGGCTTTTCCATGAGTGGATGATTATCCATTTTTTAATGAGTCCTAACTATTAGCTATTTCCTATTCTAGGTTCTACATAAATGTGTAGAAGAAGCGGCATATTGATAAAGAGATTTTTTTTCCAAAATCAAAAGAGCGATTGGGTTGAAATGAAAAATAAAGGATTTCGAATCCACCTTCTTATCCTAAAACGAATATAAATGAATTCGATCGAAAAAGAGAGGGGATCCAATAATTCGATACTAACAACATATCACACGTACACGTGAGTTAAATAATCAAAAGATAATCTCAACAGGGAAGTTTTAAAATGTCTACAAAAGTCCGCGAATTAATTTTTCAGCAGATTTTTTCGCTGATTATAAGCATCATTAATGGTATCGCGCTTTGATATATTGAAAATAAATCGCACTAATTTCTTGTTAGTGAGACTGTCCACAATTCTAATGCAAGAGAGCTAGTTCATCTATTTTGTGGAACAAGCAAGCGATTTATCAGGAGTTTCATTCCAGACTCGTTAGTCGAAGACTAGGTTTTTCATACAATCCTGTTATAAATATGGCAGTGATTTCGATGGTTGAATATGAGGTTTTTCGTTATGATTATTATTAATGCTGTTATGTGTTGAAAGTGCTTCATTGAATTGTGTTACAGATTCTTCAGCTGAAAACGCAGGGGAGATGAGGCGTTAGGGAACTGGAACCGGTGAGGGGATTCCAAGACAGAGCTGCTTGACAAATTCTTAAGGACATGGCAGGTGCTGATGCAGCACCTCTTAAGCTTGATTGAATGCTACTGTATGAGTGAATTGACGCTTAAAAACATGCGAGCGTGCTAGCAGTGATCGTGGGCATGGAATGCTTATTCATACACTAAACGTATGGATTCAGCAATGCCCGGTAGTGATCAATTGGTTTGTGCTTTCTTCATGCTCCAAGCACTCAACTTTGGCACTCCAACACTCCGAGCCCCATTGTTGAAGAGGTGCAAGAGGGTTCCACCTCCCACAGCCAATGCAGGGTAAACCCTGGCTGTGATGCAACTCTTGCCTCCACCACCAAAAACTCTCCACTATCGAATGATTCATCTGTTAAAGGCAGGAGGGCGAAAAAGCGGAGTCAAAGCAGTTTACTCATTCTTTGAAATTATGAATTCCAATATCCTAGGATTCAGAAACGTGGCTTCTGGCTGCTGAATTGTCATCTTAGTTTCCTTTATCGGGTGCAACAAGTGAGCGCCAAAATTAAATGGGTTCTGCTCATATTGGAGGATGGTTCCAGAAACTTTTAGCTTTTAAAGCATGCAAAAGAGGGAGATTTATGCCAAATTTGGCATGACAAGCCACAACACCTAGACATGGAGTAGTGCGAGGAGGTAGAGACATTTATCTGAGGTCCAGGCATGAGTCAGATTCCACATGTAGAGTTGGGACAAATCAAAAGGTCACAACATAAAAGAAGATCCCGAATCTAGCTTAATTTGGTCAGTGGGAATCTCAACAAAAGTTTTCGATGGACATCAGCACTATGGGGTTGCACTTAACAACTTACACTTAATAACAATCCGTTTGCTTATGCATAGAATGGACAGATTGATCAGATTTGATATGCAGAAAGAATTTTCTAGTCTAGATCAGACACATGTGAAGTGGTCATATCTATTAATGTTAAGGGAAGATCTTTAAAGAGAGATACAAATAGCCAAACAAAGGACCAGAAAAATCAGAAACTTTTTGGGGATTGTTGGGTGGGATATATGCCCTTGAGATGAAGGAATGAATAAAAGTGAGAGAGGTTGGACCTGCTCTGGTCACTACACATGAGGACGACATATTTGTTCCAGCCGTTGAAAATTCTAAAGAAAGCTGCCGCGTATTCTTGCCATCCTTTTGAAGCCAGGACCAGCAATCCAGATGGTCCAAGACTACCTTTAACTGACGCACCCTTTTGGCCACGCAGACACTTTCTTTTACTTCAAATGAGACTCCCACATCTGTCTGCACAAGGATAAAAGGAGATTGAAGGGACCATGCCCATTTTAGCATTCTAGAACAGGGAGTTAGGATAGCAAAAGAACAGGGTCCGCCTAGAGTTTTGTAAAAAACCATGGGATGATTTTCCCGTAAAAGGAAACTTTTGTGATGTGGTAGCTATTTTATTCATGTGGGAAGTAATTCAGTGTTGCTAACTTCTGTTATCAAGTCAATGAGTGAAAATTCACGTAGTCACAGGACCGTGAAGAACTGTCGGGAAGTCACATCAATGAAAGTACTTTGAACGAGGGGAAGTTGTTATCTTGAAGTGAGCTTGTTTTAAGGTTGTCAAAGAAATACCAGGAAAACCGATTAAGATGAAAGCCTATAGAGGGAAACATCACCACAAGTCGAATGTCGGGTATTTATCTCTTATTAGAAATTAAAAAGGAAAGAGTTTGTAGCTGTGGGTGGCTCGCGGCTCCAATGAAACCTCTTAACATGCCTGATGGAAATATGACCAGATAAGATAACTGTGCAGCTGGAACACCAGACACTTCAAGAAGTGTCCTCCATCAATCAATTTGTTGTGCAAATTAACTTGGTTGGTGCATAGCTTCTCTATTTCCAATATGGGCCACTTCACTAACTGTTTTCTAGATTTGTCTAGCTGAAGAGTCCTTGGAATTGCCTGCCACACAAAGATTCCTGACTTACACTTGCATTGGCCACTAAACATAATAGGCCCAACTCGATCTAATTCAAGCTAGCCTAACTTTTGATATCTACCTGTTCACTCATCTTGAAAAATTATCGTATTAATAGGAATAGAAATATTTACCTGAACTCGGACCGTCTTTTCTTGATATCATTGTCCACACTCGACAACTCATTAAAACAAACCCACAAGATCCGCCAGCTTCTCTTGCTGTCATAGAAGGTCTTGGAAGCATAAAACTTGCCATAATCGCATCTCAACCCCGAGTTGCTATCTATTGATCCCTCGTCGGGAACGTACTTATCCGTGATGGAGTTATAAGTCCCAATAGTGTAGTAATCGTGCTGAGCGGCACTCAAGCTCACCTTGAGCACGTGCTTAAACATTTAGCCCATTAGTGGAGGTGTCCAAGCCAACAGGGACTTGAGCAGAGACTGGGAAAACATCTGGGCATTCCCACATCCCAGTGTCATTAGCAGAGTAAAGAGGGTGCTGAGCCTTGGTCCAGTGAACAAAGTTTGCTTGTGTGCAAAATGGCCATGCCTGTATTGTTCCTTTCGCTCCCAATGATGACCCTCCACCTCCCATGAGGACCCACCCAAGCAGTGGTGGGGTCTCTAAATGAGCCTGGATCGATCGTGTTCATGGCTGTGGGTTCCATCAGAGGATTATGGGGTGATTTCACCTATTCAATCAGATACGAGTCTGATAAATGCTTGGGCGCTGCCAAGTTCTGCACCTGCTGGTGCCGGGGGTTGAGTCCGGTGTAGAGGATGGCTGGTTCATAGCACGGGAGGATGGTGGCCGAGCCCGACCAGCAGCCGTTGACGTCGAACTCCTGAGATGGGATGATGGCAGAGGATTTGGATCCCCTGACGTTGTGGTTCTACTCAAGGGTGACTTAGTTTTAATCTCAGCTGTCGGATCAGAACCGACAATTAAATCAATCGAACTCTGAGACTCACCTCCGAACGGCATTTCATCGAGAGATTTGTTTATGGTCAAAATCATCTTCTTGATAAATTCATATCTCTGAATAGTTTGTGAGCCCTTGATTGCAATATTCACAAACTCAGGACACACCTTTCTATATCTATCGGTAGCATCCATGTCACCATTCCCCTGAACGAATATATAGAGTTTATTAGAAGTTACCAATGAATTAAAACATTGAATTAAGTAAAAAAGAGTATAACAATAATTTATACCTGAGTATCTAAACCATGCTTCTCTAGAATTCCATCTCTTGCTTCATGTGTCCATCTCTGCAAAATATATGCAGTGGGAAGTAACTTTATGTCCAAGTTATCGAGCACCTTCAAGGCATGACAACATAGGATCCCAACGGTCTCAAAATGATTACAAGCACAATTCACCACTTCATTGCTTGGCCCACCCGTGACCTTATACTCTGAATCATTTGTACCAAATGAGCCAACAACATATTCCCGTAAGAGACCCATCTCATTACGTTCTTTGATAATCAGGCCTAAAGTTTTCATCCATTCTGTCTGAAATTTTTCAAACATCGAAGGCGTATAGACCTTACTTGCTTGCTGCAACATAGGTGATGTCGGACACAAAATTGTTGGCAATCTCTCTCTAGCATTAAACTCAGCCTGTAATTCTTTGTACCGCTTATCGTTCACCACCTCATCAAATCTCTTGAAAAATCCATTTAGATTTATATTACATGCAAGATAATCCTTTAAATCTCCATTCAAATTCTCACTTAACTGTGTACTACATATCCCCAAGGTCACTGTAGACTTCATATAACATCTAGCCCATTTCTCTTTCAACTTATACAGATTATGAAGCCAAGAATTGTCAGTAGCTTCATATGATGAAAGCAATGAATCCCAAGCCTCTTCAAATTTTGTTACTTCTACATATTCATACACTAACTTCTTCAAATCAGTCAAGAAATTAGATCCACTCTTCATTAAATGACCAACATTTTTTATGGCATTTTGCATTAGATGCCATGTACATAATCCATGTCTTGTCTTGGGAAACGACTCTTCTAATGCCTTCAACATTGCTGTATCTTGATCAGTAAAAATTGTTGTAGGCCTCCTATTTTTGTGTACCCCCAAGAATGTCTCGAAAAGCCATTTAAAAGAATCGGTGGTTTCATCATATAAAAGTGCAGCCCCAAAAATCACAAGCCCTCTATGGTGATTCAATCCAATAAATACACCGAGTCGCCTATACTCTTTGTTGGTGGAAAATGTGGTGTCAAAAATCACAACATCACCAAAAAGGGCATAATCAATAACCATCCTAGAATCTGCCCAAAATATGTTTGTTATCTGCTCATTATTATCAAGCTGAACAGCATAAAAAAACGACGTGTCTAAAATCTGTTGCTTTTCGAAATACCTCAATAAACATCCTGCGTCTCCAAACTCCATGTCTCTCCCTCGTTTAGTGCGAAGATAGTTTCTTACATCAACCCTTGTGTATCCAACATTTTCTCTTCCCTCAGGCTGTACACTAGACAAGTCGTGTTGCTGTCTCTGGGTGAGGCCCGCATTGTCAGCCAGCATAACTTCCTGAGCTTTGACAACACTTATTTGTCTATGTGACCAAATCAAATGAGTATACTCTGCAAAGTAGAGTGGATGAGAATGATTTGGCTCAAAATCATACACAATATATTTACTGCTTTCTCGAACTAATTTGATTCCCATTCGGGCATGGCAGCCCACCCTTGTTTCAGGCCTAGGCTTCCTTACTGATTTTGCCCGTTTATCTTTTCCTCGATGTCCCTCTTTTGCACAACAAAACCGTGTAGAAGTTATGGAACCATCCTTTCCATTATTAGAATATCTCTTACGTACACCAAAACCAATTTTCGATGCATATATCTTCCAAAACTCCCACGCCTCATCTACGTCATCAAATTCCATACCCATTCGTGGAGTCCAATCATTAGTGCTGATAAAATCACACAAAAAATAGTGGAGACACTGACGTCATTAGACAATAAACTTCAACAACAAACAATAGAGCAGAAGAATTACTAACATACTTTCATGAAAACGTTACTTACTTTGTGCCATGATAATCCATTTGAGAGGGAGTCTCCATTTGAATTGGAAAATATAAAGGGTTGCCGTTTCACCGGACAAATCAACCAAGAGAAGAACCCTCAGCACATCTCCTCAATCAAAAATTACTCAGAAGAGACGCAGCATGATATCTCAGCAAGGCCTTCAGGTGAAGGATATCGAATATGGCGATAGATGCGAGGTCCAGGCACATATTGCGACCCCAAGGAAGTGATTCCAAAGACAGGATCAGAATCCAGAACAAACTCTTCTCGGTTCACAGTCCGCCTTGAGACACAATGTTGCCGCCCAAAGAGTCAATAAGCATATCTTAGAAATAATCTGTTATTGGACATTTTTGGCAGTTGTGCTTCAGCCACCAGGAATAGAATCTGCAACCCCAAACTTAGATGAGTTTTCAAGTTTAAAAAGAAGCACACCTCTACTCTCCTTCTAGTTGAGCAACTTCTTCCCGTGTCCTTAAAATAAAGGCAAAACTACTTTAGACCCAGTTCCTTCCAGCCAAGAACAATGCCTGAAGAATCCACATCGATTACTCATTGACACCAATGCCCATGGCACATTAGTATCCAGTATCACATATCAAAAGGAAACTAACGATCAACATAGGACAAGCAAGCTAGCATAATGCCCAGCATAACCACACTATATGGTCAATAGAGGGGTCAACCCCAAACCCACGATCGCGACCAAATCATGGAAATCTACTCCTGAAATTCTCGGAGGTCGTCTCGACTAACATAGCCATATGACATAGAGTTTAGCAGACAACCAAACTGGGGAGCAGACGAGGGGCATAGGCGGGGCATTGAAAACAGGGACATGAAACCCTAACATCTGTCAAAACCCAACACCCCCAACTGAATCACATGGCCAGTCAGTCAATCAAAAGCAGCCACAATAAACAGCGAGGCAAGATCTAAGAAAACAGCGGGGCTCAGTAGGTCAGGATAGAATCGCAGATCGAAAGGGGAAATGCACGCGTCTGGAGGAAGCATGCATGAAGTTCTCGACTCACACGATGCGGAGAAGAAGGAATCCCCGAAAGTCACCTGGTCGTCAGCTGGCTATCAGAGCGAGTGACTGGCGGGAGAATGCTTAACCGCTGTGGTGTCAAGGTCGAGAGACGCCCCCTTCTCTCTGCAAAATGAAGTCGACAAAAGGAAGACACAAACTCCTCCTCTTCCTGCCTGCTTCCCTCCGTCGTCTTCGTCGTCGTCGTCTTCTTCTTCTTCTTCTTCTTCAGTTTCTGATCGTCTTCCTTCTTCGTCCTCTTTCTTCCGGGAATCGAAAGGGGACAGTGGCAAGATTTGGATTCCTCCCCAGTTAGATGCTTTGATGGCGTCGTGCAATTTAATTTCTTCGTGCTATATTGACGAGGAGAAAAATTAATCTATTAACTCTCGAACTTCGAAAAAAAAAAAACTCTCGCTCTGGTAATATATATTTTTTGTATTTTAAAATGTGATTTTAATTCGGCATGTATAATTTTGCAAGCCTATTAACGAGGGACACTTAATAATCACATGCTAATTAATTATCTTATTTTTCGTACGCGCCATGCTTATTTGATTCGACGGATTAATTAGCCCGAATCATCTTAGTTGTACAAGTGACCAAAGTTAAACCAATGACATTATGACAATATAGAGAAAGTAGCATAATTACCCTGAATATATTAGGAAAATTTATTGTTAAAATTTCATGTACTGTAGGTATTTATTCACACCTTAATTAATAGACGGGTGATCAATTCTATAAATTTGTATAGATTATTCCGGACTAGTTATTTTTGTGGTAATATGTGATTAAATATTTCGATCCGGGATAGTTAAAAGAATTTGGACAAGATAAGTATCGAGTACTATTCGTGTACTGAATTATCGAATTCACTTCTTGAATTTGCCTTTAGCAATTTGAAAGTTTAGGATTTCATGCATATTATTCGGAATTTTGAAAATGAGACTCCTACAGTAGTGTTAACATATATGGCATGCTAATGTTTCGCAACGAAAATTAATATTCAACATATTCATGAATTCGAGTTCGACATGTAACGTGGTTCATAAACTTTCAATTTGTTGGATAAGATTCCTTAACTTTCGCTGCATTATCAATTTGGTCATATTGTCATTGTATTAATTTAAGTTTAAGAATAATCTTAAATATTTTGATATGTTTTATAGATTAAATTGAGTATATATAAAGAAGAGATACCAAACACGATAATTGAGGAGGCCTTCTTGGCGTGTTTTTCCCTGAAAGTTTCAAGCTTTTTAACGGCATCCGTCTCCTTCGGTTCGGGCGCTGTTCTGCTCCGGGGGAATCCATTGAAGGCGAGAAAGTAGATTCTTCCAGAGAGTCGCTTTTCGATTTCGCATCCGTCAATTTGATCATTCGACGCACGCACGCACGCACGCAGGAAAGGGGCGGTGAGCAGCGCCGGAGCTCCGCCTATGGCCGTCTTCTTGGGGACTGTTCGATGCGCTCCCAGTGTGAACCGCTTGGCGCCGTACGGACGCCGATTTCGCATCTCCAGCCCCGCGGACTCGCTCCGCAAGGGCGGCTCATCTCCCTTCAGGCTTGTTTTTCGAGCTTCCCTCAGTGAGTTCTCTACGCTATCCACTCGCGCGCGTCTCTCGTCTCTTCGCGTTCGAAAGCACGGTTCGCTTGTCGTTCGACTCTTTTTTGCTGTGGATATGGCGTCGTTTACCGTGTTCTCGACCGAGTGCAGCTGAATGGAGACCTTTTGTTGTTGTGATTCCTTTATTTCTATTGGAAGAGATGACTTGGCCATGCTGCTTCACTCCGTGACTTGTGGTTTGGACCATTAGTTGCTCAGCGCTTTGAGATGATTGAGTATTGGTTGATTCTTTTTGCCACTGATGTTGCAGTGATGTGACGATAAGCATGTGGTTTTAGATTGTTATCACGTGTTGAAAATGGTTCATTGAATTGCACTACAGATTCTTCTGCTGAAGATGCGGGAGGAATGGGACATGCGGGAGAGTCCGACTCTGAGATCATATTTTTGGGAACCGGGACCAGTGAGGGGATTCCAAGAGTGAGCTGCTTGACAAATCCTTTAAAGAAATGCCCGGTATGGATGCAGCACCTCTTATGCTTGATTGACTGCTACTATATGAGTGAATCGGTGCTTCAAAACATAGGAGTGAGCGTACTTGTAGTGACTGAGGGCATGGTTGCTGATTCGTCTGCTGTAGGTGTGCTTAAAAGCTGTTGAACCAGGGAGCAAGAATAGGAGACTAAACACAAGCATTCTCATTCGATATCCCAGACCAACTGGGAAATGTAATATTCTCATAGATGCTGGAAAGTAAGTGATGGATGCATCCAGAGTTTTATTTTATTATTTTATTTTTTTATATATGTGTTGTCTCATGAGCTTGAAAATCTGGGTTAGTTTGTTTTGTTGTTTTCTCTTATCATGTTCACCAAGCAGAGAGAAATCTATTTATCGACTCTATTAGCTCTGTAACACGAGATACCCATGCGGTTCTCTTTGTTCAGGTTTTTCTACCATAGTGCTCTTCGATGGTTCCCTGCGTATGGGTTAGTTCTCTCTCTCTCTCTTCTCTCTCTCTCTCTCTCTCTCTCTCTCTCTCTCTCTAAAGAATTTTCAGTAATTATTCTAGCTGGAGCTGGACTCTATAGTTCTTCACGGTTCTTCCCAGAATCTTGGATTTCAATCGTTTTCAGTAGAATTGCAAGCTAATTTAGACAAACTCCAGAAACTGAATTTTCATAACTTAGGAAAATATCATCTCGCAGCATTATTTGATGAATTATTATTTATCATAACAATGAAAATGAAAACTATTTTCCTGACGGCCATAATACACATAATGCTCCTATAACTGCTTATAGATTGAATCCTGTCTTTTTGCCTTCTTGGATTTACACTACTTGTACAATGGTGAGGGGTTATATGTCGCTGTCAACTAGCTATAGGACTGTGTAGTTTTTCTAAGCCTCCTACAGATGTTTTAATTTGTTAAGATGCGGTTTCTAAATTCTTCATATTGTCTACAATTTGCTGATAAAGTGACTAGTTGCGTTTATGTCAGGATAAGAACAATTGACGCGGTTATAATTACTCATTCTCATGCTGATGCCATTGGAGGTCTCTGAACAATTCCTAGTGTCTTTTTCTTCTACATGTATGGTCGAAGACCTCATTGAACTATACAAAGCCTTTTCCACCTTTGAGTTCTCTTTTCTCTTTTTCTTTCCTTCAAAGGATCTGAAACTACTTACACTATTGGGTGTTTTTTCCTCTTCAGGTCTTGATGATCTTCGAGATTGGACTAATAATGTCCAGCCACATATTCCAATTTATGTAGCCAATCGTGATTTTGAGGTAAGTTGCAGTGCTCTCTTGTGTCAAAGTAGTCCTTTCCCCTTTATTTCCTAATATGAAAGTAGAAATAGGAAAAATTGGAATTGTGTATTACCTATATTCTTGCACTGGGAGTGCTTCTTTCTTTCTTTCTTTTAATTGGAAGGGATGATTTGGGTTGCTTTTTGTGTTTTTTTTTTTTTTTTGGGGGGGGGGGGGGAGGTGGGGAGTTTAAAGAAGGCAGCTGGGCCAGTATGCGATTCATTTTGTCTTAAGTTCTAATAGGTCTGATGTATTGCTGCAGCTCTTTCCAAAATGAGAATCTTGTTTTTTTCCTTGAAATGGTTAATAAGATAGAATTCGCCGAGGAGATTGGGTAGTTGGAAGCTGGTGGTGGATTGAATTATATGGTTAGTGACTGGTTAATGGGGTAAACTTTCATTTATATAGGAGCAGGAAAGAAGTTGACCTTAGCTGGATGATTGTATATTCATCTGGATATGACCAGAGAAGGAATTCCACCTATAACTTCTAGGAATGAGAGAGGAAAGGATCATGATGTGTCACCTTGGATATATCTTTGGTGGACAAATTGTTTTGATTGAGCTGCATTAAATTATTATTCCATCTGGTTGGTAAATCTTAGTGATGGTTATGTTAATTCATCCCAGATCATGGCGATTCCCTTTACCGCTTTTTATGTTTCCATCGTGTGATCATTATTGTTGGCATATTTTGCTGCACAATAAGATTCTCCTCAGATCTTGACCATTGCTTTGCAAATTTATTGACTGGGCCATTTAGATAGTGCCATCCTTTTCTTTTTGTGTTAGCTTTCATAAACTAAGTAGATATATTGTTTTGTGGTTGTGAAAATGGCCCAGGTGATGAAGAAAACTCATTACTATTTAGTGGATACCAGTGGCATCACACCTGGTGCCGCTGTCTCAGAGTTGCAGTTTAACATAATACAGGAGGAGCCATTTGTGACGAATGATCTACAGGTAGACTAGTGTATGCTACTGCATTGTACTTTGCTGTCAATTATAATAAACCCAATAAATGTGGCTGCTCACTAACAGGATGCCACCTTGTGCTTTAGCAGAGTGGTTAAAGTCACAGCCTATGCTCTCACCGTTATTGTACATTCATGTGAATAAGAATATCTTTTTATAAATTTCTGTTCTGAATCTAGTTGGCTTCAGCAGTTATAGATTTTAGCATTGAATTGCAAAATGAATTTGTTGACAGATGATTCTTTTGGATTTTGACCTAGTTAATTTGATATAATTTTCCTTGTTCATTTAGACAGAAGAGCTTAGTTAATTCAATGAAGAAGAAAATATGTAATTGTTTTGCTGTAACATCCGTTTTCTCTTTATGGTTTTAAAGTCAGTAGGTGCGCATGTTATAGTACTGTGAGTGTCTAATAACCATGAGCTTATCCATGGGCCAGAAAGTATGCCAAGAATATGATGGGAGAATAAACTAGTTTAGCTGGATTTGTGAAAGGTATATCTACTTATGTAATAGTAATCTCCAAAATTGTCTATTATCATAGAGAAGCATTTGAGTGGTTAGTAGTCTGAGAGATGAGTACAAATACTTCTTTTTTCACTATTTTTAAATAAAGGCTGAGTTGTCAGATTTGACCTTTGTCTAAGGGTTTCTAGGCACCAATGTAGAACAGATGATTAGTTAGAGTGTGTGCATTTTTGTTTTTATGAACATAGTAAGTGCTGCAGCTGCCTTCTCCCTTTTCCTTCTCATATTTCTTGCATGTGCTGCTCTGCATTTGTTGTCTTATCATTTTAATATAATGTATGAGGAAAACCAAAGCAGCAGAAACATGAATTTTGCCTATATGTTGCCGTTCTTTCTTTCTTGCATTCGCTAGTATCCATCTTCTGTCTCTCATTTAATCATATGTAATTAGGGAAACCAAGGCATGCACAGACATGGTTTTTGACCACATACGACTGTTCTTTCTAGATAGAGATGCCACCGCTTATAGACAATTATGACAAAAAATTATCTCATTCTGCTATCTTTCTCTATGGATGTTGTGCTTCAGATAATTCCTTTGCCAGTGTGGCATGGACAAGGTTATCGTTCTCTTGGTTTTCGGTTTGGTAAAGTCTGCTACATCAGGTAATAAAGCCTAGTATTTTCCAGATCCTTTTTAAAAACTTTTGTGTCAGTGGACCTGACCTATATACTTATATGCAGTGATGTTAGTGAAATACCAGAAGAAACATATCCTCTTCTCAGGGACTGTGATATCTTGATAATGGTACATCTTTGCCTCCCTCTGCAATCAATATGTTTCCTCCTACAGACACGGATTGTTCGTTAGCAGGTGATGTCTAACTTTCTAGTGGATGAATATGAAACTGATGGTCTTATTGCTTTTCAGGATGCATTAAGGCCAGATCGCTCTTCTTCAACACATTTTGGCCTCCCTAGGGTAACACCTTCAATAGCTCAACTTTGTTAGAAAGGAAGCCAATAAAGTCTTTGAAAACCTTCACTTTGTTTGTCTCTCAATCAGGCTTTGGAAGAGGTCCGGAAAATCCAACCAAAGCGAACACTTTTCACTGGTATGTTGCAGAAGTTTAGTTTCAATTTTCAGGCTCAAGGATTCGATATATTTCATGTTTATAGTTTTGGCATATATCTTCTTCTTTGTTCTTTCGTTATGATACTTGATTTGGAGGCGCCTTCTCAAAGTTCTGTTTACCACGTTTTTCCTGGTTTGGAAATTTGTGAAAGGTATGATGCATCTGATGGATCATGAAGCAGTGAACAAAGATCTTAAAAAGCTCTTGGAGACGGAGGGCATTGACGTACAGCTGAGCTACGATGGACTCCGCATCCCTATAATGCTTTAGCCTCCAAGCTTGATGCGAGTCTCATTCTTTGATCATATAAAACATTTATGAATAAACACCTCAGTGTCGACTGTCGAGGTCCTTTTGGAAATTCTTTTACCGGAGGGTTTGAGTATCGAAGCAACCAGTTGCAACTCCATCTCTATTTCTAATGTTGGTGTTGATGCTGTTCATGAATAATATCGTCTGAAACTTTTTCAGCTATTCCCTAGCGAGTGGCTGGCTCTTCAAGACCGATAACCTTAAAATTCTCACTAATGTCTCGTTCAAATAACCCGTGAAGGTATAGGGAAACGAATGCATTGTGGAGAATGGATCATGTGGGCTGTGGAAAGAGCTCTAGCCTATGTCACTATGTCATGGATAATATGAACGCAGCTAGCGCGCAGCATCGAGAGTATGCAACGACAGGTTAAATTTCATTTGGCGGTCAGCGAGCCGTTAAGGCGTATGTTCTAGCAGCATCCAAGGCCGCAAGAAGATGGGTTGCAATTCTTAGACATTGTTTGATAAATTTTCCCGCTTGCAACAGTTTATAACAATTTTTAGAAGCTAGATGAGCTTTGAGATGCTGAAACTTTTCGGCCGTCTACGGTCAAACTCTGCTGGAAATACCGATTAGGATTCTTCTGACTAAAGTGTATTGGGTATTAGTGAATGCACCAACCACTTTAGGGGACGTACTTTAGTATCAAAACTTTTCAAACAATATAATTTGAGTTGCACAACTCATGTGGCGTAAAATCAGAAATGGCTCGCCCGAGTCAATTAATAATGGTGCTTGATATATATACATAAAGGATAACGTCGTCAAATATATCACTATTTCACTTATTGAGAAGTTGGGATTAAACAAGTTCTTATATGTTCATGAGCATTGATGCTCGCGGTTAATCAAATAGAAATGTCCATTCCACTTTGCTCCATACTCCGTTCTTCAATCCAAGGTAAAAAATGAATCAAATTAGAATTTAGGAGAGGTGAATTTTCTTTATTTTGGCAAGCATCCTTCTTTCTTCTAGGAAAGCTATAAACTAAATCATTTAAAGATGACACTTGCTCCATGATTTTCCTTTTACCTTTTAAGTCTGACGAAACAAAGGAAAACAGTGGCTAAGTCACAAATATTTGTTCCATGAGAGTTTTGCTGCTTTTGGTTCATGAAGCTCGTTTTTTCAAATTTAGGATTTACATATTCTCAATCGTGTGTCTATCAATGTCAAAACTTGTTGAAATGTCAATTAAAAATAAAACTTTTTGAAATGTCAATTAAAAATGCACGTTCATTTAAGTGATTTGGCGAGCCACGGTTAGATTCTTCCAAATCAATTAAATCATTGTCTTGCTCGCCTAAGTGATAGCTTATTATATGATCATCTATCAAATGTTACCGTCAACTTCGGTAAAGGCGGTCCATTCCTGTTTAAGAGCTTGGTTTATGGTATGATGGTTATTTCAGATCATCTTCTCCCACGGGCTTATCATCGTTTTCCTTTTGATTGAGAGAGAGAGAGAGAGAGAGAGCTTCGTCTCTATCAAGTTTCGTGTTTGACGCTTGTTCGAGCGCAGCGAGCGAGAGAGAGGGAGCGATGGAGCCCTCGTTCTCGGGGGGGAGCTGGAGCGTGATCCCGGGCATGGCGACCCACAGCAATGTCTCCACGCCATCCAGCCACGATCATCTATATCTCCAGCAACAGACCCCCGAGCTTCTCCCCCAGCAGCAACAGCCCCCGTTTCACCAGTTTCAACCTCAGCTACCCCAATTCCAACAACACCAACAGTTCCCGCAGCAGCAGCAGCGTCTGCTTCCGCAGCAGCAGCAGCAGCAGCACCAGTCTCTCGCTTCTCACTTCCACCTCCTGCACGTACGAATTTTTCGATCATTTAAAAGATCAAAAACCCTAACTTGCCACTCACGCGCGCTCGTGATTGTGATTTGTCGCAGTTGGTGGAGAGTTTGGCGGATGCGGTTGAGAACGGGACCCGGGACCAGCACTCTGATTCCTTGGTTCGTCTCGCCTTTTGCTTCGTCTTTGGAATTGGTCGTGGCTCTTTTAGTCTACCCAGTTCCGGGTTGTGGCATTATTGGCTTATTTATTTACTTTCTGCCTCTTGCTTGAAGGTCAGTGAACTGAACAATCAGTTTGAGAAGTGCCAGCAGCTGTTGAACTCGATAGCTGGGTCAATTAGCTCCAAAGCTGTGGTAACTATGAATCTCTGATTTCTCGAATCACCACTTATATGTTCCTCTGGTAATTTGTGATACTTAAGACATGGGTTTCTAGTTTCAGATGTTCTTATCGTTTGTTTTCTTTAGCCGTTGCACGGAATCTATTTGAGCCGTAATTTCTCGAGAGCTGCATATCTCTCTTGTACTCCTCCAGCTCTGTCTAATGGGCACACTTGCTGTGCCGAATTGACTAGGCTCTTCCTGATCCTGACCTTAGTGTTCCAAACCTGCTCCTTCAGCATCCATTGGAGTCCAATCCTTTATGTTGTATCCTCGGTTGTATAAAGTTTTCTCCTTCTTGTACTAGGCGAGCATCTCCTGCTTCACTTCTCGATCTTGACCTTGGATTCATGTTTCGAGCCTGTTGTTCTCAGTTTTCGAACCTATATTCATCGGACAACGAGTCTCCTGTACTTTGCCTTTTCATTGTGAACGACAGCTCTGAGTTGGAGAATGCAAAACCTAACGCGACATTTGGTTTGCAGAAATAGCTGCTCTATGAGATTGTAGATTAGTGTCGGTTCAGTATGGAGATACGAATACGTACTATTGGAATTGGCTGTTTTTTTGGCTTATGTATGCTTTCTTCAATAAGCATCTCTGTTTCTTATTGGAAGAGGAAAGATATGGCAGGAGCTACCCTTTATTTGGTTCTTGAGAAACTGAAGACGGCATCAAATAATTCGGATGTACATCGGCATCTATTTTACACACTTATTACATGAAGAACAGTTTTGTCACGTCATTCTATATTTTGTTTACAGACAGTTGAGGGGCAGAAGCGTAAGCTGGAGGAAGCTGAGCAAATGCTGAACCAAAGAAGGTTCGTAGTGCTGATCACAGTTTTCTGTTCAATCACTGTGATAATATTGCTTAATACATTAAGTTGTCTTGATGCCAGGGATCTGATTGCCAGTTACAGAAATTCGGTCGAGGAACTGATAAAGTCTGAGCCTTAGATGCTCATCTCCATGTCCAGAATCACATAGAAGAATGTTGAAGTTCTATTGCTGGGTTAGAAGGGAAATTTGGAATTGGTATACAATTTGGGGATGTTTATGTTAGTTGAGATCAGCATTGTGCCACATGATCATATTTCAATGCGGGCCAATCTTCTTGCGGAGATTTCGAGTGAAATTTGTTAACTTATCATCCGATTGTGGTGTCGAGATAGTCTCGCCGCTTGGTGCCTACTTACTCAAACCTTTATTGTTTTCGGCATGGGGACTTGTTTCATGTGATATGCGAAATCCATGTCTCTGGATTTGCTTGATTTGGACTTTAATAAGGTCTTTAATTAGGATCTCCTCGTCTCAGGACTTCCCCGACCATAATTTTCAGACAGCAAGGAACTAAGTTGCATACCCAGAATGACAATAAAGATGAGTAATGTCGCTTTTATGGTCGGTGTTCTAAGCACCCGTATTTTTACATTTTTCCAACATGGCTGAAGACTCATCTACATGACTCGTCTGTATGCGAAGGGGAGAACTTTGCTGAGGCCTTAGCCACGATCAGAAGCACAATGTTTTTCGACTCGCGTTTCCTATCGACGTATTTCGCATTCATTCAGACCTTTGACCAATTAGCATCGTCCATCATTCTCTCTTGCTTGGTATGATTCCGAGTACGGTGATGCAGTGTTCATTTGGTCTCGTATAGTCTGTCCCTCCTTCCCCCTCCACACCGCCCCACCCTTTCTTTTTTCTAGCATCACGGTACGTCGCCTTTGCGGTATGCTCGATCCCATCCCCTCCCATTTGCGGACAATCATCCTTCATCCAAAAGAAATGGTACAGTTTCTTGCGGGCTTCAAGGAAGGTTTTTACTTCTAAAAGCACAAACAATGGACAAATAAGTCTGTTAGTCCACATTCAAACAAAATTTGGGTAAAAAGAGAATCGGTATTTCGTAATTTCATCGCCGGTAGCCAAGTCTACATCACCATAAGGTTGTCTCTAACAGCTATTTTCCTCCCAAGTCAAACTCATCACCTTGTTCTCGTCAGCTCTTCTCCACCCACATGATTGGAATGTTCTTATGACGCTGTAATGGTATTTCCGCCGCAGAGGTTTTTCTCCGGTTACACTCAAGGGGCTCAAAATACAAGCCGTCTCTCTTTAACACATCAATAGTCCATATCATCCATATCCGGCATACGACTAGGAGGCTTCATCTCATTTGCGCACTCAACAACAGCCACCTCAGTTGTCGCCAGCAACAACGAGACACTGCAGTTTGTAGAAAATCTTCAGCTTAAATATTAAAAAAAAAAAAAACAAGTTAACTCACAAAAAAATGATATTCACCTTGCAGCGTCCACTAATGCTGTTCTAACAACTTTGAGAGGATCTATAATGCCTGCCTTCACCATGTTGACGTAATCTCCTATTTCAGTGCACGATCGTTGTTAGAAGTGCCAGAAAATTTTTAATAAGATAGCTCATTAAATCTTAAAACACAGTATGGGAGAAATGAAGGCGAATAAGAAAGAATAGTTCATGCCGAGTACAGAAAGCTAGAAATGACAACTTCTGGCAGTTGAGATTGATAGAGGCAACCTCACAATTCTTCTAGGGCAGAATCTATTGACAACGAGCAGAGATCTGTGCTATAGCAGTAATTTGGGAGAAAAGGAACAAACCTTTTGCAGCATCAAATCCCATATTGAAATTATCTTGTTCTAATAATTTGCCAAGAATCAGAACTTCATTAAAGCCAGCATTTGAGAGTATTGCGAGTGAAGGTGCCTGAAGAAGCCAATGGATTAGAAAATTAAACACCAAATAAACCTCAAAAGTACACTAGGTAACAACATTCAAAAACAAACCTTAAGAGCATTTTGAATGATTTGGACACCCCTTCTTTCGTCCTCATTTTGAGTTTGAATGTTCTCCAAGACCTTTGTAGCATATAAAAGAGCAACACCACCCCCTGACACCAGTAGACAAATAAGACTATCGTACTTAAAAAACGTTGAAGGAACTTATGCATAAGAGAGAATTACCTGGCACGATACCCTCTTCAACAGCTGCTCTAGTAGCATTTAGGGCATCAGTGACCCTGTCTTTCCTTTCACCAACTTCTAACTCACTAGCCCCACCTACCTATAAGTATTAATATTAATGTGTCAGGATGTTTCAAGCATGATTTATAAAAGAATCAGGATAACTAATAACAAACCTTAAAAACAGCAACTCCACCAGACAGCTTTGAAAGACGCTCCTGTGCCTTTTCTTTGTCAAAGGTGGACGTACTCTTCTCCATGGCTGTTCTCAGCTGCTCAGAAAATTCCATGTCAATTATTCTTACCTTTGGCCCCAAACAGGGAACAAACTACTCTCCCTCCAAGAAGCATTAGTTACTAATTTATTGCTTATAAAGGTGAAGGTATACGTTAATATGTTTCTTCCAATAGGCATGACATATGAAATACCAGGAAAAAAAAGAACTTTAAAATGCTGTTCTGTTGAATCTTTCTTTGACTGCTCTCTTAATTTATTAAATTTCTAATGTTTCATCCCATTGGCTAATTCCGGGTTTGTATTATAAATTCTCAGTTTTAAGCTAGTAAAGATAACTATTATACCCCACAGGAAAAAGAAATGTGAATCTATGAGTTAAAAATAAGATGAGTGTACACAGTGGACCAATAACAGAGAAGGACAAATCTTCCAACCTTAAGCTTTGCTATGTAAATGATATTTTTTTTCATGTCTATTAGAATAACTACTTGATGGAATGTAGCAAGTAAATCTAATGAGGTAGCCTGCGAAATTTCTTCTTGCCATCTTTCTTTCAGTTATTTTTCTATTACATTTGGACTCAAGTACTCACTTACCCCTAAGAATGTAAGATTAGGTTTGACATGTCTATTGTCCATAGGGACCTTCATCTTAGATAAAACCAATGTGTCCAAACTGATTTCCGGTATTGGGATTGTATGATCTTTTTATTGTGGAACTAATATAAGCAATTAATGCCAACCTATATCTTCTTTCTTTAGAGACTTCTAGTTTCTAGTAGGACATACTCGGAAGTTCACTGTTTTGCAATGTCATATGTGGCTCTCAAAATTTTTACCTATGATTGCACAAAACTCATACGAACAGAATTGGAAGCAAGAAAAGTGCATTGTAGCTCCTTTTCAGTGAGAGGTGAATAAGAGAGTCGGCCAGCCAAGTAGAAAGACATTAAGTAGATATGTCCATCGTCCCCAATGCCATATAAAAAGCAAAAAATTTCTAATGTCAGAAATCAGAGATTTAGCAAAGTGCCATCTTGATGGCAGCAACTTATCATTATATCAGAAAGAACTTCTGTGTGTTTGCTCTCATCCATTAAGCAAAAGCGCTAGAGGTGCTCAGGAAAATAACTACTCTATATACTCAACCAAGTCACAATCATACCTGTTCACATCTTTCTTCAATTGCCTTCTTGTCGTGCAAAATAATAGTATCATCGAGAGAGACAGTCACCTGCAGCGATAAATCAGGATTTACCCGAACCAAATTCACATGAAGCATACCATTCCCTCAAACGTACCTTTTTTGCCCTACCCAGCATTTCGACTTTGACTTTATCAAGATTAAGACCACGATCTTCGGATATAACCTGTAAATATTTGCTCTGTCATGCACAGCAAGCATTTACAAAGAAGTTTTGGGCATCTCATCTTTTATCACCTCTCCTCCAGTAAAAACAGCAAGATCATCCAAGTTTGCTCTCCGGTTTTCCCCAAATCCAGGAGCTTTCACAGCACAGAGCTGAAGAGCATTCCCCAGCAAAAAAACTATCAAAATTGAATTGCCTCGACAATTAAGAAGAGCATATCATGAAGATGATGTATAAAGGAAGACAGTTACTTTAACTATAGGTGCGTCATGAATGCAGACGAGCTTGAATAAGATTCATGGTTAAAATTAAAAAAAAGCTCAGACAACCAAGTCATTTATTATAACTAGTAATATTGTGTTACAGATAGTAAAGGCGCGTTTGATAACGTTTCTGTTCGGGAGATTAAATTTTGAACTCGGGAACAATTTTTTAACAGAAGAACGCATTTGGTAATAGCTAACCAAGTGTTCTTTTGTTTGTTTCTTAAAAAGTGTTGAGTTTTGAGTTTTTCTTAAGAAGTATTCTCTGGTAATAGCTAACCAAGTGTTAAAAAAAAACAAGTTTTGAGTTTTTGTTCTTTTATTTCTTAAAAAGTGTTCCTGAGAACAAGAAATAAGTTTTTTCTACTTCTTATTTCTGTTCCAAATCTGTTCCCGGGAACAAAAGTGTAAACAAACACACTTCTGTTCTTTTTTTGATCCGCAGAACAAAAAAACAGAAATTTTTGTTCCAGGGAACAGAAACACAAATAAACAAAAAGGCCCTAAGTAATTCCTTGATGATACATAAAAATGAAGACTATTATGCTTTTCCTTAACAAAAAAGAGGGACTTGTGCCTTTTGTTCTCTTCAGCAAATCTTAAGCAAATATTTTCTGAATTTGAGATGGAAATTGGCTTACAAAATGACTTCAACACCGTGAGTGCTTTAAAATATTATATTCACATTCATCCATATTACAGAGGAAAATATAAAGATGTAAAAGTACTTTCAAAGCTACGCTTTGCAGGGAAATATCACTGAAACTACCATTGTTGTCAACACATCATTCCCAAAAAAGGAATATATAAGTTCTTGGGAAACTATATATCGTCGTCAAGCCCTATTTATTGGATACCTTTATCCCGGCACGATGCTTGTTAATGACAAGTGTTGTCAGTGCCTCGCTCTCTAAATCCTCAGCTACTATAAGAAGCGGTCTGTTCATCTGTTCACAGAGAGAGAGAGAGAGAGAGAGAGAGAGAGAAGGGTTGGTTGGGGGGGGCAAGGAGAGAAGAGAAAAGATTTTCATCATTTCATGCAATTATTCACAGTAATCATGGTTGGAATGAATTCTTTATAAAAAACTCCACTACCTCCATAGCCAGCTCCAATATTTGCACGATTACATTTAGATCTGTAATTTTTTTGTCATGAATGAGGATGAGGGGATTTTCCAGTTCCTGCAATCACACATTCCTCATGTCAACATCTCAATGGCTCTTCTCAACTAATTTTCCACTCGCAAGAATAAAGAGAGACCCCATCTAGGATCATGCAAACAAAGCATCTAGCAATGAGGACTCAGAACTCATAGAAGAAATTTCAATATTGCAAATCAAGAACAAATGGCTATAGTAACTAATATCATCCCTCCGTAATTTAAGCAGCAAGAAATTCATATCAAGTGAAAGAATTCTTTTTCTGTGGCAGGAATGTATGTCTACAGTTACCACAATTATTATTTCTATTGAAGATTCTTCAAAAGCTTAATCTACAGTAACAAGATCCACATAATTATATGTGTTTCCCAGTCCCAACATATCATCAGGGCCAGAGATTAATGCCCGAAAAGGAAAACCCAAATTTAAATTCTCAAAGCTAAGAAAGGGAGCTCTTGGCTTACACATCTCTGGGTCTTTCGATCAGTGATAAAATAAGGAGACATGTAACCTCTGGCAAGCTTCATTCCCTCCACCACTTCCAATTCATTGTCCAACGTGTTTCCCTCCTATGTGCAACACAATCATTATCCATGTGGTGAACCAGGGAACACCAATACAAAAGAAAATATGATCTGCTTACTGTGACAGTAATTATTCCTTCTTTTCCAACTTTCTCCATTGCTCGTGCTATCAATTCTCCAATCTCCCGTTCACCATTAGCAGAGATAGTGGCCACCTATCAGTTATGTATGAGCACACAAATGATTTCTTGGTAGATACAATAAGCAACTGAAGCGAATTAAAAAATAGATAGTAGCTATACAAACACTAGCAGATCCAAAGATTATATATGACAACGATGAAATTATTTGAGACAATGCCAATGATTATTCACTCAGATTACTAGTGCTTCACATGTAATGACAAAATCACTTACCAGGAAATTTGAGCCCATTATGCTTGTAGATGTTTTCAATAACTCATGATGTAGGAAAATAGATCACTTGAGATCCAAAATTCATGAAAAGCTAATTCCACAAAACCAGGCAATCACCGATAAACACACCCTCGTCAGCAGCATAATTTACAGGAAGACCTATACCTGCGCAATTTCTTCAGAAGTACTAATCATCAGGGCTCTGCTTTTCAAGTCAGCAATGACAGCATCAACAGCTTTATTGATCCCACTGCACAAATCCATCACATTTGCACCAGCAGCTACAGACTTGCATCCTTCCATCACTATTGCCTGGGTCAGCACAGTCGCACAAGTTGTACCTGTGACCAGTAGACATCTCTATTGAAATAGTCACCAAGAAGGAAAAGATTAAACTCTTTCAATTCACAATATCCAGGTCATGAACAGTAAATTAACTTGCTAAGCATGATAAGATGGCAACTAAAATGAATTATCCAAACTCTTTATGTAACTGTGCCATCAAAAGAAAAACAATAATTCAAACTCACTTTTAGGCAGAAACTCCAAAGGCATTAAAAAGTTTATATACAGCAAAGATGGCAAACTCCACACTGAAAAATAACTGCAGCTCCACATGAAATTGAGATTCCGATTAATACAATTAAGTACGTAAAAGCTTTCCACTCTTTTCTTGGCCAAATAGACACAGCATCCTCAGAAAACCACAATTAATTGGACTACTATCATTTTGGTTTCACAGAACTTTTAACGTAGCACTACTCCAAAATGGTTCTTGGTCAAGTCAGCCTGAGCATCTTGCTGTGGCCCCTGTCTAACAAACACAGGTTTCTTGGCTCTGCACAACTACCACAATCTCAGGCAAACAAACAAGCTGAACCCAGGAGCATAAATGTGGATTATGCTTATGATGCACATAATGTATAAACAAAACTCGGAATTTACCGTCTCCAGCAGCTTTGTTTGTTGCATTTGCCACCTGTTTTACAAGATCCGCACCCACGTTCTTGGCCTTATCCTCAAACTTGATGCTTTTGGCAACAGTGACTCCATCCTTTGTGATTTTGGGAGTCCCTCTACTCTTTTCAATTATCACATTGCGGCCCTGTATTTTTTATTCAATTCAATGTATTAACCAGATTACACAATAATGTTTACTTGGACACTCATTTAATGTGACCTCAACATTATTACTAGTGGTAGTCAGATTAAAGTAGCACTGGTATGTTTGAGCAAACAAGTACAGCTCAGACTTTCGTATAAGATGCACAAGAATGATTGTGATGAATATAAAGAATGAAGCTTTCAAGCTGCTAAACAACTCCTCCCCTCACCCCACCCCTCCACCCCCCCGCCCCCCAAAAAAAAATAAAAACCCTTTTCTTTCCCTCCAAAAATAAATAAATAAACAACCCCCAAGTAGAGAGAGAGAGTGAATGAAGATAGCTATCATACAAAAATAAGGTACCTTAGGTCCCATTGTCACTTTTACAGCTTCCGCAACCTCAGTGACACCTTGCAGCATAGCTGCACGGGCTCCGATCCCAAAGTTGATATCTTTCGCGACGTAACATCTGTTCCCAACAACTGCACGACAAGCCTTTCATTCCCAAGACACCAGGCATCAAGAATGATCAGTTCAAGTCAAGCCCAAGGACATCTTGATAATCACTTAACAAAAAGCCATAAATTCCAAAATAGACGGTTCAATTACATATATGACGGTTCAGCCAATACATCAACCAAATAACGGCCAGAATGCAATCTCTTTCGCATAAGAACTTTCGACTCCCAGGCAACAAAAGGCAAAACAAATCCATGTAGCCCACCAAAATCGGAGCTCTAGCTCGCTGATTTTCTTTCCTCGGAATCTAATATCCTAATTTCGTGCCGACTGGATTAAATGAGCTCTACATGAGCAATGAAGGAAGAAGAAGGAAAACAAATGCAGCAAATGAGGGAGACAAACTCACCAGTCTCTTCGAAGAACCATGACTGCAAACATCGACACGCGAAGAGAAATGAAGTATGTCAGTCATGTAATTTCAAAGACACGAGGAAATTCGTGTTCGTGATGGCCATTAACGGTACCTGAGCGACGAAGCTAGCTTTGAAGCGATTCGGAACATGTCGCATTCACCACGCAGCCAAGGAAGCAAACACAGCCCAGATTCCTGAGAAGACAACGGAGGATCAGCGTTGATTCGATCGTCAATGTCAGCAGGTCTTGAGCATTGAGTCGATCCCAAGCTCACCCGAGTTCGCGTGAACGCAGAGGAACATGGACGACTCCTTACGCGGGGGTTTTAGTAGGGTTCAACGTGCTGCAGCGACGGCCGTTGATGCTGATTATCAGATCGACGCCCCTTGACTCGATGGTTGACGGTCTAGATTCTTCTTTATCTTGAGTGGGCCAATTGATTATAGGCCCATTAGTAGGAATGGACTCATGGGTCTTGGGCCTCTAATACCAGTTTTTCTCATTGCAAAATTAAAAAATCATCTAGGCTCACCATTAATATGTAGATCAAGTTGATCACGCTCTAAAACACAAGGAACTCCAGGAATTGTCTCGTTCAACATCGATTCTCATATTTTTCAGCCATCGTGACATGATCCATTGATCGGGTCGGTCGTAGAATGAGTCCGCGCAACATTCTATCTTGTAACTTACGAGCTCGAAAGTTAACTCTTGTCGTATAGACTCTAAATCCTGACTTTCTCTGCGTGGAATTTCTACTGAGATTTTGCTGCTTGTTTTGTTAGCTTACCTTTCTGAGATTTCCGCCGTTCAAAAGTACTTAAATAGTTGAATGACCCGGGTTCATCAAGGCGGTTGATCACGTGAGCTTTAGCGAGCCTCATAAATAGATCTTACATAATTGATCGCCACGATTTTAGATTGTTCGTCGACTTGACCGAGGAGTTAGTACTTACCCCCCTGTAACAAGCAACATGGCATTCTTGGTCTCATTGGCGTGCTCTAGTTTATCCTCCAGGGAAATGGAAGAAAAGATCACATGCACTGACCGCATGGCCAGCAGATGCAATCATGAACCATTCCTTGAAGGTCAGAAATTTTTTAGTATGAATCATGCCGAATGCTATCGAGATTGAATTGTTAAATACAGATGGACCATCAGTTTAGTCCAGCCAGAGGAACTTCTTCAGGCACTCTCCGAAGGCCACATCGAGACGGCTCTTCGCATGCACATGGATTGGACAGATCGAATCGATAATGCCTTTGATGTCCTAACAGCACAACGCGAACCCGCATTCGTAAGGGCTTTGTTTCTGTCTTACCCTCGCGTGTTTGAATCGCATCGGTTCTGCTCGCGCTCCTCACGGGCCCGGAATTGAGCTCCAAGAATCATCCTTCTCATGAAAAGATCACTCAGAAAAAGGAGAACCTCTGGATCACTCGATGAAGTTTTCGTTGATCGCCTAACCCAATCAAGTCCACCAACTTCATCCCCTTTACAAACACAATGTGATGAACAAAAGAAGAAGAGAGACAGTCCGATGCTGGAGGATGGAAAGTATACAAGCAGATGATGAGTAATTCCCAATAATAATAAAAACTGAATTTCCTCGTTCCCTCGCTAAAACGTCCATTTCCAAATCTTGATCCTCGTGTTGACCTTGCACTTCGCTCCTGCCGTTGACGCCGTCGCGGTCGCGTTCCCGCTCGGGACACTAACCTTAATCCCCACGCAGGTCACTCTGATCCTGACCTTTGGTGTTTTCAAGCTCCCCATCTTCGCTTTCACCTTCGTCTCCAACTTCACCTCCAACGGCAGTCCGTTCTTGCTCTTCATGTCCGACGTCAGCTTCGCAAGGGACGCTGCGTCGATTGCTCCGCCGCCGCCGTCGCTCACGATTGAGGTCTTCAGCAAAGTGGTGTTCTTTGTCCCATGCACGAAGGAAGGGAAGGAACCTTCGCCGACGTCGACCCCGTCACTGTAGACTGATATGGTTATGGGGCCGTAGTAGTAGACGAGCTTCTTGTTAGGGTTCTTGGCGGTGACGTTGAGGTCGAACTTGGACGTGACGGTGGAGGAGGATCGGGAGACGTTGAGATAAGAGAGCTTGAGGGCGGAGACGGAGAAGGCAGGGTGGTGGGGGCGGTAGATGAGGAAGAAGACGGCAGCGAGAATGGCAGCGAGGAAGAGCAGGGTGAGGACGAGGAGGGTGAGGAAGATGCAGAAAGAGCAGCAGCATCCCCGGCGGTGGCGGCGCCGGGGCTGCGGGCGGTAGGCTGGGCGGTTGGCACCGTAGAGCTGAGCTTTCGTGGCGGGGAACGGCAAGTTCGTGGCCGCGGCACCGTTGGGAGTGGGCTTCGAAGGGTACACTTTCTCAGCCATTTTGAGAGAGAGAGAGAGAGAGAGAGAGAGAGAGAGAGGTAGGATTTCAAGGAGAGTTGATTTAATTCTAGATAAATAGAAAAGCTAATGGAAAGTTTAGAGAGACAGAGAGAGAGAGAGAGAGAGAGAGGGAGAGGGAGGAAAACGTGAATGACATAATGACATTAAAGAAAGAAAGGCAAGCGAATGAAGATAGAAAGAGATTGTGTAACCAACATGGAAGTACCTAAATCGCTATCTTTCTGAACTTTGGTCCAAATTAATCTAAAAACATTTGAGGATGAGTCTCTGGCGCAAGCCGATCATGAAAATCCACCTACCGTGTTACATCAAATTCATCATCATTATCATTTGGATCAGAGGTGCTTACCTCTTACCTCTCTACCCTGTTACGTCAAATTCATCATCATTGTCTGTTTTTATCAAAGGTGCTTACCTCTTCTTAGGAAACGTTATTCTTGTATGCAAGGTTCAAATCTTGACTTCATTGATGTGTGTGCGGTTCATTTTGAAACATTTCCATTCGTAAATTACATCTTTGCAAGACTACATAATGTGATCTCGGTGAGGGAACAAAACTCTCAATAGTCATTATCTATATTGTTATGTAAAGTAAAGAGGGTCTCCTACTTTTAACGATTTTTTTCTTCCTCAAATATCATCGGTTACCTATTTAATAAATATTTCATTTCTTGAAAATATGCGTAAGCTGATTGGAATTTTAATCTTTTATATCCTACAACAACTCTTATGAAAAAAAAATTAAAATCTTGAAATACTTTTATTCTTTCACGCACGCAATTTCTTTGATGGTGTAGTTTTAACAGTAATTTTTCTTTTTATTATCTAATGATGCAACGTTTCATACTGTAAAGTGATTTTGTTTAAATCTGTCGATTGAAGAGAGAGAATGGCATCTCTTTCTTAAGAAAATCCATGGATGTTACCCCTTCAACTACTGCATTTTAAACGTTGTCGAAAGTGAAGGTTGACCTTCCATTATGACCAACTAGGCAAAACTCACATGTGGCGACATTTAATGCGACACTTCCTTCTCTTACAAGGAGCGCATAAAATATCGATATGCTTTTGTCAGAATTGCAGGGAAAACCATGTCCACTGGAGAGAGTTTGGATCAAAGGAAGTTGCACAGTTTGCAAAACTATAGGAAAGACTATGTAGGATATCAGCGGACAATCACAGGTGGGATCACAACTCTCTCTCACCCATTTTCTAGTAGGGATAAGAACTTGGGATAAGCCCTGAAACTTTTCTGGGAAATTGTGAAAACCAGATGACAAAATACAAAGCGGGTCAAAGCCAACCACGATGAGCTATTTTTCTCTTTAGCCTGATTGGAAAGTTACCGTATCTGAATTTACGGCTAGGTTGGTGTAGGCTGTTGTATTGAGGACCCCATTTCAAGAAAGATCCAAGCTTGAAGAAAGTAAGATGCCATCGACCCCAAGACTTATCCCATGAATAAATATCGAGAGAAGCAGGTGTGGCATCGCATCGCAACCTCAAAATGAAGCAACCGAACCCATAACCAAAACAATTCACAAGTTGTAACGACTCTCTCTCTCCCTCCCTCTCTCTCTCTCTCTCTCTCTCTCAATCATTGGTGAGTGAAAGTCAACAGAAACAGCAAATTTGATTCTTTTCACCAGCTAACTTATCTCTTGTTAATTGTTATTGTCAGACTGGCCATGATATAGCCTCGTGCACTGAATTTATAAGTAAGTAGGATGAGCTGGAGCATCTCAATCATATCCATTTTTCTCGGGACAAAGTTATTCGTTTCTTGATATGTTCGGTTGCTCCAGCCATTCTCCAGTTAGTTCAGCAGCTCTTGCTGAGTGGGAAATTCTAACTTCTGTTTGTGATTTATCAGATAAGTCAAGCAAGGTTTAGACACAAACAACCAAGTTTCATCAAATAATAAAAAAGACACAAAATACCAAGAATTCACGGTTAACTCACAAACTGTGCCTACTCAATCAATTCATTTATAGGAGTTACAGAGAACTCTTGCTTATGGGATAGATTTCGTTCAAGATCACAAAAGTAAAACATAACTTACACAAACATTTCAACTCCGGTGTTAAGCTGATACAGAATCTGATCCCCTTGACAAGGTTCGCTAGGAACGAAATTGAAAACTTTGAGTCGTGGAAAGGTTTGTGCTATTTCAGAAGTAAACTTTCAGGCGATGCTTGCATGAAAAATGTGAAAACAGAGAAGGCCCAGAAATTCTAAGTCCAGTGAACACATGTATTAATGAGCAACAATTTTCCATCCAGCATTCCACCCTGTTAGACCCAGTGAACTTCGGTCAAATTCAACAACGAAATGCGCTAAAAGCATTCAAACATCTTTCATTCACCTGAGGGCCCTCGTGGACTGCAATGCGGATAAAAAATTGTAGATTAGACTTTTTCACATAAGACTAGCACTAAATGGAACTGTTCATCTCCCAAGCCAATCGGATTCTGCTTTTCACAAATTACAATAACTAAGATTACATTTCAAAAGCGACAACATACAATTAACTCTAATCCTACAAGTTTTTCAGCCCTCAAACTGCAGCTGCTTGTCCCAGTCTCTTTCTCAAGATTTTAGCGCCCATGTACCTGCATATCACAAGACGGATATATCAGTGCCTTACATATCAGACCTGTTTTCTTTTTTTGAACTTATATCGTTGAAGGGAAAAAATAGCAGAGGTACCTGCCCATCATCATGACAGTGGCTTGAGGATTAGTCCCTGGTGAATCGCTGAATGTCGAACCATCGACAACTCGGAGCTGGTCAATGCCAAGGACCTTGTTCTCATGGTCCACCACCTTACCTACGTGGCATCCTCCATGGTAGTGCCAGATCGTGATAACTGTGTCCCTGCAGAACTGCTCGAGGGACTTCGTGTCATTGGTGTGCTTGGGAATGAGGTTGACGTTAGCCTTGACGCTGATGTTGAGCAGCTTGTCCATGGTTTGCTTGTCCACTCGAGTCAATTCCGTGAAGTACTTGGACTGCACGACCTTGGTGGCCAGGCGAATGCCGTCAACACAGCGCTGCAGGTCATAAGGGTGGCTGAAATAGTTGAAGGTGATCGAAGGGTTGTCGTCAACATTGGTGTTGATCAGCCTTAGCTCCCCTTTGGACAAGGGGTAGGCGAGCTTTTCGAGGATGAAGCCTCCGTGGAACACCTCATGAGGCAGGTTCCTTTTGTTTCGTTTATAGGCTTGAATGGCTTCTGGAGTTCTTCGTTTCGGGGGTATGGTGGACAACTGCCCGATCTAATTACATCAAAAGATGGTCATCACCAAATTTACAGAGACTTAACACGTGAATCGAGAAAACATACCACTAAGTGGAATGGTTTTTAATGTGATACAAAAGCTCCCTAGACCATGGTATAGTTGCTTTAAGTTGTAAAGTAATATTCTATAGGGAAATATCAATATCGTCAGGGTCTTTGGATTTCATTCTTTGTAATAAAGCTCACCTCTGCTGACACGATTCCGTGGTGGCAGTGAATACTATCTGTAGATTGCCCAAATCCACTGCTAGATTCAAGATAAACTCCCAACTTGGTAATCCCCACAGTCTGAATGAGTGACTGACGGATCGATCCATTTGTGGGTACAAAAATGGTGTTCATAGGGTTGTCCGCTATGTCTTTCCCAACAAATTCCTGGTCCAGGACCGTGGATATGTTCAATTTTTCAAGGTCGGCTTTTGGTCCGATGCCGCTGAGCAGGAGCAGCTGGGGGCTTCCAATAGCTCCACTGGACATTATAACTTCACTTTGCAGATTGCTCTTGAGAAACGCTTGATGGCCATTTCCATTTTCATCTTTAAAGATGACTCCCACCGCCTTTGGTCGCTTCCCTGCAAAAGAAAAGTTTCGAAATTAGTTTCTAACAACATTTACAAGTCATTAAGATCACTAATGCTCTTTGTTTTTGCCCATTACGTAAGTAATTAGATGTAACTTCAACTTTCAATAGCTTCGGTTAAGGATTATTGCAGGCTGTCAACTCCATCCTTTAGGAAGCCATGTTCAAGAAGAGCCTTTTAGTGCCAAAAAGCTTGAAGGAACTGGCCCTTGTGCAACATTCATGCTGATTGATAAGATTAAAATAGTTTACCTCTTGTGTCGAACACAATCTTTTGCACTGTCGCATATGTCAAGACAGTAAGCTTCTGAGGATTTGCAGTGGCAAGAAGCTCGGCAGCAGTGTGCCGCCGACCATATCTATCAAAAATGGTGCCACCTACTTTGGTCCCATATAAATGATCGTAGGTGAACCCGTTAAACGGTGATATTCCAACGTCCAAAAGACTGTCCTTGAATGCCCTTTGCCAAGGTCCAAAGTCCGGCCTATGGACAATTTGCTTCTCAACCCACGGGTACGACTCGTTCACCAATTTCTCGTCCCAACCTACCTTTCTTATGAACCTGCAAGCAAGAGCATAATACAATTATTAATGCTGAAGTTTTAGAAACATTTAATCTAAACTAAGAACCAGTACCATTTGTATATCTTAAACACCTCAGGTCCACATTATCTGGGCCTACACTATTTAATGTTTCTCTTTGTCCTTAAGTTTAAGGCTCGTCTCATGAGAAGGAATAAATGCAGAGGGACCAGACAAGCATCTAACTAAATGAAGCAAAATGAGAGATGGAGATCATAAATGCGGTGACATATGGTACAAAGATGGTATAGCTATTATCACATGGTCACCGTTGTTGCTTTCAAAACTCAAGATTAGTTGCTTCTGTAGCGAGATTGCAATGCCGAATATGTCTGCTTTGCCACGCATGGTCTGCTTAAATGCCATCATATCTGGCGCTACAGCAGCAAGATTGAACTAGAAAGCGCAATTTTGCTTTCACGAGTCATCATGATGCGTGATTGACAGTCATCAACCTCTAGCCCGGTTCCAATAGCATCAACGACTACTCTTTCCTCGTATGGGAGATCAAACCACGGTCATCCAGAAACTGATGATTAGGTGGGACATTAGTGCATTGAAAAGCATTTAAATGCTGGAGCTGGTTCGAGGAATATCCAGAAACCGGATGTCTTTGCTTACAGCAAATATAATTTGTCCTTACAAGGATTACTACAACCAAGTATATGTCTAAATCTTGTAAAACTAAGGTGAGACCCGAGAAATACAGGATGCAGAAGTAAATTTCCACAAGGTTTCCTAAGAGGGGGAGTGAATTATGATCTACAAAAGCTAGGAAACGCTACTTCACAGGCTACAGCTGTATGGACCTGTCAACATTTTCCAGTGACGGTCAACTTGTTCACATAATAATTTACATGTAAATCTCTTTCAACTACCCTAAAATAGTCATGGGAGAAAGCATCTTTGTCTTTTTAGTTAAAAGGATAGCTATCTCTCAAGTCAAAAACAAAAAGAAAGAGACCACAAGGTTTATGAAGTACTGACATGTTCAAATTAATTTGCGTACTTTTTACCTAGATGGGAAAATAATATATGTGTTAGCCAGGGACCATTTACTATTGAATGATGATATCATAAGCTGGTGGTGTAAAGAAAGTTCACACAGGTGACGGTATCCATCCTAGATTTGATGGTTAGTGGGGGTGTGGGTACTTAAGACGCTGAAATCAATGGTAGATTAGACTCGTGTAAAGTTTTCTCGAAATTGGCAGTGCAAGTATTAATTTTCCGTGTACTGTTTACCTTGAAGAGCCTTTCTTTGCTGTAACTGGAAGCTGGCCACTGAGGACAAGACACCTAATCGCAGCCATAACCTACATCTTGGAAAGATTTCTCATTTCACCCTGCACTTCCATATTCCAAAAGAAGAACTAGGCATAAAATTCTGCCTTTTCTAGTACTAGTTTGCATAAGATTCTTTTCTTGATTTTCATGTACCCTACTGAAAGTAGGGTGAAAGAAAACGAATTTCCTCATCCCTCTCGCAAGGAGTGATCTTTTCTCTTTCCTTCCAATTTTACCTTAAGCTTCAAGGAGACGTACGTGTAAAAACTGCATATGACTATGAAATAAACAAGATTTGCATCATGTGTACGTCAATGTCCTCATAGAACTTACTCGGTGCTTGCTCTGGTATAGAACCCGGCATTGATGCAGGTGCCGCCACCCAAGACCCTACCCCGGGAATTCAGAACGCCGTCTGTGGAGATGAAGAACTGCGAGGCTGAGGTTTTTGATAAGTCCGCAAGGGTGAGGTGAAAATTCTCTAAGAAAGAGATATTGGCATTTGCAAACGGGACGCCTCCTCTTTCGAGCAGCAGTACACTGAAGTTCTGAGAGAGGGTGGCCGCCAGGGGACACCCGGCAGTGCCACCTCCCACGATGATGTAGTCGTAGGCATTGTTGATGCCATTCGATGAAAATGACGAGGATGATGAGAATGAACTTGCCTTCCGGATGAATGGGTACCTGTACTCTGAGTAATTTGGCTTCCCTGCATTGTAGAACACTCTGTCAATGCCAAAGTTTGTATTTTACCTCCTCAATTTCTTCTGCCCATGTCCCTAATCAGCTGCCAATGTTCATTTTGCGAATACTAGCAATTCTAAGCAAAAAGAATGGGAAGGAAAATCCAAAGGTTGAAAAAATGAATTGACTGAATGTGGCGAGTGCTTTTTGCTTAGGAGCAACGGGTCAGCTTCACTTGCAAAATTGTGTCTTCATTTTTCCAAATGCACAGAAGAAAAGATCAAGACTGAATGGCCACGAGAAAAGATCAAAGAGACGAGGCACAGACATTGATACATTTTCCGGTAAAAGACATTGCTATCCTTAAAGGAACCAAAGCCCGACAGCCTAGAAAAATTTACAAAGAAGAAGTGCCCATTAAACATATAAACCCCAGAAATGCAAATGTTTCTTTGTCTCGATCAGAATGAGGCACAGTTAAACCCAACAATAGCACTGATGGTACAAGATCTTATCTGAGAAGGGCGTGATCACAGGATGGCAGACATTGAGACATGAGAAAAAATCAGGACACCTCTCGCGAGAGAGAAGCTAACCAGACGTCACAACAAACAGAACACCAACTTCCTTCCAAGTTAAAAGCAACAAGAGACCAAGACGAGTAAAGCAAGCTCACACACATCCATGTCAATGCCAATCTCTCAGAGAGAGAGAGAGAGAGAGAGAGAAGAAAGGAAGGAAGGAAGGAAAGAAAATTTGGGGGAACAAAAAAGAAGGGAAAGAATGTACCTTGACAAGGAGAGAGCAAGCAGAGGCCAATGACGAGGAGTAAAGAAACAAAGAGCTTGAGTGGCGGTGTAATGGTTGCTCCAACCAGAGCCATTGCAAAAGCAGACAAAAACGCAGAGAAGAGCAGAGGCTCGCACTCACTTCCCCAACCCAACTCAGAGAGAGCTGCCCCTTTCAAGCGCAATGTGGCTCGCTCTGGTTGGCCTTGCTCTTTGCGCTGCTCCGGGCGAGCATATATGTACCCACTTAAGCAACACCTAAAGATAGATTACCATAATTGCGTGCAGAGTAAATGCTCGATGGTGAGTAATGAAAACAGAAGATTAGAGCCCAGGAAAAGCTATGAACAACGAGTAGAACCCGGGAAAGTTTTTCCAGCTCTCAAAAGGGTGTCTGAGCATCAATCAGGCCCCCATTAAAGATTCACTGAGACTACAACTGGAAACGGGTCACTCAATTCAATGAGGTTGAAGTTGAAACGTGGCCATAAAAAATACTTTTTTTGGAGGTCGGAATGGGAAAGAACAAACAAAGAAGAAGGCAGTGAATGCCACGGTTGGAGTTAGGAGTTCTTGGCTGTTGAATTC
This sequence comes from Melaleuca alternifolia, assembly GCA_019926035.1. Classification (NCBI taxonomy): domain Eukaryota; kingdom Viridiplantae; phylum Streptophyta; class Magnoliopsida; order Myrtales; family Myrtaceae; genus Melaleuca; species Melaleuca alternifolia. The sequence continues at coordinate 525,614 of JAGKPW010000119.1, read as the reverse complement.
AAGTCCCAAACCACAATTCCCCCGCTGTCCTTACGTGGACAGCTCATGTCACGCATTCAAACTTACCATCTTGAGTGTACGAGTGCGTGTGTTATTAATGTAGTTTGTTTATTTTATATGTTTTTTTCCCTATGTTTTTTTTAAATATATACAAATTTGGAGGAACTATGGTGTCGATGGGAAACTGTCCGAATGAAGAAAGATTCTAACCCCAGGTCAGTTGTTAAATATTTAAAATGACGAGAGATTGACATTTTCTATAGGTAAAATACTACAAAAAAACCGCAAGTTATATCCTCTTAAACAAATTTACCCTAAACTTTTTTCTGTGATACCAAAAACCCCTCCCGGATTTCTTTTTGTGATACGAAAAATCTTGAACTTATCTCATTATAATACATTTACTCTAAAAAAAATTTTATGACATTAGAAACTCTTAACTTGTATCGTTGTGACATAATTACCCAATAATTTTTTATTCTTCTTTTCTTTATTTTTTGGCATCTAATTTGGCCGAAGAGGGTTTCGCGGCCCTCTCTTAGAGGCAGGGGAGCTCCGACGGTCCTCTTCGACCTCAACTCTATGGACAAAGTGGGTTCTCAAAAAAAAAATAAAGAAAAGAAGAAGAAGAAGAATAAGAAGAAAAACTGGGGTAAATATGTTAGAAATATACAAGTTCAGGGTTTTAATATAACCAAAAAAGCAATTTAGGGTTAATGTGTCACAGAGAATATAATTTATGGTTTTTGTGATATTTTCCCTTTTTCTATATTTCCCTGTTAATTATGGTTAATAAATGTCATTGAAAACTTGCTAACATTATTTCCTTTTTTTATTTAATGGGGAAGGTATACGCTTTTTTCTAAAAGTAACAAGCGTTTATGGATGAGTGCTTTCAAAGCATTTTTTTTAATGACCGAGAAATCCACCACAGGCCCCTTATGCCCGGATGGCATCAAAAAGCTGGGTTCATATATCTCGGGGGAGACTAACACAGGGCCCCAACACCATAGCCTCCCACTTAAGACGCTAGAAACTACGAGTTTTGAACCCTCGACCTCGGCGATGAAGAAGGAACTGTCAACCAACACGGAACTGTCAACCAACACAGTTATCCACAGTTGGGTTTTTGAAGCATCTGCTCAACATGCTTTAGGCCGAAAAATCCAAATATGGCTTACCGGGTGGCTCTAAAACCATCCAAAAGAACATATGAAAGTTCCATGAGGTAGCATATGAGAAATGGGTCGAATCGTTTTCCTTATGATGCTGACTCTACTTGAATTTCTTCAAGATATATACCTACAATAGTTCATTCAAGACCCGGCTTTGTGACTCTTGGCGACATCTCTTTCATCTCCCAACGGAAAGGTTTTTTTTTCCCCTTAAAATCTCATTTTTAGTTGTCCCGTTATAAGAGAACAATTAAACCTTTGTGTTGATTAGAACAAGGGCGCATTTAGTAACCATTCTCGTCCCAGAAAATAGTTTTTTTTATAATGAGTTTTTTGGAAAAATGGTTTGCGGATGAATTTTTTGGAAGAGAAACATGTTTAGTAATTACATAAAATTTCTCGTCCCAATACTAGAAAAATAAAAGAAATGCGGTGACCAGTGACTGACGATCGACAATCGGCGGCGGGGGTCGATGACTGGCGGCTGACGGTGACGATCGATGGTGGGCGATGACCGACGGCGGCGACCGAAAATCAGTGGCCAATGGCAATGAAGGACGGCGAGCAGCGGCGGCAATGACCGGCGATCGGCTGCCATTGGCGACGATCGACGATCGGTGGCGGACGGCGACAGTGGCCGGTGACCGGCGGTGGCGACGGCAATGGGCAGCCAATGGCGATGGTGGTCAGTGACCGGTGGCGACCGACGATTGACGGCCGATGGCGATGACCGGCAGCGGGCGGTAACGGCGACGACCGGGGCCGATGACCGGCAGCCGACAGCGACGACCGGTGGCAGGCGGTAGCGAACGGCGAACAACAGCGGCGGCAAGAGATAAAAATAAAATATAAAAAAAATTAGTTTATTATTGATACTGTACATTATTGTCCTAGAAAATTGAGAACCAAAATAATTTTGATTCTCATTTCTCGTCCCAAACTCATCCCCAGCCATTTTTTCATCCCGGGAACAGAATGATAATTTGCCAAATAAGTTTCTCGTCCCAAACTCGTCAGGGGACGAGAAACTGAGAATGAGAATGGTTACCAAACGCTCCCTAATTGGTCGCACATTCCATTTTCAAGGGAGTTAAAAGCTAGATGTCTCGAATTATGTTCCCTCAAGTTCATTCAATTATCGACTTTTCTAGGTCTCTTTATGTTACAGAGAGGATGGGATAACCAACAAAAGAAAACCAAGCACATTTTTGCCGATCACAAAACAATTCAGTGGATGGTTCGTTCAATTAGTAGTTTGAAACAGAGATTATAATGTTACAGAGAGAGGATGAAACGGCCCATAAAGATAAAAATAAAAAAATGAAAAACCAAGCACGTTTTCGCTAATCACTACCGCTAGCCGCCACATGGAATCCAAAAAGGCCTCGACGCAACACGTTGACTTGAAGATCAACGGCGAATCAGCATCGGCGGGATATAACTGAAGATACGTAGGATCTTGGAATCCTTTCGAGGTCCATCAAACCTTGAGCATTCGTTGCCGTCCTGTCCCCAGATGATGGAAGGGGAAAGGGCGGGGGCTCGCTCGGGGACGACGACAGCGTCTAGGGTTCTTTACTGATGCGGGTCAGGAGAACAGATGACGGATGCAGACGTGTTCATGAATGATGGCGATTGGATTTGGTGGGGGTTATTTACTCCGGGAGGGTCAAAGCGGCGTAAATGAGAGCGATGGACATGAACACTTTACATCTGCCGAGCGAGCTGGGTGCGAATGGGGTCCAACCAATAAAGGGGAGGAGGAAGGAGGAGGAGCTGCCTTTCACCATTGATGCTCTTGAGGTACGGCCCTGCAATATTACCGTGCTTTCTGCTCTCTTCTTTAATTTTTTCTGAACGTTTCCTTTTGTGTACTCGAACTTTAGTGATGGAAATATTGCTAGGTCTCCGCTCGTTCTCATACTTGTCAAGATGAGTTTTATATATTTCTTAACTCATATATAATAAGCTTGATTGTCATATAAATTAATTATATTCAGTAAATAATTTAAAAATTGATTTAAATATAATATGAACGTAATTTAGTCAACTTACTTGAACGAAATCAATATCTGTAACTTTATTTTTACTCATGTTCGATCTCGCGTTCACTCTCCTCATATTCTCACCTTAGTGCAAATGGATAGCTTGAATATGAAAGTATTTCGATAATATAGATTGGGATTGGGTATAATTCAGAGCAGTTAAAATAGGTTATTCATGTGTTACGACTTGTTTTTATTTTCTCTAAATCATGGGATTCTTTTTGTCCTCATAAAATCCACTTTTGTTTTTTTATTCTTTTTGTTTAATTTTGATGTTGGGATTTGGGTACTTTTAACTTAAAAAATCCAAAACATTTGAAACTCGTGTGGCTTATAAGTAATGCTAGTAGATTCACATCTACTTTTTCATAATTTAAAGCAGTAGAGTAGATTGGACTTTGCTCCCAAAAAAATATTCTTTCTATTTTTCCTAAAATTTTAAACGAATGTGCTGTAAAATTTTTTACTTTCCCGCCAAACTTTTAATCTTTTTTCAAACTTCAAAAAGTCATGAAAAAAATTATTTACAAACTTACATATCGAAATTTATATATTATGAAATTTCCAGGAGTCTAAGGTTAAAAAGAAAGAAAGTCAGCATGCGGCAAGATTTTCAAAAATTCAACAACCTCCAAAACTCTTTCAATCTCGCCATGAATAATTGCAATCGTTGTCGAGTTGTTATGATCAACGTTAAGAGTCAGATGCTGTATGTCAGAGCACACTCACCTCGGTGTCATTATACTGCTATGCCGCATTACATTCTTCTAGTAAGGAGTTCAATTCTAGTAAGGAGTTCAATTCTTCAATTGATAGAGGCATGCTGGACTCTAATGCGACAACGACCCAAACGCAACTCCTTCCTTGGAGGCGTGTTTGCATGTGATCTGAAAGGGATGGAATCATTGATGATTTTGGTGAAGTCATGGCCCCGCTTTTCGATAGCATCCGGACCAAGTGATCTGAACCGTCAAATTTCTTATGTCCTATCGAGTCTTGGTACATATGGATTCGTTCAGTTAAGCTTTTTGAAAAAAAAACAACGGTTAATCTCTTGTAAGTATTATTCAGGTCTCTGAAGATCATGAGAAGGTTCTGTATAAATTTACGTGTCGATATAAGCATATTGTGAAAGGAAGGAACGAGATTAACAACTCAATGAGTGAGAATTCTTTCAGAGACTACCTCGTGAAAAAATAAGAAGGGGGGGGGGGGGGACTAAGTTGACTTGACTATAAGACAAGGCCGCGTCAACAACGTTGACTGTCCTTGACGTGAATCTTTAAGAGCCCCTCTCCAGAAACGACACACAAAAAAAAAAAAAAGACAAAATATCAAGCGAAGGGAGACATTGCATGTCAATTTCATGGTGGATGGATTAAGTGTGACCATCAGAATTTGGGACAACATGTGTGGATGGACACCCCCGCCCGACCGATGCACGATGTCACATCCTCGAAACCCACCCAAAAAAAGAGAGCCAACTCGATTCCTCAGAGACACATAACGTGCTTCGCGTTCCGACTCCCGTCCATCTTGTTTCCAGCCATAGTCAGATTATGCCTAGCACGGCCACGAGCTTGAGCTTCTCGCCGCCGCAAGGTGTGAAGTCGCATGCTCACACGCGAAGAGAATTGCCCAGTTAATTTCGAATCTATCGTGCGGATATCAATTCAGTCCGCAAACTTTTTGATTTCGCCTATTCAGTTTAAATCTTTACGCGAGATTTTCAATACGATCTTTCCACTGGATACATTAACAAGAATTGACCAAAACGACAGTATTAAATTTTTGTGCAAAATTTTTAAGACTAACCTAATAAAATTATTAGACTGAAAATAAGTTTATGATTGATTGGATAAATTTTCCCCTCGCATTAACAGGTGTGTGACGAGATGTTCGAGACATCTCCATTGACATTTACTAAGGACGTCTAACCCGGTCATAAAATCGACAATTATAGCAAGACAGTCAAGTTTGTATGGCGATATATGTCAATTAAGTTTGGCGGGTACAAATTTAGAATCACTCGAGCGGTCGACGAACATTTTCATCAAAAATTTCATAATATCATGAAATTTTGTAAAATCGATTCCACGATTCCTATGCGATGGTAACATCCTCGGTCATTAAAGAGTATGAGATTTCAAACTCCTAACCTTTAGTATTCCCGTGATTTTGATCATTCGCTCTTCATTTCAACCAAAATTTCGACACTCCACCAGTTGAAAATTACCATATAACTACATAAAATCAATAGAAAAACTTGGGAAAACGACAGCTATTGCTCCTCCTTTTTTAAATTATTGTATTGGTCTGGCGAGTCGGGTGATGCATGGACCGGCCGGTCCACCTCTCTCGGCAATGTTGAGAACCGACGCTCGCATTACCGATGTGTTCACACGAACACCCAAAGGTCGCCGCCAATCTATGCCAACTAGTTGATGACATGGGCATTCCTCGAGAAAGTGGATGAACAGAGAAACCATAGAAGATTTAAAATAAGGCATGCGGGCATCAATGCAATGTTCAAGATAACATAAACATTAAAGGTGTCCACATGCTCATCTGTTTCTATTGTATACGTCGCATGGTGGGTCCATTAATGAAGGCAATTGTGCAGGTGGATATCCCCCAACCAAAATGCTCTTTTACCAATTCTGGACGAGCGCGAGGCGGACACTTGCGCGTGAAATAACTCGGCAACCAGCTGTAAGTTCCGCTATTTGGGGAAATTCGATTCGACCAAATTCTTGGATGATCCAGGTAACGTGCGAACACGCTGCATTCGGGGTCTTCTATTGTTGACGGATGTCACGTGAGACGTATACTTATGACTGAAGTATAAGAATGTAGTGGACCGACATGCACCGGACGTATCCAAGACTGCCTCGGATAATTGAGGGCGGCACATGGAGTTCGGCATCATGTACGAAAGCGCCAGTGGTTTTCTTGATCGATCGAGTTGTTCTTGTTTTACTCCTGTTTTTATTTCAAATTTCTTTTTTTGTTTCCACAATTTATTGAATTAGGTAAATTCCACACATCACACATTTGATATGATGCTTCACCGCAATTTATGAGGAGGTCCGGGCATCGGGAGGCCAATTTATGGTGGTCACGCTCTGTCGTCGGTCATTCAGGACTTCTGTGAACTTCTGGTGCGAACTTGAGTGGAAAGATTGTCTTTCCTTCACTAAAAAGAAGAGAAGAAATGAAGAATAAACAAGACAAAGTTAAATAAAACGTGAAGTTGTGAACTGAAGAGGCGGTGATGAAATTCTTGCAAGGTGCTTGGGGGGTTTTCTGAGCCGCGCAGACCCTATAATTTCAGGTGCTGGGGACTGCAAAGATGCTCTCGAGGCTATGAATGAACATCCATGGTCCCCTCGAAGTCTATTTTTGCGGAAGCATGTAAAGCAGTAAGAGAGATTCCAGCCTATGTCAATTACAAGTTCCATATACATTTGACCTCTGAGCGTTAGCCCCAAGGCGGATGAAACTTGGAGGCTCGTTGACAGGGGAGGTAGATCTCGGCCGGGCCCCGGCCTGACGTGACGCCTCTGGTCCCCGCATGAATGACCAACCTTTTGATAAACTGGTAGATAGGTGCGCTCGATTGTAATACCCGAAGTTAAGTTAAAATACACGAAACAAGTGTTGAGATGTGAAGCAACAAAGTTGCTCACGGGAAGGAGCACGTGAGGGAGAAAGAAAGCGAAGCAAATTCTCTCTCGAAAGCAATTTGATCGTCCCTTTTCGTAAATCAACAGGCGATGAAAATGAGGTGCAGCGGCTCCAGAGCCAACGTGGTGTTTCTTTGGTCGAATGACCAGGGCACCGGCGATACGGCTTTTGGCCTATTCTCTGCTCTCTCTTCAAGAGAGAGGATCAATTATTGGCATAGTTAGACTTCTGTTTTCGTTGCCTGGCGAATCTAGCAGTTTAGAAGGCTGAATCTAGAAGATGGAAAAGCTAGCTCCCGACTTTATGCTTTGATAATTAGTTTTACTACTGTCCATCTGTTAATGAGGCTTTTTATTGCATGTCATTTTACTGCCTACGCCTTCCTTCTGACCCAAATAACGTCCTAGGCCTAGGAGGGATTAGCAAGAGGACCATTCATAGAGACCAAGGCCAGAACCGCCTATCTCTTGGCAGGCAAGCTACCTTGATCGGTTGAAGGTCACTTCGCTAGCCCAAGATTTTTTGCACTTTAGCAAGGTAGCTCTTTGACCCACCCAAGGAGAGGTACTTAGCCTTTCAAATATAGGAACGCGGAGGTGGTGTTGTGACCTACTTATATGTAAGTCTTTTCGGGAAAAATGGCATATCGCTTCTACAAATAACTCATAATGATGCATCTCTTTCGAGACCATAGTCGTTTTTTCATGCCTTTCACTACCGGTTCCTCAAAGAAAGGAATAGCTACTTTGCTATCCATTCGGGATGGCTTGGCTTGAGAACAATTTTTTAGACTCTTCTCAATTGGGCTAATTCTAGCTATTCTCGCAAAATATAGATAGAGAGCTCTGAACCCTATGAGATGATTTCTTTTCAATAAGGACATGCAGCCACCACAATGAAGCAATCAAGCATGCAACAAAATAGCACTTAGCTGCCCCCTCACGAAAGGGCTATAGCAAAGCTAATAATAAGAATTTTTATAGTAGTCGTAACCTTGTCGATAGGGAGCTAGAAGAAGCAAGCAAAATTCATTGAAGGTAGGTCCCGTCCAACCAATCCCTTAAAGTAATGAATGTGCTCAAAAGCATGCCATAACACAAGATAACCCTGGCATTAAGAAGATCAATTTCTCTTCATCTGCCGAGTCAAAAGACGAGTAGGGATTGCCTTAGGGGTTGATGCGTAACTCATTCATTAATGAAAAGAAATGATGATATGAGTTATGTTAGAAAAGTCTTACATTGAAAAATTGATGTGGTGTTGAGTAATTAATATACTGTACTTGGCTCATAACTTATTAACTTGAGTTTTTTAGTGGAGACTGTTCCCATTGGATATGTCGTCAAACTCAGATTTTGTGTTTCAAGTTAAGGTATTGATTTCTATTATGTGCTCGCAAATACCCTCTCACGAGATTACTGAGATGCAAGAGCAAGCTTCTATTGCACGCTCCTAGCAAGAAGCAATTAGCAAATTTGTAGTAAGAAAATTCTGGATATTTTCTTCACCACATCTTTCCAAATCATCACCTTAGATCTCCCCTTTTTGCTCTCGGTCTTGTTTGGAATCTTACTCATCCCTAAATTTGACCAGCAAATTCCTTAAATTACCCTGTGCTCGACAATGTCCACTTGCAATTATTCCTAACGCCGCCGTTTATCATGATGAAAACTCCAATAGATCAGTGGATGGAGATTCGAGGGTGACAACTTTAGCATACGTACAAGCATGCTCTGCTGGTCGAGGATTGATTTAGGCCATGAGGCGCTAGTCGAGTGAGTTCGGACAGGACCTCCATCATTTTCTCAAGCCAAATGAGGCCGACCAGTTTGAAAGAGGATTGAGAAAAAGGCGTTGCAGTTCCAGAAGCCCGCTATAGTTTAGTTGGGGGAGACTAGACTGGATCATGGCCCGACGAGCCACGGTCTTCACGATCGATCACCTAGGCCCACATTGGGATCTCCTCCAGTACTCGACGCTCGACCACGTGTTGGATTTCAAGAAATGAGGGCATGAGTTCGAGCCCCGATGAACATTACGGGGTCCCGTGCCCCGAAGATCTTTGTTATGGAAAGGGATGATTGTCGTAATCTCGTTAGATTTTGTTGGGTGATTTAAAAAGGGTAGATGGATCCAAAGTGAGAGCAATTCTCAAAATGATTTCGGATGATAACTTTGAATTATGTATCGTATTAAAGTGATATAAAGTAAAATAAGAGTAACATATAATTAATTATACATAATCATGAATATTAAACTTGTTTTTTAATGTCTCTTAAACAACTTTGGCTTTATGCAAAATGCTCTAAGGCATCTTTAAATATTAAGGGAAACTTTGTAATTCGTAATTTATCATTTTAGGTCTTATTGTCTCGACTCTTTTCATGTTTAAAGTTAAAAACTCCGAATTAACTTTCATATGTTGCCTCTTAACAAAGAGATTCCTCCGAGCATGGAATGGAATATGATATTTCAAATTTGAGAAACACCAACAAATCAGATCGAATATGCCGGAAACTTGCCATCGACCTGTGGAGCTTTATCTCGCCAAGCGGCGCCGGCCAAACCTGAAGCATCTCCGAGCGGAGGAGCGATGCTAAGTTTTGTGGGACTTGAACTGTTGTCTTCCTGTTTTTCCACCTCTGGATGAAGCAGTAGCAAGACAAACCCACGGCCACAACAGCCAGCACTAGGTGCTAGTCCTCCCATGCAAAGAAGCTCCGGAATTCATCGAAGCTCGCTTCGTTCGTCCACCAAGTTGTGCTCGCGACTCATGGAGAATTAAGGCAACGATGGGCCGTGAACAAGACCAGGGAAGATCCTCATTCATCGACCCGTCTTCCGTGAGGATCGACACTCTGCCGGGCTCCCTCCCGTCCGTCGATCGACCATCGAGCCAGAAGAAAACGCGGTAGAGAAGCCGAGGATCCGCCGATTCGATCTATTGTCTGGAGGAGCATTGGATTGCACCGCCACATTGATCCTGGCTCGGAGAATTCTGGAGTTCAACAACTCCGGCTTCTGGATAATTCAAACGAGAGGTAAGAGAGCAACGATCCATCAAAGGTTGATGGCCCAAAAGGGAAAATAAAAAAAGAAGCAAAATTATGCAAACATAATTCACGCACCGAAATTAATTAAGAAAGTCGAAAATCACGACGTGATTAGTGACAAACTTAAACATGAGATTGGATATGTTAGTCATTTCACATTAAAGGCGCCTGATTTTAGTTTCTGTATCCGGCGAAAATCTCTCTTCACGTGCGTTTTTTTCTTTCCTTATTGTAATTATGACGTAATAAATAAATAGCATCTAAATAGCGAACACATTGCGCTTTTGGGCAACCAAAGAAAGAATCTGAACTGGACCCGAACTCACATACTTATTATACGCACACTCCGCTTTGCTTCTCCATTTCTCAGCTCCCATCCCTCTCTCTCTCTACCTTTGCAGCGAATCGCAGGAAAAGAAGAAGAAGATGGGAAGAGTTCCCGCTCGAGCAGCGACCTTGCTGCTCCTCGCTCTCCTCCTCATCTCCTCCGCTCACTCGTTCTACCTACCGGGCGTCGCTCCCCGCGATTTCACCACCGTACGCCCCGCTCCCATCTCCTCTATCTCCCGATCGTTTTCCATTGCACTTTCGCTTGATCCGGCGACCGTTTGGCGGCTCTTGATTCGTGCGTGTTGTTTTGCGCCTGGTGATCTTCCCTGAGTGTTGCTCGGTGCTTGGAGCTTGGATCTAGGGTTTTGGGGTTGATTCGTGCTGCGTGCTTGTGTTGTCTGCCGATCGTCCCTAGATCTAGGATTTCCTGTTGCAATTGGTGTGGTTTTTGGTACCGTCTTCGTGCTTTGTGGTTTTAATACGTGCTTTCCGCTCTTTGTCGGGCGAAGTAGATGTACATCGGCCTGTGACATGCTTTAGCGCGGTAATTTGAGCAATCGCTTGATGATTGATGGTCGGTGGTGTCAAGATTATGACATGTGGAGGAGCTATTGAGTTTTCGATTGATGATCTTGTAATTTAAAAGGAGAATAAAGAATGAGTGAGGGTGGGCAAGTTGAGGGAGGATGTAAAAGGCACGGTACGGCAAGCAGGGAGAAGGAGATGAAATTGTTATTGAAGGGACATTAAGTTCCATAATGCTTACAGTCTAGAGACATTTTTGCACTAAATTAGATGAGAGTGTGCACTAGCAGATGGAGACTGTTGCTTGAATGGACTAATTCTGGGTCCAAAGAGGGGTTCTGGTGTGAATGATTTGTTGGACTCTTGGAGGATGGGGCATAAGTGACCCCTGATAAAGCTGATTGCAGTAGTATGTACTGGCGCTGATTTTCTTGTTTCCTATGTCGTAAAAAGTTCAAAGTGATGGGCGCCTTACGAGATTTGCCATTGAGATTTGTTTTCAGCCCTCTTACAGACGTATAACTTGTCACAAGCATGAGACATAGCAGCAGAATGGTTGATTCATAGCTTGGACTTTTTAGAGGACTTTATCTTGTTTATTCATAGGCTGAGACCAATTCCCTCGTGCATATTAAGTGGTCCCTCTGTTTCTGAATGAATGTTGAAAAATTAACTTTTAAGACATAGGAATCCACGAACTGCATCTATATGGCCTTGACTTGTAATTTATATGACATTGGAAGCCATATATAGGCATTCAACTCATAATCTCATCATTCTGAACAGGGTGAAGATCTTACTGTCAAAGTGAACAAATTGTCATCTACCAAGACACAGCTTCCATATGATTACTACTATTTGAAGTATTGCAAGCCTAATAAGATTCTGAACAGTGCGGAAAATCTGGGAGAGGTACTTAGGGGTGACCGTATTGAGAATTCTGTGTATAAGGTAAGCATCTTCTGGCTTTTTCTCTGTGCATCTTACTGAATCATAAGTCAAATACTATTCTTGTATGATGGTGTATATGTCGATTGAATTTTGATATATACTCCCAGTTCCGAATGAGGGAGGAGGAACCGTGCAAAATAGCCTGTCCGTCGAATCTTGATGCTGAGACTGCCAAGAACTTTAAGGAGAAAATTGACGATGAATATCGAGTAAATATGTAAGTACTTCATATCTATAACTCGCTGAAATTTAAGTGAGAATAAACTCTTAGAACTCATGGCTACTTGTTGTCTAATTGAGTTGGGCCTTCTACAGTTATTGTGGTCCAATATTAAGTGACAATCCGTTTTCTTAGAATATCAGGGTTCTTTCTATGATAAGATTTCGTACAAATCATTTGTGTTGGCAGGATCCTTGATAACCTTCCAGTGGCTGTTCTAAGACAAAGGAGGGATGGCAGCCCATCGACCACTTATGAACATGGTTTTCGTGTTGGATTTAAAGGAAATTATGCTGGGGTAAGTATCAGATGAAACTACAATGAAGCAAACTGCAACCTTTATAGGTTGACGATTTTTTGTTGGTTTATTTCAGAGCAAAGAGGAGAAGTATTTCATTAACAATCATTTGAGCTTCAGAGTCATGTTTCACAAGGACGAGCTGACTGATACTGCAAGAATTGTTGGATTTGAAGTCACTCCTAATAGGTGCAGCTTTGACTCTCTGTCTTCAATGAGTTGTATGTTTACTTGTATTGAAGGTTTACTGGTGCAATGATTAATTAATCATAAAGTTGGAAGTCCTTTTGCCGATAGTTAGGAAGGAGATATTACGTAGGAAGAAAAGTGGAAGACTGAAGCGGGCTCGTTGATTACCTTAATATTTCGGAAAGGATCTTTTGCAATGTACAAGCATCTCTGTAGTTCCCCACCTTTGTCATCAATCTTACTGTTAGATGCATATTAGAGTTTGATATCATGTTGGTTTTATTGGGAATCATGGATCTTGTGTAGCTCTTTTGGAGGTTTGATGGGGATATACCTGTTTCAAATGCAATTATCCATCTTGGCTGTTCACAAGTTTTTGGGACAGCCAGGAATACAAAGCTTGTTTGGTTTGGCTTGAAACCAACCAAACAAATTACATTTGCCTTTCCCACGCCAAATTATGCATAATTTATGGAAAGAATTGAGGGCAACTCTAGTGCTACTATTTATATATTAAGAAATCCTAGGTGTCTAACGTTGCAGTAACAAAAGACATGACGCGCTGACTATTCTGTGCATTACATGCTCATTTTCATATTTTGCTTTTGTCTATCTGTGTGGAATATTTCAATGCCATTTATCTTATATGTTAAATAGTGGTAACTTGTTGCATTCTCACTTGGTGTTTTGCACAGTATCAAACATGATTACAAGGAATGGGATGAAAAAAATCCTCAAGTGTCGACATGTAACGCAAATACCAAAAATTTAGTTCAGGGTAGCACTGTTCCTCAGGAAGTTGACACGGATAAGGAAGTTGTGTTTACATACGATGTCACTTTCAAGGTGCGTACTTGTAAAAGGTTCTCATTGCATTGTCCTTTTAATCCTCTCAATTGCTTTTTTATGTTGAGTTCTGAATTTTGTTTTGGTGTTTCTCAGGAAAGTGACATTAAGTGGGCATCTCGTTGGGATACCTACCTCCTTATGAATGATGATCAGATTCACTGGTTCTCTATCATAAACTCCCTGATGATTGTCCTCTTCCTTTCTGGGATGGTGGCAATGATCATGATGAGAACTCTTTACAGAGATATTGCAAACTATAACCAGTTGGAAACCCAAGACGAGGCTCAGGAAGAAACAGGATGGAAACTCGTCCATGGAGACGTTTTCAGGGCGCCTGTCAATCCAGGTTTACTTTGTGTTTATGTGGGGACAGGTGTTCAGATATTTGCGATGGCTCTAGTGACCATGATTTTTGCTTTGCTGGGCTTCTTATCTCCTTCCAACCGAGGGGGTCTTATGACTGCAATGGTCCTCTTATGGGTTTTCATGGGCTTATTTGCTGGTTATTCGTCATCACGGTTGTACAAGATGTTCAAGGGCACTGAGTGGAAGAAGACGACCTTAAAGACTGCGGTCATGTTTCCTGGTATTTTGTTTGCTGTTTTCTTTGTGCTGAATGCCCTGATATGGGGGGAGCGATCTTCTGGTGCTGTGCCATTCGGGACAATGTTTGCTCTCGTCTGCTTGTGGTTTGGTATTTCAGTGCCTTTAGTGTTTGTGGGAAGTTACTTGGGGTTCAAAAAACCACCGATGGAAGATCCTGTGAAGACGAACAAAATTCCGAGGCAGATCCCCGAACAGGCATGGTATATGAAGCCAGTCTTCTCCATTCTCATTGGAGGAATTCTTCCTTTCGGTGCCGTTTTCATCGAGCTGTTTTTTATCTTGACGTCAATCTGGTTGAACCAGTTCTATTACATCTTCGGCTTCCTCTTCATTGTGTTCGTCATCCTTTTGGTCACTTGTGCCGAGATCACGGTTGTGCTCTGCTATTTCCAGTTGTGCAGTGAGGACTACCACTGGTGGTGGAGATCGTACTTGACCGCTGGCTCATCCGCTCTCTATCTTTTTCTCTATTCAGTGTTCTACTTCTTCACGAAATTGGAAATCACGAAGCTGGTGTCAGGCATCCTCTACTTTGGGTACATGGTAATCATTTCGTATGCCTTCTTCGTCTTGACTGGGACGATTGGCTTCTATGCTTGCTTCTGGTTTGTTCGAAAGATCTACTCCTCGGTGAAGATTGATTAATCCAACTGCAGAATAGACTGCCAAATGAAACTTGGAAAGAGGGAAGCAGAAACTGCTACTCTCACGATGGTCGCCACTTTCGTTGCTGGGAATTGACATACTGAAACTCTAAATTCTGTTAGATACTGGTGTAGGGCTGCAGTTGGTTTGTCACCTCTATAAAATTACGTGAACCGGAAGATTTTGCCTGTACGTTGTTATAGCCCTTCTCTCCCCATAGATTTTGTTAGTTTATCAGCTGGTAACGCGATTAAAGTGTGTATGCATCAAACTTCGGAACAAAGTGGTCTGAGATTTTAATTTGGCCAAGGAAGTCTCTGGTATAGGTCTTAGATGCTCGACCTTTTATGACCTACATTCTGTGCATAGCATGAATTGCGAAATGTAATATCCTCTGCTAAATGCTAATGGCTTGAAGGTCGTACGTGGAGTATATATGTGGTGTTAACAGAGATCATCAAGCATTGCCTAATTGTAGTAGGATGCAATACTCTCTCCTCTTCGACGAGAAACTGAGTGCTCCTAGAGCTTGACGACTCTTGTCAAAATCTCAAGAGTCTTTCCATTGTTCCACGCCAGATGTTTTGGATGCTTTGGTTCTCTTTCTAAATCATGCTGCTTTGCGCAGTGATTATCAGCAAAAGGAGATTTCATTGATAAGCAATAAGCATTTTGTTTGTCTCGTGGATCGATACAGAGGTCTACGACTCCCCAGTAAGTCCCCCAAGGGTAATGAGACCGCGTTGATTTAGTGCGAGCATGTGGTGCCACTGGAACTTTCTCCTTAGGCGAGCGAACCACGATGGACCGAGAACCAAACTTGGAGAATATATATTGCATTGGGAAAAGAAAACCGGTCCCACTCAGCGCATTTCTTGGGTTCCCATAACTGTCATTGTCTTGAAACCGAGCGAACTGATTACTAAGCCTGGTTGATTCATTTGATGTCTGGATCTCTCTTTTTTGATACACGAAGATGAAAGACTATCCTGTTAAGTTTGACCTAATTGCAGTTCCTTCGTGAACCGTAAGTAAATGGTAAATAGCAGTATCTACGATGCATCTTGACACAAAGCCTACGTAGTCTCTGGATTAATAATCTGGGAAGAAGAATTTCTAGCGAGAAATCAAGCAGATTGCTGCTTTAGAAATTACATCCAATACAATGACAAAAAGGCTAGTGGAAACAAGATGCTCCCATGTTCAGACTCTAAACTTATATGCACTTGGACTCGAATTGATTTCGTCTCAATGTGCTTTGCACCGAACTCCCCCCTCTGAGTACTCTCCATCAGAGAACCAAAATCAACAGTAATTATAGCCTTTGTACACACCGTTTGTCTGCTTCCCCTTTGAGAATCTGTGTGGGCTTTTACCAGGAGGCGTGTCCTTTATTTTCAACTTCGCCTCGTAAAAAGCCAAAAATTTGGTACTTGGAGTATTGAATGCGTCCAACTCAGTTAACATGAAAACCCAAATGTCGGAACTGATGTTGGTCTTGGTCTTCAATACAAACCTGGAATGAGTCTCGGTTAATTTTTTAACTTTCTGTAGGCCGTCAGCTGCAAACTGCCTCCACAGAAAGCTTCTTCAAGACATTCGGACATGGATCTCCCCCAAATATTTCGGGAGCTACAGTTACTGAGCATGAGTTAAGCCCGATGCAAATCTGCAAGAACATCATAAATTATTGCAGAACAATAGATTAAAACTCAAGATGCCCAAGTCATAGGTCTCAAGGCTACTAGATGCAATGATCAATACCATGAAACTCTCTAAACCCAAAATGCTTGGGAATGTTTTACTGTAAAATCTAGCACATCACCAAGTTGAGTTCTCACAGAACGTTGTGAAATGCAGTCTTATGGCCATAGAACGCATGTGAAGGGGAACTTAAAATGCGACGGCAGCAATGAATGACTGGGAAGCACTTCTTAAGCGAAGTTTAGCCAGGTGGCTCATGTTGCTAATTAGAATATGGATGAGATCTTGATGAGAGATAATGCATGCGATATTAGAAAGTTTACCCTCTCAAAAACGTCATATGAGTGGAAGGCATGACAACTTCCTTGTCGGAAGCTTCCACAGGTCCCTTCCGGTGTTCCGAAGCTAGCAAACCTTATTGACATGATCTTCTGACCTGGGGAACACCACAAATGCGCTTTAGGCCTCAGGGGCTTGTTAACTTTGCGTGATGCATGCATTTGCCAATTCATCAGGGTTGGTTGCCATTCAAATATGTCAGAACAGACGCTGTCGATCTCTCTTTTGACCAGAGAAATCCCATTCAGGTCCCCACCCCACTCTTCGAAAACAACCAACAAATTCCCAGTGGGGTATAACCACGAACGAGGAACGTGATACCTGAAAAGTTTAGGCATTCATTAATGAGCTTTCTTGACGATCTCATTTCTCCTCAAGTAAAAGTTCAGAAAGGATAATACTATTTCTTACCATCTCTGTGAAGCCTCTCCACAACCGCTTAAACATTTCTTCTCATTGAAAGTTCCAGTGTAGTTACAGCTATTGCAAGTGCCGGATGCTTTATATGCAGGCCAATAGCGCCCAAGACTTTGTCCATTTATCCATACTTGTCCTTTACTCATACTCTCCATATTCAAAGCCAGCGGTGCACTTCCGCTTGGAGCATTGAAAATAGTCTGGAAGCATGATAAAGACCAAAGTCAATTTCTGTCACGACTGATGTCAAACCAGACCAACTAAGAACAGGATACAATGCGTTATCATGAGAGATAGAACAGTCAACTATGTATCTATCCTATTTGCAGCTGAATCTGACAAACTTTGCTAAAAAGGGATATTGAAAGGCCTTTCTAATACTCACAATACAAACCACAGAACAAGAATAATTGATGTCACCAGCCCTAGGTAAATTGAGAACTTGATTAATCTTTCTCATTTAAAGAGAACAGCTATCAAATATAAGGGATGTAGGATTTGGATAGGCGTGCAACTTCACAGATGCTTATTAAATTAGTTTCCTGATTCGACCATAAGCATGAATTTTGAATCCCATACAGTTTATTGACAAAGGAAGCTAGGAGGATAAGTCAGTTTGCTTTGCTGAACTTTTGAGATACTTACCTTGTACCACATTAAAGGTTGTTTCTCTGCTACTAAAGATTCTTGTGCCCACTCAACTGACACACTCCCACTAAGAGAATGAAGACTCAAAGCTTCTCCTTTGAGACCAACCTGAACCAAAAGAAACCTCCAGCCTTGTCAGAGATGTATGAAAGAATGTTAGACTTGGAGAATTAGAGATACAGACCTTGTAAGACCATTTCTGCCATGACAAGTCTCTCCATCCATCACTGAGACCACTTAACGTAACCGGACCAAGAATTCCAGCATTCCATGTCTCATAATGTACTCCGACATTCTGGAATCAAATTGATTGATGGTCACAAGGCAAGAAAAAAACTTGTATTCACTCAAGCTTGACATAATCCTAGGAACAAGTGTGTGAACATCGAGCATGCTAATGCCAACAGCCACACACCCACACCCACCTAGAGAAAGAGAAAGAGAGACCTACCGGGAGACCAACTGCAGTACTTAGAAGTGAAATTTTGTTGGTCCCAGTTCTAAGCCTCACACCCTGACTGAAAGTTAGCTTCGGAAATTCCAAACTTCCATAGGCAGCTCCTGCATGAGATGAAGATGTATCATCATTGAAAAAAACACGGTCTGCTTAACTGAATACTTCTGTTGGCTTCAACACGCGAGCAATTTTCAGATACATGCTTAAAGAGGTCAAAAAAGCACATATCGGTGCCCTAGCATTAACAACTATAATTCTTATGTGCTAGCACGTCAATGAAGTTCACTTCTAGGGAAACTTCTATTGGTATGGTTTTATCGATATAATATTTGATTCTTCAAAATTTCTAAAAATAATTATTAATGAAGGTCCTGTTCGGCTGAACTATGACATTAAGGCAATGCAAAAATGATGATAAATCATTAAGAGGTACCAATAACCTAAGAGGATATGAGTTACCTGCAAGTTCTCCATTGACAAAAACCTGCAGAGCATGACCGGCTGAAAACACCGTGAGAACTGGATAACTTCCGCTCTTCAGAAACTCTTCATTAGGATCGACATTGACTCTGAAGGAAGCATGGGTATTACAAAAGAAAGGTAGACCAAATATGAGCTGATATTGATCCTTAAATCAAGACTGGAAGAGGTTGGGGTAATTCACTGTTTGTAGTCTACTCACTCTGTCATATACCACAAATAGTCAGTAACATCTCTGGTTGTGTTTATTTGTTCCAACAACCCAGTCATTGTAAATGAGCTGTCTTCAAAAGCAGCGGTTGCTTCGCTATAAACCTCCCACGAGAATCCTCCATCCACTGGAGTCATCTTCATCTGTGCACTTTGAGCCCCCACCTGTTTTTTCAGTTTCAGCATACTTCAGTTGCATAACATGCTGATTTTGTGTATACTTTTTTAATATATTTGAAAATATGACAATAGGAGGTAAGCGATAACATTGGACGCATAAAGATTTAGCATCAATGGAATATGAAGTATGCAATAGAACTTCCTTGACAATACATATCACTGCCTAGATGGTGCAACGTAATGCCATACAAAGATGTTGATACAGTTTAAAACAAACACAACCCTCGCAATGGCATTAACCTCATCACATATTTGTTTCTCTTAGGCTAAAAGGGAAAAGAAATGGAAGAGGAAAAAAATAATAGAAAGGGCATTTTTCTCTCTCACCCGTGCAGTGTTGTATACTGTGTTCTTGCAATCAGGCAGTATGCTGATGGACCAAGGAGGAAGGTTATAATGCATGCTCCCAAAAGAAACTTTAGCAAAAGACCACCGATCGTAGTTTGCAAGGAATGCTGCGCATGCTCCAGAATCTGATTTAAAGACATGAGCCTATAGGAGCAGTAACATGATCATGAATAAGCTTAGTCTCAATTACTCTCCGGGTGGAAAATATAACTCTTAGATAACACTTAAAAAAAAACCTAACCTCTTGATAGTTTCCTAGTGATGTCACAGCAGGCTCTGCAGATACCAAAGCTGGTTCACAAAGTTTGATAGCTCTATGCAGATCTTTCAAATGACCCCATTTAGGTTGCCTCAATAATCCTAAACCAAAGCACAAAAAATATGGTATTTTGCATACATTTAACCATCTAGATAGAATATATAGATTCTAAACTTCAATTTATAGAAATCGTTTATATCAGTTTACGGTTGATAGCAGTGCCAGCGAGATGAAAAGATAGGCAGACTATCAATAAAATCTTCACTCTAGACTGTAAACAGCTCTTGCAGGCCATTCAGATAAGGAGTCCTTTATAAAAAAAACCAGGAAGTGTATGTGTGCCACCAAATCTTTCTGAACAGGAGATCTAGTTTTCCAGACTATCAGACTTAGAAAATCTCCCCGGTAAATGTTAACCATATAAACACCTCAGTTTCACGAATAACACTACCTAATTTATTTCCAATCAACTCATACTCCGCACAATGGTTCTGAGTTCTCACGTGTTATACAGCATCATCTAATTGGTGTAAATGGCAGTGACTGAGTGAACTACTACTAATATTCAGGGAGGCAGTCTTTCAACAGAAAGCAAAAACAACTAATCACTGGATATTTCCTTCAGGATGCCCCAAAAGCTTGATCAATATTTGAACTGAAAAACACTAAGCAAGCTAAAAATTTGCATGCGTAACGTAATATCTTACAAAATAAATGAGGCACAGCATGTATCCATGGGAACCAAAACAGTTTTGCATACCATACTCATCCAGAGGGGCATCATAGTCATAACTAGTAGCAATGAAAGGACCACCAGAAGTCCTGCCAAAATTGGTTCCTCCATGATACTGAAAACCCATAGTAACAGAATTAGACCAAATTAAATCATTCAAGGATGTACAGCATGCTTCAAACAAAAGGAGCTGCAGGCAGTTTACTACCATGTAATAGTTGATGAATGAGCCTCCCTTCTGTATAAACTTAGCAACAGAGAAAGCCATATCTTCAGCAGGACGATATGGGACTGCACCTCCAAACTCCGTATACCTTCGAAATTGGGCCACAAAATTATAAGAAACCAGAAAGGCAAAGGAGGATGTTTGAGCAAATAGTTCTTCTTGGGTGGAGAATAGAAGATTTCTTTTTACTGACTTTAATTAGCTTACCAGCCCGTCCAAGCTTCTGTCCACATGGTGGGTTTATAAGCCTTGTTTGGAGAAAAGTAGTCGCAGTAGAATCCATTGCATGTATTGATCTGTTGGGACACACCAGAAATGAAAAGCATCAAATGATGTGTGCCAGATATATATTTGCTTGTCATTACTTCGATAACTTCAAAAGCTCCTGTTTAGTATCGTCAACACGGAAAAGAAGCCAAGAAAGAAAGCATCTCCTATTAGCGTTGCTGATCTTGGAAGCAGGGAATAATAGAAACACATACAAGGGAAACTGAAAATACACATCATCGCAACAAAAGCACGGAGAAGAAGGAAATAAGAAAAGAAGCAGAAACAGATCGGACAAAGCATCGAGTAACTTGAGCCATGTGCAAAGATAGAATTATTCATATTGGCCATCACCAGCAAGGGGGAAAAAGGTGCTCTCGAGCAGCTACTCAGGATAAATATAACATGAGAACCGTACCAAATGGATATAGAAATTTATAGGATAAAAAAACTAGCTTACAATAGGGTCAGGAGCATCATCTTGTTTGCACATGACCCATGGGACACCAATGTCCAGATTCAAAGCCATTTTTGCTGCCCACTGTGTGTAAACTTGACCAGGTGCCCCGATTTCGTACTCCATGGGTCCGTATTCATTCTCAATCTTTCATAGTAAAAAAAAAGATTAATAAAACTACAGTTAATTCAGTCACTAATAACTCATAGAAAGGATGATATGTAGGTAGAGGCTTGCTTCATGTACCTGTGACAGAATAATTGGACCACCTTGAGATTCAAACAACCTCTCTGCTTTCATCATGTTGACAATCTTTGTTGCAAATTTTTGCATTTGATACTTCATAGTCAGCAGAAGTCAACATCAGGGGCAACTAAGATCATGTCAGTAAACTGGTTGACGTTCATTGGAAAATGTAAAAAATAGGATGGGTGAGAGAGAGGGGGAGCACCTTGAAAGGTTCATTATCTGTTCTGAAGTTGATTCCTGGAATGTACTTCAGCCAAATAGGAAACCCACTGGAAAATTGAATTATCAGAAAACAATTTAACTGCAAAATCTGAAATTCTTTTATTTTTATTATTTCTAGAGATAGCAAATACTTGAATTATTACCCGAAGTTCCACTCAGCACACACATATGGACCAATCCTGAGATGAACATATAGACCTGCCTGCTTTACCAGCTTAATAAACTTTACCAGATCATAGTTTCCTTCAAAATAGTACTACCAAAAGGCCAAAAAACGAATACATTCAGTCGGAATTCCCAGTCAAATAAAATAAATGATTATCATAATATCGTAACAGAAAACGTTGTCACTTATTCATACTTTGCCAGGTGATGGTTCATGCCCATTCCAGAAAACATAAGTCTGAATCACATCAAGACCTCCTTCTTTTGCCTTCTCAATGAGATCTGGCCACATCTACATATAGCAAAAATAGTCTCTCAGACGTAAAAAACAAAAACGAAAAAAGAAATCACATTTTAAGAAAAGAAAGAATGACCAAGAATGAAATGATACAATGCCCACACAAATTTGATAAACTGACCGAAATCACAAATTACAAAGTTGTGCATTTTAGGACCAACCACAATTAAGTGATTCCCGAGGAAGTAAATGAAAAAAAGAAAAAGGACAAGGCACTAGTCGCATTTTGTAAGTACCTCAGGAGTGCTTCTTGGGTAGTGAATGGATCCAGAAATGAGGATCCTCCTCTGGCCATTGATGACTATAGCCTTGGAATCATAAGAAACAGAGGCTAACACAGAACAAACGCATAGACCCAGCGACAAGCCAAACACATTCCACAGCACAAGCCTCAAAGCCATGAACCTTGTCAGTGCACCACCAAAGCAATGCCCTTTCTTTCCTCCCTTATTCCGTCTCCAGCAGCACTTTGCCCACTTTATTCTATGCTTCTGCACATATAGAGAGAGAGAGGGAGGGAGGCGGAGAGAAAAGAAACAACTTTACGGCTATCGAGAAGGAAGGGGGGAAATGGAAATGGGGGAGAAAAGAAAAAGGAGGGACTAGAGTCGAAGAAAGGGAAGGGCACTGAGAGAGTGTGGACTTAAGTTGGGTTTTCAACTGAAACCACAAATGAAGGTGCCTTATGTCGCAGCTGTCACTGCAAATCATAAACAAAGGAAGAGATCAGTGTGAAGGGAGGAAAGAAAATGGTGGGACCACTCCAATGCTTGGACGACTTTCGGCCCCACCAACTTGGACTCATCTTCCTACTCCGACGCGGGATTCCATTCCCTCGTCCGGTGAAATCACCGAATTGTCGCAGATGTCATAAAAATTTCAGCTTTCCTTTTGTTTCTTGAATGCTGTGAAGAGCGGCCACCCGTTTGGCTGCATTACTAAGCAAATGAACGGGAGGGCCTCGAAGCGTTCTCCCTACGAAAGACACGCAGATCCCGAGCTCAACCATCCCAAGATGGATGGTCGGGCTGATAATGCCTCACGCTTTGGTTTTTTACGAGGAGCAAAGGCATCATAAAGTTCCCAGCTTTGACTGGATGTGTTTTTTTTCTAGGCCAAGTTCAAATTTTTAATCCCTAGACTCTGTTTAGAACTGCATTTGATCAAACTAAGCTTTCCCCTTTTGCATCGCCCGTGCAACCGCATCTTTTTAACACTTTCAGTCAGCGCTCCCGTCAATTTCGTCCAAAAAATTTATCGTTGCGATGAAATTTATTATATAGAATTAATGTAATATGCCATGCCATGCCATATTCACAAGATAAGGACAACGCATCCCGTCAATCATATCAAATGCCTCGCCAGGCTTGACGAGGCACTAATTGAGCCGGTGTGCATGAAATTATATATGATATCCATGTTGAAACTCGGTTCTTAATTAAAAATCTTGATAACTTGGGATATATTAGATGAAAAAAAAATTGTAAAACGAGCGATTTGTTAAGCTAACCTTCTCTTTTTCCTTGAGAATTCATGGCTTGACAAATAAATTTACATGCAATATATACATAAATATGTTTTCATTATTTTATTCCCTTTCTTTTCTGGCCAGGCAATGTCCACAAATGATGCTCTTTTGACTGTGGGGAGTTGGATAATGATTAGGTGAATAGTATGACAGGCATTAGTCAATAATTTAATGGAATGCAAAATCTTTAGGAAGGTTGATTTGCCCCCCAAGGTGTCCACTCCTCTCTAATCAGTCTCGGCATAATTGACGTTGATATATCGTCATGCATGTTAGTTTTCTATGATTTTCTCGGAACACTTATCGAGTATAATTTATGTGAAATAATTCAGTTTTCAAAGCATTAATTATGTATAATATGAGAGTAGTTGATGCATTGACAAATGCCAAATCTACTTAGTTAGTCGCTTAACAAGGTGTTCTGAGGACATTCGTTGATAAAATCCTTAATAAAAATCAAATTTATATGAATTGTTAACGCCTGAATACTCTTTTTATTTTTATTTTTTGCCAAAGAACTCTTTTAACTTGGCAACTAGATTCTTCTCCGTTCTTTATTGAGCAACCATTCTCCAATAAAATTTTAAGTAATTTGCACATCGCACGACACTCTGTGATATCAAGAAAATGACATGACTCATCGTGAGCCGTCGAGACTCGATGAGAAAGGCTTCTTAATTACATCAATCTTGGGCCGCTAGTCGAATCATCACAAACGATCTCTCTTTTACTTTCTATGACGAGCCAAAGTCGATGAACCTTCATAGATCATGGGTGGTGATTACTTGCCGGGAGGAGCAAGACAAAGCAAGGAGCAAAGACATAACCTTTTCTTTATGATTAGGATCTGTCACACAAAACCCCTAAACCAAGCAATGGAAAAGCTTACATGCGCCCCATCCGCATGATGCATCATTGAATTACACAAGCCCCATCTTTCAAGCTTTGTCCGTGTAAATCAAATGGTTTTTAAATGAGACGAGGCATGACAAAGTGTCGCCACAATCATTGGTCTTCCCGGCTTGCATCCATCTAGACATAAAAAAAAGCCCTAGGGTTTTACCTTCGCCCCACGATAATTTCCCGCGTTACGTTCGATCCCATCGTGAAAAATCATTGGATTCGTGTCGAGCTTCCGTGCTAAAAAAGAACATGGATTTGTCCTTTTTTGCCGTCTATTCACGAGAAAATCAAAACGCACAATCCGAATTACGTTAGTGTTAATGGATTTCGTGGCCAAAGAAATCATGATTAATCCTTCCTAAAACTTAGCTAAAACGAAGTGAGCATGGCCTCAAGATTATTTTTTGTCTATACATTGTTATAATTATTTTTTGTCTTTTTTTCGGCGGATCGTGGGTTTTGTCTGGATTAACAGCATGTTGTGTCCAGCTCATCAGACAGATTGCAGGAGTTCCTGTGTCATGTCATGTGATCCTTCTCCTGTTCATCTCCCTCGAGATTTTAACCTAAGGATATATACTCACTATTACAAGACAAAATACACTCAAATCATACTTTTTAAGACATGAACATTTTGAATCTTAATTCAAAAAAATGTCAAGGGACTAAACATCTTAATTCTCTCGTTACGACATAAATATCCAATACCTTTTCATATCATAAAAAATCTAAAATTATATTGATGTAGCAAATATATTAAGAACGAAATCAAAATAGAGAGTATATGTATTATACCTATATAACTTTTAATTTTTTGTAATAAGAAAAGTTGAGCGTATCTATATCATGATGGACAATTTTAAGATATTTTATGATGCAACTTGTATCATAGTTGACATAATCTGAGATTTTTTTTTTTCAAAAATGTAATAAAAAGAGTACAATTTTCTTCCTTTTTAGAGATTAATTACTTCTAAAATCCATGAAAGAACAAAACCTTTTATCGTGTACATTCATTAAAGAAATGCATATATACACCGAACAATCTCGCAACTCGTAATTTCTTTCTTTTTTTAACGGCACGGCGTGATTATTTTGTTTTTGTGCTTTCGGAGCTTGCGAAAAATAAAGTATTGTAATTTTGGCGCTCTTTGTCTCGAAAATAAATGGATAATTGCTATATAATTATCATCATAATCGATCAGGTATTATTCTAAGCGGTGCACATGCTACTCAAATAATAGCAGATCAACTATTTCCAATTAAAATACAAAATAAAATACAATTTTCGCCGTATTTTGCATTCAATGTTAAGCGTATGATAGTCTCTCCTTAGGAACTTTAATATCCAACCTTTTTGCGAAGGCTTGCTATAAATGCTGGACTTTTGCGAAAAGTCAATCGTGGAATTTGGAGTTTTTTGATATTTGAGTTCATGACTATTCCATATTTGTATAATAAATTTAGAATCGATCGAGTAAATTTTCTCGTTTCTCGAATCTGCGACATGTGAAGCATTCGAGGTATAAAAATATATATTTTTCGATCTTAACGGTGGCCAAACAAATTTATTTCACGTAACGCTTGACAATAATACTATGCATTTCCACAAAATGTAGATGACGACTCCTTTCTGGATTCCCCCCCGAAGGTTCCCCCCAGCAAATAAAGATGAATCATCTTTTTCATCCAGCTTCATTATGGACAGATCACAAATGTCGGTAGGTGGTTTCTCCACTGTGTTAATAATGTTTGGCATGGAACCATTAGCTTAGGACGGTCCAAGCGCACCTTTCTCCGCATAGTGCCATCCATTGACATCGTCCTCCATGGCTTTTTGCATCCTACTTATCTAGCTCTACTCCGAAACAAATTTGAACTCCATGCATCATTAGTTTCCGCCCGTAAGTTCAGTCATAGAGTTTCACAGGTACATGACACCTAATGCTATAAAACAACATAAAGTCGGACGATGGAAAAATTAATAGCATGCAACACGGCTGGGTTTGTCCTGGGGGCTATAGGAGTTATTAGGAGGACGAATCTGTGGGGATTATTCAATATAGTGGGTTGTCATGTTGTCCCTGTCTTCCGCTTCACGGATCCCTTGGACGTGCGTGGACATTGATTCCTATAAGCTAGAAATGTAATGTATGACCAAAATTATTGGAAGCAGGTCCCCCCCTCCCCCCCTCCCTCCTCTCCAAATCAATGATGCAATTAGTATGCTTAAGACGGATTACTCTTTCTAATCATCGAGGAACGTCGGTCTATTATGTCCAAGTTCAATTGTTACGAGACTACTGGGGACTCCGGATTGACGTCGAGTAGCATCTTTATCCTCGGCCAGCTTTCGAGTATTAGACTGTCAATTTCCTCGGTCTTGTCAATGGCAGACCAACTACTTTGGAACAGGGGAGTGCTCTTATCAATCCTTAATCTTGTAGTGAACAGAATTGTCTTGGATGGTGCTTGCCAATTTGGCCAGATCGCCAATCAAATTCCGCCTCCACGAACATTTGTGGGTTATAGCCAAACGTCAAAGTAATAACGTTAGTTGAAACGTGTGCGGAGCAGAGAGTCTTTGACCTTCGGACCCAAATCGGCATTTGCAGTCCTAATCAACACCGCAGTCTCTCACCACTAGGAGACCGACCTTTTGAAAGTTACCTCTGAAGTCATCCAACCCTTCTTTTGGAGAAAATTATCCAAAAATGTTGAATCGATTATGACTAATTTAATCCTAAAATTTTTAATTATGTCAATTCAATTCAAAATCTTTTGACAATTTATCACTTATTTGTATGCAAATTTTCAAAAGATTTAGGGCTATATTTAATCGACAAATCATTAAAATGGTTGGGACCGAATTATCATAATTAAAATGTTTCAAACTGAAGTGACCGCCGTATAATAGATTCACAACTTTTTGGACAATTATCTCCTTTCTTTCCACGTGGTTCTCCTGGTTCGGACTTTTTTCTAGGCTTGGTCCATTTTTGCCCCACGAAGTACGAACTGAGGCGGGGGTAGGGGAAGAAAGGTGTGTGATCATGGTGGGTGGCCTTGAAGTTGCCTGAGCTGCATCAGGAACCTACGCTTGAACTGCTTTCCTAAAGATCAGAGCGACCGGGTCCAGGTCCAAGGCACTGTTTACATGCCTAAACGATCGCCGCATCGGTTCTGTATCTGATCCGTCGCTATCTTTGCAATTCTTACGCCTTAAGCAAGCAAACGACCGATCACACCTTCGCTCACATTTTCTTCCTTCCGCTTCGCCTTTTGCTCATGAACAGGAAGCTTCGCGAGTCATTTCTCGATTCCAGGAGCGAAGCATGTATCGTAAAGTCGCTTTTTGTAAAAATCATTGTGGGGTCTAAGAGATCACGAGGTTATACAAGCTGTCAAGCATAGGTTAGAAGTATGTCACTCGATCATCATAAATGGTCTGCATCGTTAGTAAAGCAAGAAGCACTTTGCGTGGCGAGTAACTAAAAGCACAACATAGACACCAAGTGCTCCTACAAACAGTGAAAAGCAATATCGTATCACACACGCCAGCTATCGTATAATTCCCATCCACCATACTTTTACATTCAAAAAACTTGCAGACTGCAAAGATGAAGCTTCCCAATCTGCAAGATAATCACAACCGGCATCGTTATCGAAGCGTAGCCGACAGTCGCAGAATAATAACATTTACAGATCTAAGGATCCATTTATAAGAAGAAGAACTGTTTTCGAGATATTATTTTATTGCTTTTCGGTGTTCGGACGGCAGAGTTTTTCAACGGATTTAATACAACAAAGTTAGATCTGGGAAACGATTTTTCATTTTGGCAAGAAGAAAGTCGCATTTCCTAAACCACCAAACAAATGAAACTAACCATTTTCCTTACAAATGATTTTCAAGTATTTTGTCATGAAATTTTCTACGAAATCATACGCCGCAAATGTAGATTTTGACAACCGCTGTGTAACTACTTTCCAGGCCTAGTTATTTTTGTTCACATATACTGGATTTACAAGCGAAGCACGCGTTCAATACAAAGGAAGAAAGAGGTCTTTCAAGACTTCAAGTTTCAGGATTAGCCTCGGTAATTGACGGCAGTTCCCCAATTCAAATACATGAGCATGTTTAAGAAGGAGTACTTGACGGATGATTTGTGGAATTGATCTCTTACCCATGCATCACTCTGACATCTGCGGAATAGGGAGTCTCAAAAACCCACCAACTCCGCGCTCATTACACCTATTGACTCAAGCAGCATAACATGGCATATGCCCACCAACTTCCCACCATAGTAGCCAATTTGCTTTCGTAGAATTTGGATTGATTGGAGTTGGAGAGTCCAGTTGCGGAAGTGGTGATTCACAGAGCTCCCTCTTGTTGTAAGCTTTCCGGTGTTCTAGGGCAACGACATAAAGAAATGAGCTTCACCTCGACGGTCCATGTCCCAATAGCATTTATGATTGACATGACCGAAATTCAAGCAGACCAAGGCCCAAAAAACAGGGCTCAAATGGTTAGTTTTGGATGTGGGTGCTTTCCAGTGAAGTATCACTTACAGCCTTTCCCCTCACCTCATAGGGGACATGAGGATGAGGTCTCGCAACCAGAGAAACAGGAAAAAGGGGAGGGAAGAAGAGGAGACACTGTTAATGGAGATCTGAGTACACGTTTCTTCACAACCTTAACACTTACAAAAAAAACCTAAGAAAACTTCCCCCCTTGTCATAAGTTACAAGCAGATTTTGATTATTAATCTAGCGGCACATATAGCACAGTGCAACAAGAACATGTAACCCCTGGTATTCTTCAATTCTGGCAGTAACCTAAGCATTTCATACCAAATGAAGAAGGCAAGACCAACATTATCATCTAATTGACGATCACAAGACTTAAGACCTTCTTACTGTTTCACTTTCCACATTTGCACTTTGGAAGTTCATTAGTGGCTGGTCATTGTCACAGCCATGTGTTGCGTATTTATCATCACTCTCTGTCATCCTAGCTGACCTGGAAGGAAAGATGTATTAGCCAACAAGTAAATACCAGAGGTATCAAAGAGAATGGACAAAGAAGTCCATTTCCAACGCTCAAAGCAAAAATTTCAACCCCACATAGATAGCCAGAACAACCAGTTTAATACAGAAAGAAAGGATCATGGGGAAAAAGACAAACAGCATTCCCCTTCACTCAGTTATATTGAACAAGTGTATTAATCCCCACAAATCACATTGATCAATAGGATGACAGAAAGATCATATCACCAAGCCAGAACTTACTAGTTGTTGAACATTCAGCATCCAATCAGATGAAGCACCTGTTGAGAATCCCAACTTTAACATGACATCTTCCAAGCGTTTCACGTTTGTCAAGTACAGATAACCAATCTGCAAAGATGCAATGTTATAATAAAATGTCATATAATAGAAACAGAACGGAAGAACCATCGGACTGCTTCATAAGTGTTTAAAATTCCACTGTCTAAATGATTTTTATTTTCTACTAGTAGACTAATGTCATGCAAGGGTACTAACCAAAGTTTCCAGCGAAGATGCTCTGTTGTAAACTGCAGTACCAGCACGTTTTCTAGACCGTGTTTTAGCCGTACCAACATTCTTTCCCCACCGAAGAACATCCCTGTGACAAGCAAAATAGCTTCTGAAAAAGATAACAAAGATAAAGATAAAAAGTGTGAAATAATCACAACCTCCACCAACCTTTCTTCTTCTGATAGATAATTGTCAGCAAGCAGCTTCTGAAGCAGTTCATCCTGGAATGCAGCAAAGAATGGCCCTCAGAGCAATGTGAAAGGAAATCATAGCAGGAAAGGAATTTAGCAGCAAATCAATGAAGATGTCATTGGAAGCAGGCAGATTGTGTAACCACAGCGGGTTCAAACCTCTGAATCAGAGAATACCATGAAAGACAGCAATTTTAAGGTATGCGGATTACAATGAAAGACAAGCATCTATAAGTACATTCAACAAAACCCGCAGTATGCCTTGACGAGAAGACATGCACTTTCCAATCCATTCTTGACTTCTATATATCAGGGGTATACGTGCGTGCGCAGGCATATTGAGACAGTGAAGTAGAATTTTTAAAGCAAGTCAGTACAGGAAGGACTGAGGATAGAGACCATAATGAGCACTGCCAACAAATTTAAATGCGTGAACTTCAGTAGGAGCACATACTTAATATTTCAAAGTCTGAGAAAGCATTACAGCGACAAGAAGCTAGGTCAAGAACGCCAATTTACCTGTGCTTCACAACGTACTACAGATGTCACACGATCATTGAATTCTTCAATGCTCAGGGGAGGAAACAGAAAGTGCCTGCGAGCATATAACTGCATAATTCAAGAAGCAACAGGAGTGAGTGTTGTTGAAGAATTCAGTTCCAAGAAGAAGTCCTCCTAACTACAATGCATGTATTTGATCTGAACTACCACTCTTTTTCCCACAAGATGTTCCTTCTTCAACATACAAGAACCTGTCTCCGAGCTTCGCAGGGTTGCTTTCATTATACTTTAAAATGATTCAATTTGACAAAATGCATGTTCCAAAATAAGTTCATCCTCGAGAAGCACACACCTCATATATGCTATCCCCAATGAATGCTAACAAAGCAGCATTGAAGACGGACCGAGGCTTCTCTACTTTCGGCGGATTAGGCAACCACTGTTCATACCCCAAGTACAATTCATCTGAACAGCACAACACAATAAGACAAAAGATTAACCACTTCAACAAAAAATTCATGATGAACAAATAGCCAGCAGAAATGGCACCGAACTTCAAGTCTTCCACCAGCATCAACAACGTCTCCAGAAATTATTCAACTCAACTCTATTGCTAGAAACAAGCGACTCAATCATTCGACTAAGAACAACAATCCACTCCCACTCATCCTCTCGCTCCCATCACAAAAAAACGTTCTTCAAAACAAGCACAACCTCGAAGTCCCTAGCAAGAAACACCCATTAACAACGCCAGACAGACGCGAGCTCAGGCAACAGCGCAAACGCTAGTGACAGCACCTTGGGCGCACGGCAGGTGACCATTAGAGCGCTTTAGAAGATCTGCGACGCCAGGGTGCGTGCGGGGGGTCGGAGCAGCGACGGCGTTGCGCGGTGCCGGGACGGTGGAGGATTGGGCGGGGTTCTTGAACTTGCCCGAATTGGGGTTTCTGGGGGCGTTGCGGTTGTAAGGGAGCCTTTGTTGGGTGTCCCACGAGCACGAGCACGGACACGAAGAAGCTCGCGCTACCGGCGAAGGCATGGATACGGCGAGGACTTTCATGGCTGGGCGCGAGCAGAGGCGCGAGCAGAGGGACAGTTCACGATTAGAAAGAGTGCCATCCCAGAAGAAGAACAAAGACGATAATGGGTCCGGCTCGAGTTCGGCCATCGTGGGCTTTTCCGGCTATAGTTTCTCAGGCCCAACTGGACTCCTCCATATGGATTTGCTCATCGGACTCGCCAAATTTCATGATTTGTAAAAGGAACGCTAATCATCGATAGCTAACCTCTGTTTTATAAAGGAAAACGACTCAGATGCTATTAAAATTTTGATTTGTTATATAATATGATCTCTATGCTATTGATAAAAGTTTAATGTAGCCTGTCCATTTGCTCAAATGATAATTTGAACGTTATTCGATAACATGTATGATTATATGCTAAGTTGGATTATTAAAAATGACAAGTCAATTTGTACATCAATTTATTCATGTACTTTTAAAATTAAAAAAGAACTTAGGGTGTTAACATTTCCATCCTTATATGATGACGGGGATTGTTATGACTTGATTTGATGGGAATATCTTATTTGGATAATGCACGTGTAACTTTTTCTTATTGTCCATCGTTCAAACTTAATGGATTTGAAGCCACGTGAACAAATTTAGTTAAGTTGAATAACCGGAAGATGGTATCGAATGTTCTTGTGTATTTTATGAATTAGATTAAACATCCACTATTAGTTGAAGGAGTTGAATGACCGTATTAAACAAATTAAAAATTTAAATATCACATTACATGTTAAGCCAAGCTTTTGGGAGGAGTTTAACCAACTTATCTTTGGATATCTGTCTGGAAGATCAACACAAGATGTCATATGATCATTATCCATGAAAAATCATCAAGACTAATGCTTGAAGAGAAAAATATATGGTATGGTTTTGAACCCGCACATCATTATCTGATAGTGTAAAGTATCAATAATAGAGTTTGTTAGCTGAGTTGCTCCAACAATTTGGAGATGGACTTTTAACGCAGCAAGTTAACGGGCATCATAAAAGGCCCATATTGAAATTTGAGAATTTGAATAATTTGCGGTGACGATATGGTGACTTAAGGTGCAATAGTGAGAGTGCCATCAGATTTTAAAATAAGACGGCCTCCCATTATTGGAAGGGGGTTTCTATTTTTTTCATTGGAGGACATGAAAAGGGGAAATGGACCGCCTATAGTGCCCGTAGTTACTGCAGGCGATCCTTTTCTGAAATTTGGAGACAAGGAGATGAATATTGTTCCAACATTTAAAGTTGTCTCAACTAGCATTGATAATACAAGAATTTCGTGAAGTATATTATTTTTTTCATTTTTCTTATTTTAAAACTAACCATTCTATTCTCCATTTACAATTGCGAAAACA
Source organism: Melaleuca alternifolia (assembly GCA_019926035.1). Taxonomy (NCBI): domain Eukaryota; kingdom Viridiplantae; phylum Streptophyta; class Magnoliopsida; order Myrtales; family Myrtaceae; genus Melaleuca; species Melaleuca alternifolia. The sequence goes on along the minus strand of JAGKPW010000119.1, from coordinate 492,284 downwards.
AAATTTCTAGCAATGCCCTCTGCATATTGATCGACTTTTCTATTTCACTCATTAATCATGTCATATAGAGTTTTCATAAGTATTCATATTAATTATGTTTATTTCACAAAAAATATATACTTCAAGCATATATTATTAAAAACGATAACTTTGGCTACTTATAAAAATGAACAAGCGAAAAAAAAGGGTCATCATTTATCGAAAAAATTTAGATCTAAATTATTGCTTATAACAATAATGTCTTTTTAATTAACTAATTTAAGTGAACGTTTTTTAAAAATAGTTTTTATAATATTTATTCTTTATGAAACAAATGAATAAAAAAAAAGTCGTGATACTCTTTTCAAATTGAGCGACGTCGTTTACGATTGGGTTTCTTTTAGAAGACGTTTGCAGAGGAAAAGCAGTGGAAGAAAATACAGAGAGTAGGAGAGAGACATATTGTTTACCCTGCGTTTTGCTACGCGAAGCAGAAGCAGATGATCTGAAACACAGCAAGGTCACCGTCAACCCCAGTCGAGATCGAGAGCATCAAGGTTCCGCCATGGCCGAAGAAGGTCCAAAGCTCTACACCCACAAACCCAAGAAAGGTAACGCCACCCGCCCTTTGAAGTTTGAACCTTATCATCCCTCACATTCACACTCACGTACAAGCCCTCCCGAACCACCAACCAACCCCCCACCCCCCCCCCCCCCCCCCCCCCCAAGAAAAAAATATGTGGAAAAGGCATAAAGTATCACCAATCAGGTGAACAGTGCCGCACCATCTATGAGAATCTTTTACGGGCTCGTCTTTCCTTTTCCCTCAATAGTTAACGCACCCACGATCGTTTTTCGCATCCGCAGCGCAGCTGAAACAGAGCGGGAAGGAGTCCGCTCCGCTGTCGTCAGCGGCCGCAGCGTCGTACACGATGGGGTCGCAGCCTCAGCCTCCGCCGCCCTCGCCGCCTCCCAAGGAGTCGTTTGTTCGCCGTTATAAGTTCCTCTGGCCTCTGCTCTTGACTGTCAATCTCGCTGTTGGAGGTCCGTCACTACAAATAGTACTACACCCTTGTTCATGAAATATCGATTGCTTGTTGAACCCCATGAATTGCGTGAAAGTAGGATACTCCCCGGTCCGAGAGTTTTAAAATGTGAATGAAAGATCCCACGGAATTGATTTGGGTCAATGAATCTAAGAAATAGTGAGAATTCTGGATCTCTCTCAATATCTCTCTCAGTTCATACGTGCTCGTGGTTATATGTTCACACCTTTGTGTTTGTTAAAATTCCTCGCTGGTTTTGGGGTGCTAATTGGATTATGTGGTCGCTTTTCTTTCTTTTTGGTCTTTCGTTCTACGTATGAGAATTAATTCCCTTAGTTGATATCATTAGACTAGAATTCTTTGATTCTACTTTGTTGGGAAGAGGACAAAGAGAGAGGAAACAAAAGAGTTAAAAGATAACCTGAGTGGAATGCGTTTATGATGAAGGGAAAGTTCAAAGATGACTTTAAAGGACAATGAAGAGAATATTAATGTTTCCAGAAGTAGTTGGAATGACGAGAATGATGGTATGACACTTTAGTCAAGAGGCTGAATTGTTGTAGTTGGACATTGGTTTCAAGTGGAGTGCTGAGAATTTGATATGGCTGCAGGTAGGATTCAGTCCCACGCTGTTTTTAGCACTAACATCTAGATGAATCAGCAGAGATCCTTCAAGAAGTAAACACTGTTTGTCCAGGCCCTTGGTTCGTTTTTATATAAAATAAGGCATAATGAGCATCCACTATTTACAACACACCAAAATGTTTGATAGTGCATCAAATAGAGTGGTGCATTAAAAATTGAATTTTATTTCTCAACATGCTATAAAATCTTATGGGTGGGTGCTGGTCGTATGCACTTCAATAATCTATTTATCTGATACTGCAGTCGCAGCTGGAAAGGGCAATTTACGGTGAAATTTGAATGATGGAAGTTGAAAAGATTTCAGACTCTCATGGCTACCGATTGTTGAAGCGTCTTGCTGGATTGGTTGTGCAGCATAATTTGCATGTGTTTTCACATAACGTACGGTAGACTGTATTTGCAAATTGGACCTACAAAAGGTCTTCCATGAACTATCGAAAAATGTTATGGCAATGTAATAAGTCATATATATCTTGATTGGTTTGATTTTTCAAAACTATAATTCGCGAATGTTCTAGATTTGTTTAAGTGGTGGATGGATGAGCAGGAGTGAGAAGTCTAGCACAATAGAAGATTCGTGGGAGCTATCTTGCCTGTATCTTGGGCTTTCACATAACATACATTAGACTGCATTTGCAAATTGGACCTACTAAAGGTCTTCCATGAACTATCGTAAAATGTTATGGCAATGTGATAAGTCATATATCTTAATTAGTTCGATTGGTCAAGAATATAATTTCTGAATGTTCTAGATTTATTTTAAGTGGTGGATGGATGAGCACGAATGAGAAGTCTAGTACAATAGAAGATTAGTGTGAGCTATCTTGCCTGTATCTTGGATTTTAGGCCCTGCACTAACACTAACTTGTTCTTGGAAATGGTCTGCTAAATCTTTCTGTTTAGAGATTTTTCTTAATTTGAGGGGTGGCACCTTAATTATGAAATTCATGTGAAAGCTCATGTAGACACATCCCTGTTTGTCTCTCGATTGGTCTTGAAGTTCTGAAGCCAACTCATTGATGACATGTAAGGACCACAAGAGATGTATGTATCTGTTGTGCTTATACTATTGGGGTTGCAGCTTCAAGTATGCGGCACAGCTATTGCTTGACTTTTGCATTGAATATTCCACAATACTTCTCCCTGATAATTTGGGAGAAGGTAGCAGATTTTGTTGAGGAAACTGACAATCATTAGTTGAGAACTATATGAAATGCCCTTTGGAGATGGGAGCCCTGCATTCTGCTCTTTATTTTTATTTTTTCTTGGAATTATCCTGGAAGTTCACGTTATGCCACCCAAGAAACTTGGTTTAACAGATATGCTGTATGTTTATGTCTCAACGCCTTCAGGAAGGAAAAGGGATAGTTTCACTTTTCTCTGCCAGATATATCTGCCTATAGTGATAACTGCTATCGCATGGGTAATGTACTAGATTACGATGAATCCCCTTCCTCCATTTATTCAAAATTTGGGAAAGGAAACCTGTTAGAGTATCAATGCACATGCCAAATGGATGGAGAGTTCCGGCAGAATCCTCCTTGTTCGGTTGCCTGTATTGCCAATGCAGTTGAATTTGGAAATCATTGTGATTTGGCTCTGACTTGCTTATTCAAGCTACTGTGATTATTTTTTCATGCACAGTTGTTTGAAAAAATGTTGCAAATTCTTCATGGATATTAGTTTCTTGGAATGCATAGCATGATAAGACTCTGAAATGCGTGAATTTCTGAAGATACAGCATGTGAAGCATGATGGACTGAATCTTACTTGAGGACCTTTACCAAAACTATGTTTCCCCAGCTTAACCTCACCTGTTCCACGTGTCTGTCTGGAAATTATATATCACTATCGTGTCAACCTATATAGAAGATATGATAAAAGGCACAAGGCACTGAAGAAATTTTTAACAAGTGTAATTGCTGATATTGGTCACATCGGATTTATGATAGAAGGTATGGATGTTTCTGTCTCTTCATTGCGCATACCTATCTATTCTGCTTTGATTGAAGAATCCGTTGAGCTGTCCTGTCATCTCATGATTGTATCATCAGGCAACTAAGTATTTTATCATAGTGCGACTGCTAGGCTTTTCGTTAGATTTCTTATAATTCTTGTTAACCTTTCTCCTTGGGATGTCTAATCTGTGAAACCATGGGGGCTTTGCTTGTTTAACTGAATGTTACGTATTCATGTAGCTTACCTGTTCATGAGGACCAACAAGAAGGGCGAAACTATAACAGAGGAAGAAGATTCCAAAGCTGTATCCTCAACTCCAGTGTCGACCACGGTGACTACGCCTGCTCCTGTACCTGTGCCAATCATCACAGAGCCTGTTAAACCACGAGAGCCAGTTGCAGAGGATCAACAGCGTGAACTCTTCAAGTGGATATTGGAGGAGAAGAGGAAGATCAAGCCAAGAGATCGTGAAGAAAGGAAGCGCCTTGATGAGGAGAAAGCCATTCTCAAACAATTCATTCGTGCAAAGTCTCTCCCACCCATTTGATGGATCGCCTTGCTGCTTGTCATGCTGTGGGGCTAGTCAGACTACGCAACCCTTTCTTTGAGATTTTAAACTTTTGTTGCTCAATCTGAGTGAATTTCATGATTGAAGAACCTAATCTCGTGGAGATTGAAGCATCATCCTCTGGAGGGTATTTTTCCCGAACTTCAGTTAGTTCATTTGCTTGTACATGTCTTCTTTTGAAAAATATTGTTGGTAAAAAGTTTTTCAAGGGGCCACCTGAATCTCTAGTATTTAGGAGGGGCGAGATATATCAGTGCCATTATTATTTTCGCAATCTGTTGTCTGCCTTGCCCATAATCAGTGGCTATGCTAGATGCTACAGTTAGGAATTTGAAGATATTTAAGAGGACCCATTTGTATACAAGCATATAGAGGACGGGGCAAGCTTTTGGAAACATGGACGTAATACTTCGAAATTCTTCCCCTTTCACATCGACTCTTTTTACTGGTACACGTTAACGAATTTAGTTAGTTACTTGATTCAATTAAAAAACACATTGCCTCTAGCTGCGAGTACTGGTCACAAATGCCAAGGACAAGGTCTACTAAGCAAAGACGAAGATAGCTAGACGGTTTTGCTCTCCCCACCGATGCATGCTTTGCTAATATTAGAAATATGGAAGATGTAATCTTGCTAGTTTCTGATTTAGACCCATTGTTTGTAAATGTTCAATGTATAATTTAGCTGTCAAAGATGCTCCCTAACATCCTTGAGATGATATAGTATATGGAAAATGCAAACACAGAGAACTGGGGATCTTGGATATAAAAGGTATTACATAAACTATATATGTAATGGAAAAGAAGCAAAATCATCATGAGTTGCGCGGTTTGGACAAAGCAGAAGATGAGTTTGCTTATACGTAAAGTTAAAAAAAAAAAAAAAGACAACGTGCGAGGTTCCGAACAATAAAGAATTGAGTCAAAGGTTTTATGGGTTCAAATGCGCTTGATGATGGTCAAAGAGAAAATTTGGGAGCTGCAACTTGCGAAGTAGTATATATTCATAGCTCTCGATCTAACTGGAATATGAAAGCTGGGAAAGCTTATCTCTATGGCGTGTACGCCAACTAGTTAGACTGCTGACTTGTATATGTATGGAGCAAAGCCATAGTTTTTATGGAAAGAATAAGTATTTTTTGAGTGCATGCGTTCATGCAATCATGGGTTCCATCTGCCCTCAATGATACAAATCTCAGTAGTAGTTAGGACAACCGAATGGTTAAGTTCTATGTACAATCATCTGATCTTGAGTTTTCTGAATTTCTCTCCTTAAGAAAATGCTTTGGGAACAGATGTGACTGGTTTGTTTTAATAGGGACATGTCTAGATAATTTTGGACAATGAGAAATTTTTTGGTCAATTAGAAGCATGATACGCTCCTCACGTCAAAGTAATTTTACTTTTTATGCGATTGTTATTGATTTGGATGAATAGGATTGTCATGTTTGGAAAGTACTGAAAAATCGAATATTGAGAGAATTTGTATTAGATTCACTACACATGAGGAGGCGCAAACTCACTTTGCCACAAGCAACTATGGACTTGGGGGACGAGCTTTGAGTTCATTCTTCAAAACTTTTCATCATATCCATTTCCGCATGGATTTGATATGACTTACGCATAGCTGTGTCTACTATAATTCATGATAGTAATGGATCTCTTAGGTTTGCAAGGCGAGGTGAAGAGTTTTGTTGTCAAGAATTGAGATAATGCAACTAACAATCGATAAACAAATGGACTTGAGAAAACAATTAACCCGACACTTGTCGATAACCACTTCTAGCTCATAAAGGGTTTGACAATGCTTTCACCTTAAGCCGAATCATGGGAGAAATTCTAATTTTTAGTCCTTGTATTTTCACGGTTTTCCTAATCACGTCCCTCCGCCGCCAAATCCAATCAAGAACCACATGGACGTGTTCATAAAAACTTAGAAGACGTAGGCAATGTCGGAGCAGGACATGGATGAAATTTGGTCAAAACGGACACCCACATGGTCATTAACATTGGGAATTTTTTTTTTATCAAAGTCATGCTATCAACGCTGTTTGACGGCTATGTTCGATGAATTTGGCGTTAAAGAGATTTGATTTGAGAATATATAAAAGTAAAATGATTAGAGTATATAAATTAAAAGCATGCGAACGTTAAAGAGGAGGGGGGGGGGGGGGAGTACGTGGATGAAAAGTAGAGGTTTTCCGCAATTCAATCTTGCCGTATTTGACACATCAAACTTCTGATGTTTACGAGAAGAGAACACATGAAACCGAACTCAATGTGCGAAACTTCTTCTTTTGATACTTGGGTCAGTTGTTTTGGCAATGGAAGAGGGTCCACTGCAGCTACAAATTCAGAATGCAGCCGTGCGGCTCTAGATTATTGCAAGAGCCCCATCTCCAGCTAATCTAAACGCTTTGCCGAATGTGCAATCATAAGCCGTGTAGCTTAGCTTTTGCGACCAATAATTGCTGCGGAAATTTGGGTCCCGAGTATCATATCACACGCTCGGGTAATGAGGATCGTTACATGTGATCCTCATTATGAATTGCCTTGATTAGATTTCATTGATCCGAGCTCCGCTCACACGCGGATGAGTTTAAGTCCTTGACAGTTCTGCATTTTGCTTCTCTGTTATGCCGAATATCATGATGCATCCGAAGAATCATGCCCGGCTAGTCCGTATGGGCGAACCCAAACTTACCTCATTTGATGAATAAAGTCACGGTCGTCACCGAACCTGGGTAGTGCTTGTTCCAAACAAGAATGGAAGGCAAATTACCAAACAAGAAATGAGCAAGAATACCACATTTCAGTAGGATTCACGTGAATAGAGCTTTCTTCAATCTTCAGTGGCCGTCATCATGGCCATAATCAAGGCCCACAGAATGGTTTTCTCTCTTGAATGGAACAAGTAAACCTGGATATTGATTAGACTCGTGTATCACCGTCTAATCAATATTTCGCCTTGCAACACTTGAACCTGAATATCACTCCTCTTCGGACATCTTATTAAGGTCTATTTGGTTCACTTGAGAGCGTTTGCTGAAGCAATTAAAACTAGTGAGATCTTATAACAAAGGAACTTAAGAACCTATTCGATGCAGATTGTTCGCCATACCCATAATACAAACTATTAACGTGTTGATTGATATATTGAGACCGTCGGCATAAAGAAAAGATTTCACTGTTGGCACTTTCTCAAACAAATCCAATTTTAAGATCCCTAGCACTACTCAAGTCACTCACCTTTAAATTGGAGAAACTCTACCCTACATGAACATGGAATCAACTCTTTCTCTCTCTCACACATTGATGAACATATATTTAACTGAAGCACACAGTACAGTTCAAACTGAGAGAGAGAGAGAGAGAGAGAGAGAGAGAGAGAGAGAGAGAGAGAGAGAGAGAGAGAGTTTAGCTCAGAAAGAGAGAGCTTTGAGTTGTAAAGAAAATGGATAATGCCTTGATTATATTGGCAACAGCAATCTTATTTTGTGCCATCGTTTTCTGCTACAAAGTGATCGTCATGTCATCGAGACGCAGTCGGCATAAGAACTCACTTCTTCCACTTGAAGTCCCTCCTGGTTCTCTTGGATGGCCCTTCATCGGCGAAACCATCGAGTTTGTCTTTTCTGCCTACTCAGACCGGCCTGAGACCTTCATGGACAAACGACGTCACAAGTAAGTTCAGTCACAGCATATAGGACGTACACACGACTTCATGCATCTCCTTTCAATTAACATTATGTGAGAATAGCAAATTATGCTGTTGTTTTCAACTACGCGTTGCCATACTCGTCTTTCTCTATCTCAACACTCACGCGTATTTTCCATGCACTTCTTATCGGCAATATTAAGTTATCTACTGAAAAAAGAGTCTTATTCTGTGGTTCTCGCAACATGGTCGAAACAACATTTATGAAAATAATCTTTCAATAAATTTCCTCAAAAGCATCAGATACTACTGTTTTCATGACGAGTTAAGATGAATAGAGCCATAGTATCTGTAACTTCAATACCAGGCTCAAATTTGCGTTGAAGATCAACTAACTTGACCGTTGTATAATCCTGCTAATAAGAGGTTCCGCAAGAATTGAGCCCTTCTGTTGGTTTTTTGGCTTTCTTTGGTATGTGTAAAGTTATGGAAATGTGTTCAAGTCACACATATTTGGGAGCCCCACGGTAGTATCAACCGATGCAGAAGTGACCAAATTCATCCTGCAAAGTGATGCCAAGACTTTTGTGCCATCATACCCAAAGTCCCTCACTGAGCTAATGGGCAAGACCTCCATTTTGCTCATCAACGGAAGCTTGCAGAGGAGGATTCATGGCCTTGTGGGGTCTTTCTTCAAGTCCCCACAGCTCAAAGCCCAGATCACCCAAGACATGCAAAAGTACGTTCAACAATCCATGGAATGTTGGAGGGATGATCACCCAATACTCATACAAGATGAAGCCAAAAATGTACGACTCTCTCTGCCTCCCTCTCACGATCCTCTACTTTTTCAGTCTGCTATTTCTTTCTTTTCTTTTTTTTATTTCTATCCTGCTATATTGTTTAACTTTAAGATGCAGCTATTATATACTTCCTTACAAGTTTGAGATGAACTTTATCGCCAAAAAGCTTGACATGACCTAGAAATGAGTCAAAAGATGAAAACAAAACCTTCTCTCTCCTTAAATTTGTAATGATGGTGAACTGCGAACTTTCATATGGGGTTCAACCCAGTTTCGAGATGATTTCGCTGTAAAAGTGGGGAAACCCTAGTTGCTGTCAATGGGTTGCATAATGATATTGCATGGCCATATATTGTCTTGAAATTCTGGTCCAACATAATTACCTTCTAGGCTTAAAAGAAAAGAGGAAGAGAAAAAGGAACTCTTTTTTGTCCATACTATAAACTAAAGTATTGTCTTTTTTTCCTTTGTCTGCAGATTGCCTTTCAAGTACTGGTCAAAGCCTTAATTAGCCTTGATCCTGGAAAAGGAATGGAGTTTTTGAAGAAACAGTTCCAAGAATTTATCTTAGGCCTCATGTCTCTTCCAATAAATGTACCCGGAAGTAGACTCCACAGGTCCCTTCAGGCAAGTTATATAAACCATTGAAAGTTCTCTCTTTTCCCCCTTTGTATATTATATCTCATCTTTTTTTCCTTTCTCTCTTTTTTTTTTGTGGCTCCAGGCAAAGAAAAGAATGTCCAAATTTGTGAAAAATCTTATAAAATCTAAAAGGGACAAAGGTCGAATTATCTCAACAGTGGCACTAGATGTAGTGGATGTTTTGCTGAATGACCCCAATGAGCAGTTGACAGATGACTTGATAGCAGATAATGTCATTGATATGATGATACCGGGAGAAGATTCGGTGCCTGTTCTGATTACTCTAGCAGTTAAATACCTCTCAGATTGTCCAGCTGCTCTACAACAATTAACGGTATGGAGCGCGCTTCAATTTTGCAAAATGTTATACCCTGATAATCAAGGCTGTTAATTAATGTTTATGGGAGCTGCAATATCATAACATTAAACTATTGTTTATGTGAGCTGCAATATCGTAATGATCATCATGTCGAAATGAATTGTCATGTAGTTAAGATAATTCATCTTCACGTGTAGACTCTTGAATCAGATAGAACCCATGTGAGACTTTCTTGATTTAATTAAGGGCTTAGTCGCACATATGTGCTTAACACATCCATCGATGACTTGTTATGAGAAGAAGTTAGTCTATCCTTTTCTGGGATTTTATACTGTTTTGTGCCAACCAAAGAAATTGCAAACCTGGATTAGTTGGCTTTTACTTGAATCTAAAAGAAAATTTTTGTGCTCCAATATTATTTGTTAAATCTCTGGAATCCATGATAACTATTTGGGTCCATCTTAGTTTGAGAGGGAACAATATGCAACACTAAAAGATCGGCCATGGACATTGTCACAACATTCGTTACTGAGTTATTGATCGATCACCACAGGAGGAAAACATGAAGCTGAAAAGAAGCAAGGCAAAGCCTGGGGAGCAATTGAGTTGGAATGACTATTTGTCCCTATCATTCACACAAGATGTAAGTTTTCTTATCAAAACTGATGGGGGTTATTTTCTGGTGGAGTTTAAAATGAATAACCGGATGGTCTGGACAGGTCATTACAGAGACTCTACGGATGGGAAACATAATAATCGGAGTGATGAGAAAGGCGATGAGAGATGTCGAAATAAAAGGGTACTCAATTCCAAAAGGGTGGTGTGTACTTGCTTATTTTCGGTCGGTTCATCTTGATGAGACCAACTATGATTGGCCATACCAGTTTTACCCATGGAGGTGGCAAGTAAGATATAACCCTCTCGCGTCTCTTGTGTATTGTCTGTTTTTGGATAAGATATGTATTCTCTTATTCTTATGAACTGATGACTAATCTTTTGATGCAAATTTACGAAGCATCAAGAGGTCATGACGAGTAGCAACTTCACTCCTTTTGGAGGTGGGCAAAGACTCTGTCCTGGACTGGATTTGGCCAGGCTGGAAGCTTCCATCTTCCTGCACCATATGGTCACTCAATTTAGGTAATCTTCCTTTTCTCTATGTCAGAAAATTGGACAGTTCGTGCACGGGTGATTCATGCACGAGTGATAAGGATCTTCTCGATTAATTACTTAATTTACCACTTCTAAGCTGAGGAGATTCACATCCCTAGAGTAATCATCTTCCGAAATTCTAAGGCAAGCTGACATGATCCAAATGCGATTGACATGACTTATCAGGCACAATAGCGGTCTCCTACAAGCAAACAGAACAAAATTTAGCTAGCGGAAAGTACATAGGTTGCTATCGTACATCTTGAAAGTAACAGAAGTATACATACTTAGACAAAAGATGACTTAAGATTTTTTGCATGCCATCCTCATTCAATCTACTGTTACCCAGAAGCCATACAACATGCAGGACCACTTACTCTGACCACCGATACATTAAAAAAGAGTCGAATTCAAACTTTTGGTCACTGCCTCATGCCTAGACTCATGAGGTAGGTCGATGAGAATGACACCCAAACCTAATATGGTGGTGTCCACTTGTTTACTCACCGACTTAATGATAGCCATAACCATAGAAAAATAAACGAGGGGGTCACCTTCTTTTGGACTGATCTCATAAATCCGACAGACCAAATATTGACTGGTCGGGCGGTTTGAAATCTCTGCGCTCGGTCAAGCTCTGCGCATGATCTGCTCATTTGAAATCTCTGCGTTCGGTCAAGGTCGGCGCATGATCTGCCATGAGCGGCAGTCGACAATATTCTAGAGGACTCTTATCCTTGATTTCTTCCCCCCCTCCCTCTTCTCTCTGGCATTATTATTGGAATTACTTCTAATGTAGCATGTTCTACCACTGCCTGCAGCTGGGAGGCTGAAGATGACACAGTAGTGAACTTTCCCACGGTGAGACTGAAGAGGAGAATGCCAATTTGGGTCAAAAGGAGATGATATCCATAGAGCTGTTTTGGCCCCCCAAAGAAGCAATAAGGAGGGAAAAGAGAGATAGCTTCAACATGACTCACACAATGACAGTGAAAAGACTAAATAGAAGGAAGGAAAGTGAAGTTGAGAAGCATTGGGGCTGCAAGAAAGACATGTGGGAGCATCATCACAGCAGGAGCTTGGCACCCCTTTGTCTTCTTCAATAGATCAAGGTGCTGAACATCTAGGCAACGTGATGTGCAGTTTTCTTGGAACCCAGTTTTTGTCCTTCTAACTTCCGTCATATTTCAACTTCATATGTACGAAAACTAAGTAGAATTCAGCTCACCGAAACAAGAAAAGAAGAAAAAAGAAGATTTAGAAGGTAAAAAGCCAGAAGAAAGTACTTTTTTTTCTTTCTTTGTTGAGATGATGGGTGTAGTGTAATGATACCTATATTGGGTCCCCTGGAAACGATTTTAATTGGGGGAATTCATTTTCCAATTACGCATTACTTAGCTGCTCGACCACATCTTCACAGGAGGCGGGGCTAGGGTCAAAAAGCAAAATCTGGAACGGCCTTCAATGGAGCTTAAACCACATGGGAACAATGATTGGAGCAATTGTTTTTACGACCCTTTTGCTTTTGGCAATGCGTGATGGTACGGTTAAGTAGCATGAACTTCAATCATTACTTGAGAATAATAATATGTTTTGTATAACTAAAAAGAGTGGGAAAGAAGTCCCAGCATCGACGACCATCCATGAGCGCCATACTAGGAGTTTCATACCCCACAACGGTTGATTTAAGGGTATAGCTACTGTTCATTCTAGTGAGTTTGGGACCGCCGCTCCATGATGGTGCTAGCGGAAATAGAGCTGAGTTATGCTGTCCCATAGCAAATTTAACATATGCCACAAACAAATCAAGGTTTGCTAAGGTTGATAAGCAATTTAGAGGCTTTGAACCTGTGACCAAGAAATACCAAACTACTCGAGACTAAGATCTACCCCGCCAGGTCAACAACTGTGGTCGGGAGAAATATAGAAGTATTGAATCAGATAAAAATAGCAAATTAGGAATGCCAAAACTAGCACACCTTGTCTTTTTATCCCTTGGCATCAACTACTTTTCTGGCATGCGCTACACGCGTGCATGATCGTAGATCATTATTTACGAAAAGAAAGAAATCATTCCTTTGGTAATGAACTCCGTGTACATGTAGTGGTTGGGTGTCTCAAATGCGTTGTTGAGGTTAATGAAGAAAGAAGGGCGAATCATTTTATCTTTTGATGCAATAGTGATTTCAAAAAACTAAAAGTGAGACAAAATTGAAGTGTTGACATTACAATCGATCGCCACTACATGAGTATTAGTAATAACTTCTACAGATACATAAGTCCAGAAAGTAGCGGGCGGTATTTAGCAAGGCAAGAGGTCAGCGGAAGTTTTTCTTAGCTACAACATAAAATGATGTAGGGATGGAAGTGGGAGAGACACCAAAAGGGAGATCTCCCTTAATATATGCAACGTACAAGAATAAATTTGGGAAAAATAAATGGGTGTTTTCTTTCAATATACATGGATGATGTGGGAATTTAATAATTTTCTTTAATTTGTTGTTGGGAGAAATACGGGAAGGAAATGGAAAAAGTGAGACAATCCGGTGTCATCCCTTGAATTTTCAGATAATTTCCTAAAACTATGGAGAAGAACAGGATTGCCTCGTCGGACGCAATTTTCACGGTGGAGTGCATAAAGCAAGTGGGATTAAAAGTGAATAGAAGGCTTAGAACTCGTTTGCAAGAGGATTCTCTCTGTATTTCACTTTCACGCCGTGTAGTCATATCCTCCTGATTATTACAAATCTGCAACTTTCGTAAAGATTCATCCATTTGCTCTGATGCAATTCCTGAGTTGAGTGCTCTTGTGGTTCTACAAAGGGACTTGCGTGGATTGGATGCCCAAGTGGTCATTGCCAATGTTACGAACAAGTCAAACCCAACAAGCCCCAATCACCATGTCGCTTCGTCCATTTCACCTCGTCGGCCACACTTTTTGAGAGAGAGAGAGAGAGAGAGCGATCCTCGGATAGTTCATCATAGTGAGAGACTCTCTATCCCATGTCAGAACTGCTTCACTAACAGTAATGTCTCCTTCCCCAAGAGAGACAACTCTTCTATCAGAACAAAATTGTCCAGATAGAAAGAATTGTCGTAAAGATACCCCCCATGCCTACAACGGAATAAGAGAGGAATAAGATAGGTAGTGATGGCAGAGTCATAACTCAACTCTTATATACCGAGAACCTAAAGCATAATGCCAACACAAGACACAAAAATGAAGCGAATCTTTTTATAACTAATAAATAGACTCTGATGATAAAGATAGAACAGAAGTAAAAAGTTCTTCCCGAAGAGTTAGAAGTGGCAATTATTAGTTTTTTAATACCTGCGAATGATGTCAAGGTATGCAGCAACTCTAGACAATTAGCAGAAGGCAGCTCTCCATGAGAAATTAATTCCAGGATCTCAAACAACAAGATGAATTCTTCAGGTTATTCATAACACTTGCAGCATAATCGAGGCTTGAAGGCTGAAATGACATGGCGGAGTTGTGTACTCTGAATTCAAATGAAGTGGAATGGCTGCAACGATAAATTCACAAACCTCAAATGTACCATTCAAATCGATACCAATACAACACCAATCCGTTCGGAGGGAATTGCCCACCAACATTCACTAGATTCTGCCATTTTCTTGTTTTCAACAGTGTCAAACTCCACAGAGGTCTCAGGATTCTTCAGATGATGAAATGAACGCAACAGACTGAGATCTGAACAGACCCCGCTGGCTGCCTAAAACCGTTCCACCAAAGCAAAGGTCCTCTACAACATAGTTAGTCACAAACAAGTAAAAGCATGTATCCATGAGAGAGGAAGGAAAAGACTATCAATAAATAAGTTAACCGATGACTATGGATATTATGCTTTTCAGTGATTACTTGTCCTTTGTTTCCTCACTTGAAAAAAGTTTTAGCCACAAAAATATATGTACTTTGCTTAAATATGTTTCTAAACCCGCATTCAGATTTCCTTTAGCCACAACATCAATTCCTTGAGGCTTCTTTTCAAGATATCTCGTCACAGTATTGAATGAGATGAATCTGCAACCATCATTTTAAAAACTTACCAGTCTTGTCTAATAGTCTTTTAGATTTCAGTGACATCAGCCAATATATTTTATGCTCAGTTAAAGTATGAATTCTATGGGTGTCTTGATCCAATTATTTCAGACATAATGAAGTCTAACATGCACACTCTTCCTAGTTCACAGCATACAGCTATCTAGTAATAAGCATCAACTACATACAAATTGATTGATACTGGGACATTGCCACCCTGCTGTGATGGCTTTTGACTATCGAAATGGCTTCCATACCTCCAGCAGCTCCGCGACAGTGTCCAATCATAGACTGCAATGTTAGAGTGCATCAAGAGCAGGTTAAGGATCATGTATCCACACGCCTGCACGCATGTGAGGACACGAGAGAGAGAGAAAGAGAGAGAGAGAGTTTACTTGAACTATGACAAACTTCTTCAATCAAGCGATCTCTGTCACCAAGTAGTATGATGCACTCAATTTTCAAGAGCAGATATGACCCCAGAAAAGGACAGTCAATCAGATTCTGCATTCTAGTAGGATAGGCCCATCACAAAGATGTTTTAGCAGCTTCAGGCATTCTTTTAACCCTTCAGGAAAAAACTTCAGGCATTTCTTTAACCCTTCAGGAGAAAGAAAACAAACAAACAACTTTAGGCATCTACCATTCCACATTGCTCTTTCTTAATTTCACATACATTTCAACATCCAAAATGGCATCAGCATCTGTAGATGACTGGGCAGGAACAAAGTTGATGATTTTACAGAACTTTAACATACAAGTGGAAATGAAAAAAAGACAATATTAACAACCAGAACCAGTTTATGCAAATTAGCTCCAAGATATTCATGCAGCAAAGGACACCCAAATCCAATGCCGTGCAACCAGCATTCATGTGAAGTAACTAAGCAAGCTGATTGTCAATTCATTTCCACTCACAAGCATGGGGTCAAAACCTTAAGGATTCCTGAAAAGCAGATTCAAAGAATTTACCTAGCCAGATGCATACCTGACCTTCTCTAGTGACAATTTAGAGTTACAGACAGGGAAAAGAGGAAGAATGAGAGAAGACATACAAAAGGAAGAGGTTAAGTTACAATGGACACACAAAACAAGCTTAAGAAAGGGGTTTAAGTTACAATGGACACACTTTACCAAAAAAGTGCCAGGAACTCAGAGCTTAGAGGAGGATGACATTTAACAAATTCGAATTTTTAAGAGATGGAATTGCACTCGTATAGCTGCAGCAGAAATCCTTCCCTCGGGAACTGAAGATAGCTTGGATTCACAATCTTACACTCAGGCTGCCTTGCTTGTAACTTGGAGAGAGCAACAAGGCAGGAGAAAAGGTTGTATTCAGGATGAACAAAAAAATCTCTCTAGACCCATATCGTGGTGGGGAATTCCTTTGTTTAATCTTCTGGAGGGAACAGAGGAGAGATCACCTAAAAAGACTGATCCTATAAGGATGGCTAGATGATCGCTTGCTATCATCATATTCAGGATCGTGATCTTCCTAGTGTCACTGCTCCTACTCGAGCCCTGGCACAGCAATATTTATTATAGTTTTTATTTCAAAATAGCAGTCATTGTTTTGGTAATAGCTATACAAAAGAATAGAAAGAAAATGTAATTCTCAATCATTCCCAATCTGCATCTGATATGACACTATCGGTGTTAATATCTGCTTAACTACCCGAAGATGCCTATAAAAATTTCACTTGACAGCCCATAGTAATGCTCCCACAGCAGATGACACACAGATCATTGTTAATGGACATCCTCAGAAATAAATTGTGCAGTAATGGTAAGGTGGTTACTAACCATAAAAGTGAAAAAAAAAAAAAATCACCCAGCAGTAGAAAACATGCACAATCACTACATGAAGCGAAAGGGATTTCTGCTTGAATGCACAATCACTAGCAAAAACACAAACATCAGCACTTGCTGCTGCACAAACATTCAAAACCTCAAAATCTGCAATCACCTTCCTGAACAAACAAAAAGAAAATACAAAAAAGGTGAGCCCAAAACATATGTATATGCAACCAACCATGTACACAATAAATGGAAAACAAAAACGAGATAAACGACAAAAATAAATTCATCAAAGAGCATATCGAAGCTGAAGGTATACAGAATGTCCAAGCCATTGAAGAGGTGGATATCCCCAGAAAATGGTGAATCCACTCACCTGATTATGGTCCACTCAATCTACACTCCTCCTCTTGTATAATTCTTTCAATAACCTTTCGGCATCAACTCGTTTCCCACGTTTTGAAAACGTGAAACCAATATGAGAGAGGGTACTTTCACATGGTACAAATCCTTTCTCATTCATCTCATTTAGTAGTCTTTTCGCCTCTGACTTGTATGAACTTTTTGACACTTTATCCAGCTCCAGCTTATTAGACAGCTCGCACCAACCACAAATTAGAATGTCATAGGTTGCAGAATTGGGTGACACGCCTCTCATTTGCATCTCATTCATCAGCTCTCTAGCCTGTTCCATTTTTCCCACCTGAGAAAAATCACTAATAAGCACATTATAAGTGCTGGTTTTTGGAACAAAGCCTTTAATTATCATCTCACAATAGAGTTTCATGTACTCCTTTCTGTTTCCAACTTTGCCATGGCCGGTGAGCAACGTATTGTACGTCATAGCATCAGGAAGTAAGCCTTTTCTCTTCATTTCACCGAATAATTCATCTGCTTCTCTCATTAAACCATTAGATGTCAGACCACCCAGAAGAGTATTGTATGTTGTACTATTTGGAGAAACCCCTTCAATCAACAACTGAGAGTATAAAGAGAAAGCTTTATTCAGATGGCTTCCCATGCAATACCCGAGAATCAAGGCATTGTATGTAACTATATCACATGGGATTTCCTTGGTCTTCATATCTTCCAAAACTGAAGTGGCTCTCTTTGTCATCCCGAGCCTGCAAAATGTAATTATTAGGTAGTTGCACACTGCTTGATTGAGTGCAAGCCCCATTCCTAAAAGTTTCTTGTGCATTTGCCAAACTGCATCGGCCCTCCTGCCTTTTGAGGATGCATCTAGGAAAGCCCTATACATAGTGAAGGTAGGGCATAAACCCTGCATGCACATCTTGTTTGCCACATGGAGTGCTTTTTCTATCAGACCAGCTTCACATAGTCCCTTCACGAGAATGTTATATGTGATCAGGTTGGGAGCTAACCCAGAGATCTCCATGTCATCCCACAGTTTGAGAGCATTATCCAAGTTCCCTTTCTCGATGCATGCTTTTATCATCGTATTGTATGAAGCATGGTCCGGAGTCAAACCAAACTCTCTCATTTCAGCAAACACGGATTCCAGTTCATCTTTGCCGAGCTTCAAAAGACCTTTGATCAACACATTATATGCAACAACATCCAACCCAACATATTTTTCCGTCATTTCCTGAGCGAGCTTTAAGGCATCTGACTCCTTCCCTACCTTGAACAAGCCATCCATCCAAGATGTATAATTCACTCGATCAAGCAACAGACCTCTAGATATCACATCTTTAATGAGCTCTTCAGCTTCTTCCATCTTTCCTTCCCTTTTCAAGTTGTTCACCATAGCATCAACTACAAATTCATTTTCTCTTAAACCTCTTCTTTTCATTTTACTGTAAAGATCAAGAGCAACCTCTTTTCTACCTCCTTTAAAGAAGCCATCAATTAGAGCAGCATAAGTATATACATTTGGCAATATTTTTAGCCGATCCATCTTCTTCATGATACTGAGAGCACCATCAAACATGCCTCTCTTAATGTAGCCACATATGATCGGAGTATATGTAATGCTATTTGTTGGAATATTTTCATTCTCCAGCTTTTCTAGTGTCCGTTTTATTACATCCATATCTCCTAACTTGGACCAGTTGTTGATCAGTGCAGAATAGGTGATGTAATTCGGAACTAGACCGTCATTCGTCATAGTCCTAAACACCTTCTCTGCCTCCTCAACTTTACCCAACTTAAAGAGCCCATCCATCAAAGAAGTATACACAACCACGTCAAAAACATTCCCGCGAACTACCATTTGGCTGACAAGTGCAAGAGCGTCCACATATTTCCCATTCTTCATATTGGAATCAATCAAAGTAGTAAGTAAGATATGATTAGGATCAATACCCACATCCTCAATCTCTCTTAAGAGCACCTCTGCTTCACTCAACCTACTGCATTTGCAGAGGCCATTCATGATCGAACCATAAGTAACAGCATCAGGCAAATACCCACTCATGACTGCCTCCTCATACAAGGAGAATGCTTCATTGAGGCTCTTATTCTTACAGTACGAACTTATAAGTATAGTGTACGTGATGAGGTTTGCTTGCAAATCCCTACAGCTCTCTCTATCTTGTGTAGCACTAATCCTAGAAATTTCTTCAACTAGTCCATTAGCCTTAACAAAATCACCGGCACTGGAGAACCCAGTGATCAAAGTATTAAAACTAACGATATCAGCCAACAAACCGTGCCCTTTCATGACGTTGATCAACTCGAGTCCGCGACTCACATCACCACGTTTGCAATACCCATCAATTAAAATGTTCAAACCTATCACATCCCTGCTAATCCCCCCACTGACCAAATTTTCCAAGACCCATTCAGCATACTCTGCCATCCCAACATCACAAAATCCCTTCACCAATATATTGCAACTAAAAGAATCGAGAGCAATCCCACTCCTCACCATCACCGAGCACAACCCAAAACCGTCCCGTACCAAACCTAGCCTACAGAATCCCCACATGACCGTATTATAAGTCACCGTATCGACATCCGAGTTGCTCCAAAGCAACCCGAGGGCCGAATTCACGTCCCCCGATTTGCACAGAGCGTGGACCACCACGTTCTTCGTAAAGACATTAGGAGCAACACCGCAGTCGATCATCTCCGAGTAGAGAACCCGCACCTGAGCGACCAAGCCGGAGGCGTTGAACCTGTGGATGAGCCGGTTCCACGAGGCCAAGCCGGGAACGATCCCTCGGCTCCGCATGGAGGCGAAGGCGTCTACGGCCCGGGCGTACCTGCCGCACGTCAAGAACATGTGTATCAGTGTGCAGAAGAAGGAGGCGTAGAGGCGGGACTTGGAAGGCGGGATCATCGTGGAGTGACCGCGAGAAAGCAGGACTGAGGCGTCGCGGAAGGGAGAGGGATTGGGATTGGGACAGAAGGCGGCCAAACGGTGGTTGTTGCGGCGGCGGAAGAGATGAAGCATGGCGTTGGATGGGTTTTTGAACTGCCTCACCGTCACTGGAGAACCAAGAAGCGAAGCTGGAGATGGGGGAAAGATTACGGAGGTTCCATCTCTTCTGCTTGAACTACTATTAACTGTTGGCTCAGACAGAGCTCCTGATTTTCAATTTTGTCGAACGTTCCCCTCGATTTCAGACTTTCCCCTCCAAAATGGAAAGACACAAAAAGTTACACGTACGTCTACGTGTGTGAGTATTTCCGGATATAAAGAAATCACAAATTTTAATTACATAAATATTAAGAAAATATCATAAATGATCCATGAACTTTAACCCGATATTCAATATAATCTGAGAACTTTATCTTAACGTAGAATGCAGTCTTTGAATTTTAAAATTATTCAAAGTTGTCACTAGACTTTTTTTACATGTTTTATTAAATCCATGAACTATATGATGATGTTAATGCTGAACATCGTCCCTGAACTTAAATTAATTGAGAGACGATATTATCTATTTTCATATAGTTTGGGAACAAAATTTTACATGTATCAAAAATACAAGTACCACATGTTATATTTGGGATGAAATTTAAATATCTTATTAAATAGACTAAAAATTCAAGGACCACATTATATATTAGGTAAGAATTTACGGGTCAGTTGTGTCATTTATTTCTCGGGTTAAATTAGAAAAATAAGTAATGAGCATTGCATATATAAAAAAATCCAAAAGTAAAAAATAGAAGTCATTCTGCAGAAAAACTATCTTTCTTCAATGGACGCCATATGTTCGAAGAAATCCAATTCAATCAAAACCTAAGGTCTGTCGAAGCGTGGTTCGTCATCTCTGTTGATAGGAAGGCATGAAAATCTCACTTTTTGATAAGTGGGCAAGGGTCCGACAAGTGGGTATTTATGGAAAAGGATCGCCTATAGTAACTGTAGGAATTGCCGGCGGTTCTTTTTCCCTTTTCGCGCCCCCAATGAAAAATACATAAATCTCCCCCCCCAAAAAAAAAAAATATGGGCCCGTCCAATCTAAAATCGAACAGCCCTCCCGCTAAGTACCTTTAACTTACCAAATCGTCAAGTCAGACGATCCAAATCCGATATGGTAAGGAATAGTACTCCCACAATGTCAGATGAATTCATAGTTTTGAGTTCATAATTTCATTGGCAATTTGGACTTGGGTTGATAAATAGTTATTGAATATATATAGTCTCTTTTTCTCTTATAACAGAAGGGTGTAATAGCTATGTCATCTACTAGATAAAGCCCTATTTTAAGGATTAATCAAGATAAGAAACATTGTGTCTTGAAATCTCTTGCTCCATTTAATTCTCACGTGAAATCCTAACATGACTGCGATCGAGACCAAAATGGAGCATTTACTTTGCTCATCAAGGAAAGTGCGACCCCAGTCAACGACGAGAGTAAGATTAATTTTTAAATCAGTAACAACCTTGTGCTCAAGCACTTCTCGAGCAAAATCACCAGAATTTGACATTACAAACCTCAATTCCAGAGTCCAATTTTTTAACTTGTTCATGGGAAAATCTAGTGCTGTTCATATTAGCTAATATTCGATTCACTTTGATAGTATTGCTTGGAGAATCGCCACCGTGACTCGATGCGAATTGTCTTCTCTCGGATTTTTTTTTTTTTTCCTTCTTTGACGCGTGACTGTTAATAGTGTTTCTGGACAACACAACTTTGCCGGTTGCCGTACTACATATAAGAGGTCAGTGTAGTTTAATGATTAGCAAAAGCTAATGTCCCCAGTTGCCCCAAGGAGACCTGTGAGATCCATTAAAAAGTCCTCAGATATCTTCTAATTGGATGGTCTATACAGCAAAATAGAGGAGGGCAGAGGAAAAACAATTGGCAGATCGATTGGTTGATACATGGAAGTAAGAATCAATGCATTCTGTTGCCAAGGTTGATTGGATGAGTCCCCTCGCGCCGAGGATGAATTGACAGCTAAAGCTTGATGAGGAAAATGCATTATCAAGAGCAGCTCCGTGTCTGTATAGCAGCGGTTGAGTCAGTAAGAGGGCCATCTTCTCTGAGATCAACGATAACCTGTTGGAAGTTCCTTGCAGTCTCAGACTAAAATGTGGCCGCGACAGGCTTGCAACCTTGGCTCTTCTTGATCAAGAGGTTTGAATAATTGTCAGTCGTCATTCATCAACTTCCGTGTTGAATATGAAACTGGGGAATGCTGTAGTTATGTCCCTAAGGATGACCAAGCAAAGAAATGGAAGCGCAAGAAACAGAAAAAATAGAAACCTCAGTAAGGTTGAACGAAAATAGGTATCAGTAAATTGCTAATCCTTATACAATCAACTTGGGGAAAAACAAAACACTCAAAGAGACGTGCTACTTTAAGGTGGTTTACCGCAGATGGTGAAGAGTCATATGTTTCAGAAGCATTGGGTGCCGAGCAACAAAAGCCTTCCACTCTGCTTTATTTATTTTGCCATCCTTGTCTGCGTCAGCATCTTCGAATGTCTGCATAATACAAAAAGAAAGAAAAAGACATTCATGGAACCCAATCCTACACATGGGAATGCTAATATCAATCCTCAACAAGGTTTTCACCTTATCTATAATAGATTCAACGGCTTCATTAGTCATGGATAGACCCGATTCCAGTAGAGTGGCAACCACCATTTGCTTAACCTGACCGTGTGCACGCAATGATTAGCTAACTAGCAGGTCAGTTTAAAGCACAAGCAGCCAAGAGATCTTAAGATTAATGTTAAGGAACACATAAGGTACTACGCAGAAGGATAAGGAATAAGCACAGTTCTAAGAAAGTTCAAGGAGATGCAAGTACACAAGTAAATGAGAACAGTCTGATACTCTGTCTCCAAGATAGATAAACCAGCATGAACATCTTCAATCTGAACATATCAATTCGGATACTAACCTCGTCCCGTTCAATATAACCAGTCTGTCTCAAATCATACAACTTGAATGCAACTGCAAATGCATAGTGGAATAAGTCTTATCAACTATAGGGGCACACAGATACTGAACAAAACGAACAAAGTGCTTGCTGAATACTTACAGTTAATTTTGTCTTCCATAGGGGTAAATGGATGGAAAACACTAAGTGCACGAATGAACTCTTCAAACTCTATAACGCCATTTTTCTTCTCATCAAAAAGATCAAACACCTAAATTACAGAGGTTAACACAAAACAAACCCAATAAATTACATAATGATAGGAATAAACCACCAAAAGTTTCTGAATTCGAGTATTCCTTGCCATTTCAAGGATAAATAAGCATTTAAAGGACTACGAAAATAAACGAGGTAAGCAAGCAGCAGTTCTCAGCAACTTGTGTCTCATACAGATGAAGGCCAACAAAACTTAACTTCCCGGGAATAAGGATCACTTCCTTTTAAGCTAAATAAATGATATATATCAAAGAAACCCAAGCACACCAGAGGCAGCTTAGAGTTTACACGATCGAGATGGGCTGCCTTTGCTACATCTAGAGGAGGCATAGACAGCCTGAAGAGATAACAGCTTCCTCAATTAGCTAACTCGTGAATTACGATTTTACTGAAATGACGATTAAAGGATGCCACAGCAATTTAAATTTACCGAACCAAGCAACGCCAATTTTGGGTTACATGTTGGCTATCTAGGGGACTTACCATTAAGTAGGAAAATTTCTCTTACTTTTATTTCATGACCAGAAAAGGTACGAGTATTCAGTGAAAAATTACCATATAAACGTTTCTCTTACACAAATAATGATAAAAATATAAAGTTTTCTCATTGCGCATAATCCCTGCCCCTTCCCTCCATCAAAACAGATACTGTTTATTTAGCGTTGTCATGGCAATGTGCTCACGAGTTTTTCATTTTGCCCTCTTTTTCTGAAAGAACTCTTCAAGTTGACCCAAGTAATATTTCAATGATCACATCGTGAGACAGCTCTGGCAAACAAATCAATCCAATGGAAACCATGAATCCAATTGAGTGAAATTCGCCCCGATTGACATAAAAACGGAATGGGAATTACCCTGTCCAGAAAAATATTCTTGCCCACTGCTTCTCTAAATAGCGCCTGCTGCAGTTCTTCCTGTAAAATAGGCAAGTGAATTGCTCTTAAAATAAAGCACTGGAGACGAGTTGATTGAACTCCAAGTTACACTTAGTCAACTTGCATGATGCGACCAATGCTTGTTAGAACACCGATTCCATTTTAACTGATAATGGTGATTACATTAACTTGATGTATTACTGATGTAAACCCAAACATCTCTGCACTTGCTCCTGGCAGACCATAAACTACGCTTTGTTTGATTAGGCAATTCTCTTCTTAAAATCCCGTAAGCAATTCGATAAGTAGCAACAAGTTACAGGCCTAAGTTTATCAATCTCTATGAACAAGGAAAGCCCAATAGATGCTACATCACCTTGTGGATCAGGCCGTCGTCAATAATTGAGCTACTCAACTTCTTATACAGCTCAAGCAGCGCTTCGATCTCATTGATGGAAACTGCAGCAGAGAAAAAAAACAACAACAGAATGATGCTCAATCAGCTCAACTTTATCGACTAATCCCCTCGGCATACAACCACAATACTGGGACGGATGATGAGAGAGACATGGCGTGTTCCTAGCGATGCGGGAGAGATCGTCGAAGCTGTAGCAGTGCCTTGGAGGACGGTCGTAGTCGAAGCAGCGGGAGACATTCACGACCAAGGCCTCGAGCAAGCCGAGGAGCGGTATCGCCAGCGCGCACAGCCGCTCGCCGATCGTTAAAGAGCTCATCCCCTTGTCGGAATCGAACGCACAAGGGAAAACGTCATTAAATCGGAAGACAACAGCAGGAAAAGGAAGAGAAACGAAGAAGGAAGCAGGAAAAACGGGAATTATCTCGTTGGAGAGAGTACCAGAGAGCTTTGCCAGGAAGCCATGGCAGCCCAGATTGCAGAGGCTGCGGTATCAGCGACGCCGAGCTGCTGCTCCGCAACGGTTCGGCTTCTCGCTTCGACTCCGACCCATGCGGTGGTCGCAGCCGCAACTGGGAGCAGACGGAGGAGCCCACAGGCGCAAGGCAGCCACCAGCTCCGTCATTTCAAGATCGGCATTGCACCTCTTCTTATTTTGTTTGTTTGTGAGAAAATAAGGTAAATGACTCTTTTGAAGTTTGGGTTAATATGTTATGTTGTTTCTAAATTTTTAATAGATTCATTGTGATTCCTAAAATTTAGTTTTAGATATAAGTTTTTAAATTTTTTCAATATAATTATTGAGTATTCGATCCTTTCATTAATTCGAGTTCAGAATTGACACAATATGTATTAAAAAAATTCAACGAACATATTAAAAGAAATTTACAAACAACATTGTGTATCAAATAAATTAACAGTGCAAAACAGACATTTCACGTTGAGCCAACATTTATGGTTCATTTATGTAATTATTCATTTATTTCACTTTTCAAATGACGTGATAATTTCCACGTACATGTTTACAATAATTTCAACGGTTATTACAGTACGATACACTTACATTGACCATAAGGATTGCATCTAGCACTCAATAGTCTTAGGCACTGTCATTTTTTATTAATCGCACGAAATTCTTTAACTTAACCCTTTTCGAATTTCGAGACTAAATAGAACATAAATACATAAATATCGTATATTGAAATAATAAAAGATACTCACATGAATGATTCGTGCACTTTGATCCGATGCAATGTAATCCCTCATGTTTTGATTTTTGATTTATTCAATATGATTTCTGAATTTTTTTATACATATCTAATTTAGTACTTGAAATATATGAAGTTTTTTTAATATTGTCATTATTAATTTATGAAACAATATTGAATGTATTGAAATAGTTTGTGGATAAAATTGAAAATTTAAAAAAGAAGAAAGAAATCGAGGGACAGTGAACTTTACATATTTGATTAAAGATTAGAAAATTATTTCCAAAACCACGTTAAACTATTTTCTGAAATGATAACTTTGCCCCACGAGCAATCGAGAGCATCCAAACCTTGTGGGAAGGCAGTGGGCCATACGACCCGTCGCATCAGCCGGCATAATTGGAAGAACGGGGTCCACTCCATTTATGTCAAACGATCCCGGATGACTTAATAATGGGAGGGCCGTCCAATTTCAGATCCAACGGCCTCTATTATTATTGAGATCATTTTCACCACTCCACGTCCATGACTCCCATCACCACAAAGTCACCAAAATAATCGTGGCGTCACTGTCATCGTGATTAATAATTGGAACGGGCCGTGCCACGTTCCACTCGCAAAATTAAGCAAAATTAAGAAGAATTAAAAATGCCATTTCTCTAGTGTTTATTTGGGGGTGGTCGCCGCGCTTTGGAGATAATTATTGACAAGCAAACAAAGGAAGAAAGGGAGAAGGAAAAGGAGAGGGGGGGTCCAAACTTCTTAATAATTAGGATGACGTGGCGACTGGCGATACCCCCTTTCTCACGGTTTAATTTTTTAACTCCCCTAATTAGAATATTAATAATAAAATTTATTATTATTATTATTTGCTTTTCTTCTTTTTCCGCCTAAAGAGATTCGAGTGGGGGCGAGTGGAACGGATTGGGATGAGTTTCGCTGTCGACTTCCACCGGCGGTTGCGTGTTTGGGCCAACGGAGGAGTCGAAGAACAAACTATTCACGTAATCCCATGATTCCTTCCTAAATCATTAGTTTGAAACATATATATTTTCTCGTAGGTTATCCATATACCTAAGAAATGATCGATTTTTATTTATTATTCAAATACGGTATACTAAATCGATGAGAGTAAAGTTTAGCCATTTATAAATAGAATTATCAATAACTCAATGAATCGACGGCTCGAAATAATTTATCGATAGTAGATCCGACAATCTCATGTGCAACCGTCAAAGTAATAACCGTCGATGTGATAGAATAAATCAATCATCAAGATTGTAGGATGGAAAGAAAAAAAAATCATCAAGATAGCGGAGTCGATAAAACCCGTCGAGCAGTGGAATCAATGCGACCGTCTGTAACCTCTATTTGGAGGCTCCGTTGATTACCGTCAACTATAGACTTAAAATAGCCACGTTGTTTTCTTGGAGGTCCCTACATAAAATAAACAAAATCTTGTTATCTTTCGATTCCTATAATTTTTAGATATCTCGTCATTGATAAAATTCCAACATGCATTTTCCCAATACCTTGTCATTGATCGAATTTTAGCGTTGTGCCTTGCCATTGTCCTGCTTTTTTGTCGATTAAATTCCGATGATGTATTACATACTTTAATGATAATTAAATTCTGTTGCGATATATATATATATCGGTTTCCTTATATAATTTAATGATGATTAAATTCCGACGATGTATTACATACTTTAATGATGATTAGATTCTGTTGATATATATATATATATCGGTTTCCTTATATAATTATTATATTTCCATTCAAAATTGTCGCAAAATTTGTCTCCTTTTAATAAAAAAAACTTTTGGTTAAAGATTTTTTTTTTGTTGAGGCAAATTCCAACAGAACATCATTTTGGCACTTTTGATATGATCATCTGGTTGATTTGAAGATATACATATGTTGGAAGAAGGAATCACCTGGCGCCTGATTACAATGCGATTAACAACATCAATGAAAGGGTCACTAAGTCCAAGACCTTAACTGCTGCTGCTGCTGCAATGGAAAAGATAAGCCGAGTTAGGTATGTCAACATCTCAAAGACACCTTATGGAAGAGCAGGCGCGATGGAGTTAGCTCCGAATCCTATAGGTGGCCACCATGAATTGGCTATTCGAGGTACGGCAAATCATATTGCGAGACACCTCTCTGATGTGATCAAGTCGATAGTCCTTAACACAATCCATGATGTCATCTTAAAGCTCGGAATACCGATTCAATATATTGGACGTGACGGCTTTTGGGTATACTCCTCCAACTCTTAGTCAATTGAATTGTGGAAATAATTTAGGCTAAGTGGTCCCACCCCATCGAGGATTTTTACAAATGCTTGAAAATCCCATCAACCTTGAACCTAGGAGGCAGGAAGTCGAGTTTATTAATATATCTACACTAAACTAAGGGGGCCAAGAGGGCAAGTTTATCAAGTTACGCATCCTAATTGAGCGGCTCAACTTTTATTATATTAATTAGGTATCGACATAGGAATGGTCAGGTCAGCATATGGGAAGCAATATCCCGATTAGGTTGATACCATACCTTACCCGAGAGAATTCATTGTCTTCTCTAGCAAAGACGACTAATCAACCATCGAACACATTGTTCAATTTATTGACCAATATGGGGAGGCATGAATAAGTAAATTCCTGAGACTAAGATTGTTTCCTTTATCTTTATCAAGAATTACCTTTATTTGGTATGCGATTATATTTCCTAATTCAATCCATAATTGGGATGAGACGAAATAAAATTTATTCTCGATTTTATAAAACGATAATCAAAGCATCAGTTGCTGATTTGGCCAAAATCTATGATACGATTGGCTCATCGATCGATTTTTACTCGATTCAAGAGAGCTAAAAATAGATATCTTACTTTCTTTTCAAAGAAAGAGTTCACAAATTTAGCTTTTGATGGATCAAAGTTCTTTTTTTTTTTTGGTCGAAATATAAACATTTCATTGATTTGACGCCATAAAGGTTTGGTGTAAGAAATTACAACCTTTAGTGCAAAGTAAATTAAGCAGAGTTGTAGGAGGATTACTCAGCCACGATCTTGGAAGAATTTTCATTCTTTGGGCATTAGCAGCCCAATCAGCTACCTTGTTATGGGTTCTAGAGCAATGGGCCAGCTGGAGTTGGCCGAATTTTCCTTTTCGGCCCAAGGCTTCGTAGATAAGTGCTTCCGCTTCCCAAGCCATGTGATCTGTAGGTGTGCAGATCGTTTTAACTAGTTCTAAGCTATCAGTCTCCACGATGAAGCTTATATCTCATTTTCCTCAAGAAACCCTAGGGTTTCCACCAAAGCCGCGACCTCGGCTTGGAGCGGCGACGAAGCCCGAATTGATCGCCCGAATCCATCGATTAGAAGTCCCCTGTCATCCCTGCAAATACAGGCTATCGCAGCTTCACCCGAGTTTGGCTCAAAGGAGCCGTCGATGTTTACCTTGATTACGCCGTTTGGAGGAGGAGTCCAGCCTGAGGTCTCGGAGATCGTCGAAGCCCTTCCCCCAGGTAAATCCTTTGACCAGCATGAATAGTTTGCAAGTTCTGCTCTGGCTGATACTATAACTTGCTGTGGGTTTACTGGTAGTGCTCGAAATACTATTTTGTTTCGGGATTTCCATATGTGCCACAGTAACATTGCTAGGGTTTCAAAGGAAATAGAATTCTGGGTGAACTTTGCTAACCATTCGTCCATTCTCGTTACTGTGTACTGCGATATTGAGACTTTAATTGTTGCCTCTCGCCAGATTTTCTGGGTCCATGGACACAAGAGAAACAGATGCTCGATAGTCTCGAGTGCTTGTTGGCAAGCTGGGCATAGGTTTCCAGGTACTATACTCCTTCGAAATAAGTTCTCCTTTGTTGCTAAAACGTTTTGTGATACCTACCATAGGAAGAATCGGACTTTAGGAGGAATTTTAGAAGTCCATATCCTTTGCCATAATTCTTTTGGGGTCTGGAAAGAACTAGAAGCCTGAGGTAGCAGATTGACATCCTGGACATTCGGAGATGGTTATAGGCGCTCTTTATTGTATAATCCCCTGATTTCGTGTGTTCCCATTTCAATTTATCTTCTTGCATATAGGGACTTAGATGAATGGCCAATATATCTCTAGCCGTATCCTCATCAAAAATTCCTGCCACTATATCCTCCTTCCATTTGAATTCATCCCTTTCAATGAGTTCCGAGACACTGGCTGGATCATTTACATTAGCTGGACCACCTATTTCACCTTTCTTCAGCCATTTATCCTTCCTAATATTGATGTTCGTTCCATTCCCTACCACCCAACAGACCGAATTCCTCATAGCATCTCTACCCACGATTAGACTCTGCCAGCCCGATGAAGGTCTGGATCCTTTGGCTGCATGAAGGAAACTTGTTCTTGGGAAATACAGTCCTTTAAGCACCTTTCCCCATAGAGAGTCAAGTTGTTGCATTAATCTCTATGCCTGTTTACCCAGCATAGCTTGGTTAAAGACAACAAGATCTTTAAATCCAAATCCTCCAGCATCCTTCCTCTTCTTCAACACTCCCAGTTCTTCTAGTGTATCCCTTTGCTGGTTAGTTTGTTCTTCCACCAGAATGCTGACACTTTCCTTTCTATTGCTCGACAGATTGAAGTAGGGATTTTAAAAATTGACATAGCATACTGTGGAAGAGCTTGAACGACAAATTTGAGGAAGATTTCCTTCCTAGCCTTAGATAGTAAGTTCTCCTTCCATCCCTCCAACTTTCTGTTGATTCTCTCCATAATCCATGAGAACATATTTCATTTTGATTCACCCCAATCTGATGGGATACCCATATATCGCCTTGTTCTTGTTATCTCTGGAATTCTCAAAGCATAGGACATATTTCCTCTCAATGTATCAGGACAATTTTTGCTGAAAAATATCCCTGACTTGTTCAAATTTACAGTTTGGCCTGATGCAAAGCAATATTGATTCAACACTCCTGCAACGTTCTGGCATTCCTCCACCCTCCCGTCAAGAAAAATTATCAAGTCATCAGCAAATAACAGATGAGACAGAGTAGGACAATTTGAATTCATTTTGATTCCCCTTACACTCCCATTTACCACACTTTGTTTCATTAATACAAACAGTGTATTGGCCATAAGGATGAAGAGATAAGGGGAGAGCGGGTCACCTTGTCTTAATCCCCGAGATGGCTGAAAAAAAGGTAACGCTTCACCATTCATTTTGAGGCTATAAGAGATTGTTGATACGCATTTCATGATCCATGACACCTACAATTCACAGAACCCCATTTTCAACAAGCATGCTTTCAGAAAATCCCACTCCACTCGATCATATGTCTTCTTCATATCTACTTTAAGTATTGCATTGAACTTTTTCTTTCTATCCCTTATCATGAGTTGGTGTAGTACCTCCTGTACAATAAAAATATTGTCTTGTATCTGCCTTGCACCCACAAATGCACTTTGCTCTTCAGCTATAAGGTCTAGCATCCATATCTTCAATCTATTTGCCAAGACTTTAGCAATAATTTTGTAGCTGAAATTACATAGGCTAATGAGTCTAAACTGATCAAGTTTCTCAGGATTCTGCACCTTAGGTATCAGAGTAATATGAGTCTTATTTAACTCAGGATTTAGATACCCTGTGCTGAAAAATAGATTTACTTCGTTAAAAACTGCAGCTTTAAGCTCTTCCCAATGTAACTAATAAAACTTCCCATTTAGCCCATCTGGCCCCGGTGCTTTTAGTGCTCCTAACTGAACACTGGCTTGTGTAATTTCTGCCATAGTAACTTTTCCAGTTAGACTTCTATTCATTTCATCACTAACAGAGAGTGGGATTTTGTCAATAATTGGATCAATATTTCTGTATCCTGCTGTTGAATATAGTCCCTGGAAAAAATTGATGCTCATATCCTGGAGCTGGAAAGTCTCTCTTATCCATTCATCATTCTCATTCTTCAGCATAGCAATCCTGTTTCTTAGCCATCTTTGGACAGTAGTAGCATGGAAAATTTTAGTATTCTTATCACCCCATTTTAATAATTTAATCCTCACTCTCATACCCCAATACATTTCTTCCTATCTCCACAGTCTTTCTATTTCCCTTTTCAGCCACTCAATTATATTCTTCCCTATAGAGAAGTCTCGACTGTTGGTGATTTGCTGTATTTCCCTTTTTAAGGAATCAATATGTCTTTGGCCATTATAAAACTTCTTTTTACTCCAAGTGAACAGGTTATCAGCCACTAATTTCAATCTATCATTCAAAATTGGTAAATTGTTCTGATCTTCAAAAGAGTGCCATGAATCTTTCACAATGCTTGCGTATTCCTCATCTTCAGACCAAAATATTTCATACTTGAAAGCCCTATACCTCTTCTTGCTTTCCTCAAACAAATTCAGTACAAGGGGACTATGATCAGAACCTATTGCGGGTAAGGCCAAGACTGAAGCATTGGGAAACAATATCCTCCATTCCAAGGTGCACACTGCTCTGTCCAACCTCTCTTTCACAAGATGATCTCCTTCCCTGTTATTCGCCCAAGTGAAAGCACAACCTTTGCTCTCCAATTCCATAAATTCACAATCATTCAAAACTCCTGAAATGCATTAATTCTATAATTCTCCACTCTCCTCCTTCCCACCTTTTCCCAATGATAGAGAACTTCATTAAAGTCTCCAATGCATAATCAAGGATAGTTATTGTTCGGGCCAATAAGCTGGATTTGCTGCCATAACCGCAATCTCTGTTGGAATTCATTAGGTGCATGAACAAAGGTAACTCTCATTCTCTGTCTAGTCTCCTCTAATACATAGATCACATCAATCATGAATGTTGAACTAAACTCAAAGCTGAGAGTAACTCTGTCATTCCAGCAAAGCAATACCTCCTGCTATTCCCACTGGATCAACTATAAAACATTCCTGAAATTGTAATCTTCGTTGCACCCGTCTAACCACATTCTCCTTATTCTTAGTCTCCATTAAACATAGAACTGCAGGCTTTTCTTGAACCACTAAGGTTCTAAGTGCTTGAATTGTCAAGAGAGAGCCCAAACCTTGACAATTCTAGCATATGAACTTCATTTGTAAACTGGTGGCTTTAAAGGGCTAGCCACCAAAGCCCGA
Organism: Melaleuca alternifolia; assembly: GCA_019926035.1. Lineage (NCBI taxonomy): Eukaryota > Viridiplantae > Streptophyta > Magnoliopsida > Myrtales > Myrtaceae > Melaleuca > Melaleuca alternifolia. The sequence goes on along the minus strand of JAGKPW010000119.1, from coordinate 459,428 downwards.
TTAGCAATTTCTTCAGCTGTATGTATCTGTATATCCATTAATTTCGTCTCATCCAGCACCCAAGTTTCTTTATCAGTCGATTTCACCTCATAAAGAGTAAATCTCTTTCTCCTCTTGCCACTATTAGGCTTTGGGATTTTGACAAATTGAGCACCGTCTACCAATTGACGCTCCATTTGGTTCTCATAAATGACTACCCCCTTCTGCCCTTGCATATCCAGCTGATTTTCCACCTGCATCATCACAATACTCTCCTCACTATCCTCAGCCACATGATTAGCAATTTCTTCAGCTGTATGTATCTATGTATCCATTAATTTCGTTTCATCCAGCACCCAAGTTTCTTTATTAGTTAATTTCACCTCATAAGGAGTAAATCTCTTTCTCTTCTTGCCACTATTAGGCTTCGGGATTTTGACAAATTGAGCACTGCCTACCAACTGACGCTCCATTTGGTTCTCATAAATGACTACCCCTTTCTGCCCTTGCATATCCAGCTGATTTTCCACCTGCATCATCACAATACTCTCCTCACTATCCTCAACCACATGATTAGCAATTTCTTCAACTGTATGTATCTGTATATCCATTAATTTCGTCTCATCCAGCACCCAAGTTTCTTTATCAGTCGATTTCACCTCATAAGGAGTAAATCTCTTTCTCCTCTTGCCACTATTAGGCTTTGGGATTTTGACAAATTGAGCACCGTCTACCAACTGACGCTCCATTTGGTTCTCATAAATGACTACCCCCTTCTGCCCTTGCATATCCAGCTGATTTTCCACCTGCATCATCACAATACTCTCCTCACTATCCTCAGCCACATGAATTGACTTTCCTTTATCAGCCACTATCTTTTCTTTGCAGGTTTTAAAAGGGCCATCATACAGAACAATTTGACCTGAATCAATGGGGGTTTCAGGTATTTCCTCATCTTCCACCTGTACCTCTACCGTCTTCCCATAAAAAAATTTCCAGTATGGGCTAAATTCATTAGCCTCAGCCTTCAGCCACGAGCCATATGGAAAATTGTTCATATCATCAATGACTGTACCACAGCCCTGCTTCTCTGCACAATATTGTGCATAGTGCCCCATCCGACCACACCAATAACAGTAAAAAGGGAGTCTCTCATAGCTAAACTCCAGCCACAGCTTCTTCCCTTTATTACTGAATATTGATCCCGAGACTAAAGGTGCAGAAATATCAACTTGTACCCTTGCTTTCCCAATTTTACAAGCTGTGTAACCTCTGGTCTCTATTCTCGTGGCTGTAACCCTTCCTATTACAGAAGCCACTTTAGAAATGACATTGTCCATGATCCATTCAGTAGGTAGCCCGTGAATATGAACCCAGAAATCACACACAAAGAAATCATAGCACGTAGGAGGAGTGTTAGGTTCTCACTCTTTCAGCATGAGTAGGTTGTTAGCAAAAGACCATGGACCCTGCTCCATCACTCTTCTTTTATCCATTTCAGAAACGAATTTAAATTAAAAAATCCCTAGAGCAATAACAGCTATCTCCACATTCACCATTCTACACGCTTTACACATAGTATTTTGAAAGGCTTGAATATTGATTTTAGGGTTCTGGAACAACTGTCCGATAAGTGACAACTTACACTGTTGAACTATTTCTGCAAAGATTTCCTCGTCTACAGCAATGATATGCTTCTGCGACCAGAGCCCACCCAGTCTCTTGCAAAGAGCTACCAAGCGAGAGGAAGCCTCCTATTCTTCCTCCATCGAGAGAGGGTCCAAACTCGACTTTGTTTGAAGTTGTTGGTACTAATTCATGCGAGAGTGAATAAAGCTGCTGAAGGGTAATAAAGGATTTGGTAAATGGTTCGAAAAAGGTTTTTGGGGGTTTAGGGTTTCCTGGGGTTTCCATTTTTGTAGAGAGACATGTTAAGTATTGTAATGGAGACGGAGAAAGAAGTAATAAACCTACGAAAGAGGTTGGCTGTGGAGAGAACTTCAATAGAACAGTGAATCTCCGGCATAAATCCGGCGGAAGGCCATTAGGGTTTCGAGCTGCCACACGGCAGAAAGGAGCTCAGCAAAGCGCGAGAGATTACCAAAAGGTATTGATAGGTAGATTCAAATTCATGAATAAATTGGAAAAAGCTAGGGTGATGGATCACAAGTTCAATCTTATAATAGAATGGTATTTTGTCGATTCATCCAATTGGCAACAAAAGCGTCCACGTAGTGGCAACTAATTAAGGCTAAAGATGAAGGGCCAAAGGAATACTTTCCACAAGATGACGGATCTGATTAAGACAAAAATTGGCGAGGAAAAATTAAACTTGGCAATGACAATGGGGCATATAATGACTCTTAATTATATGAATTAGAAAAATTCAAATGATCAATGAATCATTTAATTTTTTTTAAATGGGGCATTTATTTACACTAAAAAATGACTAATTTTTTGTTATTATCAACATGTGATAAACTTAGTCGATAAGAGTAAAATTTAGTCATTATTGAATAAAATTGACAACTTAATGAATCGACATATTAAATGAATCGACAAATAGGGAAATCGACAATCTCAAATATAACTGTCAGAGAAGTAACCATCAAAGTAGTGGAATAATGTAACCATCAATATAGTCAAGTCGAATAAAACATCAAAATAGTGGAGTCCATAAAAACTTAAGATAGTAGAATCGATGTAACTGTCAATATAAATCTTTTGTAATTCTCGTTAGTAACAATTGGTTGTAGACGTAAAATAGCCATGTGGTACTTTTTGAAGGCCTCACACAAAACACAAATCTGATTACCTTTCAATTATCTTGAATTTTTATACCGTATCATAGTTGATGTTTATAGATATCTCGTCAAGGTAAATTCTGGTAAAACACTTATATCGTTTGAAATAATTAGTCAATGAGGAATATTTTCATAATCAACTGCAATTTATATGTAAATTTCTTCGTAAATGGCGAAAATATTACTCATCACACAACCATTTAAAAAAATACATATATTTATCAAAGCATGTATTTTTCACAAAATAAATGGAGCTAAAAAATCATTGTTTTTTTTTTCACTTTGTGCCCCTAATTTGTCGAGGAAGTTTTACTAATGATACGCCTTTGAATCCAATTGGGTACCGGGAAATAAATGGATTCCAGAGACAAACTTCTAGATGTCGAGAACCAAGCAAGCAAGTCTCACGAGTTAGGGGCCGGACCAGTTCTTGGTTCCCAAAAGTGGAACCGGTTTCCGGGCGGTCTGGTTCCCGATTCCTAGGAATGCCGGACTGGACCGGTTAAATTTTTATATTTTATTAAAAACCAAGATATATAAAAATGAAAAGAATTCAATTTAAATTTCTAAAATTTTAATCTTTACCCAATTTAACCAAGATAATCATTTTCTTAATAATAAGTAAAGAAATTCAATTTTTTAGGCCATCCAGTTCACGGTTTTAGAAACCGAAGACCAGTCCTATTGGACCGGTCCCCCCAGATCGTCCTGGAATATGCACACCCTTATCAAGAGTCATTGGACCAAGACATAACTTTTGTTTGTTCAAATAACAATTAAGTAAAGCAAGGTAAGGAACAAATAATTTCTTTGACTCAAAAAATCTTCGTTCCAGAACCATACATGATGGGACACGTCAAATTAGCACATCCAGGCTGGAACTCGTAATTGCACCAGCACCTTCCCGCCTGCCTGACTCAGAGATGGTATACCGACCAAGATGGGCACGGCCGACATAGACTACCCCTCGTAAGCCCAAAAATTCCGTATTTTTAAACTCAGAAGTTTCTTAAAAAATTGGGACATGTTCACTAGAAGTCTTAAAACTTGTAGCGAAAGTACAAGTGAGTCCTAAAACTTGCAAAAAGTGCAAATGAGTCCTAAAACTTGTCAAATTCGTTCAATTCAGTCCCTCCGTTAGCGCCGTCCAATTAGTCTAACGGAAAATGCTGACGTGGCTTATTTTATTATTTTCTCTCTCCTATGTGGTAATTAATATCTATTGCTGACTCCACGTCTTCAAAACGATGTCGTTTTGGAGAGTCGCCTGCCCTAAACGACGTCGTTCCTACCCTATTAATTAAAATAACTAATTTTTAATTAATTTTCAAAACTTAAATATTATTTTTTAATTAATTTTTTTTAAATATATATTTATTAAGAAAATGCTCAAACTTTTATAATTGCTCAAAATTTTAATTTAATTAATTTTTCTTCAAAATTTAAATTTAAATTTAAATTTTTTAATTTTAACTTTAAAAATTTTAAATAAATTTATTTATTTTTAATTTAAAATTAATTAATTTTATTTTTTAAGATAATTTTTTTTAATTTAAAATGTAAACTATAAATTAAATTACATTTTAATATCCTTTATGACCTAATTAATTTTTTTAATTTAAATATTTTTAAAATTTTTTAATTTTTTAACATTTTAAATTTCTAAATTTTTAAATTTTACACTTTTTTAGAAAAATTAAAATTTTTTAAATTTAAAAATTAAGAATTAAATTTTTATTTTTAAATTTAAAATAATTAAATTAAATTCATAATTTTATTAAATTAAATTAAAATTTTAAAATTAAACCTTTTAAAAATTTTATTTTAAATTTAAACATAATCTCATTTTTTTCAAAATTTTAAACCTTTTTTTCTTTATTAAAATGTAATTTAATTTTTATTTTTATTTTTTCTGCTGACGTGACGCCTCCGTTTCTTAAAGGATATATTAAAAAATGCCACATCGACGCCACGTCAGCTTTTTCCGTTTATTTTATTAACGGAGTTAACGGAGGGACTTATTTGAACAAATTTGACAAGTTTTAGGACTCATTTGCACTTTTTGCAAGTTTTAGGACTCACTTGCATTTTCGCTACAAGTTTTAGGACTTCTAGTGAACATGTCCCTAAAAAATTTGATAACTTTTAAACTCGATTGTCGCCTCACAAGTCATCAGACAGATTGTGATTCCGATCTAACTTCACGAGTTCAGATGCTATAATGTCTGATTTTGAGCTATAAGGTCTAAAATGCCAAGGAAAGCAAAATATCCGGAGGAGGAGGTAAAGGGCCTGAAGGGCCCAAATCGAAGCCTTTCTGGATAGGGGTCACTGTCCAATTAGCCCAACAAAAATAGTGAGTACAAAGTTCTCTGTCGTCGAAATCCAAATCACGCAACCATTTCAATATCAAAATTGCCGTAGAAGTTCTACAAATTACAAAATAAAATGAAGTAGAAACGATGAGTTTTGCAAAAGAAATGAGATTGGCGCAAGTTTTTTTTCTTTTCTTGGGCGGATATAGCCACAAAACTAACCTTTTATTCTTCCCAAAGAGTAAAAATATGTCGATTAAATAGGCCGCAGTTTGGATTTCGAGTTACTCGCGAAGTAGAAGTAAATGCCGAATCCGTCCCGTACCTATCTCACAACCCTACATAAACCGCAACCGTACATAAGACCCAACCCACTATTATCCCTATGTGGTACTTTCGCTTGATGGTTTGTCGAGCTCAAAAAGTCAATTTAATCGGGACAGATCGAAGCATTACAACTAAATCGACGTATGGATAAATAAAAAGGGTAAAACAGAATCACGTCAATATTCTCACTCTCTCAAACCAAGTAATCAAATCCCTCCTCCAAACTGCTGTAATTCGTTGAACGGAACAGATCCATCGAGTGATGTACTGTCTTTCTAATGCAAAATGGAATTGACGACCGAAAATAATGTAAACCTACTAGTGTGCTGAGATTCGGTGCTTATCGAGCCAGCTCGAGACGGGAGTAGCACGACAAGATACCAATCGTACCTCCTTACTAAGATATGAAGTAAGAGGGGAAATAACCCAAGAGGCTAGAGCCAACGAAGGGAGGGACTCTATCGAGGCTGGACTCCAGCGGGTCCTCCTCCGTTCTCTGAGACCTATTCCATTTCCCAGGAGCAGTGACAGTCAGCATCACCGAATCGCATCATTCATGGGGGAAGAAAAAGCCATCCATGCCCCGTCTCGCTCGCAAGCAGTTATGACCTAAATTCCAAGCGCTAATCTACCGAGGCAAGAGGATCTCTCCCAGTCCCGTCGACGGGTAAAGAAAAAAGAAGAAGGCAGCAACAGCAACAGCAACCCCAATAATTGGAGAATTATCACTTCCGCGCGTCTCCAGAGGGCCAAGGAGACAAGCAGAAGAGGCTGTAAATCTGCAGCACCCACCACATGCGATGATGGGCAAAGGGTCGGACCCCCGATGAGGGCGTCATTCGGCAGGGGACGCCAATCGTCGATCCGCCATTCACAATCCTCCCGATCCTTTTATACACTCTGAAGGGGGGCCATTGGGAACAGGTGGAAAGGCCTTTCCCCCCCCCCCCCCACTTTTTCTCCGACCCCCCTTCGCCTTTTCCTCAGCTTTCCCCATCGTTGATGTCGAAGAGCTTTCCCGGGGCACGTCCATCGTCTACCCAAATCTTTCGTTTCCCCAATCTTCTCGAATGCCGTTGCTTGGAAAATGATGTCCCGAGTGTGATGGAGGTCGAATGACGACGTCCGATCTCCTGGGGAGGCACGGTGGCGATTTTGATTTAGCACGATAGCGTGAAGCGTGGCTCGCCTTCCCAACTCTCCGAGACATTAACACTTCACAAGCTCGAATTGAGTTAATATCTTTGACTTATGATTCGCACGCGATTCGTAGAATTTTGAACAAATGGCATTTTCAATCATGAATTAAAGATCATTCGATATTCCAATTGATAATGTCGACCGGGGATCATATTTATATGTCTCATCAATACATATTATTGGAACTTTTTTTTTCTGGAGGAACAAGTTTCTCGTGTTGATCACTATACATTTCATGTCCCTATTTTCCGATTCACAACCATGAGTAAAAAATTACATACTTTCAAGACTACCGAAGGTATCAAGAATGCTAAAGTTTGTCAAGAAAATATAGTCGATGCCTAAAATTTCTACATAACGATCCAATTGCTGCAATCAAGAATTTTCGTTTACTCCATCCTATCTGAACAATTCATAAAAATTTTCCCTCAATTGCCACAAAACGGGGAAAAAATGACATGGGGGTGTACCTGGAGCCCGTACGCCTCACCCCCACCTTATAAAATCTCCCCATCTTATAAAAGCACCCCCATTCGCTCCATTGACCACCTAGCACGTTCTCCCCCAATCCCTCGCTCTCCCCAATCCTCTTCTTCTTCCTCGGCTTCTTCAACCTCCGATCAATCACCGGCGATCGCGAAAAACCCTAATCCCGATTCAAAATGACCACGTACGGCACAATCTCCACCTCCTCCTCCTCGACGCCGGCCAACCTCGAGTACATCTCCCGCGCGAAGGAGCGGATCAAGTCCGGCCTCGCCGAGCGCCGCCCGTGGAAGCTCATGTTCGACATCCACTCCCTCGGGCTCCCCACCAGCTTCTCCGACGCCCTCTCCAGAGTGCGGACCAATCTCTCCTTCTTCCGCACCAACTACGCCATGGTCTTCCTCCTCATCCTCTTCCTCAGCCTCCTGTGGCACCCGATCTCGCTCATCGTCTTCATCGTCATGATGGCCGCGTGGCTTTTCCTCTACTTCCTCCGGGACGAGCCCCTCGCGGTGTTCGGCCGCACGATCGACGACCGCGTCATCCTGATCGTGATGTCGGTGCTGACGATTGTGTTCCTGCTGCTGACTCACGCGACGCTGAACATCCTGGTGGCGGTCCTGATCGGCGCCGTCGTGGTGGTGCTGCACGCGGCGATGAGGAAGACGGACGGCCTGAACGCGGACGAGGAAGCCGCGGGGACGCGTGGGCTGATGGGGAGCGTCGGATCTTCGTCTTCGTGACCTTTGGACCGTTAGCTGTGACTTGATTTTTTGGGTTTTTTGCCCCTTTATTTTTTTTAACCCCGATTGGCCTTTTGTTTGTATAATTCCTTTTATTTGTTGTTGTCAAATTGGAGTGGTTTCGTGTTTGTATGACGGTTAGCTTCGGTTAGAGAAAGGTGTTCATCTTCTTCGAATTGTACGGTTTTTAGTTATTTGCGGTGGGAAGTTTTGCGAGCGAATGGTAATGACAGACGTTTGCAGGGTTCAGATTCCGTGTAAAAGGCACTTTGTACGCACCTCTATGATTAGATGCGCGACGTTACGTTGTCGGCAATGCATTTCAATAGGCATAACGGCCTGATTTCGTGATCCAAGCGGTGGGGGACTTGGGCACGGCGATCTTCTCGCGGTGCGGCAGTAGCCGGATTTGTGCATAGTCGCTCGGCACTCGATTGGTAAAGATTTGAGACCAAAATCCCTTCCGATGGTTCGCACATTCAGCCCGAAGTGTAGTCCAAAGAGAACGTAACAAATAACATTTGTGAATAATCGTGTGGGCGGTACCGAAATCAATTAGATGAATAACGACATCGGTTATATCCAATCACGATCACGATAAGATGTTATTTATAGCTTGAAGGCATTTTGAATGTATACTCAAATTAAGGGAAATAAAACAAATTATGCTCGATCTTTAACTCAATAGTCCAATGTGGTCCATGAATTTTAAATCTGTTCAATGTGATTTTCGAACTTTTTATACATTTTCAGTTTACAATGCAGCGAAACTCGAGCATTGAATATCTTTATATAGTTTAAAAACCAAATTGAATATGTACTAAAAGTTCGATGATCATACTGAACAAATTAGAACATTTCATAGTGTGGAAAGAACTAAAATAAATATATACCAAAACTTTAATAACCATATCGAATAAATTGAATATTTGTAGATCGAATATCGAACATTTCATATAGTTTAGGGATTAAACTAAATATGTACAAAAAAATTAAAAATTTAGGAACTACATTAAACATTAGGCCACTAAAAAACAAAAAGTTTAGAAATTAAATTATATATTTGATCGAAATTCGAAGCCATTTAGGTCATCCATCCGTAATTGAATGGGCTGCATTTTCATAATTTTCCGATACCGATTGATCACACCGCCTTTCCAAGCAGGCGGGCCGACGAGGAGCCAACATCCTACAAGTGCAATGACGTCGGGGCACGATCGAGAAAGGCCTGCCGACATTCCCTTTCACCATTCACTCTGTGGTGATTTGATCGACGGTGGGGGCGCCCTTTCGACGCCGCATATGGACGCGAGCCGTCCACCAACTCAACCTACAAACAATCTACTCGGCAGTCGGCACCGTCACATAATCCCATAGCGAGCAAGGGTCTCCTCCTCTACGAAGTCGACCGATCCGTCGTCGTCGAGGAGAGCAATTGAAGGAGGAGAGTCGTTGAGGGCAATGCTAATTCAAAAACATCTTCAGTCGCCTCCGCAATTCGAGGGTCCTCTCCTCTAGTCGCCTCCTCCATGGTTGTGATTGAAGCTCCCTAAGATTAAGTTGAGTTAAAACACAATTTATTTACTTATTTTGGGAATTTTTTAACCTTTTTTTTTGCAAAGATTGAAACTCTCGAGCAATGAACTTGTCGGAGAGAATATCTAGTTTATTCTTCATTTCGTTTAAATTGAAAGTCTTTTTTTTTCTCTTTTATTCTTCTCTCTCTGCGCGAACGGATTGAAAGAGAAGTCACTGAAATTGGACCTGTAACGAATAGCAATGAAGTGTTGCGGATCTTATATTTGATGGGAAATAAAACGAAATCTAAATCGAATCAAATTTAAACTTTTTAATTAAGTGGAAAAAAATCATTTATATTAAGGAAAACATTTAATTCGACGTGATAATTTTCATGATAGACTCCATAAATTTCGTTGTCAGATTTTTTTTTACTCGAATCTTTAGTTTTCAATGTGTATAAAATGAATTTTGTTTCATATAAAATTCTCCAGAATCGAGAAAATGCATCGGGGGTATTGACGTGAATAATTGTAAAAGAAACGGAAATAGAAGAGAAATCAAAAACTCTTGGGCTCTTACTTCACCGGAACCTCGCGACCCGTTTCCTCCTCCCCAAAACCCCTCCAGTGCCACGGCTAACGGCAACGGCAACGCCACCGCGGACGGTGTTCCTCAGCCGCGCGATCTCATCGACGGAATGTCGCACCAGCCTTACGATCCCTATTACCTGGCTGTCGCGCCTCCGATGCCGGACTATGGGGCGACCTTCGCTGGCGGCGACAAGGGGCTGATCAACACGCTCTTCGTCTCCGGACTCCCCGACGACGTGAAGGCGCGCGAGATCCACAACCTCTTCCGCCGTCGCCCTGGGTTCGACTCCTGCCAGCTCAAGTACACCGGCCGTGGTAATCAGGTTGATTTAACTCTCTATTTTGGTTCTCGAGGAAAAATTGCATTCCTCCGTTTCCCGGTGACCGTTCAGAGATAGGTGATGGCGCAGACGTGTGCGTGTTTGTGATAATTCGGCTTCTTGTTCGCAATCAGCGCCGCACCCTCTAATTTGATTTGAGACTTACGGGTTTGATCGTTTATATGTGCTTGAGTTGGTTTAGTGCAGTAATGTTTTGTAAAATCAGGTTAGGGAGAAGAATGTACTCTATTGTGAGTAATTTGCTATTTTTATACTGCTGCTACTAATATTTGTGCTTTCCATGCAGGTGGTTGCTTTTGCTACATTTTTCAACCATCAATCAGCAATAGCAGCATTGCATTCCTTAAATGTGAGTGCCGTTTACATTTGTTTGTACTTAGCAACTTCCAATGGATGGCATTTATTTCCTGATTTCGTGTTGGATAATGCAATTCCCAATTACCACTTGTCTTTCGTTCGTAAGTTTGAGTAATGATTAACTTGTATTGGAACGTCTTGCTGAAAACTGTTGTCCAGTCTTGTCGTCCATTTAGCAATCAGATCGTTTCATTTCCTTCTGTTCATACTGCAATTCATCTGGATAATGCGTATAGGGCATCAAATTCGATCCTCAAACTGGGTCCACTTTGCATATAGAGCTAGCCAGATCAAATTCAAGGCGAAAACGTAAACCGGGTGAGCTTTTGTGTGTCGCCTGTTGTTTCTTGAGTACAGTTTTCTTTTTATTTGCTACCTTTCACTGTGATATTCCTTTCCTCATCAGAGGGTCATCCATCGTTTTGTTGTTTCTCTTTGTTGGCACAGGAAGTGGACCTTATGTTGTTATAGATAATAGAAGTAATGAGGCATCAAATGCACGAGAACCTTCAAGCAATGATGATGGTAATATGCCCCTCTAGTTTCTCTTTACTACGTTACTTTTGCTTCAGGCTGTCCTTTTTGCCTTAACATGTAACCTTGTTTCCTAATTGGAGGTGGAGGTTCGACTGCTGGAGCTTCATTCTATTGCTCACAAAATTATCCCGTATATGCTTGTATGTTCAGGAGAGTCTAATTCAGAGGATCCATCTGAGGATGATAAACAAGAATCTGGCAACGAGGATGATTCAGAGACTGTAAAAAGGTTGGAAGCACTCAAGCATTGCATTATTTGCCTTTAACTTGTTGATCTTTTAATATTTACTTTTGGATCTTGCTAGCACCAGAATTGTTCATTTTGTTTGTTGTGTATCTCCGTTGTTATGTCTGGCTTTGTTTCTGGCAAGGTACAGCAGTGAGACAACAGGTGCTGATGGCACTGCAGAAGCTGAAAATGTAAGTGAAAATGTCTTTGTAATCATCCCCATTCTCTGCCCAAAGCGATCTCTCTTTTTCCTGTTTTGAGCGCTCCAATGTTCTCTGGATGTAAATATGAAATATGGGACTCTTTTTATGCCGATGACTTTCTTCACTAAATTAAATTTCCCCCCGATCCCCTTTTGTTTTGGCTTTAAGAAAGTTGTTTGCTTATATAACGTCAAGGTGTGGAAGCTATTTCTGTTAATGTGGTGGTATAATTGTTCAGCGATCAAATATTAAAACTATTGTAGTTATCGCAATTCATCATGATTTAAGTTGCAAATTTCCAGTTCACCATCGAGCATTTCGTCTCAGCTGTGAATTCTTCAATTCTGGTTCTTTTAGATAAGCTCAATTAAATTATCTAGCTCATCTAGATCTCAATTCTTTTTCCAGCGATGCTTTTTCCTTGATATTTATGAATTTGACTGAGCTCCCTGCTTTGTGCATCATGGCAGTTGGAGAAGCCTGTGGATGGGAAAGTCAACCCTTGTTCGACTTTATTTATTGCAAACCTAGGTCCAAATTGCACGGAGGAAGAACTGACACAGGCTCTCTCCCAGTAAATTACTGTGTCCCCTTTCAATTGATTTTAGCTTTTGGAATATATCATATCTGGAGTTCTCTGGATAGTTGCTGCATCGCGTTGCTTTTGTGATAAACTCATTTCTTTTGTTGTCAGATATGCTGGATATAAGATGGTCAAACTACGTGGTCGAAGCGGAATGCCGGTTGCCTTTGCTGATTTTGAGGTATCGCGTGTAGAATCCATTTCGAGCGATAACCATGTGATCAGAAGCTTTCTTTTCCATGGCATAGACGTATAGCTAGAAATCACAAGCTTAAGAGGCGATTCCATAGCTCCTACCCTTCATTTCCCTAGAACGTCTAAATATTTGGTACCCGAGTACAGAGGATTAATTGCAGATCTCACCCTGCTCTTCATATTACTAACAGGAAATTGAGCAAGCTAGCAAGGCCATGGAGGATCTTCAGGGTAGCCAGTTAGCATCATCAGACCGTGGTGGCATGAACATAGAGTAACTCAGCTTTCCATTCTCGCTCAATTTTACCGTTCCCTTATTGTGCATTTCCCAGTTGCATTGTGACTAAACCATCGCTTATGAATTTCTTTTCTAGATATGCGAGGTCCAAAATGAGGAAGCATTAGAAAATCAGGGAAGAGGATGACAAAGCTTTTCGATTCTTCAGTATACGGCCAAATGACTCATCAAGCGCAATTGAAAACTTTGCTCTGATTTTCTGTTCTTTTTTTTTTCTATGGCTGTAATATCTTTTGCCGTTTCTAGTATGATAGAACCATTTTCTATTTATTCCTTCTTTAGTCAACACTTTTGTCTGGTAACCATTTTGATATTTCTTCCCTCTAATTTTGTTTAGTAAAATATGTTTTTCTCCCCTTTGTCACTAAAAAGGGGCGAAAGTGATGCATATTGGTGCCTGCATTCTGATTGTGCTCACAAACATCTTTTTATTTCATTATACTGCGGTCTGCAGTAGATAAAGACAGTTTACTTGTTTCTGCGAATTATCCATCCAGAGGAGTTTCCTGGGGAGGATACCAAAGCCAGCTACTTGCGTCACTCCGGAATGAAATGAAATTCGCCATAGGAACAAGCGTTGGGAAGGCTCGAAAGCGGTAGAACTAAGGAGGCTTATCTTGCCAATTTGCCTCAGTCGATTTCATGCGAGTCTGAATCATTTTGTCGTGCGAGGCTCTACACGAAGAGGATTTTGACGATTTCCATTTGGCGATTTCATGATGGTCTGGATCTGGCTGTTTCCTATACCTGCTTGTGGATCATGCGATTGGCCCTATTGAAGACTAAGTTCATTTGTCACGATGTCAAAGCGCACCTCTCCGATGTAGTCGGGGTCAAACGATGAATATAATCCATTGGGGTTACATTTGCTTTGCAAATTGCTTGGGGTAGGCATCAGATACACAAAACACAAAACCAAACGAAACGAATCGAATCGAATTCTTAATCTCCTGTCGTTCAAAGACACCTGGCGGAAACATTCAACCAGGCCCGCCCCCAGTGTAGCAGAGCGATGTTGCAAAGACGACATCAAATGAATTGAATTGAGTGGGCTGGCTGACAGCATTTTCAATTTCGGTGACAGTTAGCCTACATTTAATATGGTCAGAGACCTATATTTGTACAGACCAACTTGGCTGGGGCTCGCTCCTGCAGACTAAGAAACGATAGAACAAAATTTAAAAAACAAAGATCATTGCGGTGAACCGCCGGCAGAAGCTGTTCATGTATTAATGTCTGCATGTCCTGTCCTCGTTTGCGTCGTGAAACTCGGCCTTTGGTTTGTCGCTGTTGGGATAAGGACTTCACAATAAATGCCCCGCGCGCCCCAGTTAATGTTTTTGAAACTCACAAGGTCTCGGTCATTGCCCGGAGCTCCTCTCTCGAAGTTGAATCTCAGCGTCCACATTTTTAAAAGTTTGAATTCTGCTTGGACCACGAACCCGAATTCAATAAGACGCTCGATGCATATGTCGGCTTTGCCTTTTTCCTTCGTTTGCTTCTTGAGGTAAGACAAAATTCATATATTTAGCACCAGAACACTGATCAGCCCTCAGTGGCCAACAGAGAGAGAGAGAGACAGGGAGAGAAAAGGGCATTCTTGATTTAACCATTTAACTAGAAAATATGATATACTTCAAACATTCACAAATTAGCATTCACTATTCAAAGAATTACACTTACATGCTATTCCCTACTCTCTTTAAAACTATACACAACCAAAATTTTTAGACGGCTTAGACACAGAAATTCTAAGAGTAGACTGGGAAAAATCATGCAAAACGGCAAATAACTCTTGCCATATAGAACCGAATGAGCCTCCTCACATCTCATCTTCACGCGATATCCTCCTCGCCATCTCCCGCTCCTTGATAGAAAGCCCTTGTGTTTTGCGGCACAACTTCCCGCTAAATGCTTCAGTTGCCTCGTCCAGTAGGGAACCGCTGTGACAATGCTGTGGCTGCTGCTCCACCCAAATTCGTCCACTCCGGCTACCCGCATCAGACGCCGGAGTCATCATGTAATTGGTGTCAACAAGCATGTCACCCTCAAGAATGCGCAGCACCTTCTCCCGCAAAAAATGTAAAACAATTAGTCCAAATGACAACTATCCATACTAATTCAACCATTACCTCAGTACACACAATACGACAAATCCGCAGAAAGTCTTAAGCACTTGATCCTGAAACGCTTCTTAGAATTTGACGATTCCATAGAATTAAGGTAACTTCCTTTACGAATTCTCATGTGCTTAATTTTGATTATCTTCAGACATCCATACAAATTCCACTCAAGGACTGAATGCTATAAGCTTGTTTTCTATCTTTTCCAATGGATTTTCCGTACCTGTGACATTCGAGGCCTAAAATGAGGATCACGCCGTATACATAACGATGCAGCATGGAGCATGCAGCAAACCTCGTGCTCAGAATAGTGATTTCCCAATCGTGGATCTATCAGCTGATCAATTGCATATTCTTCCAACAGTGGTCGAGCCTGGTGAATACTAATATATAAGTTCCGAGCAGAACATGGAAATTACCAATGAAGAGAACACAACATTTTGTATGTTTATTTACCCAAAGAAAAAAACATTTTGTATCTTTGATACTATCGTATCAGATTCGTTTACAACACACCAGATATCTAACATCACTATTTTTCAGAGACATACCCACTCAGTTAAAAACTGCTGACCCTTGGGCCGATCAACGTCCACAGCTTTTCTCCCAGTAACAAGCTCCACCAACACCACCCCGAATGAATATACATCAGCTTTCTCCGTGATTTGTCCACTTTGAGCATATTCAGGAGCTAGATATCTATAAATGAAAGTATATGAATGAATATTCCTATCTTGCAGATGTCTAAAAATAACGCAACTGTTAATATCAAATACACACCCAAAAGTTCCTATTACTCTTGTTTCAACACCAGTGCATCCATCAGGCTGCCACCGAGCAAGGCCAAAATCCCCTACCTTGTGAAAGAAACAATCAGTCAAGCATCAACACACAACATCCTCAAATTATAAGTACTATATCTAGAAATTAAGAGCTAGCACATTGCCCGGAAGATCACAAAAGGAGAAGCATGTAGCTTCAATGACAGGTGAGAGCATCAATAAATCCAAAGTAAAAGATCATGACTGTACCAATGGTTCAAAATCATGGGTTATGAGGATGTTATTTGGGCGCATATCACGATGGACAATACAACCCACTCTGCACTCTTCATGAAGATATCGCAAACCTCGAGCAGCCCCAACAGCAATCTTTTGCCGTGCCAACCATTCTAATGGCTCTTGATGACGTCCTGAAACAGCAAAATTGTCGATTAGTTACAAAGACACGTTGAGAATATTTATGTCGACAGCTCATTGCTCCAGTCAATGAACAGGTGGACAACGGATAAATGCCAATGTCATACTTGGAAAGCTAAGAAATAACATATTCCATTCCGACATTTGTTTTGCCCATTGCAATAGTGAAGAGAATTACCATAGAGATGTGAATCCAAGGAACCATTGCAAATATACTCGTACACCAGTAATCTTCTTTTATCCTCTATACAGAACCCAATCAGCATGACCACGTTTCGGTGCTGAGCACAGCTCAGAACTTCAACCTCGGAGCAGAACTCGTGATCACCCTGAGAACTAGCCAATTTGTGTTGCTTGACAGCAACTATCTGACCATCTGGAAGTACCCCCCTATGAACAGATCCATAACCACCCTCAGCCAAGAAATTTGCTTGTGAAAAACCGCCAGTTGCAAGCTCTAGCTCAGCATAGCTGAACCATCTTGGTGGTTTTCCAAAAACAGGAGATTTATTTTGACATATTGAGCACAATGGAGGGGGGCCACTGGGCATATTTCTGGACAGTGAGATTGCTTCTCTAAAATTTCCACCCATGTCCAAATCATCCCTGTAGTCCGGCAATTGAATCAGATCATGTTCATTGTTTCTAACGAACTTACTTGTCATATCCTTGATCATTAATGCTTGCACTGTGTCATTAGCTCTCTGAAAGTTTTGTCCGGACTGAACAGAATCATGACAGTTAGATCCAAGCAATTCTGCCATAAATGGTTGAAACCTTAAGCTCGTTGAAGCTAGAGATAAACTTTCACTCTCTGAGTCCGAGCTACTACATTCATCAACGTCCCTGGCTTCCTTCACCGCATGAGGCATGTTCTTTTTTATGTCTGCATTCACCTCTGATATGAAAAAGGGTGAAGTTCCAGGATCAGAGCTCGACACTGATGAAGTTCCAGCTTCAGTAGAAGTGAATGGCGTCCCTAACTCTGGACTACTAGTTGGAGTGACAACGGGTCCACGGACAGAATTCGGGGCTTCATGCTGAATTTTGCGATGTTTATCAGATGCTTCATCCAGTTCAGATGGTGGTGGATGAGCTTCAGTTTCCTTCTTGGGCGATCCTGTCAAATTCAAGCGAAGAACTTTCGCTTGAGACCGTTTCATTACAACAATGTTGCATTGTAGCTCTTCCATGCATCGCTTTTCCTCAGGTTTTAGCTGTCTGTTAAAAAGTAAGCAAGAGTAGATGAAACAAAGGTACGTCAGACTTATGGGACCACCTGCATCAATTATCCTGTATTCAAAAACTCCCAACATTTTTTTTATTCTTTTAATAGGGAAAATAGTTGATTACTTGTCCAAGACAACCCAACTTGCATGAGCTTTCTTTGCCTCCGCAGCCACTGCTCCGCACGGTGATCCGGAGACAATTTTTATCTTGACGTTTATCTGTGCAGAAGAGGTGGGAGGCGTTATGTGATGAGAAGAAAACAGAAAAACACCATAAACAAATTTCATCAATGGCATTAACCTTATTCGGATCATACACATCATGGAGCTGAAGGATCATTTGGGAGCAGGAATCAGTTATATCAATCTTTTGCTCTGTACTTGACCCTAAGTGGGACTTTCGATGCCCGCTGGCACAGTCCCCTGCAAACCTTGGGAAACCCCATAACTTTCTTCCTGGAAAATTGTAAAGGAATTGCTGTGAGGAAGTATGGTCGTGACAGGATTTGAGAGGGAACAGCGTACGCAGTGGTTGAATTTAGTAAGACAGAAATCAGCAGGCAAATGGGGAGAAAATCTCATTCTCAAATGGCTGATAAATGGGAAAATACATTGTCCCAGAAATCAAAACCAAGGAATAGGTGACACTGAGGGAATTCAGACAAGCTGCATCCATCAACATTCCTTAGCACAAGGTACACTCTCAAATTGTCCGTAGCTGGTAGAAAGTTTTAAGAGATAACAAAAGCGGGGCGAGGAAAAGGTCGAAACAATATCCCACAAACCCAAGTAAAAATATACACCATCCAATTATATGAACCATGATGAGCCTGAAGAGAAGTTCACTTAATATAACTGAGAAACGGGAAGGAGAGATGCTTCCATCACGACATGTAAAAAATTTACCTGAACTTTGGGAAGAAACCACAACCAGCAGGGTAATGCAATCCCCCGGTTGAACAACATGAGTCAAAGCCCACACGAGAGCGGTCTTCGGAATCTCCTTCGAAGCCTTAACAGCAACCACCACTTTTTCAGCAGCATCCTCGTTGCCCTTTTCCAGCTTCCCTCTCTTCTGTTCTCTACTCATTGCCAAATAAGAATCTCGCTTCTCTTCTGGCACAGAGTCGCTCACCTGCCAGACCAGAATGCACCTTAATAAGCTCCAAAAGCACGTGTTAGAGGACAAGGGGGAAACTTCCGCATTGGAGGCGTCTGATCCAACCTTCTTGTTCAGCAAATCAAGCTTGGAATAACCAATCAAGCCCTCAACATTATTGCTCAGCCCCCACCACGGCGAGATTCAGCGACATGTACCACCAATCAACAAACTATCCCACTCATAAAGAGCAGATTCTTGCAATGACAAAGACCTCTTTCACCGGTTGACAAGAAACCCTCCAGATGGTGAAAATCAAGCATGGATATTCCCAAAGTGGAAACCGATGAGCTGGGAAACACAGAATTACGGATATACTTTTTTGGTCCAGGTCTTGCCAGAGAAAGGGACGAAATCCTCAAGCTCAATAAGCAGTCATCAGGTGTGAACTTTTCCTTTCGCTGGTATACGGATGTAAAGGCATGAGTGCAAGGAAAAAGCAAAATGACAGTCTTGTGGAGTCAAAACTTCAGGGAAGAGAAAGGACACCTGTGTTGCTGCTTTCAGCCTTCAAATCACTCATCAGCAGACAACACGACCCAAAGCAGAGCGAAACAAACAGGTGAAAGCGGAACAGCGAGGAGTGAGATGAGATTGGATCCAGAACCCAACTGTAAGAGGAGCTTCTCTTCCAATAGAGTCCAAGCACGAGCCCCTTGCCCGCTAGAATCCGTGTACAGAGGAACCGTCCCTCGTATCAAATCTCCATGTGACGCCAAAGGGGCGATCAAATCACGGACTGGACGAGAGAGAGAGACATTAAAGAGCACCCACCTGCAGAGGGAAAAGATTAAACGAATTTGAAAAAGCAACCCAACACAAATGAAGGTTCATGAGACGCTTTGACGTTTTGAATGTTTTGCTTTTGTTTGGATTCCACATCCCAAAGCGCCAAAATACAGAATCTTATCTACTCCGCCACTTTAAGAAACTAGAGAGACAACCAAGGTAAGATCTTTTCTTTCCCTTTTTTCTGTTCTTTAAGCCTCAGTTTTCTCATCAAACGAAGACGAACATCAAAGTGCACAAAAGGAATGCATCTATCTACCAAGATGACAATTCAAACCCGAAGAGCCATTACCAAGGTCACGTGAAAAATCCCCCTCAGTCCACAGCCCCAAGCAAAATCAGCTCAAAAAAGAAAATCACATTCGCTTTCACTGTTCCCCTTTTCCTTGCTTTTTCCGGTACCATGAGCTTCCGGTGAACAGTACTCAACGTTCGATCAGGATCGCACCAGCAACGAAACGCCAAATGGGTCGCCGAGACGTTACGAAGAAGTGACTACGAGATAAGAAGAGATAAGCTAGAAGGACATGGGACTGAAAGCGAGAAGAGCGGGAAAAGTTGAAGAGCAAAACCCCTCTCTCTCTCTCTCTCTCTCTCTCTCTCTCTCTCACTAGGGTTTTGCCTTCGTCGCGAACAACCAGGCCACCACCACCTCCCCCATCTCTCGGTCGTAGTGGCAATGTGGCTCCAAAAGAGGGTGTCCTGTAGCGACGCAATCTGTCTGTCTGCTTCTGCGCAAAGCAAACCTCCCTCGCTCACGCTCACGCTCACGCTCACGCTCACCCAGAGAGATAGAGAGAGAGAGAGAGTAAGCGTGATCGACCGATCAAAATCCCGAATCAGCTCCGTTATCCGTGAAGCAAATTGGCGGAGAAGACAGCACGGAAATCAGCGCCAATGGCGACACATGCAATCGATCAACTCTAAATTAAAGTAATGCGTGAAGTGAGATGTGCGCATCTCTCTTCCGTGTACTCTTCCTCCCCCCCTTCTTTCATTTTTTTAATTCCTAAGAAGAAGAAAAACCTTACGTCATATAGACAAAAAAAATCTTTGACTTGTGTTATAACTTCGGCTAGAGGCGGATACGTCACTAGTCACGCCGGTTGATTAAGATGCGAATCGAGTAATTTGCCTAGTCCCCGCATGATGAGTTAGCCCCGAGGCGGCAGCCCACACGCGGCCCGCCATCGGACTACATTTTTAGTGTGGTACCGAGACATTCGGATGGTTATATGTAAAGAAATTGATACACATACCTTATCTTGGTGTTCACGAGAACATGGAATCAGCTGTTATCGGCACGGGGATGGCTCGCCGGCGACGACTCTCGGGTTCCCCGGAAATGCGGCCCGGGTCGGGGTGTTGATGATGTAGAGAGCGGGTGACTATGGTGCGGGTCGGGTTCTCTGTTTTTTATGGTCGCTGAAAACGAGGGAGGGTGCGGATAAAAGGAGAGGGGCTTAGAGTATGTGAGAAGCATGTGTTTTGATATTTGAATCGGGTCGTGGCGCTAACTTTAGGGGAAGAAAGTGAGGGCTTGGCTTTGCCCGATATTACTTTATTGTCCTTTCTGGGAATGAGACAAAGCAATCTCCGTATACTTTGTTTGCCGTCAATTTGGAATTTAACTGATTGAATTCCATGATAATGGATTGGAATCCGTTGCTAGTCTTGATGTTTTCCTTATAGAAATGATGCTCGGCATGTTTATGTCATGACTTTTCAATCCTTAGCTCATTTTTTTTCTCGAAATAAATGTATTGGAATTCTTAAAACTTAT
Source organism: Melaleuca alternifolia (assembly GCA_019926035.1). Lineage (NCBI taxonomy): Eukaryota > Viridiplantae > Streptophyta > Magnoliopsida > Myrtales > Myrtaceae > Melaleuca > Melaleuca alternifolia. The sequence continues at coordinate 438,438 of JAGKPW010000119.1, read as the reverse complement.
CAAGAAAATATAATTGACTCCTTAATTTTTGAAATGTGTGCAATTATACTTTAGAAAAGTAACAATTTCGAAATCATATTAGGTTGTATGGTTTTCGAATGTAGAAATATGTTAAATTTTTCTCAGTATGGATGTCATTAGTTCTCCAAATCAATGTCTCGATTTAGTTACATATAAATACAATTACGACCAGCATAAGTACGGGTAACTTAGGTCAATTATCTTATTGAATGACAATATTCACAAAATTCGTAATAAAGAAGAAGACATATATCTACCTTGGAGAATGTGGAAAATAGCGATATTTTTCTGCATTTGGTTAAAATCTAAAAATAAACTAGACAGTTTTCATCATTCGATAAGCACGCGCTATTTTATTGTTAATAATTTGCGCACAAGCAATTGGATAGTTGAGTATGGTCATTAGAGTCTCGAGTTCAGCCTCGATGGGCCCCAACATAGGCACGAGGCAAGACAAAGTGGGTTCTAAGCCTCGTCTCGATAGACTCAAGCCTTGACACCAATGTCCCAAGACTTGGCCTCGATGAACCTGATGCCAAGTGTCGAGAATTCGAGCTCTGGTATTGGGATTCTACACTCGCCCTATGTGGACCTAGGCCCAAGTGCCGGGGCACCATGGCTTTTGGCTCAACCTCGATGGACGTGGTCAATTTAAGGATGTTTGGACATTAACGGGGGGAGGGGGGGTCCTGATTAGTAGTACTGGCATTTTACAATTGTATACCTTTGTAGAAAACATTAAGGCCTTGGCGACTTTTATTGGAATGACTTTTAAACATAAATCAAAAGTAAAAAAATTTATATCGTATTCCCAAAAACAATTTATCGGAATGACTTATTTTTCCCCATTTCTTCATTTTTTTAAAATTATTTATATAGTCGGTAATCAGGCCTTGGCGAAGAATGACACGATCGGTCAACAACCATCGAGGATTGAGATTAGCTCGGACAAGCCTCATCAATCCCTAGTGAGGCTCAACCTTGTCACTACTAGGCAAGGACTGACCTCACCCATACCTTGTGGGCGAGGTTGGTCTCACCACGGCAAAGCAAGGCTGACCTAACGACAGCTAGGCAAGATTGGCCTAGCCATGATCGAGCGAGACTAACCTTGTGGCGGCTGAGCGAGACCAACCGAAGCGTTGCTAGGCGTTGGTGAGGTTAATCTCCCCGACCGGTAACATAGAGTTTACTAGCCAGAGAGGAGAGGGAGTACCCATGTCGAGCGAAAATGCAAAAGTATGATGCTCCGATTAAACTTTAAACTGTTCACCAACTCGTTCATTGGTGCTCTCCCGTTCCCCCAAAAGAGATCGAGCAACCACCCACATCGCCCAACCATGGCAATTAATGACACGGAGACTATTAAACGAGAGACAAAGATTTTCGATGTTATTGATTCTCGAGCGGCTTTAATGAATCGCGACGAAAGTCGATGCAGCACCCAGTGAAGAAGAGCCGCACCTGGACAATTCTTCAACGACCATGTCGTCTTTAAAACGAGTAATTTAACTCAGCATCCTCGATTTGCATAGCACCTCGATTTGTAGGGTACCCTCGAATCACATCGAATCGGAATCTCGAGCATGGCGAAAACATCGCTCGTGTTTTCGAATTTCGTTCGATCCGTATCCGTCCACCTCGAAAGAAGCTGACGATATAAAGAAGGGTCTCGTATCGGGTCTTACGGACGTTTCTCGATCCACATAGGCATGGGTTCCGATCTTCACGACACGATGCAATGAGTCGGTTTTTGACCAAAAAAAAAGATTGGTTTGTTCTTTTTTTTCCTTAAATTATCGACGAGGGCTATCTTCAAAGCTTAATGAGAAAATGATAGCGTCTTGATTCGCGGCGACCCTGAAGGAAGGCCACCACCACCCACGAGCTGACGTCCCATCGGGTGGGGTCCGCGCGCTCTCGCGTGGGTGCCAGCTGGATCCGACGTGTCGCTACCTGTCCAGGCTGTAAGACATCTACTCTGGCTCTTTCGTGAAACCTAAGGTTTAAAAATGGATCTCCCTTGAGTTTGTCGAAGTCGTCGGTTCGAGTCTCTCCGACCGATCGTAAACTCTTTGGCAGAAACTCATGCGACGTTCCGGATGAAAATCACACGCGACTTCTCATTATGTCAGACGGCGGGAGGGCGTACGACGCGGCGGCCCGAGCTGTCGCGTCGCGTCGAATTAATTGACCCGCGACTCGGGTGGCTGAGCTTGATGGGGGAGTGTGCCCTCCTGTGGACGGCGACAGCACAACGGCGCTTCCGCCGAACACGGCATCCTCGCTTTTGGCGACGCGTACGACGGCTCTTGTCCCGCAGCTCTCCAAGCACCCACCGAAACTGCATTGATCACGTGCCGAACCGTGAGGCCTCCGGGGAGCGGCGATAGGCGATTAATCTGTTTGGAACGGTAGAAATTTTACGGATCTCCAGGAAATGAATCTCGAAGTTTCAATGGCCCTTCATCAATCCGGGAATTTAGATAATAATGCAGTGGTGGGGGGAAAAGAAGGGGAAGGGGCCATGATGCATTGAAAGAGCCATCAACATGAGCACGTTACCGGGCTCCACCGCACGTAACATCCGACGAGCAAGAGCTCTGCAGAATCGACATCGAGTGGTGGGGGAGGATCAGCATAAATGGACTGCGGGGGGGCCGGAGATTGAATGGATCTGACAGCTCCACCGCCCCCTCCCGCCCCCACTCCAAACCTTCCATCACTGTCTGCTAAACCTCGCGAACACCGCCACACTTCATGAAAACCCATGTTCGCTTTCGATTTCATGAATCACGCGTCGATTGAGGAAAGAGGGTGCATGGGAAATGACGAATCTTCTTCATTTTGTTGAGCACGAAATGCAGATGGGGGGGTCGATGCTTCCTTCCTTGGTGGGAGCTTAGTTTTTTCAACCTCTGATTAGGCAAAATTATCCTATTACTCCAAGTCCAATTATTCGAAGGGCGTGTGCATGCGGGGTCCTAAGCGAGCTTTTTTGTCTTAAGCGGTAGATTGGAAGGGGACGGACCCTGCGTCGGGAAATGGACCCTAGAATTCACGAGTTAGCACCAACATGAAAGTCTTTGCTGTGTGGCCATGGGCGTGGTCTACGCGTGGTAGCCTCGACATTATTGTCAGAGAAAGAGAGGGAGAGAGCGAGGGAGAAGCACATGCACGATCCGATGCAACCGGGGCATCTGGGGACCATCTGCGAACAGAACTTTCGTACGGTCCCGAGCTGAGATGGAATTGCGCGACGGCCAGAAACGTTTGGACTTCTCTTCCATCCTCCTGACTTCATCTCAAACTTTCTCCCCCTAGGCCGAGTTTGCCTATCGGTCATCTTCGCTGCTCCGATAGCTCGTCGGCCGGAACTAGTCCTCAAAACACCCTCGTGTTTATCTTGCCAGCAGGGGACTTTCGGGCGGGACACTCTTGAAAATATAACACGTAAAAATCGATTTGGCCGTGTAAAATTGCGTCAGAGCTAGACAATTCATCTTATGACTTTAGAGTCCATTCTCTTGATGACATTGACCCTAATCATTCATTCCCCCTCCCCACTTTTGCCGGAAGCAACTCATTAGGATTACCAGGGAATAAACATGCCAATCCCTCATTTAACGCAGTCAACTTGCACATGGATGCTGTTGTTGTCTTCTTTTCATTTCTTTTCCCCCTCAAATGTGGCAACTGCACATGGACGCAAGGTTGATCATTAGTTTTCGGGTTATTAATAAATTGCACTTTTGGGGGTTAAGAGCTCAAATTGCTCGAGGAATCTGACGACAGATGCTGCGATCTAGCTGGTGTCTTTGCCATATTAAGCCTGAACATTAAATGCTGTTGGGACCTCCGTCTGTCCCAGGAGGACATGTTAGGGGGAGGCAGACGGTACAAGTCTCAGCTACAGTGGTTGGCAAAGTGCGTGATATTGATAATATCGCTCTGTGCTTGCGCAGAGGTGACAGGTTCTCGTCGGAGACAGCAATTGCGATTCCCCGCAGATCCTTTCACCAAAAACAGAAACGACGTCACCATCTCGCGTGCGATGATGACCTTTCCCTGCGTCTATCAATTCCTGTGAAGCAGATTATTTTCTAGGAGCGTTAGCTGGCTAACCATAGTTATCCGCCGCTAACAGCACCGAACCGACGCGCATCCTTTTCGCGGTTGCTCATGGAGAGCTCCTTCGAACTCCCCGTCTCGCAAGGAAGTGCAGCGGTCTCCAGATCATTAACATGGCGAGGCCATTCTGGCAAACACAGCAAACGGAGCAACATCTCGAGGGATCTTCATAACCCTAGTTTTCACGGGATGTTAACGGGACTACCCCGACCACGTTAGGCTTTCACCAGGAACAAACGCGGCACGTTCTCAGAACCGGACGGACGACAAAGTTTCCCGATAGTGCACAGCCAGGTCTTACGCGAGAATGGAAAAGGGCAGCAAACCCTAGCAGGAAATAATTGGAGAGATGGGTGGTGTTGGGGTTCGTATGGTGGGGTCGTGAAGGTTCTGGAAATTCGTACACAAAAATCATGAACGACCAGAGTTACGCATGTCGGGAAGGGAAAGTGGGGTTCGTGTCTCTGCTTCATCTGCACGAGCTTTTTGTGATTTTGTCTTTGACCTCTAGCGGATCGCGATGCTATTCGCTCTTATTTGGGCCAAAATGGGCCGAGTGGTTTCTCCGTAAGCCACCCGAAGCCCGAGCCATTGGTCGGCTTTGCTCCGATAAGGCCTCCGTTAGCCGTCTTATGAGCCTTAGCACCATACTAATCAGTCCAGCAAATCATGACCGGAATATATAGTAGGGCCATCAAATGAATGCGTTGGACTGGATTTGGATCGGATAAAAATTAGCCCGACATAAAATTAAACTATCTAGTCCGTTTTGACTCGTTTACGTGCAATACAAGTCAGTGCCTCAAACCCTACACTATCTTACCAATTCATTAGATTACTATCGTATTTAGTCCAACCTATCAAAATCGTATCCATCTTATTAATCCACTTCAAACTCTTCACGTGCATATGTTACGTGGATACAATTTGCTATTTCGATTATTAGATGCCAGGGAACTGACTTTTAATATTGCATAGGATTTTCAATTTTTGTAGCGATTTATAATGAATAATAGGAGAAAATTAGTACTTGTTAGTGAATTTATAGAATTATAGCAATGATAACATAGAAGAATCGAAGTTTTAATTGAATGGAATGTAAGATATTAAAGAATATGGATTTATGCGGACCATGAGTTGCAACCAAATAAAAAATGGTAAGAAAATCAAATGAAAGTTAGGCTCCGTTCGTTTCACGGAAAATATTTTCCGAAAATTGTGATGTTCGGGGGTGGAAAATAATTTGCCAAGGAAAATGTTTTCCAATCAATGAAAAATATCCTTCTTAAAATGAATAAAATGTTTTCCTTCCAAAAAGAAAGGAAAACATTTTTCGAGATTTCTAACAGCCTCCCTCCTCTCTCTCTCTCTCTCTCTCTCTCTCTCCCTTTTCTCTCTCCACTCTTCCCCACCCCAACCGAATTCCTCTCTCTCTCCCTCCCTCTCCCTCTTCTCTCGGCAACTCTCAATCTCTCTCTCTCTCTCTCTCTCTCTCTCTCTTCTCTCTGACATTTCTCCACTGAATAACGGAAAATATTTTCCGGTCCATTTTTAAGTTTCAAGCGAACACCAGAAAATATTGTCATTTTCCGGGAAAATGACTTCGTGGAAAATATTTTCCGGAGATGCTATATTTTTCGTGCAACGAACGGAGCCTTAGTAACTCAAAATTAGCCAGTAACTTAATAGGAGAAGGTCAATCACACAAAAGACAGCAAATTCATACGAGAGTTGACAAATTTAAGGCAAATGTAACGACAGACAAAAAAAAAATGGTGAATAGTAACAAAAGTTGGAGAAATTATTGAGTTTCAAATAAATATACGCAAGTAACCCAATTGAAAGTTGGTAACAATCCAATCGGTAATTTAATCGGACCAAAAAAATATTGTGGTGGCTCCAATAAAAATTGGTAAACTCATACAAAATTCAATAAATTTAAAACACTAGTAAGAAGGCAAATAAAATTCGATAAATGTAGGAAAAAAGTTGCATTGACTAATTATTTTAAGCTGAATTCCACAAAATTAGTTAACTTATCTCCAGTATCGATTATTTGACTTAATCGAAAATTTGTGTTGTTAGATATCATTACATCTAGAAATAGTTGAAAAGAAATCCGATCAGTTAGTATGAAAAAAGCGTGTTTTAATTAAAAGTGCGTGGAAATAGCATCATCCAAAAATCGGGGAAAAAAAAACCCACCACTAGACAGTTCCGGGACTTGATAGGAAGAAGTGCATTCAACAAACCAGTCAATTCGAGCTCATGGACATCATAGCGCCTCTCTCTCGTCATGGAGAGCTCTCTCTGCAACAGCGCAGCTAACCTACCCAAAACCCTACCAAAAACCCTAGCTCATCTTCTCCGGCAATACACGTCGGCAACCTAAAATCCACCCCTTACAGACTCAAAACCTCAAAATATCCCCACTATTCCTCAATTTACATTGCCCATCTTTTCCAAAATGAAAAACCCAAAACCACTAAAACCCATACAAGCCCTTAAACCCACACAGTCCTCGACACACCCATCCCTTCCCGCCCACCACCTGTAAACCCTAAACCACTAATCTTCCAAATCCAAGGAATGGAAAATGAGGAAGCAGCAGAAATACGCTTGAATGCCTTGTGCAGAAAACTCGGCAGCCTCTGAGAGAACCAGAAAGTAATAGCAGTGGATGAAGCCATTTCTGCAGACAGAATCAAGGAATGTAAGCTTTCGCTAGTAGGGCTGCTTCACAAAAACCCAAAAATCAACATCCAAGCTTTCCAAAGCACTATGCAAAAAGCTTGGAGAATGGAAAATGTGGAAATCTCCCTATTACTGCCAGGTATTTTTGAATTCATGTTCTGGTCGACATCAGATAAATCCAAAATACTAGAACAGGGTCCATGGTCCTTTGCCAACCATTTGCTCCTATTGAAAGAATGGATACCTGATATGCCGCCTGCCTGTTATGATTTTTCTGAATGCAAATTTTGGGTCCAAATCCATGGGCTGCCATTAGAGTGGATATTAGAGAAAGTCATTGCCAAAGCAGCTAGTGAAATTGGCAAAGTGGCAACAACGAAAATAGAAACCAGAGGATACACAGCTTGCAAAATAGGCAAAGCAAAAGTTGCTATTAACTTATCCTCCCCCCTTAGTCCCGGAGCCCTATTCAGCAACAAAGGCAAAACAATTTGGCTGGACTTTAAATATGAGAGGTTGCCACATTACTGCTATGTTTGGGGGAAAATAGGGCACTACGCACAGTATTGTGAAACAAAGCCATGCCTAGAGAACAATGTTGAAAAACTGGAAAACTTGCCATTCGACTCATGGATGAAAGCTGAAGCAAATGAAGTCAGCCCCTACTGGGACATCTTCTATGGCAAGAGTATAGAGGAGCTAATGGAGGATGAAACAATACCTGAATCACCTATGGAATCAGGGCAGATTATGATTTATAATAGACCCATCGAGAAAGAAGATGAAGAATTGGCTGCACTGGCTGCTTTGAGAGGGAAGACCATCCAGTTAGTTGCGTGTACTGCAAAAACAATTAACACTCCATCATCCCTCCATCCAGCCAAATTAAGCAGAGAAACAGGCCTCTGTCAGCAAACATACAAGAAATCAGGAGATGACCAGAAAAGCTTGAGTCCAAAAGCAACTAGCTCGAAGAAGAAAAAAGGGTACTCTCCCTACAATGCAAAGGCACTCAGCACTGGCTTTCTTGATGAATCGCAATTACTGGATACCCAGATTCTGTCTATGGAAGAAGTTAACACTCGGGCTCAGGTGGCTAGCCCTAATAAGCCACCAAGTTACAAATGAATATAATATTTTGGAATTGTCAAGGGTTGGGGTCTCCCTTGACATTCCAAGCCCTAAGAACCCTAGTGGTTCAAGAAAAGCCCAGTATCGTGTGTCTACTAGAAACCAAAAACAAGGAAGAAGTACTCAGGAGGGTACAGCGTAGACTTAACTTTCAGAAGTCTTTTTTTGTTAATCCAATAGGACGTGTTGGGGGAATGGCCTTATTCTGGACTGAGCATGCAATAATCAATGTGGAATCCAGTTCTCAGTTTGTCATTAATGCCCTGTGCAACCTGAATGAAAGCAGACAGCAAATGAGAATCACGGTAGTACATGCACCAAATGAATTCCAACACAGAAAGCAAGCATGGCAAGAAATACAGCGGGCCAATCCATCCCTCAGAATCCCCTGGCTTTGCATTGGAGATTTTAATGAAGTTTTGCATCAATGGGAGAAAGTGGGCAAAAAAAGAGCAGAAAATTACAGAATCAAGGCTTTTCAGGATTTCCTCAATGCTTGCAACTTTATTGAACTGGAAACCAAAGGCTGTGCTTTCACTTGGGCTAACAACAGAGAAGGAGATGAGCTAGTCAAAGAAAAGTTAGATAGAGCTTTTTGCACCTTTAATTGGAGAACCCTGTTTCCAAATGCCTCAATATATGCGTTACCCGCCATCGGATCAGATCATAGTCCCCTCCTTCTCAGCCTCTTCCCTGAAAATATAAAAAGAAAGAAGGAATTCAAATATGAAGCATTTTGGCCTGAACATGAGAATTATGCTGAAACTGTGAAAGAAGCATGGCAATCACCTCTTAATCATTCACCACCACTCCACATCAGATTATCTATAGTGGCCGACAGTTTACTTGCATGGAGTAAAAAAAGATGCACCAATGGGCAGCAACAAATATGCAAGCTAAAAAAGGAAATGCAGGAGCTCATAAACAGCACAGGCCAAACTCACCACAAAACCAGAATCGATTGGCCGAAAAAAGAGATAGAAAAGCTGTGGAGACAAGAAGAAATGTATCGGGGCATGAGAGCAAAAATTCAATGGATGAAATGGGGAGATAAAAATACCAAATTCTTTCGTGCCACAACTTTGTAAAGAAGGCAAAGAAACAGAATATCCATGCTGAAAGATGATGATGAAAGGTGGATTAGAAACCCTGATGAGCTGAAAAGAATGGGTACAAATTATTTCAAAGATCTGCACAAATCATCAGAGAACAGATTCATAGACCCAGTCATTGCACAAATTCCCAGTATTATTGGTGAAGCAGTTAACTCAAAGCGTATTGAACCAGTAACCATTGAAGAAGTTACCAAAGCCGTCTTTCAGCTAGGAGCCATCAAAGCACCATGTCCTGATGGCTTTAGTGGCAAATTCTTTCACACTCATTGGGAGGAAATCAAAACAGAAGTGTTCCAAGAAGTCAAAAATTTTCTCAGCACAGGACATTTACATCCTGAGCTAAACAGAACACACATCACATTAATCCCAAAAATCCCTAGCCATGAAAAATTAGACCAATTCAGGCCCATAAGCTTATGCAACTTTTCCTACAAAATAATTTCCAAAGTCCTAGCCAACAGACTAAAGCCGTGGCTTCCTAAGGTTATAGCAGAGGAACAAAGTGCCTATGTCAAAGATCGTCAAATCCAAGACAACATCTTCATAATGCAGGAAGTACTACATCAGCTACGAACAAGGAAAAGGAAAAAAAGTTCAATGCATTAGCTAAAGTCGACATGAAAAAAGGCTATGATAGAGTGGAATGGGACTTTTTGAAAGAGCGCATGCTGAAGATTAGGGGTGAGCAAAAACAGGGTGGGTAGGTTCCAGACCTGGACCCTGTACCCGACCCTATTATAACCGGTTCCACTTTTTTGGACCCTGTACCCTACCCTGTTTTCATTGGACCCTGACCCACCCTGTTTTTCAGGTCCGGTTCCAGAGTTAACCCTATTTAAATTAGAAACTAAATGAAGTTTATTAAAACAGGGTTCAGGGTAGGTTCCAGACCTGGACCCTGTACCCGACCCTGTTATAACCAGTTCCTCTTTTTTGGACCCTGTACCCGACCCTGTTTGCATTGGACCCTATTCCCGACCCTGTTTTCAGGGTGGGCCAAACAGGGAACCGGGTTTACCCGGTCCGGTTGCACACCCCTACTGAATATGGGATTCTGCAATACCTGGGTCTCTTGGATAATGGAATGTGTCTCCACAGTAACATACAGTGTCAAGTTAAATGGCGAAGCATTACCTTCTTTCCAGCCAACCCGAGGCATAAGGCAGGGGGACCCCTTGTCACCATACCTGTTCATCATTATAGCAAATGCACTCTCAACATTACTGAATCACAGAGTGGAGATTGGCTTGATAAAAGGTATTAAACTAAACACAGAATGCCCAGTATTATCCCACCTGATGCTTGCCGATGATCTGATTATCTTCTTGGATGGGAAAATCTCCGAGTGCCAAAATATCACGGACGTGCTCAACCAATACTATATGGCCTCAGGGCAAACAATCAACCTCAATAAGTCAGGGGTTTATTTCAGCAGAGGCTGTCCAGAAGCTCTTAAAAGAAATATGGCACATGAGCTGAGAATGCCAGAAATTAAGAAAACAGGAAAATACCTAGGGATCCCCTCAGATTGGGGAGAGTCCAAGAAACAGATGTTCTCGTGGATCATGGACAGAGTAAGCAAAAAATTAGAAGGCTGGAAAGAAAATCTATTGTCTAAGGCAGGCAAGGACATTCTGTTGAAAGCAGTGGTGCAAGCCTTGCCACAATACGCTATGTCCATTTTCAAAATTCCCATTTCCATTTGTCGTGCCATAGAAAGTAAAATTGCTGATTTCTGGTGTAAAAATGGTGCTACACAGAAAGGGCTGCATTGGAAGAAATGAGATACTCTAAAAAAGTGCAAAGATGAGGGAGGACTAAGTTTCCGAGACCTAACAGACTTCAATCAAGCGATGCTTAGTCGACAAGCCTGGAGGTTAGCTCAAAGTCCTAAGGCTTTGTGGGAGAAGGAGTTCAAAGGACTATATTTTCCAAAAACCAGTTTTTTACATGCAACCAGAGGTTCTAATCCATCCTGGGGCTGGCAAAGTCTGCTTGTGGGTCGTGAGGTCATCAAAAACTCCTATTGCTGGATAGTAGGTGACAGCAAAAACATCAATATCAGGGAAGACAAATGGATAGTCAGAGGAGTAATAGGAGGGCCAGCAAACAAGAATGACCCTAAACGAGTCTCAGAACTCTTAGACACACAAAGAGGAGGTTGGAAAAAAATAGTGATAGAACACATGTTTGATGTAAATGTTTCCAGAGAGATCATGTCTATACGAATCAACTCCCAAACCCCAAAAGATCTATTGAAATGGGAGCATTCAAAATCAGGTCAACACTCAGTTAAAAGTGCCTATAACCATATCAGAGCTTGTCATGACAACAAACAACAACAACAAGCCTCCTCTTCCTATTCTACCCGGAAAAACTCTAGAAGCAAGTATGGACAGCAAGAACACAGCCGAAAGTCAGGTTTTTTATGTGGCAAGTATGTCATAATGCTCTTGCTACAAAAGAAAACTTGACAAAAAGAGGAATCATGCAAGATACAACCTGTTTGATTTGCAAACAGAATCCAGAGATAGTCGAACACATCTTCCTCCTTTGCCCCTGGACTAGACTCGTCTGGGAACACCCTGAAATCAATATCAAAATCGACCCCCCTTCGGTAAGCAGAATAGAAGCTTGGCTCACAAATTTCTCACACCCTTCTATAAACTTCAAATTTCTAGCAGAGCTCTTATGGCAAATATGGAAAGCAAGAAATGAAGAGGTTTTTAGAAGCCAACCAGTCAATCCAACGCATGTCATCCAAGAAGCCAAGGCAACACAGGAAAACTTCGAACGATGGGCTGGAAAAACTCAGAAAAAAGCAAGCGATGAAAACCCCTTACCGTCGAGATGGAGTCCTCCCCCGATTGGAACAATCAAAGCCAGCATAGATGGAACTTTCGAATCTAGCTCAGGAGAGAGTGCAATAGCGTGCGTAATCAGAGATCACAGAGGCATATTGCTGGATGGATTCGCCCGATCAACAACAGCTTCATCGCCGTTTCAAATTGAAGCTCTCGCTCTGACAGAAACCCTAAAATGGGTCGCAGCTTCGTACAAAAGAAGGAAAGTGGAGATAGAGCTAGATTGTGCAAATCTAATATCTGCGATAAGTACACTCGCAGATCAGCTAGGCTGGGACGCATATGCCATAATTCGTGAAGCCCAAGCCCATCTCTCTTGGCTCACCAACGTCAAGCTCAACTTCAGCCCAAGAATATGCAATAGAGTTGTGGACTGGGTTGTGAAAGCAAAAAGACAACACGCCCTCCCCCAGTCTTGGTTAAACCATCCCCTACCCGGCCTTTTTAACTTGTTATGTTGTGAAGGCTATGATATGTCTACACAACCTTTTCGAATTTATGAATGAAGTAATTTTAACGACCAAAAAAAAAAAATTCGAGCTCATGGATTATTTAAGCGCCGCACTCCCTGTCAATCATGGTCTTTTCGAAGCCGAACAACACCACGATAACAGTCATCTGTTAAGGTTTCGGAACGACAGCAATCATGCACGAATTTTATTAGGCAAGCATCATTTTATTAGCTGTTAATCGATTTTGTCTCCCTGTAAGGTGGGCTTCAAGGGCAGACACGGCAATGGTTTGCGGCGGTCCGCAAATGGCGGTCTGATGAGATCATCAGGCCAGATTTGATCTCCTCCTCTTCAGTGCTTAGTATGTCAATCAATTGAAGCAGGATCCGCTCCAGCTCTCCGCCGTGCGCCCACTCGTGATTCTCTGCCTTCGACAGCGAAGGGTTCCTGCAGATCAAGTCCCCAGACAGGGTAGTCCTTCCTTGGCATCACAAGTCACCCTCCAGGAGCTTCAGGCTAGGGCAGCATCACCAGTCCCATCTCCCAGATAGATGGAAACTCTTCTTGGCCCCCACGCTGATACAGAGGCTTGCACTCTTTCAATCACCAAATCCCTGGAAAGACACCCATATGGGGTAATCATGATGGACCCTTAAAGATTCAACTTTTTCATCGATATGGAGATGACGAGAAAAGAATTGAAGTGGGTGTCAGGAAAAAAAGACGTCAAAAGTAACCGTGGATGGATTACTTATGTCCAGCTCGTGTGAAATTTCATCAGCACGCGTTGAAATTTCAAGAAGCTTCTCTACGGGAAAACCAAATATGTACCTTCCGTTCCCTTGCACATGTTTGGAGGGCGGAGACCCCATCCATGAGAAGAGGACTCGAAGTCATGAAAAGGCAAAATCCTGAGCCTCCCTTCTTCATCAACAAATCTCGAGTCTGTGTTGATCTCGGAAAAGCACTCCCGTATGCCCAGATGCTTCAGGATCGTCTCGATGTAGAAGAGATTGGCATCACTTACAATCCGCAACTCACGCCTGAGAAATCTGACCCCGATAAAGATGAACCCCGCTCGATTTCTTTGTTGCAAAACAGAGCCCCGAGCAGAGAGATAAAATTGCTTCATTTCGATTTTCCCCAAAGCATGGGTTGATTTGATGGCGGGAACGATCGTGCGATGCATCGTAGCTCTTTTCAGTACATCTGCAATTTCTTCGATTGTTCTTCCTCTCGAATGAAGCTGTCCCATCACCCTGTCCTGCAAGAGTTTCTCATTTCATTTGGGTCGTGTTAAACAGAAGCATCGGCCTCTGATTTCAAAAGCTTCAAATGAACAAGACCACCTCCTCAATCGCCATGAAAATTCGCTGGAGAGAATAAAACTAGACCAAATTGTGATATCCTAGATGTTGCCGAGGTAAAAAAACATTGTTCACAAATGCGGGGTGTTTTACAGTTCTCCAGACGAGGACAATCCACGGAGAAGACAGAATGAAAGCCAGTTCTCCGGAAAACAAAAGTTCAGCAGAGGTGGATTCGGAAGAACTTGACACCCAAGAACTCAACACGAGAGAATTCCAGGGCAAGGCAGGAAGAAGCTCATCGATCCAATCATTCATTCCGAACTCGTCGCACTCCCAGTCAACATCGTCTTGTCGAAGTAGAACACCTCCACAACACGAGCCATTTGTTAAGGTTTTGAAACAACAGCAATCAACGGACGTGAGCTACGAAGGAAGAGAGTACTAGAAAGAATTGACGTCCCATTAGCCAACTCTTTAGGTGTGATCTTATTCTCATAAGCCAATGAATCTCCACGGATGTATGCGTGGGTCAATGAGTTATGAGCTAATTATGATACATATATATCAGCCGAGGTTTGCTTCCCTTTAATTTGCGTCTCATTTTGCATCGAGATATCTAAACTGGAATCAGCACTTGGTTGCAGAATCTGCATGATATCATGAAGACCGTTGCACCACAATGCTCTCCTTCAGTCTGTCTCTTTCATGAAGACCGAACTACAAAGGCATTTGGGAAACCGCATTGGTCACGAGCATCAAACACTGAAACAAATTCCCTAAGTAAGGAATTTTTCCAACATGGTTCGCATTCGCATCTCAATGTTATTAAGACTTGCAAACAATCTCAAGCCACCCTCGTCTTGATAAGGAGACCCGGGGATACGATCAAACACCCATTAGCACTGTGCCGCCGATGAGTCTCAGTTGACCTTTCGATTCATATTCCCAGTCATACCAGACACGTCCATGAGGTTTCCAATCTCCCGCCAACATCCCATGTCGCGAATGACATTGAAGACAGGTCGTGTTAAGGTCGTGTTAAGGTCAGGAATAGGGCCTCATCGTGCTCCAACACGTGTCGGACCGAGCCGATGCCCATGTGCCCTTGCCCTTGCCCGTTGAAAGAAAAGCAACTACATGCAGAGAATGAAGACGACGAAGAACAAAGTACATAACCTTGTTTCAATCGTCCTCACTTCCTTCTTCCTTCATTCATTCAATCTGAATCAACAGCATTATGTTCTCATTATGTATAGCCTATTTATATTTGCTTAATACAATAACAACTCCAGCTAAGCACTTCAACTAACTACAACAGAATACAGCTGGCATAGAACTTGTTAACAGAATCAAAGAGTAAACAATATGGGTTTGTATAGTCTAAGAGTTAACAAGTCTTCACGTGTTTTCGTAAGGCTTCACACGTCTTTGCGGTATTGATCCTGTAATGTTGTTTGCTGTATTTAGGAAGTATACATCTAGTCAGCATCATCAAGAGACCGAGCTTGAACTTCTTTGATGAAGTGATAGTCTGAATGAGGTTGACTGCCACCTCTCTCATCACGGTTCTGCTTGACATCATGAGTCTGCTTAACACCCGTCTCGATGTATACGAAAAGTTTCGGAATTGATGTGGGAAGTTTACGATACCCGCCACTTCACAATCAATTAGGCAGATCGCCGTGTAGTACTACAAGGAACCTAATTTGGAGGGTAATTAATCCGCCACAAACTCTAGCCAGGTCTGAAGAGGGAAAAGACTACGAGTTCATGCCATTTCCATTTATCGGAAAGAAACAAGGACATAAGAATCATCGCTCTAGGTGTATTTTTTCCTTTCCAACAGGTGCATGGATGATGACGATGCATCGTGTTCCTAGAAATAACAACATCATTCATCTTTACCTTATGAAGACCGAATCGCATTGATCGGGGAGGATTAGAAAACATAATATTGAGCAGTTGAACAAACTGATTAGGACTATTATTACTTCCACAAAATAATGTCGAGTATCGTGTACATCTGGTGGTATGCGCATATGTTCTCTCGCATAATATGGGAGGTCTGGGTGAGCAATAAGTACGGAATACGATGCATTGAGCCAATACTCAGGAAAAGACGGGGTAAGTATTGAGGGGAGTAAATCTATTGCTCTCTAGTCTTGCTCGAAGATAAGCATGATCAAGGTCGTAAACTTCGTTTTGAGTGCTCAATCGAGTCCTACAATTTTTAAAAAGTACAAGTAATCTTTATAAATTATCAAATTTGTGCAATCGATTATCTTGCATTCACTCTGTACTATTTGGCCAACGAAAAAATGCCGATGTGATTCTATTCTACATGGCGTCGATGTTAATCAAAGCATTAAAACGATATTTGTTTGGGCCCAAATCCTAACAATAAGAGGAGGGGAAAAAAAAGCGAGGAGAAAAAATCACTAAGCAAGGATGGAAAATAATCGTTTGCAGTACTACAGGCGATTATAGCCGTCCATTAATGTCCTTAGTAAAAGGGGAAAGCCCTCCAAGTCCATTGAATCCCTTGATTATCACTAGATCCAAATCCAGCAAGGACATGCTAGCCCTTACCTAATGGGTCACTATCGCCACCCATTCTCACTCGCAAGGGCCGGTGGGACATTAGTGATGGCTAGCGACCCTCATGGAGATTTGGTGGCCTAAGCGCCTCAAGATGGCTTGTGTCGTGCTTCAGTGCTTCTGCCATAGCGTGACTGCAAAAATGGAAGAGAGAGAGAGAGAGAGAGAGAGAGAGAGAGAGACTGAAACACAAACAAACACATGCAGAGCTCTGTGATCAAAGTACACCAAAGGGAAACTTGGAATTGAGAGGGGGTTGGATTTGGGTAGCTCGGTCGCTCAAATCAGTCTAACCTCTCTACAGTTACCCGCTCGCCCTCCTCCAAATATGGGTCCAGTGTCGCCACCCTCCTTCAGATCTCAGCAAGTCGCCGACTATGTTGAGGCCCGAGCGACTGCCACCGGCCCTTTTCGGCGATGGTGAGGCGGCGGCACTATCCCACCTAGTAAAAGCCTGCGAGCCCTTCATTTTTCAGAAAAAAGTTTTAGCCTAATTATAATGTTTTTAATCTAACTTGACTATGATTTGAAGTAAAAGATTATAATTTGGACGAAAACATCATGTTTGGTTGTTATGTTTCAAGTTTTAGTTAATGTCAATGGAAACAACGGAATGACTTAATCACACTAGTTTGATAAGTTTTATGACTTGATTGCACATTTGAAAAGTTTTAACATTAAATTGTACTTTCTCGACAAAGTTTAGAATTTCTTGTGCATTTATCTCTTTTGCTTATATCCTAATGGTTTTGAGCCAATTGTGCTAATCTTTCATGGATCTATTTGAACAACATAAGGTGGTAATCAAGCGAAATGGTAGCTAGACATATTAGCTGGATGACGAGTAGTCTACCAGAACCGTTACTTATTGCGAGCTAGATTTGTATGATCGTTGTTGTGTGCATGCCGCACATATATGCGATTAGCTATCGGCACAACGGATGCCGACCGCCCGAAAGTCAAGTACAGGACCGAGGTATAGGTACGACTGATCCAACCAGCCGATCCTTATATTGATAAATCTAGATAGACTGAACTGTGCTGCGTTTCCCCAAGTTATGTTTTCTTTTGGAACAACTATTGTCACAGCAACACCATGAGCCATAGCCCGCCGCCCTGGACTTGGTGATCTCGGGTTGTAATCGGTGGGCGAGAAGCCTGGAAACAACCGGTTGGGAGGATCACAGCCTCGACCGAAGGACATCCAGCAAGACTCAGAGCCGGAGATTTAGTCCGTGCCCTTCGCGATGACTTGAACAAACCCATACAATTCGCATAGATTTGTCGGTAATCAAGGAACTTTTTGAAGGAGGAGGAACCTGTCGTTTGAAGGTGTTGGCAGTACGAACTTTTAAGAGGAATGATGAAGACGGCATGTTGAATTCACATCATCTGGACCTTTTGAAATAGCTGCAATAGCATATTGATCCGGCAAAGGTGTCGAAACAGAGCCACATCGATCATGGAGCATGTTCTCTTAGGAATACAGGGTTAACACGAACTATCAGATTCCAGGATTATGTAGCAGACCAAGTCACCGCACCTGTCTGCTTATAAAAAATGGTTTTCTTCAGGTGAAAGTCTCTTTCGGAAGTCAACTCTGGATATGAATTCATTTCGGTCTCTTAGAAAACCTTTTTGGTCCCTCTATAAGTTTGGCCATCTACTTCCATTTCCCCCGTTCTCAAGGGACCACTTGCAACTTTCCCACATTGCAAAAGTCCTCCTTTCGTTAATATTCAATTGCAGTATTCCTTTTTGTCGCAAGAAGAAGATTTGTTCTTGACTCATCCCAGGACCCCAAAATAGGCCAACATTCATACTTGAGACCATATTGTTCTAGATTGTCTGCTGTTGAAGAAGGAATATCCTCAAATTATCCCATTTTGTCTGGTGAGTCATGCTGAATTATTTTCAGGATTAGTTCATCGGTGATCCGGCCTTCTGTTCTTGTATCGATCAGAATAAGAGAGATCTTGATCACAGCCATAACGCATTTTATCGGAATTCCTCTGTCAAAGTATGCACGTTGGTGATTCAATCCTAGAATTTTAAGTCTTGTACTTGTTTTTACGTGTTCTTCAGATCAAGAGAGACCTTGATCACAGCCATTTCGCATTTTATCGGGATTCCTCTGTGAAAGTATGCACGTTGGGGATTCAATCCTAGAATTTTAAGTCTTGCACTTGTTTTCACGTGTTCTTGTGGGAGAGTCCTGTCTAAGATGCTTCAGCCTTGACCTATAACCAACAAGGCGTGCTCTGACCCACTAAAATTAGGACATTGCATAGAAATTTACAAATTTTTCACATCACCAGCAGAAGCAGAACCAAGCTGGTGTATTAGTAGTCCTCTCGACCGGTTCTTTTGACCAATCGAATAATCATAAACATCCAAAGCTCTACAGAGGTTCCCAAATGGTTTCTCCATTTACCCTTTTGGCTGAATCCCATGCCAAAGGAGCTGCCCCCAAAAAACAAAGCGCAGCCGTTCATAAGCTAAGTCAAACTAGTTAAATCCCATAAATTTATTTTCTTAAATTGCCATTATCTTAGAAGTTCCTATTGAGGAACGGGGAGAGCTGGAAGGAGGGCTTCATGGGCAGACACAGCAATGTTCTGGAACTTGCAGTCTGATGACATCAACTGGCCAGACTTGATCTTCTCTTCAGTGACTATGACGTTGACCAATTGAAGCAGGACTCGCTCCAACTCTTCGCCGTCGGTCCACTCGTGAATCTCTGCCTTCAACAGCATGGGATTCCTGCAGATCAAGTCCCAGACAGGGTAATTCTTCCTTGGCATCATGCAGTCACCCTCCAAGAGCTTCAGGCTTGGGCAGTAGTCACCTTTCCCGTCTCCGAGATAGATGAACCTCTTTTTCTTGCCCTCGGCAGACAAGGAGGCTTGTATTCTTTCAATCACGACTCCCTGTAAAAAATCACGCGTATATTTTATATGTTGATCATGATTGACCCTAAAAGGATCTGACCCTTTTGTTATTGTCTTTTTATGTATTTCACAGATGCGACGATGATGAGACGAGGATTGAAGTGGGGATCAGAAAAGAAAAACACTGAAAGCAAACGTGGTCGATGTGGTCAGAAGTGAGCAAGAAACTCCGGGGGGACAGAGTTCCACCAAGTTTGGAGACCCGGTTGACAGATTGACCAGTCCACCTTCTGATATACTTCTGTTTTATAATGTCCCAAATGGCAATTGCAGGTTATTATTTTGATCATTGAGGGTTTCGTGCTACCTAATAAAATACTCTTCTAAATGGTCCCTGTCAAAACGTCCAGATTGCATCCTCGTGTTTTACAACCGGCGAATTCTCATCGGCATGCGTTGAAATCTCAAGAACCTTCCCTTCTAAAGATCAGGCATCAATCAAGGATGGATAATGAAAAACGCGAGTTCGCTTGCATATTACATGTGTTTTATTACCTTGCACATATTTGGAGGGCAGAGACCACATCCATGAGAAGAGGACGTGAAGTCGTGGAAAGGCATAATCCGGAGCCGCCCTTCTTCATCAACGAAGCCCGGGTTTGTGTTGATCTCGGAGAAACACTCCCGTATGCCCAGATGGTTCAGGATTGTCTCGATGAAGAAGAGATTGGCATCACTCACAACCCTCAAATCACACCTGAGCAGAGAGAGAGAGAAATTGCCAAAAAAATAAGAAGAAGAAGAAAGAACAACGCACTTAATTTCGTTGTTCCAAAACAACGCACTGGGCAGAGAGAAAAATTGCTTCGTCGTAACTTACCCCGAAGCATGAATTGATTTGATGGCGGGGACGATTCTGGGATGGATTGGAGCTCTTTTCAACACATCTGCAATCTCTTCGATCGTTCTTCCACTCGCATGAAGCTCTCCCATCATCTTGTCCTGCAAGATTATTATTATTATTTAATTTCGTGTTGTCTCCAAACAGAGCATCAGGCCTCTGATTCAAAAGCTTCATAAGAAGCGGAGCCCGAACATCAAAACAAGCACTAGAGGAGGAAAAAAAAAAAGGGAACAAATAGTGCTACACGAGATTTTGCCAAGGAAACAACAAAAAGTTGTTTACGAAAGTGGGGTGTTCTACAGTACTCAAATCCAGGAAGTCCACGGGGAAAAAGAGGAGAAGAAGAAGAAGGAGACGAGCAGAGGCAGATTCTGATGAACTTAACATGCAAATAAATAACCCAAACAAAAAAAAACCAAAAAAAAAAACGAGGACTCACCATGAGAGAGTTCCAGGGCATGGTGGGAAGGAGCTCGTTGAACAGATCGGTGAAGCCCAGCTCGTCGACGACCCAGTTGTCGCTGTCGCAGTCGATGATCGTCTTGTCGAAGTCGAAGATTACCACGACGTCAGCCATCCGTGCGAAGCAACGCCGACAATACAATGCGCGAGAAAATACAGAGAGAGAGAGAGAGAGAGAGAGAGAGAGAGAGGCAGAGACGCAGAGAGTCGGGAGGTTCTTTGTCTTGATCTTTCTCTAGCTAACGAGGAGAGGTTTCCGTGCGCCGAGACACGAGGAGGGGACGGGCGGAGGGCGGCTATATATAGCCGCGGGGGGGGGGTCTCTCTCTCTGATCGGTGCAATGCCGAAGAGTCACGGTCTGCTGTGCGCCATTTGGGAGATTCCATGGAATATTACGCGAATGTGTGGATACGTGCGCGCGTGTTTCTCCTCTCGTGGTGTGCTGTAAAAGCCAGTAGACACTCAAAGGAGGAGTCTCCTCTCCGTCCGTTCAAAATCTTGAATAACGATGACGACGATGACGACGACACCCGCAGACGACACCGCACACGACAACGTGCGAGGACCAAGCGATTAGGATCATCGTCCCCCTGAGGTCGTGTTGTCGGACCAACCTCAATCTGTGTTCCAAAACGTGAACATTTTTCTTCATTCGAGACTTGCGACGATAATTACACGAGATCGATAGAAATCTTCAATTGAATGCGACGTACTGTTATGATCTTCTGTGATAGGATTTCGAGATACATGATTTGAATGTGGAGATAAGTAATCACAATGACACTTTTATCAAATTATTTTTTTTCCTTGAATAAGTATATTGAAAGTTTTAAAATTTATTGTGAAAATACATCGAAATCATGAAAATTTCAAAATATATAATTAAATCCCGAAACTTATCGAGTTAGTGCCATCAGTTATCTCCGATCCATGACGCCTATCAAGCATTATATCGGGAATTTAAATTAAGCCTAATCTTTTTAAAAAAAGTCTAAGAATTCAAATTAAAAAATTAAGCCAATCTTTTTAAAAGAAGAAGAAGGCAAGACCATGTACAGTCACGTGATATTCGCTCGGCGCCACGTGGGGCCCCACAACTCTAGGAGATTCGGGAGAGGAGCAAGCGACGCAGGCCGTCGGATGGGATGACTTATGGGCACAATGGACATCGAGCGGTTAAGGAGGGTGCGGTTCGAAATCCGATAGATATGAATGAACGGTGGGATTTTGCGGTAGACTAGAGTAGGGGGGAATACGAGGAGGGAATATTCTTTCAATGGAAGTGGGGAGGAGGTTGGGTTTGTTAGTTGGGAAGGGGCGTCACCTTTTGAAGTGCACCCGCCACTAACCAGAATAAGCCGACGAATATTCCGGGAATGGTCCGGTCGGGCGATTCCGAGTTCCTTTCCCCTTCTGGAGTTTCCTTAAAACTTGCTCTACCTTATTTATCTCTTAACCTAAATGCTGTCGTTAGTAATTATCCTTCCAAGCTAAGGATAAGTTCCTTTTCCGCACTCGTCGCTTCGCTGGCCGAAACAGGAAAAACCCGATTCCGTTCCCCCTCCATCGAATTCGGCCAATGGCTTGTTGCGGCCGCGCGAGAAGTCGAGCCACTCGAGAATGCGACGATGGTGTCGAACACTGACCGTGCGCTCCAGCAGAGTAAGAGAGGTAATTTGAATTTTTGTCATTAATTCAGCGTTCGTTTACCCTTCTCTCCCTTTCTCACTTAGTATTGAGTTCCACTTCTCAGGGAGCTCACTTATTGCGTGTGAATTGCGTCTTGAGCTGCCGCACACATGCCGGCATACATGGTAGCTATTTTTTTTGGTTTGGCCATGGCACTATTTATCTATGCCATTATTGTAAGTAGTTGATGAATCCTTAAATTATCGGTGATACGCATTAACCATTTTACCCGATGCCATATATCATCTCCGATATCCACGATAATTATGAGTAATTTTATATGCTAAGATCGGTCATGGCGAGCTTTTTTATATGTGAAAAAATTGATAAAAGCCAAGCACGATCATGAAAAACTTTTATCAAGAGTTGAATATGACTCGTCATAAGTCACTACCGCATGACAACCGTATCTATTCGTCTACCAACTATACTATACAATTGAAAGCACGACCGTGTGTATTTATTTTGGAAAGAATTTTCTCTGACGGAATCGCTTTCTTTAAGAATTGTCCGGAACTACGGCACGATTCTAATGTTTTAAATGACGTTTTTTTTTAAGTCGCTCTAGTGTTGTGGATCTTCATCCGATCCATCGTGACATGTACGATTGCGCGGTTAGCTTTGATCAGCAATGACCCCCGCTTGCCAATTGTTTAATGCAAGGAGAGAAGAATTCCAATTGGGATTTGGCTAAAGCAGGAGGAATCATCAGCACCTTCGCGGATCATTCGACCTCCCACCATGGCGGGTGTCATCGCATCCTGTCATCCACGATAGTCCCACGGTGGGACTCCCACCGCAGCCACTCGGATTAGGTATCTTTCAATTACACCCTTTGAATCTTATTCTGTCTTTGTTTTTGTTTTTGGGCAACCTTAAAAAGATAAAGAAATAAGCACGTGCACCAAAACCCATTTGCACCTGCGGCTAAATGGTGTCCCCATGGATGCAAACTGCTGGGTGGACTTTTTTGACCGGCTTTGCCCGTTCGCATTGGCACGAAAATACTCGTCAAGTTAACTTAACGGGAGATTATTTAATTGTCCAGATGTCGGTCGCGCATTAAACGAGAGTAGTTAATTACGTGGTAAGTTCCCTCAAAATGCTAATAGTCAAGAGATCCGTCTATTAATCATGTCGTTACGATCGAATTGGATTCCGTAATGATTTGAATTCGGTATTTTTAAAAAGTTGTACTCAAAACCATCTTTTATTATTCATTTTTTCGTATGCATTATAGGTGTGCTTGGTTTAGCATTTGAAATGAGATTTGAAACTCTAAAATCGATAGGCTAAATACAAATAGTGTTTGATTCATATGTTTGAGGGATTTGGGAAGATGCAATTATATCTCCAAAGCTATCTAAATGCCTTTAGAATAATACAATTTTGGAGATGTTTTGAGGAGTGGCATTTTCGAAATGCTCTTTCCCCACAACCCCCTCCACTACCTCCCCCCTTCATCGCCTGTAGCCTCCCACCTCTGACGACTCCCCCCCCCCTCTGCCGCCTCCCCTCGCCTTTGGTGACTCCCCTCCTTTGCCGCCTCTCGACGACTTCAACTCCCCCCCTGCAACCGCCGCCTTCGGCAACCTCCCCCCTTTGTCGCCTCCTGATGACTTCAATTCATACCTCTGGTGACTGCCCCCTCCAACCTCGACTCCGATCCGAAAGAAATAAAAATTGGTTACGAGAAAAAACTTTCGAAATATATATTTACCAAATAGTATTTCATCAAATTTGCATATCAAACGCTTTTCAATTGTATTTTACCAAACAATTTTTGTATTTCACCAAACCCTTTATATTAAAGACGTTTGTATTTTCTCAATAATTTTCTCTGAATGTTGAACTAAAAGTATCATGTGCGGTCGTTTGCCCAAATAACATCCGTTTTTCAGCTTGAATACCGTACGTAGCAAGATTTTTCCTTCACCCAAGCTTCAACGTAATTACTTCTTTTATTGTGAGGGTAAAAGATGAAACCATGGTCCCAATATCATTGCGCCTAAAGTTAAACATGCAATTATATGGATAGATGATTTAGAACGAAACCAAATTGAACGGAAATAAATGTTTTGATTTCGGAAGCTATCGAGTTTCATTTAGTTTCGGCTTGAATGGACTATTGACGATACAATTGATTTGGCTTAACGGGTCTTCATCTCTCTTTCGTTATCGCCGGCCATATCACGTAGGATAACATACATTCACGTTAGTAATTTCTGGCTAAATTTGATTGGGAGGATTATATTAGTACGAGTTCGGGACTAATTTGATCGACATACTGTAGGTTCATAAAACCTTAAAGGGGTTCGCATTATTCTATTATGCTAATGTGGCCGACACCCTTAAAGTCACCCAAATGATTGTTTAAGTTCACATTACACGCCCCCGGCATTTCATAGCACGTAGATATAGGAGGATTCCCCACAACCCACGCCCCCCTCTCCACGATGCTTTTTAACCTGAAAAAGAAGAAGAAGTTCTCGATGTCGGGGTGACGTGGGACGACAACCTTTAGGCATTATTATCGAGATGGATGTCGAATTGACGAATTTTTAATGGAATCGACATCGCAATGATTGCCACCTTTTTCCAGTCGGGCAGATTAAAAGAACCGAGGCGGATGGAGCACGGATTTGATTTAGTGGTATCATCGTCCGTCGTTCTTTGTCACGTTGCTACTAGTGCATCCTAAAGGCGAGATTTCAGTGCCGTGGACCCGAGATGGGGTGCCCTTTAGCTAAGAAACTTTCCGCTTTGTTTTCTACTAATCCTTACTCAGGAGGCATCCATGATGGTGAGTGAAGACCAGAGGTTGTTTTTTTTGGCTCCTTGTGTCCCGAAAGGTTTGTCGCAAGGTCAGAAAACGAAGCATTACTCTCTCGAGAGAGAGGGAGAAAATATTTACTAGTTTATTAGAGCGTCGACCATTGAAGATTTGTCGGTGGGCAATGGATCGAAAAAAGCTGGTGACGCGGCTCGTTTATCTGCGACGAACCGAAGATGTTGGATTACTGATTGAACCGAGTAAAAGTAATTTTAATCCCTGAAAAAGGGAAAAGGATCACTTATAGTAGTGCAGACCACAGCCGTCCAATTTCGGACGCCTGTGGTTTTTCAAAAAATAAACCAATAAAAAAACACCTCCTATTGGATCCCATGTAGTATTGCCCGAGATTCGGATTAGATGAGAGCATGCTCTCTTAAAATTATATATGTGATTGATGAACTTTAATCTAATGCATAATAACATTATTGAACTTTAAACATTCTTACAGACTTGAAGAACGGGAAAATTGCCCCAAAAGTGTTAAACCTAATGCATTCGTGTCAATTTAGTCATAAAATTTTTGATTTGTCAAACATTTTTTTTCAATTGATTCTACATTAGAACCAATTATTTAAAATTTATTTAAAAATTCATAAACATTTAAAAAAGTCTACATTAGAACCAGTGGTGTTGCATCTGACGATGACTGGTGTTGACATCGGCCATTGTCGTTTAAAATCGATTAGATGAATTCAATTGGAAAAACGTATAAAAAAAATCGGTACAATCGAAATATTTAGGACTCAATTGTCATCAATGCAATAGATTTAGTACTTGTTGTTCTTCGTAATTTCACATGTTTGAGAATCGCGTTGAATATCTATCAACAGTCTATGGACCATATCGAACACATCAAAAGCCTGGAGATAAGATAAAACATCGAACTAACGTCGATGGAGTATTTGTGCCGCTATCCTTAATTCACGCGGGGAAAGATTTGCCATGATCGCATGTGTATGTGTGTGGTGTGGGCACACCGAATTGTCCCGCGGCTCGCTTTCGAACGACCCGGGTCGTTCTCGTCGCGCTCTCGTGGCTTTGTGGTGCCCAAATCTCATTCTCTTGCGACCACTAATCGCCGATCCGTCCCCGTCGATGAGCTCGGCACCGGGTCCGATCCCGGAAACATGGTAGAGATTCTCTCAAAGAGAGGTGGTGCTCCGTCGTCCTCCGGTGCCACGTCAGCCGTCGTTTCGTTTTCCGGTCCGTGAGCATACTCGCCACTCGACGCGGGTGACGTCCACGTGGGACGCAAAGCGAAGAGGAATATTCTTCAATTGTTCGGGTGTTTTAAGGGATTCTTTCTTTTTTTCTTCTCTTTATCCAAACAATCTCGTCCTCCCATTCTCAATTGTCATTTTGTTGCCAAAAAGGAAAAAAAAAATATTGAGCTTCGACGAGAGAATACTTCTCATCGGCGACGGCGGACGGCAAAGTTCCGTGGCCGACGGCAATCGATTTTCGGTGGTGGTGGCCATCGGCAACAAAGCTCGACGATGGAGCCTATCTTCGGCAATCAGGAACAGAGTGCCGTGATCGATGACTATCGAGATAGGAGAATGACGGCGGGTTTGAATTTTTGATAGTTTTGTGGTTGTAAAGAGATATGGAATGGAATCTCAATCCTAACTATAGCTGGATAATTCGATTCTTTGTTATTTTTATATATTCTATTGCATGATGAATCAAACTCCATATATAGGACTCAAAAGAAACAAGTTGGCAAATCTGAATCCAAATCGCAGTCTGGTTTTCTTTTTCTCCAAACAAACAATTATTGGGAATTGGAATCGAGTTGCTTCAGGAATGTGATTCCGGAATTGAAGTAGACTAGGCACAGCACAAGCTCAAGCTCAACCGGAAGAAAGTGCACAGCAAGTTGACGCTTCCTCTCATCTTCGAGAACAATTCAAATCACTCGAGAATGCAATTAGAATTGAAAAGGAAAGAAAGGAAAGAGAAGAAGAAATGGGGCCATCGATTTAAATAGCAATCGAAGGGTAATTTTGTCTTTTAATGAGTTTCGAAGATATGGTATGTATCTCCACCTGTCGTCAAGGCTTTGTATTGACAGAACTGGGCCATGGAGAGTAGGAGTTGGGTTTAGACTCGGCCTATAGGACATTCGGATTTATACTTTCTCCTTCGTTCCATTTTGCATGATTTGCAAGCGTTTTTCGAGCCTTCCAGTGTCAATCGAAAGGGTCGGATCGAAGATTGGGTCGTTTTCTGGTACTCCGTTTGTCGTTCGATCTTTGAGTGGCCCCAAAGCGAGTGTACCGATCCGAGAAGTGGGGCGGCAAAATGTGTAATTCGAGATGTGTGTGCGAGAAAATCAATGGTTCGGCCTAGGCTCTTGTCATTTGAGCACAGATTGTCGGAAGGCTCTCTTCCGGCGTAATCTGACGAGAGCCATGAGGCTAGAATTCTCGCTGTGCCACGCCGCATTCCGGCGGGGTAGGAGAACTCTCTGTATGGGCTTAGAAATGCCACAGACATGGGACTTGGGTCCAAATCCGAAAACCGAACCCGTCTTCGAGAATCAATTCCGCCAAAATCCTAAACGTGTGATTGGGCCCATACACTAAAAAAGCCAATCTCCATATGCTGTTGAGTTCCCAAATTCAACTGGGCTTACGATCAATTCCGGTCGAGCATGGACGAGCCTTCGGATTGCCAGCTCGTGTTGAGCCCCCCTTACACTTGTAATGCAATCGCCATTAACCCAAACCGAATCTTGATCTCTCCCGGCCTGCCCGTGTTCGGAAATACACAATCTCGTGAAAGATGATCTAATTTTGGTTAGACCCGAGAAGGAAATGGTTGTACAGCCTAGCCCACTATTCGCACCCTCTGTATCGAAGTGAAACTTCGTCCATCCAAAAATAAAGAGTACCTGAAATCAAGTTGACGAGCTCTCTCGCTCGCGTCACCATTGCGTGAACGAACGCGGACGGACAATGTTCTGTGTGTGTGTCTAGATCATGTAAAATTACCAGATCCGAAGGGACATTGCTTGTGCAGAATGATTACCTTCTCGCGCCGTCGACCGCTGAAGTCAATAATAATCCCCACGGGAGGAAATTGAGTGACGAAGTCCATGGCCTTCACGTCTTCAGAACTCGAGATCTCCCGTCTGGTTCCGTCTCGAGAGTCAAAATTAGCCTCGATTGACCCAACGACGCAATTAGTCTTCGAATCTAATTGATCATATCAATCTGACCACCGTAGACGCTAATTGGACCAATCCCAATTGCAAATAGGCTTTGGGAATGGATTTGGTAACCATTGCTCCCTATGACACGGTTATGTTATGAATCTTAAATTAATTCAATCAACCTCGGACTTACAGAATTCTCTTTTTCTCTCTAAACTATGCAATTGAAAGCTTTCGATCGACGACCATTATAATTGATTCTCAAATAATATTAGTTTTGGTTCCGTCCCTGATCTTGACCGCCGTTCACTCATATACCTCGCCCACTAATTGGATCCGCTTCTCGCCCGATCCTGAGAAGTGATCATTTTCTTCACAGTTGAATACACGAGGCATGATCACATGACATAGATTTTCGTTCCATGCATCGCCAAGCAACGATAGCCATGAGGCGAGTAAGACGCGTGCTTTGCTTTCATAAAGCTGCAAAGTCCCCAATGCGATGGGTTAGACCGAACGATAATCAAGTTCGAGTGCTTTGAATTATATTCTTTTCGATGTTAAATCGTTTTGATAGAACCGATCGAGTTTAGGCGAGCTAAGATATTCGTCCGTTTTATCAGTAGCGTTTGCAAGTCCGACCACCTTCCTAATAGCTTTTTCACACGCCATGACATAGGCGGTACGACTACAATGGCAAGTCGCGAAATCCTCCTTGGATTAGCGTTGCCATTTGCACGATAACGCGCCGGGGAAAAAAAAAACATCGGGTCGGACACGACACGAGTGATTCATAGGAAAAGAAGATGCAATAAGAGATCAAATCGCCTGGAGAATTATGTAAGAGGGGATAAAAAGGACATGAAACAGAGCTAATAACGATGCCATTACATGATTGAGATGAGAGAAGGAAGGGAACTACCGGACAAAAGGGGAGGAAAAATTAGACGAAGTCTCATTGGTGTTTTCATTACCATCTTCTTCCCCCACGCCCCACCCCTTGAGGACGGTTCGATCTCTTTCGTTTCGTTTCGTCTCCTCTCGATCCCTCCTCTTCGCGACAAAAGGGGGGGAAAGGAGAGTGAAAAGCCAGAATCTACACACACACACACAATACACACACAGTCGAAGTAACTCTTCGGTTTTTTCCCCCTCCCCCGCGGGCTGGAGGTTCATTCTTTCTGGGGGCGATTGATTGGGTCGTCCGCCCAATGGTTGAATCGGGAGCTTCGGAATCACTTTTCTGAAGTTCGCCTCCTCTCTGTTTCTGTGTGTGTGTTTGTGGGTGTGGGTGTAGGAGGTGTGTGGGGTTGGAGCGATTGCGCGGAGCGGAGCTTCGTGGGTTATGGTGGGTCGAAGTGGATCTCCGATGCGGGAGTAATTTCGGCGTCGATTCGGACCGGGCACTTGATTCTGTTGACCGTCGGGTTTTCGTGCCGATTCCCAGGGCCTGTGTCGGGTGGGGGAAATGAAAGGTGGCGATGAGGTCGTGGAGGGCCAGCCGCAGCCTCTCGAGTGGAAATTCTCGCAGGTCTTCGGCGAGCGCTCCGCTGGCGAAGAAATCCAAGAAGGTAAGGGGTAAAGAGGAGGAATAGAGAAAAAATCGGGGTGAATGTGGCGTGTGCTGCGTGGGTGTGGATAGGGCGTGGCGTAGGGTCTGCGTACTTGGATCCGATCTGTGCGGAGTGTCTTGCACTGCGATTGCTGCTTGTTTCGAGCAATTTCGATCTGTTTTTGTTGATTTTTGAGGACTGCTGATTTCGATTCACGTGATTTGTATGGGTGTTGGTGGGTTTCTGAGGTGTAATTGATTCGGGACTGCGCATGCTGTGCTTCAATGAAGTCTGATTTAGTTTAGTGTGCTAGTTTGATTCAGATGGGAATGTTAGATAAAACTGGGGAAGTCAGTGAGTTGCATGCATTTTCTTTTGCAGTCGGGATTGGTTTTTCACTACACTAGAGATTCTGCCTTTTAAAGTAGTTTCTGTGTTATCTGATCTAGCATAGCACTATGTACTTGGGTTGGTCAAGTTGGCTTCTTCTGTGCATTAGAAGTTGTACAGTCCTTGACTTTGTACTGGTGTATCTCTACTTGGTTTCAACGTGGTGTGGCTGGATATTAGTATCTTGCATGGTCAAGTGGGGTAATGAGAGTGGAGTAGCTGACGAGTGAGGCATAGTTATTTGTTCGGGGATTGGAGATTTTCTTTCTCTATTACCTTTTGTAATGATAACTATGTATACTATTTAAGTTCCCTAAGTTTTATTAGTTTTTGGCGAATGTCGCTATGCATTGAAAGAAATAACTTTGAATAGCATCTCGTGAAGCTGTATTGTCCTATGCTCACCATTACCCATTTATCTTGTCAATGTATGTGATGATCATCATGGGCTCTGTAATATGTTTGCAGTTGATATCATATCTGCGATCGAGTTTGATAAAACCGGTGATCATCTTGCCACGGGTGACCGGGGTGGTCGGGTGGTTCTTTTTGAAAGGACCGATACAAAAGATGTGAGTATCTCTGTCCTAGTGGTTTTCGTTACTTAACTTCATTTCTGTCCCATACCACAGTTTACTTAATGTCATCATCTTTAGGATGGGGCATCCAGAAGGGATCTGGAAAGAATCGACCACACTGTTAGTAGACATCCCGAGTTTCGCTACAAGACAGAGTTTCAGAGCCATGAGCCTGAGGTAGCAGTCTTTAGTACATTCTGCTGTCTCATGTTCAGTTTTGTCTGCCTTTTGGAATTCCTGATCTGTTTATGTCTTGGTTTATCTTGTCAGTTTGACTATCTGAAGAGCTTGGAGATAGAGGAGAAAATCAATAAAATCAGATGGTGTCAAACAGCCAATAGCGCTCTGTTTCTCTTATCTACCAATGATAAAACTATTAAGTTCTGGAAGGTAGGAATATGGCTTGTTTCTGTTGCCTCCTTTTTTTTAGTTAGAATAACTTTCAGTAGATGAGTATGCAACACCTTGCGCAGCATGTTGTTTAAAGTGCTTTATGAAGTGAAAGTCTTTTGTGGGTTTTGTTACTTGCCAGTGATCTGTATGCTGACTTGTCTATTCTCATTTTAAGCGTGATAGAGTTTTTTAGAGTCAATGAGCTCTCTCTCTCTCTCTCTCTCTCTCTCTCTCTCACTCGCGCGCGCGCACATGCATATGGATGCACTTTAGCACTAGGGAAGATATCTCGTCTACCTATCCTGCAAGAAAGTTAACTTGTAAACTGAGATTATGATGCTCTTTTGGAAGTTGTAAATTATGCTTTTATTTAGGATAGCTTCTCATGTACAGTGTAAAGGATCTTTGACTAGAGGACTGTGCTTCCTCCTATACTCTTTGTTTCATGGAGTTATAACTCACTAGCATTCTCGACAAATTTGTTTTGTAATGGTAAGGAGTTCCTTACAGGCAAGCTGTTGAAGAAAAACCCCATTTTGTATTATAAACTGAATATACTGACATGAGCTAGAAAACATGATCTTGTTCAAATTGTTATATTATTGGCTGTAATGGTTTTGAGCTTTAATCATCTTAATTTTTTGGTCTGAAGTTCTGCCAGCATCTCTTAGAGTTGACTTCTTGTAATTTCTATTGAGCATTGATTAGGTCCAGGAGAAGAAGATAAAAAGGATTTCTGAAATGAATGTGGACCCTTGTAAAGCTGTAAGCAATGGTACTACTGCGTGCTCCAGCAGTTCAAACAGCCACAGAACGTGCCTGGCAAATGGCGGATCCCCAGAGAGATCATACAATTCTCTTAGCAATGATTTCTCATTCCCTCCAGGAGGCATCCCTTCACTACGCTTACCTGTGGTAGTTGTGCTCAACCCGCTTTTTTCATATTACTGTAATTTCTGGAAAAATTTTACCTTATTTTTTGAGTTTCTCGTGTTGGGTGATCATGTGCATTGTTTGCTCTTGGTTGTCTCTTTGTGTTCATGTTGTTTGGAATGTTTGAAAAACATGTGGTTTGATCCTGGAACTCTTTTAACAGGTGACCTGCCATGAGAGTAGTCCGGTTGCTCGATGTCGAAGGGTGTATGCTCATGCTCATGATTATCATATCAATTCCATTTCAAATAACAGGTATGGTCTTTTAAGATAATACCTTGACTTTTGTCCTCATGTATATTAATTCATGCTTTTTTGCATGACTCAAGCTTTGTGGCCTTGACACTCAGCTTTACTAGGGCAGGGAAATAAGGGATGAAAATTATCCCCTTAGACTTCCATTTACAGTTTTTTTTAATTGAAGTTGACATGTTGGAAGTGTCATGAATCTCATACTTATAGCAGACCTTTAAAATTCTTAGACTGGTGAAATGCTGTTTTGCTGTAATATAAATGGCGACAGACCGTTCTCCTTTACTTGAAGGTGTGAACAATCAATTGTTTCATAGCTTTGGATCAAAGAGAATCTTTCTGTAGGCATCTCTTATTATTGCACTGAAGCATAAATTCTGTTTGTGCCGACATCTTTTTTAAATGGTATGCAGATTATCCATTTTTATTTTTATTTTTAGCTGGTTTTGTTGATACTCCTCTTTTTTAATGTTGTTCAGTGACGGTGAAACGTTCATATCTGCTGATGATCTGCGTATAAACCTTTGGAACTTAGAAGTTAGCAATCAAAGTTTCAACATTGTTGATGTAAAGCCAGCGAATATGGAGGATTTAACTGGTAAGCTTTATTTAGTATGTCTCCAGATCCTTTTTTTTCTTAGTCGCCTTCGGGAATTGAGATACTAGCGATTAGTAAAGGTTTTTCCAGTGATAAAGCCAATTGTGGTGCTGTTAGTTTAAATTACTATAATGAGTGTTTTAGAGGTTGGCTTGATCTAACTTTTAGCAAACATGTAAAATCTTATTGGCATGGAACTGTCTCTTGATTCTGAATTAATTGGTTGAGCTGTGAGATATTTCAGGCTTAGCCTTGGGATACTGTGTGATGCTTATTTTGTTCCTTTCCCTTTGGCTGCTTTCACTGAATTTTTGGATCTATAAATGAACTTCGCAGAGGTGATAACATCAGCTGAATTCCACCCTACACATTGTAATCTGTTGGCATATAGCAGTTCAAAGGGCTGCATCCGTCTTATTGATTTGCGACAATCTGCCCTGTTGGATTCTCATGCCAAAATGTGAGTAATGCCATTAGTTTGCTTTGATCTACGTACTGTTGCATGCGTAGAGCTTTCGTTATGGAAAACTGCAAAGATTAACTTTTGAACTACTTAAGATGACCTGTTAGAGTAGTTTCCATTTTCATTTCTTTCATGTATCCAGTTGTTAATTTGTTTCTTGTGGGAACCTCCCTTAGTGAGGAAAATTTGAAGAATTTCATGGTCGGTCATCATGGACTTAATGAATTTTTCTGAATACAGATTTGAGGAGCCAGAACAACCTGGAGCCAGATCATTTTTCACAGAGATTATTGCTTCAATTTCAGATATTAAGTTTGGAAGGGATGGGAGATATATACTTAGTCGTGACTATATGACCTTAAAGGTTGGATGTCTGTTTCTCTGCTTCTGTTCTTGTTGGGCATTAAGTTTTCTTTAATACAGCAGCTAGAGATTAAAACTCTTAGTGTGATAAAGGTATCCCTTTATGTTACCCTGTATAGTTAACTCCCCCGGTTATTTATATTAGGCACATAGCAAACATGCACATGCTGAAGATAAATTTGATCGAACTATGGAGTTCCAGAGTGCATTTTTTTTTATCTTTTACTAGAAAACAAATGATCCTGGGATGATCTGCTCTAAAGGTAAGCTGAACGCGGCAGTTGAAGTTTTAGTGAATAAGTGTAAAGCTGTGTTCCCTCTTAAGTGAGGGAGAAGGTACATTACTTTTTTAATGAGCCTAACACCATACCATTGCCTTCTGCTTGCTGCTGGCCATTCATCTCTTTGCAACTTGTATTTAGTTGTAAACTGATCTTCTCGCACTTCTGAATAAGTTGCTCTTTCTTTTTTCCTCAGTTATGGGATATCAACATGGATTCAGGTCCAGTTGCAACCTTCCAGGTGCATGAACATTTGAGACCCAAGGTGATATTTTCTCTATAATAAAAAAGTAGTTGGGAAGTGATCGCTGCATTATGTTGTTTAGTTTCTAACTTACTATTTTGCTTTTCCAGTTGTGTGATTTGTACGAAAATGATTCAATATTTGATAAATTTGAGTGTTGTCTAAGTGGCGATGGGTTACGAGTGGCAACAGGTTCATACAGGTGTGTGCGATTCTCTTATCACTTTCCATATGAACTGTATCCATTATTTCTGGTTTTCAGATGGATATTTCTTTATGTCCAGTAATCTCTTCCGTGTCTTTGGCTGTGTGCCGGGGAGTACTGAGGCAACAACTTTGGAAGCCAGCAAAAATCCAATGAGGTAAATTAGAATTTACTTAATGAATAAGAAAACTATGGACGGTTTCTTTGCTGGTGGCACATGGATATATATATATGTCAATTTAATGATGCTGTATTATTTTTCCAGAAAACCAGTTCAGAGTCCTTCAAGGCCTTCCAGATCTCTCGGCAGCATTACACGAGCAGTCCGACGAGGTTTGTCCTTTTCACTTGCTTTGTTGCTTTACTTTCAGCGGACCTCTCGTTTAGTAGTAGCAGCCGTTGTCTGTTGTTGTTGTTGTTGTTCTGTTATTTCTTAATGACAATGAGGCTAACATTGTTTTGGGAGATTAAAACCAGGAGCTGAATCACCCTCAGCTGATGCCAACGGAAATTCCGTCGATTCCACCACAAAGTTGTTGCACCTCGCATGGCACCCATCTGAAAACTCAATTGCCTGTGCCGCTGCAAATAGCTTGTACATGTATTACGCATAATGATGGGAGGACAGTGACAAATACTCTTGATGGTATTGGCTCGGCTTGCTCTTGGAGAAGAAGGCTGTGTCGCAGATGCACTGTTCCGGGGACTGAATCGCACCTGGCCTTCCAAGTGCCTGTTAGATTTGTAGCATGTGGTTGAAAAGTTAAAAGCTGTATCACAGGGTCTTTGCCCCGGAAATCAGTGAGGAAGCAACTCATTTTTGGTCATGCTGTGGCAGTTTGCTTCGCATGTTTCTCCACCCACTGGCTCTTTAACCCTCTGTGGAATTTCCTTTTTCTTTTCTTTCCCCAATTTTTTGTTCTTTCTTTTTGTGCACCTTTTTCTCAAAGGGAAGGTGCCGTGTTCTGTTCTAAATTTGTTCCTGAGTCTAAGTTGAAAAAGGGAATGTGATTGTAGCTCTCCTACAACCAAAAAAAGAAAAAAAGAAAAGAAGAACTGAAGAATGTTCTATAACTTCCACTAGGTTTAAGATTATAACTGTAGCTTTATTCACATTCTGGTGGGGAAGGAGCTGTTTGGTACACTCACTGCATCGATTTTTTAATTGAATTCTTTTGTCTTGGCTGAAGATTTCATAAAAGGGTGGTTGTTGACTCTTGGTGTTGTATCTTGTCTTTGTTTTTGCAGTCCCCCAGTTGGAAGCGCTTTCCTCCATTGATTATTTCTATTTTTTGTCAGGCCGAATTTCTGGTGCTTCAGAGTTATATCCGAGCCACATATTGCTCAAGCCTTAGGGAATAGATGCAGTTAGTACAGAAATGCATAAGCTTAATGAAAACGTTGTCTGATTACAAGGATTCTGTGCTGACATTCCTCTCTCACAACGATTCAGACTATTATGTCTTAAGAAGAGCGGTTTTCATTGGGTTATGTTTCCCTCAACATAACCTTAGACAGATGTTTATTCTGCACGTTACGTGTTGGTAAGATAAAGGGAAACTGTTTTGTATACTGCCCATGAACATATATGCAATTGGACGGACCAGTATTATGAAAAACTGACAGATTGACACAGGATGGGGAACGGGCCATATATGTTTGTGTGTATTGCTTGTGGCTGTTTCTTCGATTCTCCATGTGGTCTTGGTATCGATCCCCAACGCATACCAAATCCCGTTCTGTAGCCTCTGTTCACTTGCCTATTTAGCTTAGATGAACTAGGAACCGAACTCACTTCAGGCCATCTCTCATATGAAAATGCCGGTGAAACCGAAACTAAAGCCATTTCAGCTTGACTCAGGATAGTAGCATGTATCGAGAGGTCATAGAAGACATGGATGTGACGCGATCGGAGCATCGGTTGATTCGATTCAGCGATGTTACTTTGAACAAATTTTCGGATTTTGTTAATGCAGACGGCCAAGTCCAGTGAAAACGATGCGGAGGTCCATACCGTACGGGGCAATCGTCGTACGATAAGGAAGACACGATCCTAAAACTGGAACGCCGCCGTTTTGTCCAGCGAAGTCAATAGTCAAAACCCCTAACCCCTTCGTCTCGTCGGCCTAAGCTCCGTTTCCTTTTTCGCGGAGGGAGGAGAGCAAGAACACACGAATCACCAAACTGATCCGAGACTGAGGTAATGTTGATCTCACCTCTTTGCTCTCCGATTCCAGTTCCCTTCCTCCCCATCCTCACACATTCTCGCGATTCTGTTCCTGATGATGATAGACTGAGACTCGGTAGTCTTTTCCGTATGTGAATTTGATGAAACTCCGACCGATTGTGGTCTCGGAGCTGCGGAGGTTGCTGCTCCTGTGCTCTCTGTTTCGATGGTCGCCGCATGATGGTGGAATACGGTTTTGGAGCTTTCGTTGTTGATGCGGGTTTTAGTCACGTGACCGCGAGCTCTGGTGTTGTAGCGGTTCTCGCGATTTGTTCTCCATCTCGTCTAGAATGTTTTTCTTTTCTTGTTATTTATAATTGGGTGCGTCTTCTTGTTGCGATTTCGATCGAGATGTGTGGAAGCAATGTTATGCAGTTCAATGCGCATGGCTTTTGGGAAGGAAGGTTTATCTAAGCCGTCGTGTGTGCCGGCAAAATGTAGGAAGCAATGGCATCGAAGTTGCTTCAATTGCAGAAGAAGGCAGTTCAGGCGACTGAATATGCTGTGAAGCATGGAAATGCCTACTACAAGCAGTTGATGGAGCAGAACAAGCAATATGTTCAGGAGCCACCCAGCGTGGAAAAGTGCCAACTGCTATCCAACCAATTGCTCTACACTCGTCTTGCCAGGTCCTTACTAGCTTTAAACAAGTTCATGCATGTGCACTTTCGTGCTTTTTTTTTTTTTGGGGGGGGGGGGGGATTTTACATGATTGGTTTGGGCTTCATGATGGAAAACCTTGTTTCATGTCTAAGGGTTCTTGGGCATGGGATCCTCAATCCCTTGATGGTAGTCGGATGAAAAAAAGAGTAAATTTCACCCGTGGTTGTAAAAGTTTTTTGTTTTTGTGCATAACAGCATTTTGTATCGGAGTTATGGAAAAATGCAAGGAGTTACAGCAAGTTATGGCAGGGGGATCCATCCCAACCCCCACCCCACAACAAAAGAGCCTGAGACATTGATATAAAATTTCAAAGTTTGCTTTTTGGCTCTTTTAAATAGTTTGTTCTGCTGCACCTTTTATCTCAAGACATGCAAAGAGTACTTCAACCTTCATCTTGTATTCATGATGGTCTTGTGAAGGCTTTGATGGTGTGCATAGTATAGGATATGATTTTCGAATTGTCAAGACTGGAGGTATAACTTCCGAGGAGTTATCAGGGTTTCAAGGAGCATTTGTTTTTCTTTTCTAAATATTTTCATCTATGGCATGGTATATTCATTCAAACGCCCAAAGTCATTAGATATGTGGATTTGCAGTGCATAAACATATTCTGCTTAGAGTGCTTGTCAGTAATGCTATTTGTAATATTGAAATTCGTTTCTCTTTATGTCATCTACAGCATCCCTGGTAGATCTGAGGCATTTTGGAAGGAAGTAGAGTACCTCAAGCAACTATGGAAGAACAAGCAGGAGCTGAACATTGAGAATGCTCATAGCTGCTTTGTTTGGTCTTGAGTGTTTTGCCTGGTTCTGTGCTGGTGAGATTATTGGAAGAGGGTTTACAATCACAGGATATCATGTCTGAGAGAAATTGCTTTGGTAGTAAAGGATCTACTACTTCCAGTTTACATTTCCATAAGTGGGTGAGTTAGCTCACCGATAGGATTTCCAGTTTTCTTTTATATACTCTGAGCTTCAGTATAGACGAATCTTTACTGTGGCACTAACCCGTAACTTTAGTCTTATGTATTGCCCATCTCACATTGAGTTGATTTATTTCTTTTCTTTTACATGTGGCTCCAATGACGCTAAAGACATTGCCAGTTCAGTGCTTAAATACCTGGATATATTTTTACAGGACACCACACGGTGCAACAAAAGCCATATCTCTCATGGGTCTCCTTTTTGGTGAGATCACATCGAGTGATCACTATATGTGGATAATGTGAACTAATACTCTTCTGATTGTTATTAGCTACCTGTTCTTTATTTCCTTTATCTCCTTGAAGTCTCGCTAACTGATCTGTGGACTGAAACCCAGCTCAACTTGACTGATTTCACGCCAAACCAGTTCTGCTCAGTTCTGTAGATCCGCTCTTTTTGGAGGTATATTTCTCTGATTTCTGTTGTCTGAGTGAAGGTTGCCTAGTCATTAATTGTTGCTCTGGACTCCTTGACTTGGTTGATTATGACCTACCCACCAGAAGTTTGGTTTCTATTATTTAGGGGAAACATCCTAGAAATCCTAAACTATGCCCACTAAAATACAAATACCTTGAACTTTTTTTTCCCTTCACAAAAACCCTCAAAGTTGTACCAATGTGACAAAAATACTCTTTGTACCACGAAAGAACACCCGCCAAACTATTTTTTTTTTTATCGTGACAGATATTCCAAAGTCATACAAGCAACACTAAAATTTGGGGTATTGGGGTTGAGCATAATTTAAGGGTTTTTGTGTGACAAAATAAAATGGGGTATTGGTGCTATAGTGAGCATAATTTGAGATTTTTTGTGATAAGAAAAGTTTGGATTGTCGATGTCAAAGTGGGTATAATTAGGCTCCATTTGTTTCACGGAAAATATATCAATCTGGAAAATATTTTTCAGGAAATCATTTTCCTGGAAAGTGATAATATTTTTTTGTATTCGATCGTCGACTCACCGGCATCAAGTAAGGTCGAGACACTCTTAGAGACTGCGATATTTAAAGGTAAGCGAAGAAGAGGGAAAATGTTTTCCACTTTAAAAAAAACATAAAATATTTTTTTCACTTTTGAAGGTGTTTTTTCTATTGATGGAAAATATTTTTCTTAACTATTTTGTTTTCCACCCTCTGAACACCACAATTTTCGAAAAATATTTTCCGTGAAACGAACGGAGCCTTAAAATTTTAGCGGCATTAACCTCTATTATTTATTGATGTGGTGGCGACTACATCTTGATAATAAAATAAGAGGTGAAAGGGAAGTGATCCTGACGATCTCTTCTGCGTCACCATCCAAAGCAATAGAAAGCAATAGGGTTGTTGTGATTTATACTCATAGAACTTCAGCGTAGTTCAGCCAGTGCTCTCTCGGAATATAAAACGGAAGCTCTCTGGTGGTCGTTGTCAACATGTCATTCTAAGTCATCGTCTATTGTACAAAAGTCACTTCAATTCTAAATCTTTTGATCGTATCAATTTAATTATAAAATCTTTCTTTGTACTCATTTAGTCATAAATCTTTTTATGATTTTTCAATTTTAGTATCTAACTTTTTGACGATTTGTTAATGCAGTCTTCTTTGGCCAAATATATATTTAGTAGGTTTATGATTAAATTGGCAAATCTTCAAATGGTTTATGACTAAATTGCCACAAAGAAGGTTTAAGAATGAAATAGTATAATCAAAAGGTTTATGATTGAATTGATGGTCATATACAAGTTTAGGACTTTTTAGACAATTATTGCTACAAAGTCTCAATCTTGCACAAGATTCTCCAGCACAATCAAAATAAATGTTTCCTTAGGAAGATCAATTCTAGACTTAAACTAGAATGGACAATTGCCATTTAAGTCATAATTCTTTTTTTTTTGGCCAAATAAGTCATAAACCTTTTACAATTTTGCCGATTAAGTCATTCCGACGGATTTTGATCGAAAAGTACCTATGTGACGATGACGTAGCGTGATCGATCGTCACTGGCGACCATATGGCAAAAATGACGTAGTTTGGGCCCCCTAATCCATTCTTCTTAGCTCCAAATCACCGAACCTTAACCCCAAAATTCATTTTTCTTGCCCCCAAATTCGTTCTTCTTGCCTCCAAACTAGCCCCAAAACATCAAAGAAGAATTGAAGAAAAACGAAATTCGTTCTACTATTGCTATTCTGCTTTTGCTTTTGCTTCCACTGTTGCCGTTGTTGTTGTTGCTGCTTCTGCTTCTGCTGCACTTTTGCTGTTGCTATTTTGCTTTTGCAATAGCAGAACGAATTTCGTTCTTCTTCAGTGGTTTAGGGCTGGTTTGGAGGCAAGAAGAACAAATTTGGGGTAAGAAAAACGAATTTGGGGGTTAGAGTTCGATGAAGAAAAACAAATTTGGGACAAACAAATTTAGGGTTCTTGAATAAACGAATTTGAGGCTTTTCTTCAATGGTAAGAGGGCAAGAATTAATTTGGGGGCCAAAACTATATTGTTTTTGTCACTTCATTGTCAACATCAGGTCGCGCTACGTCGTTGTCGCGTAAGCATTTTCTAGCCAAAATCTGTCGAAATAATTTAATTGGCAAAGTTACAAAAGGTTTATGACTTATTTGGTGAAAAAAAATGTTTAGGACCGAATCGACAAACTATATAACACTTAAATGACAATTGTCCCTAAACTAGAAGTATTCACTATCTGCAAAACCTGGAGAGTGAATTTGAATACAGTCTTGTGCTAAGCAAATTTAGAAGCTGTAACAGAATTCAGAACAACTCGTTACATTTTGGTTTTACTTAATGTCTAGTGCCCTTTCGTAATAGGTGTGGGTATTTAATTACTTTTTCCGCACTGTTTGATTCTCGAATCAACGAACCATTTACCTTCAAATTGTGTACATGATATTTTTTTCCCTAGTTTAACAAATTCATTTGCAAAGAATCGTAATTTGTCGAAATTATCAACTAATTCATAGAAAGCAATTAACACCTTAATATCCTAAGATAACATTAAGAAAAATAAATAAATTTCAGCAAGTCATGAAATGTGGCTTGTATGCAGCCTCCAAGCAAGGTGGAGGGCTCATCCGCTTATCCCACTCCTTGGGTCCTCCCCCATCCCCACTCCCACGTGAAGCTGGTGAGGTTTACATTACTCTTATCCGATTCGATCTTCCGGCCAACAATAGCACATCATTTTCTTTTCTTATTCATGTATTATATATGTTTTTCCTCGCTTGCCTAAAAAAAGGGTGAATAAATAATCAAATGAAAGCAAGTTTATGCTGGTCAATAGGGTGGGCATGCATGCATTCAATAGTGCACGATGAATCTGAAAAGACTTGGAGGATTTGGATCCCGTGATGGATTTCATATGATGTAGTCCAATTTATTGGGAAAGTAATCCAAGAAGTATCGCATGGATCCTGAGTGCATTCTGATTTTTCATAGATTCGCAATGTCAGATCATGAGAATGAAACATGGCATTCAAAGTGAAGTTCCTAAATTATTTATGCAGGTAAGTTCTCGAGAAGCAAGGGTATTCAGAATTAGTTGGTGCAAACATTATGAGTAATATAACTTCT
The DNA here is from genome assembly GCA_019926035.1 of Melaleuca alternifolia. Taxonomy (NCBI): domain Eukaryota; kingdom Viridiplantae; phylum Streptophyta; class Magnoliopsida; order Myrtales; family Myrtaceae; genus Melaleuca; species Melaleuca alternifolia. The sequence goes on along the minus strand of JAGKPW010000119.1, from coordinate 396,488 downwards.
CCTCTTCTTGAGTCTCTTAGTTAGTGATTTCCCAACTCTTTGTTCTGTATCAAGGATCATCAACTCCAACTAGGAAACTCTTATGGCTTGGGCCGGAGCTCCTAAACCGGCGGAATGGAGAAGCTTGCCCACAGCCCGCCCTCGTGACCAAGTTTAACCATGGTTCGAGCTACTGTTCTTAGGTGTAACATAACAGTGTTGATATTGCTGGTGGCCAAATGAAAGAGCATGTTCTAAGAGGTTGCTGCTTTCTTTTGGGGCCAACAGATGCTGCTGCTTAAAAAGGAAGATTTCGTTGCTTCTTCCTGCTGGACTCTCTCTCTCTCTCTCTCTCTCTCTCTCTCTCTCTGGTCACATGTTCTTTCGATCAACAGGAGCCCAGTTGAACATATCCGGTAGCTGAGGATCTTGATTGAACAGTGAGAAGAAGCTTTAAGAACTCCATCCGATGCTAAAGACAAATCTGAGGATTAATTTAGTAATTTTTGCTTAAGAATAGTCTGAGCGGAGTTCTCAACAACCCTGATTTTCCTCCTTGGGCAGGGACATGCTATCTTACAGAAATGACCTTTTCGACGAGTGCTAAGCATCAAATTGAACAATTCATGATTTTGATGACAAATCATCTGTCAAGACTAATAAATCGAGCCCATGACATCGGCCACGACAGACGTCTGTTCTAATCTGCCAACCAGAGGAGAGCTTTCCAAGTCAACTTCGCGGACACAGGCCAGCTTACGCTTTTTAAGTGGGTCTAAATCAATGTGATTAAAGAAATACCGGAACTTCAGCAAATTATGTTGGTCTAGTGTGTGACGTTTTCGATGAGGAGAAGTCTCGCAAAGAGAGAGGTAGAGAGGGGGAGAGAGAGAGAGAGAGAGAGAGAGGGAGGGAGGGAGAGAGGGGGCCACAGGTTTGACTTTCTCTCTCTACTTGAAGACAAATCGCATCGCAGGTGTCTTAACTAGAGGGGGAGAATAGTTGTCTGGACTGTTATTATAGCACATCAAAAGGATGATGAGAGTGATGAGGATGATAATGATAATGATAAGATGCTCAGAACACCGCCCATTGAAACCGTAAGTATGTATAATATGGACCCGCCATAAAGATCCTTCATCATGGACGAATCGTAGTTCAAGGATTCAGACCCATGACCTCTTCCTCCTCACCTCCAACTGTTATGGCATCTCGCCTCCCAGATCAAAATAGCATCTTCAGCTCTCCCTATTCGTTCTTGAATGGACTTTGAAGGTGATAAGAGTCCACATCACTGAAAAGTTCATCTCCATCTACCTTTCAACCAGAAGAGTTTCTTTAGATATTTTTGGACCAAAACGGTTCTCACTCTACAGCTTCAAGCTCCTCAATTATTCGTGGTTGCGTTGAAATGATATTCCATTTCCACAACTTGGACCGATAAACATCCTGACCTCGTTCTGTTTTAGTCACTTTGGTCCTCTCTCTCTCTCTCTCTCTCTCTCTCTCTCCTTTGCCAAAAAGCTCCTCAAATTCACGTGTTGCTGATTGATCTGCTCATCTTACCCTGTTCTCCAAATTCCCTTCTTCACTCCACAAATCTCTTCTCAAGTTCCCACTTCTTGATTTGATCATTCTCAATCTATCTTTTCTGGTCTCTAAACTTGGCTGATCGTCAGGATCTTCACTCCTACCGCTTCAAAGCTCAATAACTCATCACTCCCCTGCGATCTCCAAACCGAGTTCGTCGCTACCATCCATCACAAAGTTCCAGACTTTTGTGGTGCTGTCAGTATCACAAAGAGAGAGATGCAAGAGACGACAGCGTCTCAGAGCATGAGGCTACAGTTCCCAGAGCTGGAGAGGCTGATATGCCCGCGTTGTGATTCGACCAACACCAAGTTCTGCTACTACAACAACTACAACCTCTCTCAGCCCCGCCATTTCTGCAAGAACTGCAAGCGCTACTGGACCAAAGGCGGCTCTCTCCGCAACATCCCCGTCGGCGGTGGAACCCGCAAGAATTCCTCCACCAAACGGGCCTCCAACCCGAAACGCCAGAACCCGGATCCTGATCCTGACCCGAGACCCAGTAAGCATGGGATGCAGCTCCAAGAGTCGATCCCAGCTGACTCCTCGCAGTCTAATGCCACAGAAGGGGCACTGTTGGACTGTCCGAACTCGAGCGGATCAGGGGCGGGATCCAAAGAATATGGAGTTATCCTCAATCCGGGTTTAAGTTTGGGTTCAGGTTCTGCCGTGGGGCCTGAACTGAAACACGACTGGCGACAAGGCGGCAGGGGGCGGGAGGACCATTTTGATCATGCAAGATGGTCTTGCTATTTACAGCACACTAGCTTCAAGACTACTACAGAGGAGAGATGGTAACATGTTGAACAGGAGTTCAGTGAAATTGCCGATTCGAGAAAGGCTTAAGAGATTGCTTGGGGGAACCGCAGAGATTGTGAAGGAAGATTAGAGCATCATTATCAGCAGGCTGCATGAACAAGCGACCAAGGGATGATAATAATTCCCAATGTAATTTTGTGATTTGATGTGGGTTTCTCTCTTTTCTGGCTTGGTGTGCAGTTTTATGTAAAATTGTGAGATGATTATTATACGCTCTCGCGAGTTCTCTCTTTTTTCAAACATTACAGATGAGAGAGTCGATTCTGAAAATAAATACGAAAAGGTCTGCGGTGTAATGAGAATAAAATAGGTACAATTTGTAATCCATAAGTGTCTGCAGCGACTTCTGTCGTGAGCAAACCTTCTCCATTGCTGAGACACAGAGAGTCGGTTCTCGGGTCAGCCGTGAAGCATGCACGCATGGTTTTTTACTTTCTGCAGGCACATCAGCACGTTCTAGTGTTGGACAACTAGTCGCTTTTAAGACAGTGAACAATATTATTTGGAGCTGAGCGAGGGAAAGCAGCCGCTCTTCCAATGCAATCTTGCCACCCCACTTGCTTACGAGGACAAGACAGATTCTTTGAGCTTCCTTTGCCTTTTACGTTTGTCCATCTGATTATGAAGTGTTTTCGCATAATTGGTCTCGCATTGGATATGATCTTCAAATAATATAGGAAAAGACGCGGTTCGTCATATATACCTATAGACCAGATTTTCTGCTCCAAGTTACTGATGTTAAAGGAAAGTTTTGGTTACAATGGTGGTCAAATTTACATTTGATTCAAGAAAGCTACAGTGGGTAAGGAAAATTGATGACACGCCGTGTATAAGACTTTACGAAATGAAAAGACAACGGCCAATCACATTTATTGCTAATGATAACACAAACGATACTTACAAATTAGCTTAAGTATGTTACTACTATTCATGTGGAATCTTACGAATTATAAGACTCGAAGAACTTACGACTTTGCTAGCGAGGAAAAAAAAAAGAAAAAAAAAAAAGTTGCGATCCATTCAGTTATTTACTCGCGTTAGGAAAATAAATTTTCTATTAACTTAAACTGACTAGTTTGTTTTTGTGAAGTATTACGAGCCATAAGAGCCATAGAATTACGACAGGAAAGGTAACCCATGAAAAAATTACGAAAGCGATGTGTAACTGATAAATCACTATTAGCAAATGTCAAAGGAAAGTAATGATCAATTAGGTGGGTTTTGGTCCTGCTTTTCTCTCGTGGGACCGTAGAAGCGCCCTTCTATTTGCGTCTTGTGTGAAGTCAATCGGAGTTGCCTCCTGTTCAAAGACTTGTTTTGGTATCTCTATGTCCATGAACTCGGAAATTTGAATAATGGGCACTCCATTTCGGTTAACTATCAAATCAAATGCTCTCCGCGAGAGGCAGAAAATAGTTTGGACCGAGCGATTTTTCAACACCTAGAATTAGAGGGGCGGTGGATCGGTTGGTAGTGCATTGTATTGCACCTGCGCGTTCGGTCTTGCTTGACGTGTTTGTGTTCAGCTAAAGAACAAGAACTTTCCTCTCTCTCTCTCTCTCTCTCAATAGTTGTGAATTGGACCACTTCAAGAGTCTCATCTTCTACCGTCAAACCTGACAAGTTCGTGGGATTGTCCGTTTAGCAGGAGGAAACGATGGATTTGGAGGGCTGGAAGATGAATGGCTCAGCCAAAAGAATTAAAGAGGGTCGTGATTGGCAGGCGATGTTGAAGATTTACTTCCTTCATTTCTTAAAGCGCGAGGATGCCACCGTCGTTGGAAGATCGAACCAAGTCAGCCCGCTCTGGCAATAGAATAACGCGGGTGCAACTTGTTCCCGCGGAATCCACCAAAGGTTGGGGCCGGAAACACAGTTGGACTTTGATACCCGATTTGATTCCTAACTCGTTATGACATCCGCCTACGTAATGGACAAACAGTAGGGCTCGGGAAAAGAGAATCACGTCTGTTTTTCTCTCTTAATGAAAGCCACACTGCTCTTCTTCTGAAGGTATTCGAAATCAGGAAAGCAAACAATCACATCAGACTGCTCCCCTCTTCCAATAATTGGGGCCTTCGCTAGTAGATCAAGACCACGTTCATTTCGTATGACGTCTGAGTGCGTTTAACCACACCAGCAATGCCGACACGCAATTTCATCGGAGCCCTTCGAGAGATGGACAAACCAGTAATCAGACCAGAAGAACTCAAGACATCATTGCGGGTATTGGTAGATTGTAGTTGTCACATGAAAGATTCTAAACTGTTTTGAGTTCATCTAGTTTGGTGGTAATTTTTTGGTGGATCAAGTCACGCGTGGGAGGGAGACTTGCTCTCTGATCGACTTCTCCGATTGTCTCGCGAGAGCAGTAGCCCTGCCTCGTTTTCTATGGTTCTACTAATCGAGGAAGAGGGAATTGGCAGCCTCACTGCTCCACTGCCTTTGACAAGTATGCTGGAAGTCCCTATCATAGTTCCGATATTCAATGTCGGTGAGAAGTGTGAATGCTGCACGGCCAAACAGAGCCGCGCTTCATGAGGTACAAACAGACACTACTGTCAAAAGACTTTCTACAGCTATTTTCACAGTTCACAACAGCTACCAGAGTTTTTTTTCTAGCCAATAATTAAAATCCAAATGTGCTCGGAATCAAACATTTGTCCACAGAAAATAAATGAAAGAATCACATGGGAACAACTCGAGCCTTGTACATGCATATGTACGCCATATGCCAGTCACCTGAAAAGGAAGGAGAAAAAAAAAAACACCGACAAAAAGAAGATTTCTTCACGTTAAGAGGACAGAGGAAAATAATTTGGAAAAGAGAATAGAGCATGAGCACCCCGGTCGTCTCCGTAGTCAAGCACACACGGGATAAAAATTTAGACACTCTGGATCCGGTCCTTAGTAAGATGGAATTTCATAGCAGATCTGGATGACCTTACCTCCTCCAGACAGTTTTGTGATGTCCTCTTCCCGCTGAGGAATAGGATTGTCATCATCAAACTCAATCCATTTACCTACAACCGTCATCAAGTCTTAATTCAAGATTATATCGAACAGAACGACAGCATATTTTTCCTGGATGGGAAGTAGATTAGCAGACAACTAACCGCTTTCTTGCTTGACCCAAGCAACATAATGTCCCGAATCAGCACTCCGGCCCTTGTGAGTTAATACAGCAACCAAATCATAAATTCCAGTTAACTGTTTCTCCTCTCCTGGGGCATCTAAACGTGAGAATGAAAGAGAGAGGTCACCACCAACCAGAACTAGTACCATGGAAACAGAGAGAGAGCACGTATACGCACATGGATGATTGCATATTTTCTTACTATTATGAGGCAATCTCCATTTAGAAAAGGTTTTTTGGCTGAACAAATTATAACTGCAGCAGGCTTCGAGAAAACCACAAAAGTAACCATCTTGTACCATAACAAAGAGAATTAACAAAGCTTAAGTACACTAAGAACTAAAAACTGCCGCCATCACTTTTAAGTAACAAAATTCTGTTAAGAAGCACAGAAGTATCTAGGCAATCAGCATAGCATAATTTCATCCAAAAATACAAACAGCGATTGCATGTACTAAGCAAGGAAACAAGTATCAAGAATGGCTTAGGTGCTAAAAGCTCATACGGATATTTAAAGAGTTGGAAGGACTAACCATCCTGGGAAGTACTTAAAGATGATTCCCCAGCTACAGTCGATGAACCCTGTCCAGCAGTTGTTACATCAGGCATCCAAAAATAAACCTCCATTTATATCCACTCATTTCCATAAGTATCATCATCCACTCACCTCGGCATCAGTCATCTTCGCGTCTTTGTCTTTTGAAGTAGAGCTCTTCTCTGCTGCTTTTAGACCAAGCTTTTTTCCTTCTTCATCCCTAAGAAGCTGGTGCTCACATAACAAATGAACAACCAGCATAAGAAAGACTAGAATACATACAGGGATTATAGCTGAGACCAGTAACAGAAAAAACCTGGCGAGGAGCTTCCAACTTTTTCCGCAAATCATCAGAACAAAAATCATAAACATCCAACTCCAATGGATAATCTACTTTCTGAGAGCAGGTAAACATTAGTTCATCGACTTGCGTAAGAGATCTGATCCACCCATCAATAAAGGAAAGGTTCTGAAACTAATGGATCATCGATGACACAGAAAAAAAATTAAGGGAATCCTCTAACAGCAAGTTTGCGGAATGTCCTACCCGCAATATCTTGGCCTTCTGATTTGACTCCCTCTTCCAGAAAAAGCGAACAAATTGAATGGTCAAGTATCTGAAATAATGACGTTCTATTAGACTTTAGATATCTCAAAGGGCAAGTTACAGCTTAATACATAGTTAAAAACAAGAAATCTCTTAAAATCATTACAAAAGACAATCATGCCAAGCTACCTTGGTAAGCCATTGATACGAGACTCTTTCAAATAAATTGCACTCCGCCCCAGGGATGGGGAAGCCTTCTCCAATTCCGATTTCAACCCCTGCATGAATTAAAATGATGCTTAAAAGATGGTCAGTAATTACTGTCTTGCGACTGGAAAAGAGAGCACAGTAACTTATTAAACATGTTAAAGAAACCACAAGTGACAATTAATCATGAGCATCTAATAGATTAGTAAGATCAGTCTCTAAGTTGGTCAGCACTGTAAACTGTAGCTACTCCATGAAAGCTCAAGCCATCAACCAAGTTCTCTGAATCTTTCAAAACATTTCAATGGAGGTATTCAAAAAATAGAAAAAGAAACTGAAGTTTTCCGAACAATTAAGTAGAATTTCCAGCTAAATTCATTTAAAACACCATTCTCATAGAATATGCAACTAACTCCCTAATATATTCATTTTGGCTTGGATGGAGTAATATTTAAGTTGGTATAACCAACATTACAATATATAAGAAGTCAAAGGATTGAAAAAAACTATGAATTTATATCCTAGCTGAGAACAAGAGACCCAAGCCCAGGTACAGACCTAGTATAAGACTAGGCCAACCTTGGTCTCAATGCCATCCTATAATTGGAGTGTCTACTATTAGCTAATTAACAACAATCGCAAAAGAATGTTCCGAATATAGAGCAAACTTACAATAACTAAATAAAATAATCGAAAGAGTTGCATCTATTGGTCTACAAGAACAATTTCATCTCATACTCCAGAAAGGAGGGGGGAGACCACTTACATGTCTTAGCCCCTCATGCAAATGGTTCACGTCATGTGATATATGGCATTTAAGAGAATAAACTGTCTCTGATTCTGTACTTTCTTCACCACTTTCTTGGCAATGAATCCTAGATATCCAAAATTATAAATAGAGATTTGAGTTCACAATTTAGGCTTCAAAAAGTGGAACAGAAAAAGAGTTGCCAAGCATTATAGAAATAGCCATTTGGAATAGATTATTAATGTGCAAATGACATGATCCATGCAGGGAACCTCCTGAATCAAATTTTTTTTTTAAAAAAGGCACAAGCTAAAGCAGAATGTGCAGAGTGCATAAATAGAATATTGCCTGACAATGGAATACTCCATGAAATGCTAATCACGGAGTAACTCCGCAAAAAATGGTGGAGCCATAAATTTTAAGCACTAAATAAGAAATTATGGAGCCACAAATCTCAAGAACAAAATATGCAATGGCTTTAAGAAAGTTCATGGCGTACCTGCTAACAAGTTCAACTCCAAAAAGTTCCTTCACAGTATCTGAATTCTCACTGCAATCAACAGTTAACATATCATAACTACCACAAGGTGGAACTTAAAGAATTATTTATTAACACCTAAATCTATGCTGGTAAACAAGAAATTGTCAGAGTACATGCTCATAAGCAGCAGCTTAGAAGTTGTCGAGGATGGATTTGAAAAAGCAACTGCCATAGTTTTCCTTTACATGTTCCCGACACTAATGATATATAATATTTTTAGATACTCTTGAAACATTAATACTGGGCTCTCTTAAGTGACTCCTACTTTTTACTTTTTTTACCCTATTCTTTGTTCAAATTTACAGCTCTCATAATTTGACTTTTATCTAACGCAAAATATTTGAAACCTTTTGAATATACAAATATCAAAATGCATGATTTTTCCCATATTTATCAAAACTCAATTACATTTTTTTTTCCGAACTTTTGGAGGGAAATCAGAATGTAGAAAAACTACAAGTGTAGACAAACGGTAATGTCAATGGTTCAATAGCTCTACTTCTAAATGACATTGACATGAACTGAACAGGCTCTTTTTATCAGTTATGTGGTCACAAATTTGACTAAACAATAACTTTCAAATGCTTTCCCCATATCCTCATTTCACCCTAAAATTAACATATGATCAAACTCCCATTTATAATCACCATCAGAATGATGTCCTGTAATTTAACTTTCCAATTCAAGAAATATGCAAATGCCCTTAATTGAACACCTCTAGTTGGAAGTATACTAACTAAAGTTAGAAATGTCCAAAAGTAAAAATTATTTTGCCTTCGTATGATTTAAATTCACAGTCAATCAAATGCAATTCCTATGACATTAAACAGCTTCAACTTTTTTTTTTTTCATTCTCAAGAGCAGGTAACGAGAACAAATTATAAGGAAATACTTCCAATAACTACTAAGAATCTATCTGGTGGCCATGTAAGATTTACAACCCGAAACAAGCTACCTACTTGGCACCTGGTGATCTAAGGGACTGAGAAAGGGTGTATAATAGTTGAGTCCAGCATTCTTCAGCATCCTGTTAGGTAAATAAAACACATCTCAATAATCACTAACGGATTTCCATAATGAGACCCAAATCAAATTCTTGTTGCGAGAAAACCTGCTGCATGAAGACATTATTGTGTAGCTGGCCAAATTGAGGATATTTTTTCCGCAACAACTGCACATATTGACAAAGAGATGAAGATAATGCCTGTTTTCTTATCTTAAGCACTGTGAAGATATACCAGCTAAGTAAAGCAGCAACATAATTTGCAACATTCACACAAAATTAACTTCGTCTATTCAACGCTATAATTTTAGCTGTAGTTAGATCAAAATAGAGAGCCCAAGAAGCCTCAACCAGAATTGCAATCACTTGTTCCCACTCTTTTTAAGTCATAAAAAATAGCATGCTTTATGGGATAAACTCAAACTCATCTGCAAAACCACAACCTTGAAAAGTAAGAACACTTTGTCATGGTATCATACAAGAATCTATCACAGGAGGTGTATGGTTCTTTCAGTTCCCATAATTGCCTACAACCTACAAAACATCAAGAAGCAATTTCTTTCCCGAAGAAACATATTAACTTACAGCTCACCATATAATGCTCTATTGTTTTTTCTAAGAGTATGGGTACCAATTGCAAGACACGACAGACGGTGATACTCAACAGAGTCGGTCAAGAAAAAGGGCCAGAGAAGGACGAGATGAAAATAAACCACAGTTGAAGGATCAAAGCCCCAACCGTCCAAAATTGCATTGGTGCAACTGGTTTTGCAGTTTTATCAAGATCATTGAACAATTCATGGGTTGCAACAGTCAACTTGTGAGAAGGCTGATCCAAATCATTCCTTCTTCCAGATTGGGCATACCTAGTTGAGATTTACACCACAAGGAATAAAATATCAGTCATGCTCAGAGGTGGACACCAATACAAAAATGAAGAGTAGAAAGAAAAGTCAGAAGAGTAGATGACTAACTGAAGCAAAGCAGACTTCAATTCTGGAACTGAATGCAGGCATTGAATGGTAGAGTTCATGTAGCAGGTGTTTCCTAAGTTGATTAAACCTGCACTGTGACCCTGAAGAAAAAGTATCGGGCAACCAAGGAGTAAGGCAAAAAGTTTATGCTTATACCAGAGAGCAGAAAAAGCACACACTAATATCACAAGTTTTACCACAGAAACAGCAACACACAAATTCTGCTTAAAAAAGGAGCAAGCAGAATGATGAAAGTCCAATTCGAACTTTTTGTGGGATTTTATGACCACAACCAATTTTTCTAAAAGCTTAAGCTATTAAATAAAGATGTGGTTTAATATGTAATTGGGAAGGCAAATGGGGCCCAAAAATATTTGAATTCAGAACCTCTAGCTTTGATACCATGTGAGATTTTGTATGACCACAATCAATTGTTCTAAAAACTTAAGCTATTAGATGAAGACGTGGGTTAATATTTAATTATTCTAACACTTTTAACCAATAAGTAAAGGATCATATTATCTAGTGCCAACTCCATATCATAGGCAAAATGATGGGAAGATTTAATCAACCCCCCCCCCCTCCCTGGCGCAAATAAAAAAACAAAAACCTTCCTCTCCCCACAGACCCCCAAACAAAAAATAAATAAGGAAAGAACCAACACAATAAAATCAAACGAAAAACAAAAAGAAGAAAAGGAAGGAGTGATACATTGTGAAGGCTGATATAAAGGTAGCCAAAGAGGGTTACACAACCATGACACACTTTTAATCCAGAAAAAGTAGCAACAGTTCCTCAAGGTGACAATGGGCTTCCAAGGACGTGGAATGTCATACACCAGTGATTACTATTTTGCTTAATTGTAACTAGAAGTACGCCACCAAGCTAAATAATTTACCACCACAACAGCTTGTTCTTCCTCTGGAAGATCTTCCACGAATACAGGACCCTTTTCTGGGGCCTTCACAATCTCATCTGCAGTTCCCATCATCATCAATTTTTGGCCCTATACAAGTTTATTCTGATGAATCAATATCCAGAAAACTAATTACGCAACAGTTGATATAGTAAAGTTCCTTGACATGAGGTTGGGTCTTCAAACAAAGAAATTGAAACTATGTGAAGACAAAATATATAGCAAATAAGAGGTGCTAAATCCATAGTCAAAGGAAAGAACTCACCAGCTTCAGTACACCTGCTATTTCTCAAAAGATAAATTCATACAAGTATGACCATAATCAGCAAATTTTTTTCCGGTTGTAATGATGTTGACAGTTTTATGTTTCAATTTCAAATATTATTTTGGTAAGTCAGGTCCATCTCTAAACTTCTGCTAACCACATTCACAAACAATAAAAATAGAAAAGGTCACTTGATTGAATTAAGCTATTCTACTCGAATTGATAGACCTGGCAAAAGTTTTTCCATCTCTGAAAGAGTAAAATGACACTGACAAGGTAGGATTGCTTACTTTTACTAAGATTAATGTAGGTAATTAGTAGATCAAGGACAAATAAATCATAACAGAGAACAAAACGTGCCTTAAAAGAGAGAGTAATATGCCTCATAACCCAATATTAGGAAACCTAATACTTTGACCTGGACGTACGACGATGGATAGTTGCATATTCTAGAAATTTTCATTTGAGTGAAAAATAGAGTCCTCTTTCACCTTTTGATCCTGTTTTCACCAATTCCCTTCATCTAAATAAGCAAAATAACTGGGCATCACGCATTATCCACCACATACGATGAAAAAAACTAAAATTCATTGGACTCTCTCGTTTGGAAAAACAAACCCAGAAGGAAAATGCAATTAAGCTTATTACCTGCTTGACTCCTAAAGTACTCCAGTCGGCATCATCCTGCGTAACAGAGTTTTTTACTTTCAATTGTATGTTGTACATGGAAGAAAAGGACAATGTACATGAATAAAGAGTGGTTCTACTAAAGTTGTATGCAAGAGAACCTAAATACCTTTAACAAACCACCCTTAACCATGATCTTCTGCCTCTCAGGTGGGACTCCTGTTAGATCATATAACTGGCACTTGAAAAGATAAGGTGACTGGCTAGTGTCAATTTCGACATCTGGGAAGACCTCCTTTTGCCATTTGACGCTCACTAGAGATGACAGGAAAATTCAATTGTCAGAACAGCAAGATGCATAATGTAGATTGACACCATGGTTAAGGAGCTAATTAGGCATCGCCAATAATTAGTAGATAGGTAACCAAAAAGAGAACTACTAACAGCTTCTCAGCTAAAGAAAAATCTGAAACCATGATCATCTGAAAATAATCCACCCAATCCGATTTCACACAATTAGTTTTTTTTCTTCTTCTCGTAGATACTAGATGAAGGTTATTGCTCAAACATAGAGTCCAAGCATACACCTACTTATGACGAACTATTTCACTAATGAGTCATTTCAGTTTCCTTTAGAATCATACCCTAACCATAATCCTCTTAAATCTTGAACTGAAGTGCGGATGAAGTTCTTAACTCTTCTAGAAGTTTTGTCAAAAATTAGTTCTGCGTCTTATTGATTTACCAAAGCCTTCCAACAATTTTACTACATGATGTTAAAATGAAGTTTTTTGCATTGACTCATTATGTAAAGTACAGTAGGTGACAGCCGTAAAGATCCTACACGATGATCATTGTTCCGAGAGAGATGCACTATATACATACATAACGGTCTGAAATATTGAAAGGAGAGCTGATGAAGTGAATCGAAGCCTAGATTTGCCCTAAGAACATATAAAACATGTTTCCAGCTCAAACAAGCATTCAGGAAAAATCACCAAAGCAGAAGATTCACCAGCCGCCCGCAATTAATCAGCAACTAGAAATCCTGCGGAAGCGCATGGCTTCAGGATTTCCACGCACTCAAAATCACAGCACAAGGATCCGCAACACATGCTAAAGACCCAGGCAAAAAAAAGAAGAAGAAGAAGAAATACGAACGAATGAACCGCGCGAGCGCGAATCCGCCGCTCAGACAAACGCACAGCGAGTTCGTCCATAACTCCGATCGCCGAGCAACTGGATTGCCCGGAGTCAGTAGTCAAGACAGTACATCGAGGTCGGCGGTCGTATCGAGCTCATCGGCTAACAAGGCGCCCGCAATCGCGCACGGCGAATCAAGGAAAGCAGAAAAGATTCGGATGAGAACGAACGGTTAAAGTTAGCCGACCTTTAAGCATGGTTGAAGAAGCAGGAGGAAGAGCAGAGCTCCGAGCTAACGCTGGATTGATCGACGAAAACAACACAGAGAAGAGTGAAGGAAGAGAGGGAGAGAGATTGTAGGAAGGGAGTGAGAAGATGATGTTCTTGCTTTCGCAATATAAGCTTTGGGTTTTGGCTTGAAGAGAGGGCAAGCTGTTCGGGCTCAAGTCTGTCCCAGCCCAATATGGAAACAACTGTTCCAAAATTGAGAATGGCGCCCGATGGAGTCCTAGAATTCTAATAGGAAAGTTTTAAATAAGGACCCAAAATGATATTATTTTCTCAAAAAAGGACCTAAAGTATATATTATTTCAAATAATAGCTTGAAGTGCGGATGCGAAGTAGATTATGTTTCAAGTAAGGGACTAAAGCGATTAATTAGTCTCAAAAAGAGGCATGACCATACTTGTTGATAAGGGTATTTTCGTCTTTTGATTTTTTAGCCTTTATTTGAAATAATTATAACCATTTTATGTCTTTATTTGAGATAAAGATAGCACTTTAAGTCATTATTTAAAACAATGTCCCCTTCATGTCCTTATTTGAAAAAAAATGATAGCATTTCGGATCTTTATTTGGAATTTTCTCAAAAATGTATGGTCATTTTCTGCATTTTGTATAGTGAACCAATGTACTTAAGTCTTTATGTTTATCATCAAACTTGATTAATAAGAAATTACAGTCATTGCTTTTTATTGTTATTATTGTTATTTTCTCTCTCTTACGTAACATGAAAGCTAATAAAGCCTGAAGTATAAAACTAGAACGACGTTGTTTTGGCCCCAATCTCAATTCTGAACTTCCATCTTAATTAAATCAGATTACAAAATGGAAAAAAAAAGAGAGAGTAAAAGTTAAAAGAAAGAGAAAAACCAGTCCTTTGGCCCATGGGCCACGGCCCCATTATGGGAAAGGGCCGGCAGTGCGTTGACAATGGCTGGTGGCTCACCCACATCTCGCATACTCGTTGGACCTCCCCCGCCAAGAGGCAATGTGCTGTCCTGCCTATCAGGTTTTTTTTTTTAAAGGAAAAAAAAAACCTGATCTAATTTATCTAAGATTTAAGTCCAGAAAAATCGAGATTGGAGCAAAAACAGCATCGTTTTAATCTTACCTTTCATGCTTCAGTAATGTTAATGTCGAGTTGGATAGAGAGAAAACGATACAAAGAGCCATGTCAACATTTTTCACTAGCCAAGTTTAACGAAATGACTTGATTGTATCGATTTGATTAGCTTGATGACTCAATTAAACTTTTTAAAGAAGGCTTAGTACTCAATTGCACTCCTCTTGATAAGTTTTAGGATTTCTAATGCATTCATCTCGAAAAAGAACAATATCCGATATTAGGAATGCATAATTCGCCCCAAAATCATCTGTAAAAATACAAACTGTAAAGATACAAACTCGTTTGTTTCGGTATCTATTCACGTTGAAGAATTAGAATTACATAACATTTCTGACTCTGAATGTCTTGTTCATTCGCTCGGTAGGAAATTGCGGCTTCTGTAGACCAAATCGATTTTTCTTCATGCTACATAACGAATAACAAATTCGGTGAAACATCATAAGACGAGGACACAGAAGTCGGGAGTCGAAGGTTTCCAACATCAAAGTGGCGGTTGAGTATAGCTCATGAAATTTCAAGTGCATTCGAGCTTTAGGAAACAGAGGAAGATGGTGGTGAGGGGAGCTTAAAATCGATTCATCTCCCGCAAGCACATGCCCATGACCAATAACCGTGTACCAAACAAGGTCACCATCATAAACCAGACGTATCACGACAAGTATAGAAAATTTTAATGCTATCTAAGTCTGTGGCGCATAATTTCCCAGCCACACTTACGTTACCCAGCCACACTTACGTTACCTACTGATTCCGGCACGGATCTACCTTGAAGAAACTTTTAAGTGACGAATGACCATCAACCTGCCACACTCTGCACAAGTCCAAGGAATAATCTCATGGCCGGATGTGGCAAGCTTCCATTACTGATCTCCCCGGGTACAAAGAAAAGGTTAACAGTTCCCCGTTACAAAACAAAATGCTCTGGCGACGTAATTCTTAGCAGTTCGCAGAGGAAAAATGGAAAGGGGACCCATCATCTGCCTAATCTCGCTCCATCTGCCCTCAGATCTCTTCTCATGTCATATCTTAATGCCAATCGGTGGGAATCGTGTGGCTGGCCTCAAGAAATAACTAGTGTTGAATAAGCAAGTACAAGGCCGTGCAAATTAGGTACTTCGGTCCAGATAATTTATGACTCCCCAGCAGCTTTTGGTTTAGCCCATTCTCCTGGATGAATGAGAGGATGAATCTGATTTCTCAGCCAGATAGTGCTCCAGCATGTCGTCTTCATCATCTGCCATTATAGTTCAGAAAGAATTACAACCACGACCATCCAACCATAATTTCAACCTCAGCAACAAAACGCTTGCCCGAGAAAAAACAAAAAATGCAGATTACCTTCAAAATCATCGTCATCAAAGTCGATTTCTTCCTCATCCTCCTCATCAGATTCCTCAGCAACCATGGCTGCACCTTTCTGTTAAAAGTGGAGATTAACTAGACTTTTAAAGCATTCTTTCAAACGGAAATGGTAATCATGCAAGATGCCTACGCCTTATTAATATGCATTTTCGCTTTTCTTCACATATGTTGCTGGCAAACTACATATACCACAGGATAATCCCTTCAAGTTTTATTCCAAATTCAGTACTGGCCTGCAGTGAGATTTAAAAGTGACTGACGCTGTTCACAGTACTTCTTCCTGCGACCCCACTGGCCCACCATGGGCTGCCCACCGGTTAGTCTAGTACCTCTTTTCTCTCAGAGAACAGGAAGCTTCTAGTTTATACTTTCCTTACTCTTTTGCACAAGTATTTCTGATTAAGGAAATTTTTTTGAGTTTTTGAAGAAACATCACTCCATCCTCAGAATTTACGACCTCATTGGTTGTTTTTGTGGGACTACATAAACCAAGTTCAGGATTCATTTTAAGCAGCCTATGCATTTTTCACACAGTTCGCGGGCCATTATTACAGTTTTGATAATAAAAGATGACATGATTATCATAAAATAGTGCTATATATGAGAATCGTGAAGAAGTCAAGTTACCGCTCTTCCACTTTCAAACCACTGCCTTCCAGTGAGCCTTTTTTCCTTGGTTGCTGTGAGTGCAGACTCGGGCATTAGCCTGAAATAAAATACAGATTACCATTATATGTCCAGAGAACTAGAGCAGGGGACCGAACTGAAAGGCACAGGCTCATAACTGTAAGAAATGATGACCCAGAAACTACTTCAGGTTCTATGTAAATAAGTCGCTTTCATGCCAACCAACTTACAGGTCCATCATGACAATATAGAGGCGTTAAGAAACTAATCGTGGATAAGAAGTAAGAGTCTATCCCAGGGTGGAATAGATCTCTCTCTCATAACCAAGGCATCACAGGCACTGCCATCATTAACTGAACATGAAACATTTGCCCCCACAGGGAACCTCCGCATCAGTAGGCCTACAAGTTCCCAACTTTTAAAGTTCCTCCATTGCCAAACCCTCATATCATCACACAAAATTGGTTTTGCTAGCAGGTGAAACAAAGATATAAAATTGTTCTGTAAATTGCTTACTCACAACTAGAAAGTTATATGATAGCAAAATAGTCACAAGTAGGATTATTTTAAGTTCCTGGACAGCATCGAAGTAAATGGAATCTTGCTCTCCTCTTCAGGAAACCAAAGAGAAAATGAAGGTACTGAAAATAGAGAAAAGAGCTTTCTGTTGGACCCTCCATCCACCCAAAATACCAACGAACTCCTAAGCCCCGCAACCCGAACTTTCTATTGGGCTCTCCATTGGCAGTTCAAGGATGTCATAGTCAGTTTAAGTTGGATCTTCAATTTCCATTTTCTCCCCAAAAAAGTAAACAAATGGCAATTAAAAAGTTCAAACCAGCTCTTTCTGCACAACAGTAAATCATCACTTACAGCTACAATTGACAAAAATAATATGATGCAGATAACAATCTGCCCCCAAACAATGCCAAGCTGACAGTGGGAGAAACAGAGAAAATATTCTAATGAAGCTTACTTTGCTCGCTCTAGTGCCAACTCAGCTTCAAACCTTTCCCTCCATGCGAGAAAAGTGTCCACAGTAACTGGTTCTCCATGGGGCACGATTATCTGAGAGGTCACAAAAAGTAAGAAAAATTCTGCCACCATCTACTGGATGACAATCCCGAATATTTGACAGTGTTCATTCACTTCGCCATTACTGAAAATTTCACTGTATAGAAACTGCAGTGTCTTTAACTTTTGAGGTTTTGTGATGCATGGATTGAATAAGACGAGACAAGAATGTGATCCTACTCTTGAAGAAGTTTCTGCTATCATCACATTCTCAAGCTGTACAGTCTGCAAACAATGGGTCCACATTCCCATTGATACTAATAAATAAAGGCTCTTTCTCAGAAGTTACAACTGGAAGATTTTATATATACAATAAACAGTCAATGCATTCTTCATCAATATATAGCAATATGACATAGGAAACAGAAGCCAAATATCTAATCATATTCAAGATTCAGCAGCCCCTCTTTCAATCCTTAATGCCAATATCAATGGTCCATATCTACAATTACACTTTTCTCTGCACGAGCATGATTGACACTATAACTGCAACATTCCAGAGACATTCAATTTCCCAAACAAAAGAAGGTTAAAAATATCAAATGAGCTTTCACTTAGTTCCCCCATAGATGGTCTAACTGCAGCATATTACCAAATAGATGTGGATTCTGAAAGCTGGAAATATAGTTACCTCATCCTTTGCCGCCTCTTCTTCAAGGTCCTCAGTGCTGTCATTTTGACTAAATCTTTCTGACAACCACTCTTTTGCAGATGTAACAAGAGTGTATACCATAGCCATCCCAAGGTTTTCAGCTGCCTGAAAGAACAAAAACATTTTGATTGAATAATAAAAAGTCATGTTGACATTGGTCATTCAGTTACACGGAAACAAGTTGATTAACAGTCCTCACCAAATAAAAGAGATAAACTATAATTTCCAAGTTCCAAAAGCAAGGTAAACTTTACTACTTATAGGACATTATGGCAGTTGGGAAAAACGTAATGCATACTTTGCTCCTATCTTGCAAGGTATAACACACAACCACACCCCATATTTGCCCAAAAGTGTTACTATTTGCATTTAAGCGACATTATCTAAACTAAGACCTTATTTATTCAGCCATTGCACACATATTTGACAGGTTCATGGAGATAGATCTGTTAGAACCAGGCTAATTCAGAGGAAAAAGGTGCAGAACTGCATAACATCTCAAATGTGTGGATAAATCCCCAAGCAGGCAAACATCAAAAGATTTGAGAAAGATACATAATATGATTAGTTTCTGAACGCAATAACATGGGCTCAAGAAGACGGTAATTAGGTCCTCTCACAGATGGTTTCATAGTGCTCTCCTTATCTCACTCTTTTAGAAAGTAGTCCATGGATGAACCGAGGTAATTAAGCATATCAATGCCCAAGCAATGTTTCCATACATAAGAAAAATTGTTTACCTCTTGTTGGAGCTTTTCTTTCAATGTCCTAAGATCTTCACTTGGTATTCCACGTAAACTGCAGGTTCAATTAACACTTCCAATTGTAAAATGAAATATTAGGCAATTATGTCATGGGCCATAGTAATGTTACTTATGATGATCTACCTAAATAAGAATGGTGCAGCAGCAAAATATTGACTGTGTAAATCAATGTCATTTCAATTTCAGGGATACCTAGATTAGCAAGGCATAAGAGAAATTTTTCAGCCACCAACCAAGAACAATTTCCACAAGCAAACTCAGTTTTGCTATATCATATCAACCGCGATAAAAAGCAAAGTTATAGTATCAGCAGCATATAACATAATAAAATAGAATTCTCTATGAATTCCATGAACCTATCACAACATCCATTATAGTCTCCAGCACACTGCAAAGGCTTAAAACCTCTTATCATCTAGGCTTGATACTCCATGTAAGCAGACAAATGAGCAACATCACATCGACCATTTGCATGACAGAACCAACAAGCCAAATGGACACCGATACTGAGGTCGTTTGAGATTTTGAAGTTACCATTCAAACTAAGCAACCAAAACTACATGGAACAGTGTGAGAAATTCAAATAATATACTGGATCAAACAGTATTGTCAGCTAATACTCTTCAATTTTTAATTTCTATAAGTGAAAATTTTATAGGGCTAGCCAATAAAAAAAAAAACTTGGCAGAATTTAATTCTTGTAAATGATCAATGAGTAAGCTACTCAAAGTTCTTTTTTCCTATACTGATTTACTTTCACAAGAACATAGTTCACAGAAATATGATAATCATTAAAAAGAAGATATTATATGCTGAGAGTGTGTTTACATCCCATTGCAATAACAGGTAAAGCATTGTGCAAACTCTGCAGAAACTCAAAATTATTAGAGGATGAACTAAACAGAGACCTGGTATGAAAGAGACCACAAAAGTAGAATCCAGGACACTTGATAGAAGATTAAGCTAGGAGCGGTTTTCAGTTCAAATTTGACTAGCAAGTTGCACGGCATAGTGGACAGAAGTATTACTCAGAAAGGTGCACCTCTAATGCCATCCGGTAAACCAAAAACAAATCACCATCAAGGACTTAATATCACTCTTCCCTAATATTGCAGATGCCCTAATTAAAGAAGCATTCTTTTAAGAACAGTGAAAAATTACACGTCAAGGACAAAGCTAACTGCACTAAAAAATGTGAGAACATTCTTGACGCAATTATGGAAAAACAAGAAAAGAAAGCAACTCTTTTTCCAGGGAAGTATCGTTAACCTTTTGGTACTTAAGAGTGGAGGTTCATCTGGATATCTTTCTGTGTGGGAGAAAATCAAGGCCAGTTGAACTGCATATGATATCAGACAAACATATTAGCTCCATGCGAACTAGATTCTGAGCTCAACTCAGCTTCAGACATTAAATAAACCGAACAAAAAGAAATCTATGGAAGATCAATAACCAGGTATAGTCGTTGACTCGTCTAAGTCGTCTTCCTGCCAATAAAATATGAGAAAAAAAATCAGTGAGATAACAATGAAAAAGAAGGGCAAAAAGGACAGTGACTGTAAAAGACAAATAGCATGCAGTTGCAAAGTGAGATGTCACAGCAATGTCTTCTTAAAATAAAGACAGAATCTGAAAATCCATTCCCTTTTGCCACAGGATTGCAAAGGGCTTAAAACTAAAAAGATCACACCCATTAGTCAAAGCCTTTTAGAGGAGACAAATTATGATTATATTCATAGTAGTGGATAGAACCGCAGCTTCTTTTCAGCTAATGCACGTAACCACGCAAGTCTTGCATTAAACTAAAACCCTGAAAATCAAACATCATAATATAGCTATCTGACCACCAAAAAGCCATGTCTTGGCTACTAAATGCCACGCCTTCTGAGCATATCAAATCTGGCAAATCAGACTAGGTTTAACACCAAATGTGAAGAATTGATAACTTCATAAGAATTCTCTAGCTGATAATCACAACATATGGTACGGGGTGTATGATGGGGAGAATGGTGGGTACCTGTGGAGATATGTTGATTTGAAAGCATTTGTTGGATGTATTTAACCCACTCTCGCTGGCATGAATCTCTGGCATTGAATAGGAAACAGCAAATAGCATCCCTCACAGGTCGAAACAAGGAAAAAAGTAAAATTAAAAGAATTACAATGGAAATGAATGTCGGAAAAATATACCTTTGAAATCATCCATAAGTATAGCTTCCAATGCTTCAATTTCCATTGACTGCTCCTGCTCATAGTCTGCATCCACAATTCAAGATTGCCATAGATTCAAAAGGAGACTTCAAATAAAGAAAAAAAGCCAAAATCCATCCATATAACAGCCAATGGCTCGACACATTACATCATGTAATCTTGTATGGCTAGATTTTTCATCTCTAGATTCGATTTCCACAAAAGCATAAGCTTTGTTACAAAACCATCCACCATAGGAAATGAGAAAGAAAAAAAAAATCTGAACTTTCAGAGAGTGCCGGCAATGAATTGTCAGAAATTGATTAGTATTAACAATCCACATTCAGTATAGTTCACAATCGACGGGATTTCAAAAAGAGAATATAATCTTGCAGCTGTCGTCCCCATCGATTTCCTCTCACTTTGAGCTTTAACCGTACACGGTTGAACGGTCATCATAATACTATGCATCTAGATTCTTTGACACTCCATAACTGGTATAAACTATTCAAGAAAAAGTATCCATGATCCTAAATTCCGTGACTTTCAAACAAGCTAAACCTGCATCAAAGCTGCGCATTACAACATCAGGATCGAAACCGGGCGATCCACCCACGAGCAGAAAAAACTTCTACCCCAGCAATCGGGGAAGATGAACGAACAGCGGCCGAAATCAAGTGGAAGCAACAACAACCAACGGAAGTCAGTGGTTGATCATGCAAATCCCGATTGTGAAGTAACTTCTCAACACCCGACGAGAAAGGGAAGGAAAAAAAAAACAAAAAGAGAAGATTTTCAAGTCGACGGATTACCAGTCATTGTCGCGGTCTGTTGGTTCGACTGCCACCGGTTGTCGTTGCCGCGAAGACGCCGGAGAGGGGGAGCAAATTGAGCTCGAGCTGCGGGACGCCGAACGTTGTGAAACGGAGACCTGCGACGGATAAAAAGCCCTTGAGCGGCGTCGTATCAGGGAAACGTAGTTCTTGAATATTGTTTCGTTCACATGATGTATATTTCTATTAAGTATTATTCGCGAAGAATTGATGTCATAACTATATAAATCATGTCAGTAATTTTATAGGTCCGATTTACCACCGATTCTATTGGTCCATCTCTAGTCATGAAAAAAAGGGCGATGACTTCGATTGTAATAGAGATTGCGATTTGATAACCACTAAAGTAGAATTTGTATAGTTAGAAAAAGTCGAAAAAACGTGCAATGTTATTATAAAGTATTGCCGCTGAGTTTGTATGAATAAATATTTTGAAATTGAGAAACATATTTAAATTTCTATAAATCTCTCGTCTTGTATTTTAGTTATTTCCTAGAGATTGTTTCTCAAAAAATTATCAGTGAGAATGAACAACCCGACCTTTGTATCTAGGACCAACAATGCCTCTGATCTCAACAAGCAATTGTTATGAATTTAGCACATTGTGCACGGTCCGCGCCCTCTAAAATCGACATAAAGTCCTCCTTAAATGGGGAGGGGAATCGCGGGTTGTGCAAAATCCATGCATTTTACACTCATTCCTACTTGATATATGAATCGCATCGAATGTTACTCTTTTTTCATCGAAATCTAAATACGCGTAAAAAGTATTTGGGATAAATGCTGGAAAAGTCTTCCGACTTTGACTAGGAGTACGAAAGAGTGATGTTTAGATTAGTGCTAGTCAAATTTCAATTTGAAAGCTTTTTTTTTTTTTAATAATGACGCAACCGACTTTCCTCCTACTTTCAAAGATGATTGAAAATTTTTCGAGAATTGACGATTGAGGTTAATATCTATCTATTTACTTGATAATTTATTTTAAATGGTAGAAATTATGATTTTAGAGTAAATCGACTACGAGAATAGATGAATTTGTGAAGACTGCTATTCTTTTCTTTTCATGGGTATGGAAAATGAAATCCACCACCGTATCATACGAACTGTCCGAACCGTATAAATTATATGTAATAATTCGCATACGTATTTATTTTTTTATTTACATCTCTTGCTGAAGAGAAGATACTGTTGTTTTTTTAATACATTTATTTTCGAAAACGTACGTCCGATCGAAACAAACATAACAAACCTATTTTTCCACTTTTCTCCGACTGACTTCACCACCACCTCCCTCCTCTCTCTCTCTCTCTCTCTCTCTGTCGTCTTTTCTTCTCCATCTTCCCTCTCACCTCACTGCGAGCTCCGCACGCACGCAGGGTTCGACGACCCTCTCTCGCCAACGCATTTTGCAGGAAAACGAGAAACAGCAAGGAGAAAAGAAAACCCACATAAAGTCGCACCTCTAAATCTGCAAAAGGAAACGAGAAACCAGAAGCTGCCGTTTCTGAAGCAACGCTGAGTTGAGAAAAAAAAAGAAGAAGAAAAAGAAGAAAAGAGGAGGGAAAGGGAAAGGGAATGACTTTCTCGACGAGCCGTTTCTCCGTGGTTTGCCCGATCCTTCTGCAAGCTTCTCCAATCTAGGTTTCTCGGTCTTTTTGCAGTTTTCTGGCTTTTTCCCCGGTTTTGATATTTTCTTTGCGATTTTTTAACTGCATCCTTTAAATTTTTCTGCGTGCCAGATTGTGCTTTCGTTCATCTGGGGTTTCTGATTTCGTCGAATCTTGATTGATTTTTTTTCCTCCGGATTTTTGGGCAGGTTCTGGGGTTTTTGCGGTTTGGCGTGAAGCGCATGTGCGTTGCGCCTACCCGCAATTACTCGGTTGATTGTTTTGGGAGTTCGTGAGGTTCGCAAATGAATGGTTGAAGCAGATTTGGATCGGACCCTGGTTATTGTTATTGTTGGCGGCGGCGGCGGTGGAGATTTGGTGGCATGAGCAGCTCTAATGGTGAGCCCTGCGACAAGGGCATTGATGGGAGTGTAGGAGGGTTGGTTTGGGTTAGGCGGCGGAACGGTTCGTGGTGGCCTGGTCGGATTATGGGCCATGACGAGCTGCCTGAGAGTTGCCTGGTCTCGCCGAGATCGGGTACTCCAGTGAAGCTCCTTGGTCGCAAGGATGCTAGCATGTGAGTACCTTAGCTCCCCCTGATTATGTGCAGTCTATATGTTGTTTTCCTTTCTCACTAGTTGGTGATTTGTTCTAATTCTTATTAAACCCAAACACTTCTGTTCCCATAATCGCATCAAGGTGTATAAACCTGCGGAGATGCGTTTTTTTTTTTTTTTTTTGCGGTTGATGGGTAGAGGTACTTCTGTTAGCTTGAACGAATTTAACTTCCTTAAGGTTCTTCAAACTGTCGCTCGACCCCCACCGTTTATCAACAGCAGTAAAGATGAGCTTTGATGTCAATGTTATTTAATGTGTGAAAGATGATTGTTGGAGCATTTGAAATATTGAAACACTTCGCCGAACTTGAAAGCCCTAATCATTAGGCAACACTTGCATTTCTCTTTTTCAGCAATGACTTGATTTTTCTTTTCGCAACATCTGCCTGATCTGCTTGCTTGTATTGTTTGATTATGCCTTATTACTTCATGGGTTGTAGAATATGACCTTAGAATACTGGACCTTAGATTGCATTTTTTAAATTCATGCAAAACTGGAGAGGTTAGATCCGGTTGATGCAATGACTGATATTTTTACTGCTTGAAATTCTTTATTGTCAGATAGCTTGCTCAGAACAAAACTTGCTGTGAAATATTTTCCTCGACAAAGCTGCGAGAATGAGCTCTATGTATTGTTTCTTGATTATGTTTTCCCTGTCATCATTCTTGTTATGAAAGGACCACGCAGCTGATGTCTAAAATATTTTCTCTGGCGAAATTATTCAACTTACCGAGTATAGTCTTATTTTCTTGACCAAATGTGATGCAGAGATTGGTATAACCTTGAAAAATCCAAGAGAGTGAAGGCATTTCGCTGTGGGGAGTATGACGATTGTATTGAAAAGGCAAAGGCAGCTGCAGCCACTTTAAGTAAGAAAGTAGTGAAATATGCAAGGAGAGAGGATGCAATCTTGCATGCTCTTAAGCTTGAGAGTTCTCGACTGGGGAAGGACCATCCAGATTTCTGTAGTAGAAATTATTCATTAGGGAGAGAGGGTGCTTTGGCCATGGAGTCTCCTACAATCTCAGATTCTGGTAGAGGAAGTGATGAAATTTCTGGAGATGAGAGTGACTGTGATACTGATTCACACTCTGGGCCTGAGCTATCTCAGTCTGGCTTATCTTTTGAGCCACCCAATCAATCTTCTAAGCTGCAATCTGCACAGGGGAGGAGGAAAACCCCAAATGATTCGGAAGATGATGGAACTGAAGGAACCAAGCGCATGAGAGGGCTTGAGGATCTGGGCATGGGTGTGTTGTCTAACAAAACGGTTCAGGTTGTTGCCATTATCGAGTCGGTTAACCAAGATATAGCTCCTGGCACAAGTAATGTCAATGTTGTGCCAAATGGAAGTCCTGTTAATGGTTGCAAAGGCAATTCTTCATCTCTGAAGAGAAAGAGATCTCAAGTGGCAATTGTGCAGGACTTCCTTAAGAAGAAAAATAGACGTCGCCCTTTGACTAAAGTATTGGAGAGTACAGCGATGGTGTCCGTTCCAGTTACTTGTGACCAGCTAGCCTCTTCAAGTGGTAATTGTCTTGGCACTGCATCCGACTTCAAGGCATCTGGATTGGAACATCTTGATTCAAAGAACATGTCTCCCATGGTCCCGACAAAGTCAGAAAGCCCTGCAGTTTCACATGACAATGAGCCAACATTAAATGATTGCAAGTATGCTCAGAAAACTAACGATTTCTCGATGACAAAGGAAAATTCCCGCTTATCAGGGCTACACGAGAATGAATTATCTGATGGTTTGTTTGATGTGCCATTTGTTGGAGATGATAGAGACTCTACAAGTAAGTTATGTTATGTAGTTGGTTTGTCTATGTTTCCTTCTTATCTATTGTATCCTTTATTGTTTTGATATTGGTTTGCTGAAGGTCTTCTACTTTAGGAATATCTTCGGATCTATTGGCTTTCTATCATAAGCTGGGAAGTACTATTAGTTCTAGCATCGTTGGTGAAAATGCCATACTTGGCACTTTTCTGTGCTTCATGGTAGATTAATATTACTAATCCTTGCTAGGGAAGCATGCATTGTGTGATGTGTAAGGATACAACTCTAGACAGCGTATCAATGCGGTCTTGCTGTGAGCTGTTTGATTAGACCAAGAAAGTCTCAGGGCTTTTCTGGGACAACTTTATTTTAATCAATAAGTACTTATTGAGTTTTCCCAACAAAATTAGTGAAGAACTTCTCTTCTCCATGATTGCAAATGACTCCAACTCTCGATATCTCTTAGATTGTAGAGATTTGATTGGTCAACATCTCAAAATTGAAAAGGTAAAAGGTCATAATCACCCCATGCATACACTTAGTGTCTACCGGGGGGCACATTTGCTCCTGAAGTTTGCTTTGGCCCTTGCCTTTTGATTTTCAATTGATCTTTGGAATCAAATGCAGCTAGATTTCTACTGGTAAATTTTTACAGGGGTAAATTCCTTTTATGCAAGTGGGAAATTGACAAAACTACAGAATATGCATTTTCTCAAGAAGTACTTCTATAAAGGGTCGCATGGCAGATTACAACATAAATGGGTCGTCCAGTCCTTTGCAGTTCAGCATTTTACTTTCATGGATTTTAGTTTTTTAAAACAATGCTTCTCGCATGGTCTATATTATCTGGTCTGGTTATAAAACAGAAAAAATTTAAAAATGGGGGATGATAACAGGAAGTTTTTTACTTTGTATATGTCTGCATATCAGTAAGTTTTCAGGTTTGCAACATGAGTTTGGTGATGTAGATATTAGTCTTTAGCAAGATCCTCCATCCTTGCATAGTCTATGCCAATTACCTAGTATTTGTGTTGTCTTGTCTTTATCTTGTATCATGCCATGTATGAAAGGGGCTGAGTAATGATATTTCAGATGACTTCCCAGGTTTTCCTCCAATGCTAGCCAGGGCTCAACTTAGCAGCTTAGGAAGGCATTCAAGTCAAAGCAGTCAAGTAGAAGCTGTATCTTTGCCATGCAACCATGTTAATGAATCTGTTCCTGACAATTTAGCTGCTGTTCGTGTAGATCAAGTAAGCCAAAGGATAGACAAGGGTACTTCCAAGTGGCAGTCAAAAGGAAAGAGGAATTCCAGGCAGTTGAGTAAAAACAGGAAACGACACCCGGGAAGGTACTTGGAAATGGATGAGGAATCCAATACTTACCTGGCAGGTCTACATAACCCAGATAATTGCTTGCCCGGTTCTGATCGGAAACCTGGCACCACTTGTAGTGATGGGTCCCCTTCACATGCTAAACTGAAATCAGGTATCGAAGGTCAGGTGGATGGGGTACCTGATTGGGGCTCACGAGTGTTGCCAGGAGAATATCACATGAAAAGGCAAGCTGAGCTGAA
The DNA here is from genome assembly GCA_019926035.1 of Melaleuca alternifolia. Classification (NCBI taxonomy): domain Eukaryota; kingdom Viridiplantae; phylum Streptophyta; class Magnoliopsida; order Myrtales; family Myrtaceae; genus Melaleuca; species Melaleuca alternifolia. Next base: position 368,970 of record JAGKPW010000119.1, on the reverse strand, counting down.
GCCACCGCCCAATGGCTCTGCGACTTCTCAAAGATCGCTCCCTCGTCGTCAGTCTCGTTTTACCGTGCACTCTAGGCATAAGACGGATGAGTATCCTATCGGGGATTTGTACTCCAGTTCGCCCTTGTATGACATTGAGCTGGAAGTCAAGGCTAGCTATCGTCCAACTCATGTTCCTCTGGTTTCGCTCATGAGTAAATTAAATGGCAAAGCCATTGTTGGACACCCTCTATCAGTTGAGGTCCTAGATGGTGGGTACTGTGATAATCTGGTAAATACGGTCAGCTGTGAAGCAAATAATCTCTCTATTTGGGGAGGTTCTGACATTGGTCATGTAGTTAATAGAAGCTCAGGGCATGCCCGACGTACTGCTAAGTCCCATTCACGGAAAAAGTCGTCCAAGGCAAGGAAATCGGGTCAGTTGTCTAAAAAGATGCGGAAGCTGTCCTCATTGACCGGACATAAGCGAGGTGAGGACATGGGGAAATTTGCGGTAGAGAAGCCTGCTGGTCCCGTCATAGCTTGCATTCCTTTGAAATTAGTGTTCAGTCGAATAAATGAAGCAGTGAACGGTTCAGCGAGACCAACTCATCGGGCATTGACATCCAACAATTAGTGAACTTTTCCTTGCTCTGGAAGTCGATGCGCGGCTCAATCTTGTTGCTGTATGTAGTGCATTTTTAGTTGCGGATTTTGTTTCAGTTTTACTCTTAGCCTGACTCTCTGCTTTGTATATCAGTGAGCTCCTTTCTGTATAATTTAATCCCAGAATGCAACCTCGTAGGGAAGCTGCTACCAGATACCGTACATATTTAACATTAGTTGAGGTGTAAAGTGGAAGTCTCTGGTAATAGGCAAAATTGCTTTACTTGGCAGTGGTAGTAGACCTTCGGTGGTTCATATATATCAGGTTGGTTCTGTGAGTTAATAACTCTTCTGTATCCGTTGCTGGTCATGGAACATGTTTATTGATTTTATCAACTCTCTCTCTCTCTCCATAGGATCTTGTGGTTTTTGCTTGGAGTGAGATACTCTTGTTAAAATTGTTTGCTACTGGCATTGCGCCAGTTTGGGTATGGATTGACCAGGATTCCCATGTGTTCTTTTTGGGTCAGGAACGTGTCTTCTGTCCTTGCAGGATCAGCATCAGGGTCATAAAATCGTGCCTTTTTGCACTGCGTATGAATGACCATGCATTGAGTATGATTTCCCCATGAAAGGCCGACACTTTGTCGATGAAAGTGGCCGATCAAAACGCGCTGTATAATGTCGATCATCAGGATGTCCATCAGTCTCCGTTTTCGGTTCATCTAAAATCAACTGATTGAAGCATACAAGATCTGTTAAAGAAATTCAATTGCGAATATCCTCTCCTCGCCTCGTTCAGTTTCGGTCTGGAGTGATGCGACGAAGTGTTACGGAGCAGGGTCGAGCGGTGACTGGGCCAATGAAATGGGCCTGCTACTGCACCACACCAAAACGAGGGCATGCTCGTAAAATTGACGATGAAGCGTGGCATATATCGTCCCAAAACTCGTCAAAACAAAACTCCTGCTGGTGCTAGGGTTACAGGACGCTCGTAGCAGCAAATCTTCGATTTTCGCAACTTCCCACCGCGCGCTGGTACGTTCGCCTCCATCTCTAAGTAACACACGTCGAAGGATCCAGCTCGCGCAAGGAGGAGATGGCGACGGTGCCGGGGCAGCTGATATGGGAGATAGTGAAGAAGAACAACTCTTATCTCGTGAAGGAGTTCGGGAGGGGGAACGCGAGCGTCCAGTTCAGCAAGGAGCCGAACAACCTCTTCAACCTCAACTGCTACAAGCACTCTGGTATGTCTCCCCCTTTTCTCGTTCCTTTTGCTTTGTTGATGTCTGTGAAATTGGCGGTCGTATTGGTTTCCTGCTCGTTCATCTGGAGATGTGCGTGAAAGGAAGGCGGAATTTGGAATCCGCAAAGATTCTGCGATCGTTCCATCTGTTGTAACCAGCGAGGGTTTAGGCAAACTGATACAGACGCTGCATCGGTGATTAATGTTTAAGGGGAGCTCTTGTTAGATGAAGATCGGATTCATTCTTCAGTCACTTTCGGCTTAAGGTGTTACTGAATTATCTTTTTTGTAGTTGTTAGGTGTTATATTTGCATTCATAAATTGGAAGTTGTATGATCGTAACCTGTGGCATTGTTCGATACGAAAGATGTGGATGAGTTCTGCGAGGAGAATGTCAATCCATTCCGAATCACTCAGACCTTTTTCTTGTACGAGAATGGTTTGAGAATCTTTTCGAAAAGTTGTAGCTTTTTTCACCGTGGAAACGACTGAGACGCTTGAAAAATGTGTAATTTGGTTTCTTGATGCAGTTCAATTGATTACCGTCTCCTTCTTGTCTCTCTCTTTCTTAAATATTGATCATATAAAGCAATAGAGGCTTGTTTGAGCTGGAAGTTGACATCTTTGTTGGTGCGTGATAGGATTCGCAAATCAGAAAACAGTCACCATTCAGCCTGAGGGTGGGGAGCAATCCGTGTTGCTTGCCACGACTAAGACCAAGAAACAGAACAAACCCGCTGCATTGCTTCACAAATCTGTGATGAAGAAGGATGTTGAGAGGATGGCTAAGGCAGTGACAAACCAGGTAGCCTTTATTTACACGGTCTTTGCAAAGAGAACACGATACATATTCGACACCTTTTTCCACGTCGATGGGTTCCCTGTTGTCAATTAATGCGCATTTCAAGGTTATCTAGGATCATGTTTGGTTGAGTCCACCACCCAATTAAGCAGCATCGTCGAGATAGCTGCACGAACTGTTGAACTTGCTTTCTCGAGACCATTTGGTCATGCGATTGCTGTGAGATTGTCTTAGGGGCTTGTGAATTGATTGTGTTATGCTCTTGGATGGTATTGGTACGTTTCTTAAAAGGGTCTTGACAATACGGACATTCGGAGTATACAGCAGCCGAATATTGAATCGTTGGCCATGTCTGTCCTTTTCCTTTGGGTCCCCTTTTCATGCAGACGTATGTATATTTGCTGACAGTTGCGGCATTTTTATCTGTAGGTTGCAGATAATTATTACAGGCCTGATTTGAAGAATGCTGCCCTAGCAAGGTTGAGTGCTGTGCACAGGAGTCTCAAAGTAGCCAAGTCTGGTGTTAAGAAAAGGAACAGGCAGGCTGTTAAAGTCCGTGGCAGGAAATGAAATTGAAGAACTTTTGATAAAAACCCGGCATGCTTTTTGCTCTTTTACCTGTGCTGTGGAATACTAGATTTGAGTGTCTTTGTTTCTTCTTTCCTGTTATGAACATGAAAAGTAATATTTTGTCAAGACAAGATCTTGCAGAGGGTGCTTACGGTTTGGTTGGTTTCCAATTCTTTTTTGTTTTAATTATCATATACAAATCAGCTCTCTCGGGAACTTGCTGCTTTAAATTAGCCTATTCCTGCATATTCTCCAAATCTGTATTAAAAGAACACCAAAAGATTGCCGGATTCCTTCCAGAGTTCCGCTGGGACATTAAAAACCAGAGAAACTTTAGCTGGAATGCTCCATTGCCAAATTCGGAATCCACATTTCTTTACCAAACGCTCATCTCATTGAGAAAAATTCTCTGGCCTTTAAGGGAGAGATGCCTCGCTGGCTTTCAGTTCACAAAACCAAAAGCTAAAAAGAACCTCACAAAACGGCTTGCCAAGCTGAAAGGGACGCAACTATGATAGGTTACTTCTTGTATACACAATTTGGGAAGTGGGTGAGTTTGAAAGCGAAGCAAGCACCTACAAAATCTCGAACGGACAGAGACAGACTTCTCAATCATCCTTGGGAGCTTCGTGGAGAAGCTTCCCTCCGCCTGATATTGTTCTCAACAACTGTTTGGAGCAAACGTCCTGTGCCTGCGTCGCATTCTTCACGCGGTTCGCCCTCACCCATGCGGGTTCCTATAGCAAATAAAAGGATCAAAAGCTACTCACACAAAACACCGTGGGAACTCTATATAAAAGGAACCAAAAAAAAAAAAAGACAGATCACCTCAGGGACAAAGCGAGAAACTCCGAACTTAATGAGCAGGAGCACATGCTCCATGACTAGGATTGCTGCAAGTCCAGGTTCAATTTTCCATTTTCCTTCCTGATCGTATAAACATACCAGGAGAGCGGAATTTGTACATATGGACATCACTATAAGAAACTGAAACCACAAATAGATTTTCCAATATCAATACCATCATTCGCTTGTGCCGGATTCCTATGAACTAAGATAGTGGCGATGTTAATGAGGTTTCGGGGTACCTGAAATATATTCAACCAAGCTCCAATGGTCACAGCAGCACGTGGTTCGGGTCTCTTCATCATAACTAACAGCTTCAGCGCATCTGTCCTAATCTCAGTGAGGTTGTTCTGCACAGGACAGACCTTGAGCAGCAGTTTCTAAAAGTGGCAGGGACTAGATGAAACCAGAAAAAGCATAATTACCAAGGCAGCAAAGGCAAATGCAAGAGGGAATGCACAAGCGAACATCATGATCATTCCAAATTGTAATGCCAACTCCAAGAAGTCTGCGAAATCAAGAACAGCAATCAGATAAAATTTTATAGGAAAACTCAAGGTTCAGAAGAATCGGAAGTTTCTCCATCATCAACATGGTATCAACAAAATGGAAGAGTAAATACCACCAGCTGCGATGTCTATCCTACGATGAAAAAGTCAAATAATGTTATTGACAATATTTTTTCATTAAAACAAGAGCACTTGCAGTAACTTGCAAGTGTCATTATGTTAAGATCGATTGCAAGTTGTAAGAACCACTGAGGATGAAATACTGGAGACACAGCTCTACATGCTTGTAAATACACATCATGCACATTGCACATTACTTAATACCATCAAACAGCCCATCCTCGAGCTCCTCCCCAATGCTGGCAGAGTAGGACGGCTTCAGATACTCCTTTTCTACCCGTGATGCAAATTGTATCTTGCCTCTTTTGGATCCCTTTTCACACCTTTTCTTCTTTCTAAATAATGAGAAAGGATCTGGCAGTTGGTCATTCAGGTTTGATGAATAAAAATATACTAAAGAATAGATCAAGAGACCAATAAGTATAAAAAGGCGGTATACCTAACTTTGTGTTTTTTATAACTGTACTTTAGATAGGGAAAAGAGTTCTCCCACAGGTTTTCCAACACCTGGGATAAGGCAGGTGGAAGAAGATTAGCTGAACTGTGTAAAACATATGAAATTATTAATGTGACTGCGATACTCCACCTCTGAGATGATGAGCCGCTGAATCAAGACTTGACGGAGAGTCATGAAGTTACGGTGCAGGAGGGCATGGTAGAAAAGTCCAATATATGATTGCATAAAATAAAGACCGAAAACCTGCAAGATAAATTTATAGAAAAAGCTTCCTCATAAGGCCAGAAAAATGTAAAAGCTTCCTCACAATAAAGCAATAATAAAACATGACAAACACCTTATAGACCAAGCTATCAGCCCGGTATTCTCTGTTAACATTCTTCTCATGGTTAATCAGCTGAACTGATACTTTACCCCCGATCCTTGTGAAGTGCTGAATGACGAAGAGATAGATGGCTGTCAGCCCAAACCTGAGGAAATGTCAAATCAGTATCATGTCGTCAAACTCTCAAGTGGAACCTTGAAAAACCATGAAAACTGACTATAAAAAGGAATGCATTTCTTTAAGCTCAAGCTGTTTACAGATCAGGTTCAAATATTGGTAGCTTAAAATTCATCCCTCATGATGTTTGAGCAATGATTTGATTTTGCCCAATGTACTTTATTAAATATGAAGGTGTCAATTAGCTTCTGCCCCATAAATTTTGAGTGGGTGGAATGTGTGACAAGTAAGATGATAGCCTAGAAAAACCACTTCCTATGGGAAATATCTACTTCAGTAGTAAATGGCCAGCTGCCATGTGAGATACAACAAAGAAGAGCCATCAATTGGCAAGAAATTTTCTATATGGGCTTTCAAATGCAACAGAGATGTAACATTTCACACATTAGTATCTTTATTTGAATAGTTACTTAATTGCTAACAAGATTACTACCTAAATGAATGGTAATAGAGGCGGCATGTGTCAGAATAAAAAGGTCAGATGGCTTTTTACTAAAGACAGATCCTTCGTGTATCATGCTTACAGAATATATATGTTTTGGTATCTGGAAAGAACCAAAACTAACCAACAAACTGCTCCATAACACTATCATGTTTTGCACAGACATAGAGTGGTTCAGTGTTGCTGTAAAGCATGCATTATATGTGTTGACCAAAAAGTCCAGACGACAGAACAAAGAATGTGACCACACAACTGATTGAACAATGGAAATTAGTATAATTCTCGCACAGAAAAAACACCCGGGAAACTTCAGTGATAATTATTCTTACTTTATAACATCAGATCCAACGACCTCATAAAGATGTGCATAGGCCAATTCAAATGGCAGCTGGAGGCATATGATACTCAAGATAATAATAGTGTCGTTCCTGACCCTTAGAAAAGCTCCAAACCATTCTTCTCTTTGAAACTTTTCCTTTTCCTTCCTTCCATCTTGCCCTTCTTTACCAGCCAGTTCCACTGGTGACTGTACTGAGCTCCATTCTTTGCCAGAAAGCTTACAGCCCAGGTCAAAACCAGGGTCAGCTCCAACTGAATAACTGATCTGCCACCTACACCACCAGGTCCAGAGAAGGTGGAGAAGTTTCCGACAGTGGGAAGTCAATATACAATACAATGACGTCCAATAGTGACAAATCAATCTAACATCGCCACCAAAACATTTTAAAACGCACATACGTACTTGGTCAGAAGGGCAGAGTTTTTACGCTTCCAGAACTGGAAAAACATTACAGCCCATAATGTGATGCTTACAAAGAAAATTGGGAGCACTAGCAGTTGGAATGGCCTAAAGAATCATAAAAAAAGTCAAAGCTCAAAATATTAGTGCCAAACTACACATAGTAGAGCAAAACTGCAATCAATCAAAGGGGAAGGTAGAAATCACCCAAAATTAATCAACTGTGAAACGACCCCAAGTCCTGCAGGAAACAGCATCCACCGCGTATACATTCCAAGAAAAGCAAAATAGACTGCAATCTGGAAACAACAATCTATTGATAATGACAGAATGTGAATTATCTGTTTTTTGCTAACTGCACTGCTTAACATCACTGCAGTTACCTTTGTGCCAAAGTACAAGTAAATGTCATCAATTGGCTGTTTCGTGAAGTCCAACCAATTCAATGCCCAACTTCTCAGAAGCTCTTTCCTCTTTGTTTCAACTGCATATCAGAGGTCATATAACTGCTGAAATAAAGAGCGAATTGACTGGCTGGTGATCTCAAACAGCTTACCATGTATAGGAAACACTTGTTTGACGATGCTCTCTGATTCCAATCTACATAGTAAAGGTTCACCCGGTTCCCAGTGGATTTCTTCTGCATCCCACTTTAGAATTGTATCCGACTGGTTCTTATTTACCTATATATATACAAGTGTAAGTTAGAGGTATGATGTTAATGTTGCAATCATGTTCCTCAGATCCATTTCTATAGGACTTCATTGACTTGGCAGTGCTCTTAAGGTCACAAACAACAATTGACTGTGCTATTCATGCATATCCAAATTTTCAAAGGGAAAAAACTAGAGGTACAGAAACAAGAGCAATACAGGACAATAGCTATCTTCACAATATTTCGGATGTTCCTTCATTATATGTCTGGTGAAAGTGATTATGACCTGGCAAAGTGATGGCAGTCGTATGAGACATGTTACTTACTCCTAAAGCAGCATGAAGCATGTCATAGACGAGAGTCTGATGACTAACTAAAAAGTGCTTCATCGGGATGATAAAGCAAAATAACTTACGATTCCATATATCAAGTGGCGGTAGAAACGGAAACGCTCACACCAGCTGAAGAGTGAACCATCCGGCTGTCGCACAAAAGCATTGACATCTTGCCACTCAAATTGCAAGTCCATCCCTGAGATCAACGCCAGAGTCTTGCACTTAATGCCAATCCATACGATAATTACGCAAAGGCAGAAGTGGTAGGGGCCGTGTACTTACCAATATGTGTTGGTTTCCTTATACATAATTCGGCAGCTGTCCTTCCTAAAGTTTCCAAAGGAGCTGCCAGCTAAGGAAAAGTAGCTGCAGTTTAGAGACAACCTAATAGAGAATTATAAAAAATAACTAAAATTACTAAACTTATAGAGAGCATGGTCCAGAATTCAGCTAGTATATAAAGGATCTACATGCCATGTCTACCACACTAATTTCTGCTGATGCCAGGGTATTCAGAAAATGAGCCGGCATTGTTCACAAGGATACTCTTCAACACAGCCCCTCATGTAAACAAAACCTTGTGCAAGTAATATGAGGACCAAAGTACACTCAACAGGGTAAGCGACACCAAACAGCAAGAATGGGTATAGAACCAATCGACAGGAGAGCAGGAATAAAGATACCATTACGACAGACCCTCATAGTAATTCACATTCAGAATATACGCATTCCAAGTTACTCCATGAATCTTCCAAGAGACGCGTACCAGTAACAAACAGCTAATCTGACCTAAAAGCAGATAATGCAGCTTCCCGAACATATGATGCATAATTACGGCAATAAACCGACTCTTAACAAAAAAAGTTCAAATCGATCGATGGACCACACCTTGATGAACTCATCTGCTATGCCAACAACTCTCTCAGTTATCAACCCCACTTTCCTGAATTCATCCATGAGAACCTCCACACAGTCCTGGTTCTCATCTCCTTCTTTCACTCTCCTCTTCGGCACTGCCACCGCTATCTCATAAACAGGTTCTTCTTCTCTATGCCCAACCATTTCTGTTTCGGAATTGCCACAAAGACACAATTCAGCAAAGCCCCCATGTGAAGGAACAAAAGAAAATCGGCATTTACTATGGTAAAGATATTTCTCTACCTCAATTTTTCCAGTCGACTCCTTCAACAGACCCTGGATCCCCTTCAGTATATCAACGAAGAAAGGCTTGTGCCTTATTAGTGATCTGAGCGAGCTTGTCTCAGGAAAATGTCGGGTCCATTTCCCGAAACGGGTCTTTCAAAGCCAAAGCTGAGGACTTTTTGCAAGATGGTCTCCAAAGGGCACATGAGCCGTCAGGAAAAACGATCCCTCTTCGGGTTCATAAAGGCTCAGGAACCAGCTGAGGCAAGATCGAGATGGGGATTTCGTCTGTGGGGTTTTAAAAGGCAAGATCAAGAAAACGAAGTTTGGAACTGAAAAACCCAAGATTTATTTTTGGAAGCTAACGAGAGAAATGACAAACCGCTTCTCCGGAAGATAACATGGAAAGGAGGATCATCAGAGCGGTGAGCGAGCAAGGAGAAGAGGAGAGGAGAGCACGTCCGAACGAGCGGCGGTCGGGTCAGGGAGGAGGAGCCCGTTGCGTCCCAGGTGGACGCATGGAACGAGGAACAAGTAGAAGAAGCCACGACACGTGGCGCCGAAGCTCGCGCCTGCAACTTTGTGTTTTTGAAAACGCTCGAGCCTCTCAAGTCATCCTCGTGGTCATCGACGTTCGTGCTAAATTCATTGGGATAATTAGACAGATAAACCCTCGAATTTTAATATAATGTGAAATATTATCACTTAACTTTTGAATTTATTTAATATTTTATACATTGTCAATCTAATATCAAAATTATATAAAATCATTTGTCACCATCCTCATTGATAAAATGAAAATTTGGAACATTTTTATTTAATTTAAATATTTATCAAATATTTACTAAAATTTTAGAGATAGATTATATTATAAATATTATAAATTCAAAAATGAAGTTTATATTATATTAAAATCTAGATAATCATATCGAATAAATAACAAACGAGACTACTCGAATCATTTTCCCTCCATCCATCGGGTTGCGACCGCGGGTTGATTTGAACCACCGGTTCGGTCCAGGCCCAAATTGATTTCAGGCCCGCCCAATTTCAGAACTAAAGCCCACAGCCTAAAGCGAGTAATCCCCTCGCGTCGTCCACACCGACGCTGCTGGACAAATACACGCGGAAAGACACGAGCGTTCCTTTCCTTCAAATAGAAGGAACGCGACCTCGCGCTTTGATCAAATTCACATTCATCCGTCAAGAAATCTTCTGAGCGGAGCTTCGGATCGAAGCGATTGTTGGGAGTTCCGATCTCGCGAGCCTGCCATGGGGAACACGGAGAAGCTGCTGAACCAGATCATGGACCTCAAGTTCACGGCCAAGTCGCTGCAGCGGCAGGCCCGCAAGTGCGACAAGGAGGAGAAGGCCGAGAAGCTCAAGGTCAAGAAGGCCATCGAGAAGGGCAACATGGACGGCGCCCGCATCTACGCCGAGAACGCCATCCGTAAGCGCACCGAACAGATGAATTACCTCCGCCTCGCCTCCCGCCTCGACGCCGTCGTCGCCAGGCTCGAGACCCAGGCCAAGATGACCACCATCAACAAGTCCATGGCTTCCATCGTCAAGTCGCTCGAGTCCTCTCTGGCCACCGGTAAGTTAAGTTCCCGATCGCGGTGGACTTTGCCTCGTTTTTCCCCGATCGCCTTTGATTGTTGATTGATGGTTGATGACTTGACCTGGAAGCGTAAACTCCTTGTTCGTGTGTTGTCGGTGTCGAACATGTTGGTGCTGTTTGCAATGCTTGGCTTTCAATTTCATCTCGATGGTGAATTTTGCCTCCGGTTAAGGACCTTTGGCTATTGTAGGCATTGCGTGGACTGGAGACTGCATAGTGCTCCTTAACACGCTAAGCACCTTTCTCTGTGATTTAAAGTTAAAGCAGTACCGAGGTTGAAGTACTGCCATGATTCCAGAGAAGTCGGAGGTGCTGTGGATCGAGTAGCTATAAAATTTCTTGATTTCTTGTGTTGTCAGTGTGCGGGAAGATGAAAATGACATTCCATGCGCTGTATATCTGTCATCTTTGTTTAAGAGACTTGAGGTTTAACTGACATTATTGCGTCTGCTATATCTGTTCGGTTCAGATACATGAAGAGTTATCTCCCGCAACATATTTCATATGATAATGGAAACTTAAAGAGTATCAGAATGTTCACCAACCTGTCTTTGTCCTGCTTAAGTCAAATTTCCGTTGCATAAGAGCATCCCATTCATTAGTTTACACTTGCAAGAGTTGTCACATATTTCTATTATAGCATTGGTATCTGTGGCTGCAATGAGCGAATGTTATATGTTGGAGGTGTGCTGATGTCCAGTGAGTGGAAAGTGGGATTTCGCTCGTCCTAATGTCCATCTCATGGGATGTTTTCCTGCTCCAGGTAATTTGCAGAAGATGTCTGAGACTATGGACCAGTTTGAGAAGCAGTTTGTGAACATGGAGGTCCAGGCGGAGTTCATGGAAAGTGCAATGGCGGGATCGACCTCACTCTCCACTCCAGAAGGAGAGGTGAACAGCTTGATGCAACAGGTGGCAGACAATTATGGGTTGGAGGTGTCGGTCGGTTTGCCACAGCCGGCTGCACACGCTGTGCCAACTAAAGCATCTGAAAAGGTTGAAGAGGATGACCTGTCCAGGCGTCTTGCCGAGCTTAAAGCCCGAGGGTAAGGCTATTTTTAGGAAGAGATGTGAGGTATACTGTATCTGGGCTTGTTATTATGTAATAATAGACTTTTCGCTATGTAAATTCATCTGAATGGGAACATAGATGCAACGTCTTTGCTCTTGGCCATAGGTAACGTGCCTTTGAGTGTTTGCTTCGGTCCACCTTTGTTTGTAGAGCAATGGAAATTCGAAATTTGGCCTATTGGTGGAGCATATTTGATATTTGCCTAACTTGATCAGCTTCTTTGGGTCTCTGTCTTCTGGTTTCTTCTTTCAGTTAAGCTGAGACTCCAGACGGCTTTTTAGCTGTCGCCCACTGAGCCAGGTAAGTGATCTAATGTTCTCTAACATAAATTGCTATCTGAGTATAAGTTTTCCGCTAACCGCATTGCACAGAATGGCGTTTGAGTACCTTATTGCGACAGCTAGTAGCATGTCTGTCCCCGAGCAATCCTCCCCTCGCTGAGGTCGCACGTCCGCATCCTCATTAATCGAGAAATATTTGCTTATGGGAGTAAAAGAAAGCTCTGCTCTTGGGCGAAAAGCGTAGCTGAAGGGACGTTTGTCTTGGGAGGGAGCCATTTGGGTTAGTCCAGAGGGGGCTCTGCGGTGCATAGAAAAAGAAACAAGACTGGTTAGATATCGATGGATACGTGGGATGCGTAACTTATGTTTTCTAGTCATACATAGTCTGATAGATCTCTTTCAAACTGGAACACGATAACGACTAGGCAGAGGATAAATCTCTCTCTAACAGGAACATGCTAAATTGATGACTTTAAAAGCCCCTATATCCTGGTACTACAACCAGAGGAGAAAAAGGACAGCGTAAATAGCAGCTCATTGATCGCATCTATGCGTCGGCATGCTTCCAAGGGCCTCCGCCCTCTCAGTCGTTCCTCGTCGTCGCCAGAGGTTTCGGAACGGCGGTGCTAGCAAGTCTCTGAAATGTCTTGTGAACCCTCTGAAGTAGTTTTGCTGGTTGAGCTCGGGACACATGGAACCCAATGGAATCGAGGTACCAGCCGCTTCGTCCCTTGAGTCCAACTATCCGGCCACCCTCCACTGGGAAAGAAAATGGCGTGCCGTGCTCCATCCCGAACGGCCCAAACGTTCTTTTGTTGCTCTTGAAGGTGAGCGATCTGATGACCGGACTGCCTCCATGAACCACGGGGCAGTAGTAGCCGCTTACGCTGACCAAATACTCGTCCGGGAACTGCAGTTTAATCTGCCATCCCAAATGATTCGTGTCAAGTTCTCTTCCACAGCCATTGCTTAAGAAATTGTCGATCATTATTCGGGCCGTGTTTAGTAACGTTTATGTTTCTCCATTTTTTTATTCTTTTGTTCTCGAGAACAAAAGAAAAACAAAAATCCATTTGTGTACGGTTAATTTTCCTATTCTTTAGAATAAAAAAGCAGCCAAGGAGTAGATTTGGAACAAATTGCAGAATTAAAGAAAATTTACTTCTTATTCCGGATAAAAATGTCTTGGGACAACTTTTTTTTTCCCTTCTCCTTCATTTTTCTTCTTCTTTATCTAATAGGTGGTCATGCCTTGACAAAATCAGCGATTGGCGGATGGACGACCGGCTTGGACTGGGCCGGTAAGGGCAAGGTCAAACTTGCTTGGCTACGGTGACCTCGCCACGCCAAGGCGATGTCAAGACTTGCTTGGCCTCGTTGACACTAGAGATTGGCAAGGTTGGCCGACATCAGCAGGGTCGACCTCATCAGTCCGGGTCTCTGGCTGGTTATTGGCGGTCAACGACCGATTTGAGGAAAGGAACAAAAAAGAAATAAAAAAAGAAGGAAAATAAAATAAAAATTTTAAAAATTAGAAAATATATTAAAAAATTAGTTTAGTGCTAAACGCACTTCTATTTTATTTCTTCTATTTCAGAGAGAACAGTTACTAAGGCTCCGTTTGTTTTGCTGAAAATACAACATCTCCGGAAAATATTTTCCAGGAAGTCATTTTCCCAAAAAATGACGATATTTTTCGATGTTTGCTTGAAACTTAAAAAATATTTTTCGTTGTTTAGTAGAGAAAATATTATGAAGGAAAAAGAGAGAGAAATGTCAGTACATTTGGAAGGGAAAAGGAAGAGGGGTAGAGAGGAGTTCCTGGGAGGGGAAAGAGAGGAGAGAGGAGAGAGGAGAGAGAAAATGATGTCGTTACAATTTAAGAAACATATTTCAAGGACTGAAAAATATTTTTCTCTTTCGAAAGAAAAGAAAACATTTTCTTTATTTTTAGAAGAAAAGTTTTTCTTGATTGGAAAATATTTTTTTTGATAAGTTATTTTCCACCTCCCAATCACCACAATTTTCAGAAAATATTTTCCGTGAAATGAACGGAGCCTAAATGTGTTTTCTAGTAAAGAAACTTGTTTAGGAAATAGGAATAGAAAAAACTTCTCGTGAAAAGTAATTATTTTCAAGAACAGAAACGATGTTAAACACGCTTTTTAGTTCTTGAATATAGCACTAACCTCAGCCGTTTGATTGCCTCCAACGCCTCCATGCTTCTCTGCGGCCACAGCTTTTCCATTCTTGTCGTACACCACGCGGATCGAGTCGATGCAGTGGCCAAAAACAAGAGTGATCTCCCTCACGCCATGGTAACTCCCATCGTCCCAGCTGGTTCCGCCATTTCCTCCCCATGGTCCGACTTCTATGCTCTTCTTCTTCTTCTTCATCTCTTTCCCATCCTCCTGCACCATTAGTCATGCCTCTCCGTGAGGATATTGAATATCCTGTTCTGCGGCTGAAAGGTTATTCTTCGTAATTTGATCGGTGAGTTCATGACTTAGCACCATAATAACTATGTGAACGATAGGTTGTTCTTATATCATTCTCTTAAATCTTCAATCCTATTAGTTTTCAAAGCCTGATCTTATACTTTGAGGGTCATTCGCAAAACGCCTGATCAAGTATCTATATTTGTAATCCATAGAGTTTGGTGAAACCTGCTCATTTTTTAGGCCAAGTAAGCATCTTGCGGGATGATTCTCATTGAGTCGTAATCTATTCAAAAGAGTGTAAATTAGTTATCAAACTGGAGATGTTTTTTAAAATAAAACAACTTTAGCTTATGTTTCTTGGTTGAAAGGATAGAGAGGATTAATGAGAAAACGCTTCGTCAGAACTTGTGGAAGACAGAGACAAGCAGAAACCAAATCAGAAAAGATATTGGAGAAGACACCTATTGACATGCAGATGATATTGGTGTTTCTTACCATGAAGAAGACTGCTAACTTGAAGCAAGAGAAGCTGGACGTAGAAGAACAAGATGCAAAGCTCGAGAGTTGAAAGATATTGCTGCTTGTGTGGGGAAAGTGATGATGTACGTACGATAACCTATATAGGGATCGAGGGACGGCTCACTGCAGCATCAGGTTCCACCTTGGAAACCAAGAATCTGAACTTTTTGCCTTTGAGCATAAGAATTGGACCTCTCAAATTCAACGGTGAGCAAAGATGACACTTGTAAAACAACATAGGCAGTACCCGGACGTGTCCAGCGGGCAACTATGCCCCAAGCGCAGACGCTGTCGTTCAGCAATTCGTCTTTCCTTTTCTATTCTTCCCCTGCTTTTGATCCACCGAGGCAAGGACCGAGCCACAAAAATGGAAGCACGTGCGCGTGGCAAGGTAAGGATCATCTGTTTTCACTCTCGCCCATCAAAAAAAGAAAGCATAAAGCTTCGATGAGCATCTTCGACATCAGTCTGACAAATAGTGGATCAGCTAAATTTTTCTTTCTTCTATGCTTTTTGCATATATGCGCTTAACATAAGCCATAATCAGCAGCAGTCTCTAACTTTTATCAATAAGTCGACTATGAACAGCCGCCATCCACATAATGGCCCAAGGCAATCCACCTATACAATATTCCTTGTCAATCGTGCATGCTTCCACAAAAAGAAAAAAGAAAAAACTATAAAACGAGCAATCAGTGATCAGATTCCTTGAGGGGATTCGCTTTGTGGGTACATGTTCTGGGTTTCCAGTCCAGTGTAAAGCCAGTTGATGTCTGCAGTAGTGTTACGTTGGATATGACTTGAACAAGGACACCCAGCTACTAGTCCTTTCATCTCCAGCGAATCCAATGTCTAAAGTCTTGATATTTCTTAGGAAGTGCCTCCAACATTTGTTCTCGTACGAGACAAATGCGCAACAACTCAGACAATTATCTCGTTCCATCAACAAACCATTTGCCAGCCGCATCAATTTGTTCAGAGAATATCAGAAAAATAAATAGAGGTAGAAAGATAATAAAAGCATGCCTAGAAATAGAACCCGCATGCACTGTCTGCATTATCTATTGAAAGTATCAGCTGCAGACGCCATGGCAAAAGCCAGAGGAGTAAGTGGAGTTAGTCACCATAGAAACACATAAAACAGAGAGAAATGCGATCCAAACATCATACCAGTTCCCACAGTGATATCTATGCTGACAAAGGGAGAAACCAAACCATTGGTAATGTGCTATTGGGAGATGATACAAAAATGACAGTCTTGGAATGCCAAGTCCGTGACAAACTCTTTAGTATGTCTTTGAACCCTCTGGACGAGTTAACAACATCGAGATCAGATTCCTTATTGGAGGAGGTGAGAAGCCTCTGAGGTCTTCATGAATGATGACATTCTAATCAAACCAA
Organism: Melaleuca alternifolia; assembly: GCA_019926035.1. Taxonomy (NCBI): domain Eukaryota; kingdom Viridiplantae; phylum Streptophyta; class Magnoliopsida; order Myrtales; family Myrtaceae; genus Melaleuca; species Melaleuca alternifolia. The sequence goes on along the minus strand of JAGKPW010000119.1, from coordinate 352,684 downwards.
CAGAGTTGATTTAAGGAAGACCCAGAAAGAGGAATACACGAACGTCAGATTGTTATCCCTGCACGTAGAACATTAAGCAAAGACAAAGTCACTGGGACTATACCTCCTCACAGAGGAGGACCAACTTCATTCCTCTTGAATGATTGATCTTACCTAGAAATAAAAACCAGTTATCAGACCATAGAAGATCCTTATCACTACCAAGTAGCGGGTTCCCCACGACTCTCCTTCAGGTAAATTTCACCTCCTTCAGATCAGAAGGTAAAAATCACAAGGAGGGCATTTTATTTCCCTCGAACTTTAAGGAACAAAGGTTTGAGGCATTAATCTCAGCATCATGTAATATACTGCACCGTCTCAAAACTAAACGCCTTAGTACCTTACTTAATATTGTGACAATTCTCAAGGAATTGCACTTGCTTAGTTCCCAAGGTTTCCAGTAAAGGAAAATTGGCGAGGAATGCTTGGAACATTTAATCTGTCAATGAAGCATTCTTAAGGGCTATCAACTTTATAGATCTGCAAGTGGCCATAGACAAGTTGAAGCACCAGGACCCAGGCTTATGTCACTCTATACAATACCAGAATGTCTGAAGATTCGGTGCATCAACTTGGATACCCTTCAATTTAGGGCAGCAATGTAACTCAAGCTAATCCAGTTCAGCAAGGCCAGAGACAAATAGTTTTTTAACCCGGTGCAGTGCATGAGCTCCAATCCTTGATCAAAGGGCAACAACGGATCAGATCCAGAAGACAACAGTCACTTCTATAGAGTTTGCTAAGGCAAAGTCCCCGTAAATTAGGTATTGCGTGAGTGGAAACGGAGATCCAGCTCTAAGACATTACTTTTGACCACGAGACTCAACCAATTATCAATCTTATTGCTAAAATTCAAATCACAGTAAGTCACATGGAACTAAATTTTCTCCATATGACATCCACCATAAAGACGACCATGCACGGAGTGTGAGGCGAATTTCATGAATATTTGTGTTTTCTCCCTAAACTCCCGCCACTTACTACTGGAAGTATGCTTCTCTGCTTTTGTAGGCTTCCGTTGGTCAAACATCAAAATGGAGTAAGGGGAGCCGATTTCTCTCCATTTCTTGGACAAGGTGGTAGCTCACGTAACTTCTTTTGGCTATGCAACAGTCACAGAATTTGATGAATTATATGTTCTGGCAATGTTGAGATTCCGATCATTTGAATGAACTGTCTCGTTGCTAGTGCATCTATCCATCGTCAATCTCTTCCTATTATGACCAAAAGTCTCTCTGGGATCAATGTCGTCTTGCCTCTTTTGCTTAAATTGACCTCATGATGCTTGTGGATTTTCATCACCGGAATCACCAATATCGTCAGTTCTCTCGGTGCTTGTCCCACTTTGGGTTCCAATTTCATCATCTCCCCCGGTCTCCAAACATTGTAAATCTTCCTCTCCATGAAGTAAGGCCGCTTCCGATATCTCATCTTCAGGGTCATTGATCATCTGATCAACATTCGATCAAACTTTTCTCTCTTTACCAAAGTGGGCTTTTCGCTGCAAAAGTTAATGGACAGCTACAGTTGAGGACATCTATATCACCATATAAGAAAAGAAACCAATTCCCACGATCAGATTGGATTATATAACAAATTTGCAAAAGCTTTGCAAACGAACATGATAATAGGCGCGTCAGAATTTAGAATCAAAGTCTCTGTCGACGGCACAAATATAAGAAGCTCGTTGACGGGTAATCAAAAAAGCAAAAATATGACTGACACTGAACTGGAGTTCGAGCAATAACCTAGAAGCTGACATTGAGGTGCATCCAAGCGAAGCCACACTGCTACAGGTTCATCAAGTAAACACAAGTGAAAGAACAAATCGAGAACCAAACCCAACAAAGTGTCGATTCCGTAGACATCCTTTGATGAGATGAGATGCCCAACTAAAAAGTACCACAATAAAGTCTAAACCAACACAACTCTTACCTAAGCCGAGATGATTAACCGACAAAAACACAACAAAGTCTCCATCTTTATACAACTTCTCATGAGATGAGACGCTTAGCCAACATGCCCCGCAGGTAAGAAGAAAAAAGTAACTTACATAGCCACTGACACAACTCCTGCATGAGCCGAGCTGCTTAACCAACAATAACACAACAAATTCTCCATCTTTATGCAACTTCCCACGAGATAGGATGCTCGACCGGCATGCCCAATATTATCCCGGTGAGAAGAACAAAGCAATTTACAGAGCCCCGACGACAATGCCAAAGGAAGTCTTCGAGTACCTCGGACTCTCTATCTATGCCCGAGACGGCAGTGGCAGAAGAAAGCAATGGCAAAAAGGGTTCTCTCCAAGCTTTGTGCGACGGGCATCGCTTAAGTTACCTTGATTTCTGAATTCTCACGTAAGTTGCAACTCTGATTATACCCCAATAGGCAAGAAAGAAGACAGAGAGAAAACAAAGGGGTGCTTTCACTTGCAATCAAAACTAGTCGTGGGTCTCATGGGCCTGTCCCCGCCAGCTATATAGTTCAAATAGGCAGTCAAGGAGGAATAATTTTCTTTCACGGCTAAATCATAAGCTCCTTTGTTTTGACTTTTAGCGAAGGAAGAAAAAATTCTTTCCACAACCTAGAATGTCACTCGCAATTGATACATTTATCGAAAAGTTACATGTGAATCCACGCGTTGTTATCCATACATTGCAAATGTCTCGATCAACGAAATAGCGAGTCCCGACATTTTCATGATTATCCGGTTGAGTTTCCTATCACATAACTTAACAGTGACATATATTTGTTCAGCTCAATGCTTCGATGAAAGATCAAATCGAAAAATCAAATGATTCGTGCTACAAAAATAAAAAAAATAGCACGAAATAAAAATAAAAATTAAATGCACTCTGATTTTTTTTATTAAATAAACTCATTGTTCTCTTCTTAATTTGTGGGTCGATTTAAAAAAAAAAGGTTCAGAACTTTATGCCTTGCATCCAATCCGGCCCGTCCAAACTAGTTATAACTATTAACGTGCATTTACCGAGTGTTTAGAAGAAAACCGAATCCGAATGAATGCTTTTTTTTTCCTTCCTCTCCATGTTTTTTTTTCCAAACAAAAGACAATTTGCATACTTCAATCCCTGAATATTAAAACAACAAGTCGACTAAGGACTGCCCCTTTTGAAATAATTTACATCTCACGGCGCATGCTCTGCTCCATCCTGTTTCATTGAACAACCACAGCTCAAAACAGAACAAGACAAAAGGGACAACTTATCGTGGAATCAAAGTCGCAAATCACATGGGCGCTGCACATCCTTGCAAATTTTAAATGATAGATATTTACGACATCGATAAGATTGACGGCGACGGCGACGGTGGTGGCGGCGGCGCGTGGATTCTTGGAAATTGGAGTAATCATGTGCCCTGAAGATGCCTAACTTTTTGCCGGTCGTTGGTTCCCAATTTTGCCCCCACTTTCCCGACAGGGGGCCGTGTTTCGGTTTTGTTTCGTACTTGTGGTTCCCCCCGTTCAATTTCAGAGCGCCGGAGATTGTGATCCTTCCACGGCACGTGCTAAGACAAGATCCAGCACGTGGGGAAGGCTGCTGGAGTTCCTCGAACGACGAGAACAACTTGGATTTGAACGCATCGTGGACATGAAGAGGCTGCTTTGTTAAAGTCGTTGCATGTGATTTCTTTCCCGATAATAGCTATCGCCCATTTCTTGAGGCGTTGGATTGATTCTTCATAGCCCTTTCCATTCCATATACATTGAGTAATCAATGAAGCATATATGTGCTCTTAGGTGGGTAATTTGTGGACAAGCATTTGGACCGGATATGGATAAACACGAGCCCGTGATTGCACTACCTTATAAAAAGGTAACTCAAGCCGTCTTTTAAAGATTGGGATGACTCACGATTATGGAGATATGATTCATATCACACATCCTTTTAGACGTAGCAATCAACCTTATGTGGAGCCCATTTCGAGCGGTTTAATTGGAACCCACAAAATAATTCACTAACTTTATGGATTGTGGAAGGCGTGAATTGAGATTCGAGTAGGTGACTTAGATATAAAATTGCTTGCATTAAATAGCATGTAAATCGTTGTACTTCTGATCTAGATGTGCGAACCGATTCATTTTATATTGCGTAGTGCGATATTTGGAAGATACAGCATCCATCTTCAAGGGGTTGTTATCATTGTTTTCTCTGTATTTGGTGATGATAATGCACTCTTTCTTGGGTACATCACACAATATAAAACTTTTTCTTCTTCGCGTCCGTGTTCGATTTTTATACTCTCTCTCTCTCTCTCTCTCTCTCTCTCTCTCTCTCTCTCTCTCTCTCTATTCAATTGCTTCAATATCGCTGGTCATACGCCTAAGAGAGTGAAAACAATGAAAAATATCAAAATTGAAAACAAAAATCTTTAAATGCAGACCGGTCTGTCTCTCCTAGTCCTTCTTCAAAAGCTCGACTCTCTTCTCATTTGATTCCTCCGCCTCCTTCCAACTCTCACCTCTCCGGAAGGGGATAAAATAACTCTCCTTCTGGAAAAAAATCCTATGGATGTTCCAAGGTGGGTCTTCCTGGTTTTTCTTGTCGACCTGTTGTGCACAACTTGCCTCTCATCCGATTCTTCCTTGAGCTCAAATGGGTCGACGGACTTTCCCCAAAAGTTGCTCGATTTCGCCAAAAGCCCAGATTTTTCCGAGTGGATGATCGGCATTAGGAGGAAGATACACGAGAATCCTGAATTGGGCTACGAAGAGTTTGAGACCAGCAAGCTCATAAGATCAGAATTAGACAAAATGGGGATTCGATACAAGCACCCACTTGCTGTAACTGGCGTTGTTGGCTTCATTGGAACTGGCAAGCCTCCTTTTGTGGCTTTACGGGCCGACATGGACGCCCTTCTCTTGCAGGTTTGATTGACTGTTTTTCCTACTGCTTCTTCTGCTACGTTGTGCTCTTCTTGTTCTTGTTTGGCTATCGGTATTCTTGTGGACCTGCAGTTGGTCAAAGGCTAGAGCTTGATTATTATTATTATTATTTTTTTTTTGTACAAATGATTTCAGGGTGAGAAAGAAAACTTTATGAAACTCGGTCCTACTTTGGGTCTCTGTCAAGCACCTTTTCTTTTCTGTGTGGCTGAAGTTTGAGGACATAAAGTTAGGGAATTGCTTAGTGCGTAGAGCGCGTGAAATTCTATTTGCTTAGAGCCATGATTGGTTGGTTATGATGGCCGTTCATTAAATTTGCACTGTTGCTTTTGTCCCTGAATAGGAAATGGTGGAGTGGGAGCACAAAAGCAAAGTTCCTGGGAAAATGCATGCCTGTGGACATGATGCTCACGTTGCAATGCTTCTAGGCGCTGCAAAGATCCTTCGAGAGCATCAGGAAGAGATACGAGTAAGTTTTACACCTGTTACGATAGAAACCCTGGTTTCCTTGCTTAAAAGGTCGGCGTTCAATGACTTAGGATGATACTGAATTGACCTGACTCGTAAGTTGGTCCATGATCTATGTTCGATGGTTCAATGAAAAACCGCAAGCAAGATGGGGAGGCTGGCCACACAGAGAGATTTCTGGCAGTATCAGTCCATTAACGTATCTCAGTCATCTCTTTTTCACATTCGCAGCAAATAACGACAATAGGAACAAATTTAGCCCGATTGCACTAAATGGGGTTGACGGTATGAATTTTTTTAACAACATTGGGCTGGACTTCGTATCAAGTATTCTATAAGCTCCAAGGGCTCCATACTTCGCCTTTTACATCTTTTTAGGCCTTCATTTTATTTACTTGTATCATTGCAGTTGAAACATGTAAATCGGTGCCTCTGTCTTAGTTAATCTTACCCTATGTATCATGTGTTCATTTTACGTCACCAGGGCACGGTGGTACTTATCTTTCAGCCGGCGGAAGAGGGTGGTGGAGGAGCTAAAAAGATGACTGATGCCGGGGCGCTTGAGAATGTAGATGCTATTTTTGGGCTACATGTTGCACCTCATTTGCCTGTTAGTGTAGTGGCTTCAAGGCCTGGCCCTCTTTTGGCTGGGAGCGGTTTCTTCGAAGCGGTCATAAGCGGCAAAGGTGGCCACGCTGCAATTCCTCAGCACGCAATTGATCCTATCCTTGCAGCATCTAGTGTGGTTGTTAGCTTACAAAATCTTATTTCGCGAGAAGCTGATCCTCTGGACTCTCAGGTACTTCAACGAATCAATTTGTGAAGATGTTGTCCGGTTTGATATTGATGCCTAACTTTCAATTAACTTCTGTCTATTTAAAAAGGAGGAAATTCTGGAGTTTTTTTTTTTTTTGGAATTAACCAGAAGGATGGTTGATCCGATCCTCACTTCTTGGTATATAAACTTTCATCTGATGCTATCGGCACAGGTTGTGACAGTCGCAAAATTCCAAGGAGGAGGAGCATATAATGTTATTCCGGATTCTGTTACTATTGGCGGGACCTTTCGAGCCTTCTCAAAAGAGAGTTTTATGCATCTAAAGCAGCGAGTTGAGGAGGTACGGCACTTCAAACTCTACTTAGCAATGAGACTCTCACTTTCAGAACAGAAGTATGCTGCTCCTATGTTTTCAACTGAGGATTCAGTGACTCTGTTTCTGCCATTTTCACTCCAATTCACGCACCAATCATACTTCAACAAAATTGACCTGTTTGGCCGTTCCAGGTCGTAACCAGGCAAGCTGCTGTTCAGAGGTGCCATGCCACCGTTCATTTCTTTTCAGAAGAAAAGCCCTTCTTCCCACCGACCATAAACGACGAACACCTGCATGAGCAATTCAAGAAAGTTGCTGGCGAATTGCTCGGCCCTAGTAAAATCAATGATATGCAGCCATTGATGGGATCAGAGGACTTCTCGTTTTACCAGGAGGTGATACCTGGGTACTTCTTCTTCCTTGGAGTAGGTGACGACACAGGCGAACGCTACGAGTCGGTGCACTCACCCTATTTCAAGATAAATGAGGATGGACTTCCTTATGGTTCCGCCCTTCATGCATCTATGGCTATTAGATATCTTCTTGATCAACAGCAAAAGCTCCTGTCCGTTGAGGGAGGGCGCCATGATGAATTGTAAAGATGACCATTAAATTATAAAACAATTGATGAAGAATAATATTCTCAAATTTGCTATTTCTCTATGGACAGCCATGTAAATATGGAAATTTTCACTTGCTGATCTTCTGGAAGTTTGTTCTGGATTTCCGAAGAGAATCATAGAGGGAGCGAGATTTCCCCATCGACATTATATGACAATTCTCCACAAGCATTCTGTCTAATTCAATCTTAATGAAATGTAAATCAGACAGACTCTAACATGTACTCCCTCAACCACCAACTGTTCCAGAAGCCTTTTGGCTAATCCGGTTGGCCTGTTAAGATTAAGGAACAACTTTGCCGTACCCAGAAGATGCAAACAATCCAATTCCGTATTATCAAGATCTCATTGAATTGTGTTTCCTCCAACACCGAGGTTCTGGATATAAATCATACAGAAGCATTATCTAAATTTTCCTACAAATTAGAACCAAAATCCAAGGTAAGCCAACATGCTACCTTCTTTCTAAGCTAAGCACATCTAGAATACCGGCAACATACAAAATACCTCCTTGATTTTAATACTTATTCGATGAACTAAGTCATCAATGACTCGGCTTATAAAGAATATGACATCTACGGGCAGACAAATATCGATATCTGTCTTGTTAGTCGAGAGCATCCATCAAAAGCCAAAAACTTTCGGTGCGAGATCTAGAAGGGGTTCCAAAGCACTGGGAGCAAACTTTCTGGCGAAGAGAAAACACAGTGAAGAAGGTTGGTTATTGTAAAAGCATGTGCCGCGCTCATTAATTTTCTTCTTGAAGAATTCTTCGGTTATATCAGCCTTCCCGAATGTAGCAGGGTGAGCGCCGCCCCTCGACCAGTCCACCCATGTGAGGCTCCGATTTGCCAAAAGATGAGGGGACTCAATTGCCAACATAGTCGGAAAGTAATGTTCATCCACATAACAAGCCGGTCTACAGAAATTTCTGAACTTGGGGTAGTACTTGGTGTCTACAACTATGTCTAAAGCAAGTTTCCGGTTTACTTCAAACCATTGAGCACCTTTACGCCACTGAGTGAGGTTGACCTCAGGGGCCATATTTTCGTCATAGCGACCCCTGCCATAAGGGCCAGGTTCATCGAACGAGCCCACAAAACTGTACCTGGACCTCAATAGGTAAAGATAGATAATGCTGAAGTTTCGTAGAGGAATGCAGGATTCAGACAGCAGGACAAACCATTCATTGGATATATCGAGAAGCGCATTAGCCAAGAGTCTCCTCTCAGCATCGCACATGCTCATCCTTCCCCACTCCACCACCTGCACGGCAAATATTTAAGGTGATGAGAATATGAGAATTCCCCATCAAAAGCACGAGAATTTCATCCTACATGTGTTATTTTCTGGCAAGCACAAATTAAAAACTAACAAGACAGCAAGTTTCCTGAGAATGGCTCGGGCACATGACACCATATTCATTTTGTTAGGATCACCATATATCATGGAGCAACCTTTCAGTGAAGGCTCAAAAGTCAAATTCTTGAGTGATGAAGATAAGTACACTTGAAAGTAGGAGAGACTTAACACAAAAAGTAAATGATCCCAGGAGAAACTTAATTACACTTGACATGTTTGGTTTTACAGTCAGGAGGCAGCTCAAGAGAAGGAAAAAAAATCATCTTCTATTTTCCATGACAGAACACGATAACAGAAAAGGTGAACAAGGTACTTAAACTGAGAAATGGAAAAGACAACCGGCAAGTGAAGTAACCTATCATCGCACATGAGCCGTCTTAAACACAAGTATATCGGGTAAAAGACGGATCATTCTACTTTTTTGTTAAATAATATAGTGAGAATCATTATAAACCAAACACAGGTGGCACATCCCTCACCAGTCACCAGGATTTATGCTACTATAGATAGTGCCAGCATAAAAATAATCTGTCTTAAATCATACCCTCGATTTCTCTGTAAATCTCTATGCAGAGTCATTTCAGGGGTCCAAGAGAAAATGACATAGATACAGCAGTCCATCAACCTTTCTCATGATGAATAAAATATGATCCATCCTGATTATTGTGAATTCTTCGGCTATTGCAACCAAGTTTTTGTAACATGAAAAATGACTCCAGAAAAGTAATCTCAACGCTGTCAAGCAGGAAGCAATTCTAATTGAACCGAGCAAGATAGATTACAAGAGGAGATCATATACCAAGTGCAAGTGCTTTTCAAAGTTTCGCGCAGACAAAATGCTCTCTGATGCTAGAACTAAAATTTATTTTCCATAATTAAAAGTACATCCATCCATCTGTACATGTGATAGCCAAAATTGTTGCCCTCATTACTATGTGAACTGCAATACAAATATGAATGAGGCAATCCTTCTTGATAAAATGAAAAGCCATTTTTGGAGGGCTTCTCTTCTCCTTATTCGCAATTTTACCACTTTTAAGAGAATTCTACTGAGACCAGCAGTACAGCAAAAGTCCTGAGATTTTTCTTTTTCTATTTAGAAAAAGGTAACTTGTAGAAAAATGATATGTTTTAACAGCTAAAATCTAAGGGATGCTTAACTTGTGCTTTTGGTCGCGAGCATGATAAAGGAAGGAGACACGAATTATATCCCAACATGCGAAATAACCCAACCATATTCCAGTTAAGCTTTTAATTTTTCTCCTTATTTGCAATATTACCACTTTTAAGAGAATTCTACTGAGAGCAGCAGCACAGCAAAAGCCTAGCAATATTTCTTTTCCTATTTAGAAAAAATTGTAACTCGTGGTAAACAACGAATCAAAAGTTAGGCGCTGCGTTTATAGATGCACAAATCCTTCAGATAAAGATCTGACAGGGCCAGGGAAAAAAGTCCAGCATTAGTTAATGATTGAAATGGTGTGCAATCAGATGATCCGAAATGCACGTTATTAATTGTCAGACTGGAATAACTTAATAGCATGAATACAAGGGAGGTCCTAGGACGCAGACTAGCCCGGTAACATGGACTATCAACTGCATCTCCAACTAAATAAACCACAATTCCCATGAATCCCCAAGAAAGGCTAAAACTGAAACACCCTTTACAAACATAACCAGCATTTTGCAATCGTCATAGTGTCAACACATTTTTGGAACCTATGCAACCAATTACTCTGAAAAAGGCTTCAATGGCCTTTGTATTGTCATATGAAAGAGGGAGATTCATATTTTTTTTTTTTGTGGTGGATAGGAGAATGTTAAAAACTCTCATTATGCTTGTTGATGAGAAAGAAATTTAACGGAGAAACATGAACTTTGATGTCAAAGCTTGTCGATACCTGGCTTGGAATTTGTCTCTGGTAGAAAACCGATGTTGGCGGAAAATTGGCATGGTAAGATGGAAGCGAGTGGATGTAGATGGAATACCTGTCCTCATTCCCCTTGAAGAACCTCTCCCAGAGAGGTGCCAGTGGCAGCGGACCCTTCGTCAAGAACATAAATGCGACCTTGGGTTTTCTCTTGAATGGGTAAGTTTTTATCCGTGGCATGAAGGACGCCCGCCAAAATAGCTCAGAATCGTTCATGTTATGCAACAAATTCGACAGTGGCCTGATCCAACTCTGCAACCTACTAGACTCTTCAGAGCAAGGTCTCATGTTGGACTCTGCCACCGGAGCAACCAGAATTCGACCTTGAACATTGAAATATTTCACAGCATACATACTGACAATAGATCCGAGACCGACGAAAAGAAACAACACGAAGAACTGGAGAACCCGCAATGGCACAACCCTAGAATTAGATTGGGTTGCTCTGATAGCAATCGCTTCCTTCCCGTCCTCCATCGCCGCTGCCCTTGACTGCATGTTTATTCCCCCAGCAAAAACTAAACCCTTTTTTATTGTCAAAGGCTCATTGCATGGACCAACGTCTCCTATGGACAGATCCCAGAAGAACCCATACGTCTTCAAACATGTCACTAATTTCCTCAAACAAGAAAGGCGATATTGCGTTTTGCCCGAACAAAATCAGAAGGACTAATCACCTTTTAAATGAGCAAAAAAAGATTAGCTCTTTCACCAGATGGGTGTTAGCTGAAAAGCAAGTTTTGCCAAACAACGAGTGATGTTCGAACGGATCAAGACAGCCCTCGGCTGAGATTCCTGGATTTAGCACCAATCAAGACACATTAGAAATGAGCAATACACGCACACGCACTCAGAGAGAGAGAGAGAGAGAGAGAGAGAGAGAGAGAGAGAGCGATTGTGGTTACCATGTGGGCTGCTGTATGTAATGGGTCGCACAGATTCCAAGACGTCAGACAATTGCCCACCCAACAAATTTTGAACTGGTGTGATCAACGAAGTTCGGACTCTTTAAGAGAATATTTAATTTCCGGCAGTTTCTTGAATGGCCGGCTTCTGACGAATCCGAATGTCTGCTGCTGCATCCGGGAAAGAGGGAGAGCGAGAAGGGTTTAAGGAGTTTGAGAAAATATTAGGTAGGACCGTCTTGCCAAGTGGTCCGTGAGTCAGTCCACTCACCGCGCGCCACATGGCGATCTGTCAGGAGAAAGCCTGAACGCCCAACCACGTCACTCTTCTCTTTTCCGTCTCTTCTCCGTCCCTTCTCCGTCTGCGCACTGTTCCGAGATTTCCCGCTCCTCTCTCTCTCCATCGTTCAAAAGTGGTCTCTCTCCCCCGCAGGCTCTGTCTCTCCAACCTCTGCACGATTTCTTCCTGCTCCGCCTCATCACGTGCTCGTTGACGATCGGGAGGAGAGGAACCCTCTGCATGACCCCTTTGCACCTTCGATCCCGACCACGCACGACCCCAGTTTCTGTCGTTCCAACCCAGAACGAAGCTCTCGTCTCGAGATCCCTCCGATTCGAACCCTCGGTACGTCTCTCGATCGTCCTGTCTGTCGATCAATCTATCCATCTGTCTTGTTTCCGTGCTTCTCCTTGGGGCATCTCGATTTGATTCGTCGCCTAGGGTTTCGTTGAGACGGAAGGGATTGGGTTCCGCGTGCGCGAGCGACGCGCCAGATCGGCTGTTCGTTTGCAGGTTTTCGATTGAGTTGCTTTTTCATTTTTTATTTTGCTTAGGTGGCGCCGACAGTGATTTGGGGTTGGGGCGCATTTCGGTCACGTGAGATTCGGTTCGGCGTCGCTGTTTGAGCTGGAGGAATGGATGACTAGAAGCGAAGGAAGAAGAAGAAGAAGAAGAAGCAGAAGAAGAAGAATAAGCAGAGCAGCAAAGCGGCTATGGAAGACGCCACGGCTGTCACTGTGGCAGGGGATGGCGGAAGTGCTTCGGTTGACCAGATGAGTCATTTGAGCAATGAGAGGACTCAGGGAACGAAGCATATGGTGATGGGCAGGATGTGGGGTTGGGTCGGATTGAACCTCTGACTAATGGTGTTGAAGAAGTAAGTGTTTCATTTTGAATTCAAATGGCATACAAGCTGTAAGTATTTCCTTCCAATTTTGAATGCGGAGAATGATGTCCCGAGAGTTGTTTGACTTGATTAGTTGACACGAATCACCCAAGATGGGATGTAGCTATCATATTACTGTAGGATTTAGTTGCTCTGCACTTCAGATCACGTATTGTGGCACATTTGCATTGAGGAACACAATTTTCCAAGCATTTCAACTTGGAAAGGATGAATGTATTTGCTAGTTAGTGCGATATGTCATCTATGTTGGAAAAAATCTTTAGGAAAAAAATCCATTGATTTATTTTCTAATGGAGCACTTCTGCTACTAAATAAACATTGTACAGTGTATGTTTTCATAAATGAAATTCTTGTTCCAACTGAAGATTCATGGAAGCCTACCCTTAGTGGACCTCATTCTAGATGGCCTCTGGCGATCCTGGTTTTGTTCCATATAACTTAGTGATCTATACTATATGTAAAAGTGAAAAAAGTGACGTAATTTGAATAATCAAGAATTATGTGATTGCACAAAAATCAATGACATACCTGCCAGTATGATGCATCTTTCACTTTTGTTCCTTCATGTTGCATGATAAATGCCAGATGGTGGTGATGTTTTATATCCAATTAAATTGTCTTCTCATGATGATGCAAGTGATGATTTAAACGACACCTGCGATCTTTAATGAATATATATGTTGTTTTTCTCTATCTTTTCTTAACATTGTTCAATGTATTAGCCGATTTCTCCAGCGTGTCAGAAAAGTAGTTTTTGGCTCAAGACATTCTAGATAGGTTATTGGGAAATACTGCAATTTTCTAAAGAGAGCACCATGTTTAATGGAAAAAATACTGAGAGCTGGAAAGGGATCATGATTCCTGGGTTGTAAGGAGGTACCTTATGTAGCTCAATAGCTTGTTCTTGTTAAAAATTCACTGGAAAAAGGTTCCTTCATTCAATGAGCTTATGGTCAGAAGCATTTTTACCAAGGACATATGGAGATGACAGACTTTGAAAATGATTCGCAGTTAAGTTTGGAGGAAAACATAAGACAACTTGAAAAAGATAATGAGTACTGGCTTTCGAAGCATGTAATATCGTTGTTCTTGTTAGTCAAATTTCAATGGGAAAAAATTCTGTCATTTGATGAAACTGCTACTACATATGCCCATTACAAAAGAAAGTCTGCAAGTTTGAATGATTAAAACCTTTTGCTTTTTGGTTCCCCATGAAAAGTTTGAAGTTCATGGTTGGCTCTTAATATTAGATATGAGATATGTGAGATGTGATTTGTGCTGTTATTTTTTAAATGCGTATGAGGGAAATTTCTGTTGCGTCTGACTCGCTGGAGGGTTTGTTACCAGTAGCATTCTTGATATCCACAAGTCTTTCTGATTTTATATTTTATATTTCTAAATTATTTTAAATCAAGCTGTGAAATTCACTGATGAATTCTTCTAATTTCAGGACTACAATTACAGGAATATACTACTGCAGAATTTTTCAATCGAAATGGTAAACATCAACTATTGTCTTTTGGGACTAAATTTAGATGTCAAGTTCATGCTAGGCCATACAGAACCTGGAAAAAAAATTCAACACGATTTTAAGAAAACTACAGTTGCAATGATTGCTGTAGCATCCCTTTATCTGGAACACTTTTATTGCAGAACCGCAGTCGAACTGTAGTTGTGATAATTGCTGCAGCTTCTCCTATCTAGGGTGGCTGTGAAGCAAGGGATCTCTGCTGTCTCCTTGAGTATATTTAATTTTACTAACTGAATTGCCATATTTATGCACCTATTTGGTACTATTGCTTCCAACTTGTACAAAAGACTGTCAGGGGAAAAGATCCAAGACAGACATAATGAACAGAAATCTAGACTAACGTAGAGATACATTAATAAAATCTGAAAATGAATCTGAATTCTTTAACTTATGGGAAATTAATGATGAGATTTATATAAAAATTATACTACATTTGCATTGTGAAAAGCTCATTTTATTGACATTTCAGTACATTAAGTTTTGAATGTCTCCTCATCACTTTTTTTAATGTCATAAACATTACAAAATACTTGTTGGCATTAATGAAGAGCACAATTAAGGAACAAGTTCAACATGCATTTTTGCATACAAAGAGATAAACAAAATAATGTCTGCACTAATAATGAGAAGAAACTAATGTTGAATGTCGTACTTCATCCATCATGTTGTCGGACCAATTCCAACCACAGTGATCAATTTAACCTTGGCTGATTACTGCTTCTGACCAACCATGTTGTGGCCATTTTGTTCACTTTTCTCGTGGAGCATGTTTTTTTCCGTCTCTCTAAGCATTTTTCTAGGGTAGGGAAGTTGCTTCACCTAGAATATGTGAGTTTAGATACTGGAATCCAGAAAATAAGTGCATCTGACTAATATTTGTGCCTTGTGACATTGGGGATGCAACTACTCGGAGGAAGAAGCGGAATATGTAATCATTAGATTTGGAGGCTAGATTTAAAGAAGGATTATGCGTGTCCAAAACTTTGGCATTTTCTGAATCAGATTGAAAATTCTTGACAAGGGTTATCAACAAAGGTGACTAAAAGGAAAAGAAAGAAAAGGATGGAGGAAAAATTGAAAGGAAGAGTGGGCTGCATTTGAGGAATCAATCGACATGCTTCTCTAAGTCTAAGTCTCTTGGTAATAATGGTAGCTGCCGAACCATAACTGATTTATAAAGCTTATGACTTCTAAGCAATGCAGTGAGGGATGCACTTAGGCAAAAGTTAGCCTTTCAAATGGTTAAATTTAAGCAACTGTTTTTATTCTGTTGGTTTTGTAGATTGAAAGCCCGACTGATTTATTGCTTGAAAGCATAGTTAGGATCCAAAAGGGGAAACCATTTTCCCCTTGTTTACCGGTCCATATCTGTGACCAAATTGAGTTCCCCATATCAAGCATCTGTAAGATGCCTGTCATTCATGTATCTTGTAACTCGTCTCTGTCTTATTTCTATTCATGAGTTTCATTCTTTCCTAGCTAGAGGAGTTAGTTCACCACCACAATATCATTAAATCTGGGTTTCACCATTGAGGTGTAACCTCTGTATTTGTCCTGATATGGAAAGTAAAAACAAAGTCTGCAGGTGTCAAAGTTGGAAGAATCCAAGAATAGTTACTTGCAAGAAAACCAAAGACTAAAAGATAATATTTTGGAGCTTCAAGGTCAGATTCATTTCCTGGAGATTGCTTCCTCAGTTTATCACTCAGATGAACAAATAAAGGTTTGCTTCCTCTGCTTGTTGATCATGCCTTTCGCTTGTCCAAGTGATGTCCCCCAAATTGTTGCAATTTAGTAGTGCAATTTCGATTGTGTAAAGCATTGTCATCTTGGATAAAAAGTTGCTCAGTTGGTGCTTTGATTTTTCTTCTTTTTTGTTAAGGATGCCGTTTTCTCTGGCTATGCTAAACTGAATAAGAACTTTTTTGCTAGATTGTTCCTCTAGGGAACGCTTCGCGGAATTCTTACTATTTTCTATGTTGTAGTGGTCTTCAGAATTTGAGGAGTTGAACTCCCGGATGGAAGCAGCATGTGCCTAGTCCAGAGAAATTGATTACAAAGAATGCAAACCTTGTTGAGAAGGTAAGCTGGTTCCATTCCCTTCAGCTATTTTTGTGCTCTTATAAATCAGTAAGGCTTGCTCCAGAAAGCCAAAGACACCCATATTTGAAAGTGGGAATTGCCTGGGTCCAAGGGAGGCCTCTCTCTGTATTCTGTTCCCACCGCAAAGAACAATTGAAATCTAGAAGAAAGGTGGTTGTAAGAGCGGCCAGCCCTACACACACCATTGGGCCAATTAAATAGGAAGAGTTAGTTAAAAGAGATTTGTAATTACTTTTGTAATTTTCTTCAACATGTGCCAAGCTGATGTTGGAGTTGATTATTTGTGTGTTATACCAAAAGCAAAACCATGTAGTTCATTTGTCAAAATCCCTGTGTTGCAGACTTTCTTTGATATTTATCTTCTACCTTTCCCCAGGATCTCCATGGTCGAAGGATAGGGGTGAATTATGTAGCTGATTGGCAGCCACGAAGGTATAGCTCTGCCTATGGAGGAGGTCCTGGCTGTGGTGGTGACAACTACGGCTATGGTGGTGGAGGAAATGAGGCTGGTTCCTATGGTGGTTGCGGCTATGGCGGCAGCCGTGGTTACGGAGGAGGCAATTATGGTGGTGGTAGAATGGCGAGTCCAACCAGAGGTTTTGGCGATATTGAACCTTTGGAAGGTAATTCCTGATATGAAGACGATGAACTCGACAACGACCATGCCGAAAGATTCACATTATGCCCATGTTGGAGTTACGTGATTGTGCTTTCTTTTATAATTTAGCCCTTTTTTGCTGTGTAGTTCCCAAAACCTCCATCCCACCTCTTTACCTGTGGATTTTTACATCATTGCTGTTAAGTAAAAACATATTGACTCTGCTAATAACAATACCTTTCCGGGGAACATAATAGATTGCATTCTTGGTCATTGGAGTGAAAGGCCAAACAAAATTAACAATACCGATCAATGATTTATTAGCAGCCATCACATAGCAACAGATAATTTACAAAGCCTCACAGACAGAATGTCCTAACCCCGGCAGCTCCATCACAAGCCAGAATTAATGAGGCAGTCAACAAAAATAGCAACCAGGAAGCTCTCTCACATGCTTTTATGTGAACATCAAACTTTGACCGTTCAAAGTGAGGCTGGCAAGAGTCCTTCAAATGTGCCGACTTGCCAAGCACAAAATATACTTAGATAGAACTCAAAGGACCCAACTATTATTTCCAGGAAGAGAGGCATATGCCTTTGACAAGATATTCTCAAACATCCTCGACTACTTTAATCATCAAAGCCAGAACGTCCTTGAGGATTTTCACTAAAACAAGCTTAATGTGTTGTTCAACTCAGAAAGTTCAACAGGAAGCAACAGAAAATCGAATTATTGGATTCATTATACCTCAGTGAAGGTGTTTTACAAATTACCGTCTGCAAAAAGTTAGATATAAATATATACACAATAAAGCAAAATCGAGGACTACTCAGACAGAAATGTAAATCATACATGTCAAGCACGTCTTTTTCGGAGGCGAACCCGGCGGGGCGGCCTCCATCAAGTATAACCCGAAGACGTGGGATATCACCTCGCCGGTCTCTTTCTAGGAGCGGCGCGCCAGTCGTCGTCATCGCCGTCGCCGACGGCCACGGCTGCTTCGTCGCCTGTTGTTGACGTACGCTTCCTGAGAGAGGAGGAGGCGAGATTCGTGGAGGGGGAGAAGAGGCGCTGAGGGAGAAATGATGAGAGAGGGTTTTTTTTATAAAAAAAAAGCAGCACGTACAGTATACAGAGGCAGACGGAGATTGACGGAGAAGTGACGGAGAAGGGCCACGTGACGTGGCTTTTCGAGTTCAAATTTTTCTGACAGCTCGCCACATGTCGAGCAATCAATGGGCTGACTCACGGACCACATGGCAAGACAGGCCTACCCAATATTTTCTCGTTTAAGAAGGTATTCTCGTTTGTCCCCTTCTATACGTGGCACTGCTTTGCAACTTATTAAATATAGCACCTGTCTTGCGTATGAATTTGGACCTTGTGATTTTGAGTCTTGACAGCAAGCACAGTGAGGGTCGGTTGGGCCAAAAACAAAGAAGCCTGGAACAGGACACGTTTGATGAACAGGTTCTTGATGGCTTTCGTGCTTTGTCTGTTGACTCGACTCTGCTCCTGAGGCTTGTGTTCTCTTTCACTTTTTGGGCTTTAAAGTTTTCTTTCTCCCCATTTCTTGAGATCTCAGATGGGAATTCTCCACGGTTCCCGGTTTAGCTGTTAATGGCCCAAATAAGTAAGCTTGAGTTCCCAAGGTTACGTGAGAATTTTATGCTTTGTGAACCCCGAGATGTCGGAATTGATATCAGTTATGTGTAGCCTCTCAAGATTGAACAAAGAGAAAATGGCCTTGATTATTCTAATTTTAGTCACTAGAAGAGATAAATTTTATATCATGCATAAAGCTAATGTATATACCAATGCTGACAATAACAAAAGGGGAGAAATATCCGCGTCTTTCTTTACATCGGTTCATCCGAACTGGGCATTAATTCTTTCATTACATTTTCAAAACTTTTAGATCTTGTAGTCAATAAATGCTCTTCTAAACCACATTCCGACTTAAAATTGGCCCCAACTCCATATTCTCTGTCATTTGATTTCCTTTTTTCTTTTTTCACTTCTATTCAGCTAGATAACATTGCTGTTTTCAACGCGCCAGCAAATGCCAACACCTTGAAAGTCTCTGTTCGACATAGTTCCTACTTCTCGGCCGCTCAAATCAAGAGCGAAACGCTAAGAGCCTATGCTCATACAACATGCTTCTCGTTGTAAGATAAGTTAGAAGAAATTTCATTGTCAACCACTCAGAAGCATATATACATTCTGAGCATAAGTCAGGTAGCGCAGGCCCAAAAAAAAAAAAATCCGTATGTTTGAGTAAGGCGCTAGGACCCATGGTCACTTTCCGCTTAGCAGGTATTAGTTAATACAGTAATTATCCGGGACAGGGGAATGGGCTACTCATGCCATTTCCTTTCTTCTTGTATTAATTGGAAAATACGAGCAGCCGATTCTGCAGCTGACCTCGGGTTATGAGGTACAACCTTGATCACCCTTTCTTGCCTGTTGTTGCTATGCACCTGCGCTTTCTGATCTGACTTTGTTGGATCTATAGGAAGGAGAGGAAGCGCAGCTCCTCCTAACCCACCGGAGAGACTACTTCCAGTACTTCCCTGAAGCTCATTCTCCTTCGCAGTTTGACTTTTACCGCCAGGACACGAGATTAATTGACTTACCTGAGTTGACACGTTGCAGGAACTCTGGTGGGGTTGACTGAAGTTAACTTCCCCTGTTGACCACTGGTTGACCTGCGGACTTGATTGAGAGCCCAAAATAAATGGATTTTTCATCTGTTCGACGGCCGAGCTAGCAACAGATGGATTCATAAACGGTATTCCCCAAGGCAGAAAGAAGGTTTGGCCCACCGGTGGAACCCTGGGAAAGATTCCCATGGCTTGTTGGTTGGAAGCTGGGATACCAAATTTCATGCTTACATCGTTGCCCATGGAATCGAAACTTATAGGCACGCAACCGCCATAAAGGGGTCCAACAGTGCCTCCACTAGGAGGGCACACTGCAGAATAAGACTTATAAATGAGCCCTTCTGAGGGGCTCATCACAGGAACTAGCCACTGGTTTCCATTGGGTGGGAAGCACCATGGAGCTGGTTTGCAAGCTGCTCGATTTGAAGTTTCTGAACAATGGCTTTGTTCTGGCCGCTTACCAAGGAGCTTCTTGCTGAAGTCACTATTTATAGAAGGGAGAGGAAGTTTTCCTGTTGGGGTTGTGTTCCCCTCTTGGGTATTTAGGGAATTGTTTTTCAGCAGTGTTGTTGCTTCTACGAGATGTTTGGATGGAACTGACTTTATTGCATGGAGCTCTACTAAAGGCTTCCCAAAGCAGAGACTGCTTTCAAGCAGATGAGGAGATCTTGAAAGAAGTCTCTGCACCTGGATCACACCAAAAAAAGGATACCGCAGTTTCGCTTATTAAAACCATGTCCAAGAAGACAGAGATAGATCCATTGCAAAAGAGGCAGAGCAACTTCCGAGTCAGCAAGAGAAGGTATACCTTTATTAGCCTATGCAACTCAAACACTTGCACCGCAAAGATCCTCTGCTGACTGTAGATTGGACAGGAGAAATATATTAATTATTAGATGAACGACATTTTCCCTAACTAGAATGGATTACTGCTGGAAAGATGCACTTTTCTGCAAAATTAGCAAATCATGATACATTTAGTGAACAAATCTACAAGTAGAAATAAAAAAAGTCAAAGAAAGAAGAGCTAGAGCTTATTAATTCAACTGCAACAACATAGAGTAAGTAATTTGAGCAATGTCAATGTATTTCTGTTCCTAATGGGCAAAACGTGTAATATGCATGTCTTTTTTAATTACTTCTATGCGCAAAAAAAACTGATCGTATGCTGTCTCTACAAGTAGATTAGATCTAAAGTGGAAAATCTCAGTGGTGTTCCAAGAAACGTGCATATTTATATTTCCATTACGCACTGTAGTACTTCCATAGATGCGCTCTGCACAGGAGAATTTCTATTTACGCGTCATCCCTGACATTGAAAGTTTATCGTGTTAAAAAGATCTGGCCCCCACATCATATTGACAATGTATTTCCTTTTTGGGCCAAGTGTATTGATGATAGCAATAATGATATTGTCCTGCACAACCTATTTCGTCACACAAAAGCCCTTTTTTTATAGCCTGCCCTTGACCATCAACCACAAGTTCTATGCTAAATGATGACAATACACTCCTCAACCATAATCAATGATGCTTATCACATTGTCTACATGGACTGTCGTTTTAAAATGAATTCTTCCTGTGTACAAATGAATACTAAGAGTTTGAATTGTTCTGCAACAGCCAATCTGCAACCCTTAAGCTTCACCAACATTTTCCTAATATGGTGCAAACATAAGAGATGTGGCCTTATGATCAAACAGAGCTTTTCTTCGTGCTGGAGAAATCATGAGGGATAATAGGGCTAATAGCAGCTAGGAAAGAAAACCATCTGCAAGAGTCAGGGAAAAAACTATTGCCAAAACAAATTTCCACCAAAGAGGACAAAACAGAATTTCTAGATAAGATAAAAAGCAACTTACTTGACAATGGCTTTTCTCGCTTTCCAGAACTGTTTTTCACCTATTATTCCAACAACTTCATCCGGCACCATATAAAAAGCAGATGGAGACTCTTCTGTACGGTCCGTGACATCACATCCATTTCCTTCTGCTGCTAGGATGGGAGATTCACCGTCTTCCTGATCCTTTTTGTCACGTACAGGCCCATTTGCACTGCTTTTCTCATTCTCAAACAATGGCTTTGATCGCAATCTACTCCTCATATGCGAAGCATTGCCCTTACTTAATTGCTCTAAAACTTCATCTCTAACCCGTGATGTGTCTTGCTGGACATGACACCCCTCACTCATTGATGTATTTGAACATGCTAACCTATTTAAGCCATCAACCGAACTGCTTCTACATTCTCCGATTATAGATGCATGAGATAATATAGGAGTTTCAGATTTTTTGTCTTTGCTTGATGGTGGTAAAGATGCATCTGTCTTCTCCCTACTTAATGTAACTGGCCTCTCATGATGACAAAAGCTTGCCAAAGACACCTCTTGATCCAGTAATGGATCTCTTGTGCATTGTCTTGACTTCATGCTGTTGGATTCTGTAGGGTCAATCTGCTTCTCTGGAGAACTCCTACTTTGGCTTGAATGGCCCATGTGTAAGTCAGGATTAAGATTGAGACTTTTGTTGTACTTACAGTTGCTATGGGGAGTCAATACTCTCTTGACAAGAGCTGGAACAGTAAAATTATCAGCATGTCTGTGTTTCCTCAGAGCAACTCTCTTGTAATGCGACAAACCACACGATTGCATCAAATTGATCTCTCTATTTTCCATCAAAGAGTACAACTTGACACCAGTGGAGGCATGCAGTTCAGGTGTCCTTGTAAGATGAGTGACCACTGAGCTACAAAATGGTGTCAGCGCGTCGCTTTGGTTTCCACCACCCTACATTCACCGTATAACCTAGCTATGAATCACAGTACACCTAAAAATTCTAAATCAATGCATATGCATAATCACATATCAAAAGTATTCGATCACAGTACTATTTTACAATTAGAGAAACAGAAAGGAAGAAAACAGAGTGTGCTGTCAATTGAATTGAACTTACAACCTATAGAGCAAGCTAAAGGCGTAGAATAAAAAATTGGCAAGGGACAGAAATCGCTACGAACTTACAAATAGCAATGGTGCTGAAGGAGCTAAAGAGCCGCCCTGGTTGAGTGGAAGGGGCAATAATGATGTCATTTGCGAATTGAACCTTTGTGAAGGAATGCTGAGCTGCTCATAGAGAGCCATTTTGTTCCTGGGAGGTGCTCTCGGCCCTCCTTTTTCCGTATCATTCACACGAAATCTCGGAAACATCGGACTCGCATTCACCGACTTCTCATCATCTTTCACTTCTCTCATCTTCCCTGATACCCCCCTCATCAAAAGCTCCACATACTTCTTATTTTTTTCCCATTTCTTTCCCAACCAAAAATTGCTCAGGAACAACCCGTTTCAACCCACTTCTAGCACCCGCCCACAAAGCACAAAAATATCACTTACCACTAGCCACAGACCATCCAGCTCCAAAAATTCAAGTTTCCCCTCAATCAGATGCAACAGTCTCTCTTTTTATTCATAAAATCGACAACCCACGTTACGACAGCATAGCAGAATTGTGCATCTTTACCAGCAGCAGGGAGGCGAGTTTATTAGGACCAGAGGACCTCAATGTGGGAGAGACAATGGCTTCAGTTCAATAAGCAAAGACCAAAATCGTCAGCAAGCTGTCTGAAAAGCGACAAATCCACAGATTCCAAGGCCGACCCACCTGACCAGATCATACGCAGAGCCCAAAAATGGAACGAAAGAAACGTGCATCCCAACTCATCCGGGACCATCCAAATAGATAAAATTCACCTTGAGGAAGTGTATTTAAGCAGCAACTTCCTCATTTGAGAGAAAAGAGGGCACCAACAGAACAAACTGCCAAAAATAAACACGAGAAACGGAGGCAACCCGAGAAAGAAAAGGAAAAGACAAAAGGGAAAAACTGAAGAAGAGAGTGTGGATGGATATAGAGGAGGAAGATCGAAGACTCGGCTTGAGAAGAGGGCTCCCTGCACTAAACTTGGCTCCACACAAATTCTGAGAGGATCGCTCCACAAAAAAAAAAAATAATAATAATAATAATAAATAAAAATCTCGACCAATACAAAAAAAAAACAAGAGAGAAAAATCCGAATTGTCTGAGTAATTCGGATGTCCTGAAACGCATCGCCGGCGTCGTTTAACTCGCTGATCTGGGATTCGTTCAAGATCCTTAACGTTTGCGGGCTGCAAAAGAATGGGCCGGCCTTGGATTTCTTCTTGGGCCTACCTCTATGGATCTCAATCATGATGAAGATGGACATCGTCCAAACAAACGCCCTAACCAAGGCCCATTTATGATTTCCGAACCCGTGCACGCCGGTCAACCTTTTTGGGCCTTAGCCTTATCTCAAACCCGTGTTATTTTCCTAAGCTCCTTACCAACTTTGACATTAGATCTCGAACCCGTCTCATTATAGTCTGTCGGGTACTCACAACCCGCCCGTGTCACTATCTTAATAAAGCACGTACGTGCCATTAGGCACATGATAGATCGTGTTGAGTTTTCTTAAATGACCCATCTATTCAAAACTCATGTGTTCTAAAGACTTTTCGATTGTTGAATTTGTAGGAATACGACAAAATGGGATTGAAGAAAAACAAATTGAAGATTGATGATCATGAAAATCTAAAAATCCAATGATCCTAGAGATAGAGATGAGAACTCGTGCTCATGACGGTATTTGTCAGTTGAATTGTGATCGACTTTCTTCGGAGGTCGACATTATTGTATAAGTAACCCGAAGTATTCCGGCAAGGCAAGAAACAATCTATGAAGTTTAGATTTCGAGTATACTTAATAAGTAAATTTAAAAGACGGACCAAACTCAAATGGGGCAAGAATGATAGTATGTATTTTCTAGACAATCAACCTAAACGCAATAAAATATATGATACCGTTCTAATAATTTAAATTTATTGGATACGAGTATCGAATTTCTCATCTATAAAATCATATACATTCCAATACCCAAAGGTTTTCAATAGTCAATTCGAAGCCCGCCCTGAAACCAATTTAGCTTCCGTTAGAGTTTGTATGAATTTGTGTGCCTCGCTTTTATATCCCTAGAGCCATCTCTTCATTTTCACAAAAACATATGCGAGCGAGCGAGACAATGAAATCAATCATGGAGGGACATCACCTAAAAGTGCTTGAAAACCATTCTATTTATAGTTAGATCTATTCTTCTACTCTCCATGACAAATTTGGAACATAAATTCATTCTGTCATGCAATTTTAATTTATTTTATTTCTAGAAAAATTTTTAGCTAAGAAATAGGTTCGAAACAAGAATGATGAATATATAAACAGAAACAAATTTTTTTATCTCATTGCTTGCACCTGCCATCGATTGTCACCACCGCCGACCCTGACTCACCGCGAGTCATCACCAGGAAATAGAAATGGGAAGGATTATCAAGCGAAAATTTCGTCCCAGTACAGAATTTTTGCGTCGTTACCAAAGGCACTTTTCTCTTCAAAAACTCGTATAGGAAATATGAATAAATAAGAGAACCAATTTTTATGGTTAGGAACTCGTGTCCAGGAACAGAATGGCTATCGTCGCGTCCTAAGAATAATGAGAAGGGGCAAAGTTGGGCCTGGCGGGCCCAGACACGTGAGGGTCGCCATCGAATTCACGGCTCGAGAGTCCCCGGTTCATCGTGGGGCCCAATGGGCTTCGGGAGGGACTGTGAGGTGAATCGTGTCGTTTCTGAGGGCGGAGACAAAGATCGGGGAACAAACGCACGGACGTGGGAGAAACCTCGCAGCCACAAAACCGGGTTTGGTCGGACCAATCGGAATCCTCGATTCTCCGACGACATGTCCCCGTCGGCCCCTCCTCCGCCCGTCGTCTTCGCGCGTCTGTATTCCCCCGTACGAGCCCCACCCCCAACTGACCGTCTGTCCCCTTTGCGTGTTTCCCTTTGCTTGAAAATGCATGCACGCATCCGTACTCAATTCCAATTTTTGGAAAATTTTCAGAACAAGTACAGAACGCAGTTATTTCTCTCTCGGTAGAGGCAAAGGCGACGCCTGTAAATTATACATTTCAGAGCAGGAGATCCCTGAGTTTAAGTATTTTTCAGATCCATATTTACCTCCAAAATTATATATTTCAACTCTTAATACTAGATAAAGAGATTAGATCAAGCGTAAAGAGAAGTATCAGAGTAATTAAATATTAATCAATGGTGTCATTTAACAACTTTAATTTTTAGAACAGTTGGCAGCAGTTTCATAAAATATCGCAAAACTCATTATCAAGCGATACGTGAGCACGCAAGTCCGATCAGGAGCGACACGTGAAATTCGAATAACGGGGATAGACAGGCGCGTGAAGAGGCACAACGCCCTATCTCAATACAATGTTAAAAAATTACGACGAAAAAAACAAAGAGAATGCAATATTCTATGCATCAACGGACGAAGAATAAAAGATCCTGCGTACGAAGTGCGAGCATGCTATCCGACTCGTGTACAATTAATGCAGATCATAATTAACCTAATCATAAATAATATCCGAGCACAACTTAACATGAACATTTCTCGGGTAAACTCAAGCATTGCGTCCTTTAGAATGCGAAGAAATCAGGACAGCAGTTCCCCCCCGGGAGAGATGGGGAAATGGGGAAACGAAGATGAAAGGAGAAATCGCATTCAGAAGATAATGCTAAAAATAAGGAAAAGATTCTCCGATCCAACGATCAGATGGTCCTGGGTATGTATTTACAGCTCCCCGCCCCGCACGAAGTCCACCGTTTCGATCCTCCACGTGGGACGAGACCCAGCCCACAGGGTTCCAGCCAATGTCCGGACGCCGCGTCTGCAGTGGGGGGGCTCCGTTCACGTGTGAGCTGTAATAATAGAAGGGAGAAGAATTCTTCTTGGTGGTGCGGGACCCACGCAAGAAGGGGACCACCGTCGGCTTCCCCCCGACTGCCGCCGAGCCGAACCAATCTGAGCCGTTGGGCGGACAGCTCAGATCTTGTTTATGAGGCAAAAATGGAGTATACACAATTATAATGCGAGGGCCACAGCGAAAGGAAATTTAATTTCGATTTTGACATTCCAGTTTTACATAGGTTTTTATTTTCGTGTAACCGATGACTCCACCATGGTCCACGTGTCCGGACGACACCGAAAGGCCGGGGTCCTATGCTAGTGGAGCCGGACTCGGGGATGACTATCATAGGATCCTAACATCACGACTCCTCACTTGAGACTCTAGTAACTGTGAGTTTCAAATTTTTAATTTTCGGCGATGAATAATAAACTCTTAACCAACACAACTACTAATCTTTGGGTGATTTAGATAGTTTATTTATTTATCCTAATTATAAAAAACAGCAATGGAAAATAAGAATATTTTTCTATTTGTCCAGGTACCTCTTCTCTGTAGCCCAAGAGCCACGTGGCCCTCTTATATGCCGGATGATCTCCTTTTTTTGCCCATGGTTTCTTAAAACTTGAGATTGAGAATATGAAATTAGGGAAAAAAGGGAAGCATGGAAAATTTAGGTTAAAAATTTTGGAAACCTTTTAGTAAAAACTCTGCAATCAATGAAGAGGAGGAGGTAGAGTCTTAATTTGGCTGAATTTTCCTCATCTCTGCTCGTCTCGCACTCTCTCGAACCGTTCTGTATCGAGCTTGAAAGTTCGTTAACTTTGTTCAGATGAAATGAACTTTGCAGCTATGAGCTAGCAGGGGGACCTCAACATAGCAAGTTAAGATAATGTTAGATAAGAAACCTGTTGAGAGATAAGAAACGGGGCATGCCAGAGTTTATGACTGGAGAATTGGCACGACACAGCGATGCGACTACCTTTGCTCGGTTTTGGCTTGACCTCGATGTTGTCCCTTAGGCATTCTGTGTGGTGCAAGCTCTTATGAATAGTTGCCTTTGACTATTGTTCTAGAATACACAGGTTAATCGAGTTAGCCCCCGAGCCGGGGGCATGGAGCAA
Organism: Melaleuca alternifolia; assembly: GCA_019926035.1. Lineage (NCBI taxonomy): Eukaryota > Viridiplantae > Streptophyta > Magnoliopsida > Myrtales > Myrtaceae > Melaleuca > Melaleuca alternifolia. The sequence continues at coordinate 325,325 of JAGKPW010000119.1, read as the reverse complement.
GGGATATTGTATAAGAAAAAAAGGCTGGAAGTATCAAGAAATGCTATTAAAATTCATCTATCATGCGATGTGGCGACTATTGAGTAGAGATATTGTATGGTGTGAGATTCTCTATATAGGTTGATCAGGAAGTATAATCAGATGTCCGACATAAGGAAAGGAGGAAAAGAAGAAGAAGAAGAAAAAAAAAAAACGTGACTTCCTCCAATATCGAAACAGTGGACCTTCAACGGGGTGCAAGGTCAACTCACGAGCTACGCCTACCCCATCTTCCTCATTGGATTGTCTATTTCTGTTTAAATATCGACTGCATAGTTTTGTTTACGCAAATTGATCCAAAATGCCCTTCGAAGGTTATGAATTGGTGTTAAAACTTGAAAGCATAGCTCGCCTTTTCTTATAGTACTCAAATGTGTATGTCACATTTGTTTCTCTGTGACAATGAACGCTCGTTAGAAATAACTGTTCGGAAACTGACTATAGCAATCGAGTTTTGTCTAGCCGTTTTTCTGAAATTAAACCCAAATTCATCGCTCCAGAGAAAAAACACAAGTAAAATCGGCACTTTGCCCTTCTTAAATTGATAATATTCATTAAACTCAAAATTGTTTTCTCGTATAATTTAATGATTCGCATAAAGTCACCAATGGTGTGAAGACAATTTTTGGATAAGTAATCGTGAAATAAAAACTATTGTTGGCTGATAGAATGAACTCATTTATCGAATTGAAGATAGTATGAATCCTACTTATACAACAAATTTTCACACCATCGATGTTATCATATGAAAGTCGGTCCAATTGTAGTGCATCTCTCTTGCACCGCATGAGACACTTTTGCTTGGTTTTGTTCCTCGTCACTTTCCGAGAAATCTCAAATGCTACGGTGCAATTGAAAAGCAAGTGAAGAAACCCTTAAACAAATGGTGAGGAGGTGAAGAAAAGCATGAGAGTTGACAAGGATGAGGGATGAGATAACAAAAGATTTCCTTGTAAGGGCCTGTGGGAACCCATTCACTTAGCTGGAATCATGGGGGGCATGTGGGCTGTTCTCAGAGATACAATCTCTCTCTCTCTCTCTCTCTCTCTCTCTCTCTCTTCTCTCTCTCTCTCTCTCTCTCTCTCTCTCTCTCTCTCTCTCTCTCGATGTAGAGCACACAGACATGGAGTGTCAATCAAAGTCTTCAGAAAATGTAGAAAACACCTGGTTTTCACAATGGGTGAGACTTTGATGTCACTCCATGTTTGTGTCTGTGAAGAGACAAATATTATGAGCACCAACTTGGTGTTTGTACCTAGGACTCGCCTCCCAAAAACTCGCCATCTCTCAGCAGGTCTCGCTTCACGGAGCTTGCCATCCATAAGGACAGCAACCCTAGGTGACTGCCTGCAAGTCTTCTTTCTAAGGAGAACGAATATCGCCATGAACCATAAAAGGGCCGGACAGGACTTTTAAGGTCAGGTCATGGCTTACTAATTTAGATGTTGCATCACCTTCTGGTCGTGTAGAGATTTAAAAATTGGTTTCGAGATTGAGAAAATAATTTATTTTGTCCTAAGAAAAGATAAAGGTGAAATTGCTGATAGAAACCGATAATTATTTAGACGTTTGAGCATTAATGTCTTGTTCTAATCTCGATTGATAACATACATGATTCGAGATATCAATACTTATATATAAGCATTTTTCTTAAAACTGTGCCATAAAAGATTACGTTGCCATAATAATATTGTCAATGATGTTATCACGATGTCACATCAATTGTATCATGAACAAGATATGCTTGCATTTTGTGACAAAGTACAAGATTTTGTAGAAATGCCGTATTTTTGATAGAATTTAAATACTTTATGTTGTCTAATGAAAAATCACAAGAATACTATATTTATTTTTGTAAATATGAAATAAAGTAATCACACTTTAACCATATAAATTGTTCTTGACATATCGCAAACATGTTCCATTTTATTTGTATACAACTGAGTTTGCTCCAAAAAATGAACATTTTTGCGTCAGTTCAACTGGTGCGCTGTAGATGAAACTTCCATCAACATTTATCTAGGTAATATAGTTCTATAAAAGTGCGAGTAAATTACTACCATGTTATGTTCTTATTTATATTTTATTTTTGGTAACGAGCCCCTATATATCAAGAGAAACTAGCACAATACCCCAACATCATGACTAGACACTAGCAACTGCAAGTTTCGAACCATTCATCTCAATGAAGAGAGATAAGTTCTTAATTAACACAGTTACCTACCGTTGGATATGTTATGTTCTTATTGATCTTTGATCAATCAAAAAGCCTATTCGAGCAAACTTAAAATTGTGTTAGGAACATCACTTGTCCCTATATTCCTGAGTACAGCTTATGGGGCAAGAGAATTCGCAAAGCCAGATGAAAGAACACACCTTTTGAGGGATAAAAAAGCAAAGCTAAGCTAGATTCCACATAGAATTATCAGTTTCGAGGGGTTGTTGACCGCACAAAAAGCACAACTTAGAAAGCAAACATAAAGTGTGATGATTAATCCATGATTAATAGTTCAAAAGAGAGAATCAATGTTAAAAAGATGCTTACTTGAACCCTGCAAGCTCACAGAAACTTTACAGAGCGCATGGAATAGCATGAGCAAATGGACCCAAAAGTAGGTCAGATCTTTCTCCACTATATACAATAAATTAATAAGGAAAGAAGAAGGAGAAGAACATGACCTAGAATAATTCACTATTTTTTCCCAAATATTCAAAACCTCATCTCCTCTGAAATCTCATGCTCTCCCTCTGCAAACATGCACTACTCTACTCTCTTACACATCCACCAAAGACTGACCAAGCACCCCAACCCTTATCATTTCCGATGCCATTACCCTCATAAAAATATTGTTATTGTCATGTCGAGATCATAATTTTTTCTCATTTTGAACATGTTCAAGTACTATGCATGAATATTAATAAAAAAAATGAGTCATGTCTCCATCGTCTTTATCTTATCTCTATTTATATAAACCTAGTCTTCCAAAGGAACACACTAATGCGCCAGATCAAAGGGTGCTCTCATCAACCTCAGCTGATCAACTTCTCATGCATAAGCTAGCTCCTCGACTTCTTCTCTCATGTAAGCTCCACAATCAATATTTTTCTTATTTTTCTTTATGGTTTGCTTGTCACTCTAGTTATAGATCTTTATTATCTAGGTCTTCAACATGAAACGGTGAGGATTTGATTTGCTTTTTACAAATTGGAAGACAACTTTCAGTTGCCAACTGACGTTAGCAATCGTGTTTTATTTTCTTTTTCCACAGAGTAATCCTCAATGATATGATGGATATATATACATGACAGATGGAGCCATCAATGTCATAACCTTTTATCACAAGTCAAAAAAAGTTTCTTCCTCCTCTATTCATCACTAAATATGCCTTTTCTTGGAGATCCGTAAGTTGCAGAGACATGGAACTGCATCAGGTAATAACTATTCTCCTATTTATGTTCTGAATCTCCTCTATGGCTTTCTATTTCTGTCGTTTTTGAAGGAAACAAGCTCTGAAACTTTATCGCCTGTGCCCAAAAATTGCAGGAATAAACCATTATATGGATATCTTTCTGGGTCATTTTTCAAGAGTTGGCACAGATTAGTGCTATCGATATTGACATCATCAACGATGGAGGATTTTGGGTGGCCAAGAGGTGTGCAAGTCGCGGACAACCTGACGTCGCTTTATAGCCTTAATCAACAGCAGAACAATAATGGGAGCTTCAATACCAAGTCCAAATCAAACAGCTGTGGATTCAGTGGTGGTGGTAACACAGATCATCATCATCATCATCTTCTTGAGGAGTTAGCTGGCACGTTCAAGAATAATTTAGATCATATCGAGCTGCAAAAGGTAAAACAAAATACCAACTCTAGCCCTGAAATAATGCCTCAGCCAGTCGTTCCTCCTATCATGGAGGAGGCCATGGGTGTCTTTTCCGAGGCAGCAGTCGAGCTCTCGCCGTGTTTGGTCAGCAACTTTGGCTCCATGAACACATTTACGGCAGCTTTTCCCGTTGCCAAGAATGTCGGCGTTCCCAGCGAGCTCGACTGCTTCCTCTCTGGAACCAATCGCAACACTATCAGCACGGACACGTCCATCGAAGAGGACGGCGTCGTGTCCAACGTAATATTCGCCGAATCTGGGAGCTTTTGGAGCAACTTGCCCAACACTTCTTCCGCAAGCACAGCAGTTTCATCTAGAGAGTCCGATCCCATGCATCATCATTCCAGCCATGAGGCCAATCCGGCCTCACGTCTTACCTCGGCAGACAAAACGGCTAGAGGTACGACGTCGTTCTTCTCCAAGAGAAAGAATGTTGACTTCAGCAACGTGAATAACCCTTTTGAACCGGGTTCTTACGCCGGAGAAGGATTTAAGCTTGTCTCTGAGGTCCCATCGAGGCCTAACAAGAGGCCCCGATCGCAAAAGCAAATCTTCAACACACCGACGACCTCTTCAACGTCGAAGAACATCAACTTCCAGCAACAGCCGTCATCGTCCGGGTCTTATTCCTCCGTCGACCAGGAGCCAGACCCGGAAGTCATTGCCCAGATGAAGGAGATGATCTACCGGGCTGCGGCCTTCAGGCCTGTAAACTTAGGGTTCGAGGCGATGGAGAAGCCAAGGAGGAAAAATGTGAGGATATCAAGTGACCCGCAGACCGTGGCGGCAAGGCAGCGGAGGGAGAGGATTAGCGAGCGGATAAGGGTTTTGCAAGGGCTGGTCCCCGGCGGGAGCAAGATGGACACGGCTTCGATGCTCGACGAGGCTGCTAGCTACCTCAAGTTCCTTCAGTCCCAAGTGAAGGCGCTTGAGAGCTTTGCCAAGGATAACAACAACAGCTTCATGTTCTCTTCTTTGCCTTTTGGTCACTCTTTTGTTCCCATGCAAAGCCATCTTCATGATCTCCAAAATCCTTTTGTCAACCTCCTTCATCCTCAATGAGGACTGTTAGGTTTGACCCCTCTTTTTTGCACGGCTTTCGAACGGTTATTGCATGGACAGCGTCTGTGCGTACTGGATTCGGGTCGGAACCAATGGACCATGGAATTATCGAAGAATGGATGATCTTGATGGATCATCTAAATCTACAGTTGACTGAATTTTGTGACTAGATTTTTTGTTCAAGCGTACAATAGATCTGACAAAAAAAAAACTGATCATTCTGCTAATCATGCCTCCGAATTCTTTGTAACGATTACCTTATTTCAAGATACTTTTCCTGCTTGTAAGTCCAGTTATGGCTGATGGGTGCAATAGTTTCGGTTAGTCAAGGTTTGTATCAATGACCTTTACCATAACATTACCATGTGACATGGAGTTGAAAGCCTAACCAAATTATACATGTTGTCTCTGTTCATCATCACATTTTTTGGGGTGTTATCTTTTTCACCATTCGAAACCTTGTAGCTTCCACCGTAAACACATTTTTGCGGTCAAAAAGAGAAGAGGACGATAAACTTTTACTGTCAAAAAGCAAGTCAAATATAGTAAATGCATCTCTCAGCTTTGCAAGGCCTTTTCCGGGTGAAAAGGGCCTCAGCAATTATAGCTGCTATGATTATGATCAACTTCAGATCAAGGGTTAAAAAGCCATCGCGACTTTTCGTTCAACTTTTTGTTTGAATCGGTGGGACTGTTCACTCTGTCCCATGCATGCACTCAAAGCCCTCCCTTTTCTTGGAGATCTTCGTATGCTCTCTTGTTAATAGCTAAACTGATTCTTTTGAGCCTACCAATGCGAAAGACATTCTCTTATTAAGAAATGGGACTGGTCCTTTGTCTCCTTGATTCAATCCAAAGCGTGCTCTCGATAAAGCCACCCTTCCATCGTATTGCTCCGCACATGCCTTCATTCTTCTTTTTTGGCTGGTGGCTCCGTGTTTGAGAGCTGGAAACTGAATTAAAAATTCGAAGCCATTTAAAGAAAAGCTTGGAGTTTTGCTATCTGTGCTTTTGTGGTCGTGCTTCAAAGGTCATCAATGGTTTTTGTCCCTACGCTTATTGTCATTAGGGTTTCGACAAATTTTTGGCGATCATGGTTCTCATAATCGTTTGGATTTTCCTGAGGCTAGCTGGAGTTCGAACTTGACACGTTTCCGGTACTTCTGCAAAAATTATAAGAAACCATCGCAGCAAATAATTTAAAGTCTTGATGTGGTGATTAAATGCATGATTCATTATTTATATATGCTCTAACCCTGGTAATAACTCATAAATATATTTCGATACGAGCTTGCTCTAGGAATGACAAGCATTAATTCAAATGAGGAGACAAACGAGGGCCGCTGAATTTTATATATAGAATTCCTTAAATAGGGCGATCATCAACCCATATTTAAAACTTAAGTTGATTGCATACATGGACATGTGCATCTTTTTTCTCACGATAGTAAATATTGTTTTCTGGTAGGTAAAAAAAGTTCCCTTATGAACCCCTATAGACAGAACTACTCTACATATTAGGTCTAGGTCGATCTGCCTCGCGACTTGCACCGAGGCACGGAGGGCAAAATGGGTGAGCCAAAATAATATTCCCTTATTGAGCTCGGTTGACCCGCCTAGGCGCGCCCATATTACCTACAATTCTTTCTTTCATTTTAATTTTCTAAAGTGAGAATGGGAAATGATTTTTGTGCCTCACCCTAGGCTTGGCCTGTCCATTGATTAGGTCTGCGTTTCCTACGAGAAAATTATGAAAGAGGAATTGGGATGGTAGTGTGGATGAAGTATGTAATGGCACCATAAACCTTCGGCACCGTGAACTTCTTTTACAGTGCTCTTGAAACCCAAATTGGATCGCTGTAAAGGGCGTCGCATGCAATTGTCACCAGCCATTATAGGCTCCAGCGGTTCCCATGCCGGGTGCAAAGTTCGTCTGCATGAACAACAGCCGATCTCGCAATTCGGCGCTCTACGCAACTTATCCTACCCCAATCATGCGATTCACATCTTCAATACATGTTCATATTCATATTCCGTGTGACAATTATATAGAGGTCGACGCTTACGCATAGTTGACATAATGTGTGTTGGTTTGGTCGATCCCACGTCTGAAAATGTACCAATCTTTCCATTGGGGGAGAAAGACGGTGATGATCGCATCAAGTGGGCGTGCTTGGTGGTTGGGATTGCTTGCTATATTTAGTCAATTCTGTCCTGCTGTGAAAAAGCATCCCGGATCTCTCGGTTGGGCTCTTCTCTCCCTCTCCCTCTGTCTCCAACCGATGATTTGCAACTTGTGGGAGCGGAAGATTGGCTTCGTATTGCAATTGGTTGCTTTCGTGCGGCTGGTCTTGGCACGGAGTTTGAAAAATTGACTCATGGTTGAATGATGGATCGTGGATATTAGTTGTTTATGATGCGATATGTGCGTGTGCCGATGTCACGCGGACCTGCCTGAGCAGATCGTTCATCAACCCCGTGTGCTTTGCGTTGCCCTTCTCCTTCCCCTTCTCATGAATACATCTCATGACAGCGTCTCGAGACGGAAAAATGGAAAAAATACGAGAGACGTGATTGTCATTATTGCTCCTCGGTTTCCTGGCTGACAGCATTTCTAATAGGAAGTTGAGCAAGTTGGTTTTGTTCAATTTTCTTTGCCCTTAGATAGTGAGAAGCCTGAGGTTGTCCACCCTCGAGTTTTAACAAGCCGCTAAGGTGATCACTTTTTACCTTGAAACGTAAAATTGAACTGAACAAGATTGGTTCTTAACTTGTGGAATCGACAATCAATCCGGTCCACCCCGTAAAGAATCGATTTTTTTGTTTTGTTATTAATTTCTTCTATTCAGGAGAACTATTTGGACAGTTTTCCCGGGGAGTTGCAAGTATAGGAACTTTGCTTTTCATCAGCAAGCTCTAGAAGAAGAGGGATGGATGGTGGGTTTTACCCGGTTGTTGGCTCTTTTCTACCTCAGTTTTTGTTGGGTTGGCATTGTGCTCGTGTCAGCTTGTGGGTTGAAAATGAAGAGGGCTCCAAGAAGAGTCCGAAATCCGACGAGTTAAGAGCAAGACTTCATCATGTGCCAAAATGAGCTAGAAGAATTGGTGAAGAGAATTGGGATTGAAATGCCGCCCACTTCATATACAAAAACAGAATAGAATTGGCTGGTTCCATTGATTTGGTTTAGCTTTACTCAGAGAATCAGAAACTGGGAACCGCCTACAGTTGGGCTATTCGGCTCGGTTGGTGCTAACCCTCTAGGTGAGCTTGACCAAATTTTCATCCAAAAACCGGTTGAGGATGAACCCGGGTTGATACTTTGTTTTTCCATACTTTGAGCACGGAGAGCCTAGCTGCTGATTTCATTGTCTCGATTCTCACCCAATTGGTCCATAGATTCGAATCTATGTATGCTTGAGAGAGATGCGCATATTTAAACTTTTGAAGATTGCTTTTTATCATTTGCAGTTGAATAGGACCCAATCCAATCCATATAAGTAGATGTTCTGTCTTGGAACTAATCTTCGTTTTTAATTATTAGGTGCGATGTATGTATTCCAAGATCATGTTGATCTCGTGCGAAGCTCCCTCAAATCGGTGGTTGAGCCCAGTCTACCTTCGAACTTCCAAATAATGTGATTTTCGTGCGTACAACTTTTCAGAATGGACTATAATTATCCGGTTAAATGAAGCTCATATCTAACCAGCACTCAACCACTCGTGAAACATTGATGATGGAGTCGACCAGACCCAACAACAAAGTGTTAAATGGTCCTTCCTGATGGCGTATCAAAGTTGCACCCATCGCTCAGAAGTCAGTCATCCCCGAACTTTTCTGTATCATTACATCGCGTGGACCTAGTAATCGAGATCAGCGGCTTTGGGCCTCGAGAGCCCGTGCGGTGGAATGGCTCAAAGTGGGTTCCGTGATGGCACAGAGGCCGATCCAATCGAGTTGGCTCTGAGGCGACAAACTGCAGGCTTTTGGCCATTTCCGGCCTCACCAAGCAAGGAAGGTGACAGTCCCTTCGCCCGCCTGCTCGATCAGGTTGGAACGATTCTCGTCGTCCGTCCTCGTGCGATTGGGCCGAAAAATGCTGTTTTGCACAGTCGTTGTCAGAGGACGGACCGACCGACCCACCCCGGTTGCTCGCATCGTGTGCCGCAAAGTTTCTGGTTCGTGACGCGGCTGGCGGCGACTCTGGCATCCAGCGGGAAGAGATCTAACTCGTGCACCAAACTGGGAACCAATGAAAAACTAGATTTTACTCCTCCCCGTTTCGGATTTATATTCTTCGTAAATTACCAAATTATGTTCTCGAAATTTGATAACTGGTAATCAATACAAGTCTCGAACTTTTAATCTTTTTAATTTAATCCCCGAAAGTTGAGTGTTTGTATTGAATAAATTAAAATTTTAAGAATTATATTTGATATTTGATCAAATTTTAAGGACTAATTGTGTTACTATTCTTATTAATAATGGTGTGCATGCCCCAAAAAGAAGAGAAGAAAATCGATAAGATTCTATGCACAAGAATAAAACATAACAACGACCATTCTTTTCCATATTCTTTTAAATGAACCTCAATTACCATAATGCGACAGAATGTCCCGAGAAAAAGAAAAGGACGATTTGACAATTTAATTTCAGAGAGAGAGAGAGAGAGAGAGAGAGTATGTAATTGGGCTAGAGAAAGTGAAGAATTCCAAAGTCAGGTTATGCAAAGAGCTCGACAATTTTAGTTGGCAAGTCTCGATCGGATGTCCTTATCCCGGTCTTGACGAGTGAACCGAAACTCAGTAGCCCATCGTAATCCGTCCGTTATCTTCTCTAGATGCTGATTAATTAGTCGATCCGACCCTTTTCCTTCCCTTCGGGTTCCTCACCCGATGGCGACCCGATCCAATTGACGTTTCCAAGATCTCCCACATCGAGCCACCTGGCACTTCCCACCCTGACCCCGGCGATCGTTAGGCTGATCTGAGCTTCACCCTATCAATTTGGCGCGATCGCGGGTCAACACAAGCTCCCGGCGCGTTTTAAGGACCGGTCAACGCCTGAGATCCTACCGACGGCAAACCCTCCGCGACGGTGGGGCCTGTGTCTATCGAGGCCGGACCGGCAACCTCCGCCGTGATCCGGGGCTGTGCTCCATATGTTCGCAACTCTCCTCGTATCAAACGTTGGAAAAACGACTTCTGCAGGTGCGGCCAAATGTGGAAAAGCGCGAAGTGTTTTTTCCTCAATGTCTCTCCGGGGACACCAACGTGGGCTCCACCAGTACACGCGTCAACATCCCTGGCGCCTCGCGCCCACGTGCGCTCCTGTTGATGCAGCTGGCGGACAGCTCACAGACCAATATGGACCGTCGACGTACGAGAATATCATATTAAACATATGATGTCGCTATCGCAGGCCCATGCATTGGGTCAACAATGTGTATGCGCAAGCCCAATGACGTGTCGGCGGATCGTAATCACACTTATTAATTTTGACCTTTCTAACAAATGCCCTCCAGATGTTTTTAAACATGCAATTGGATCAGCGTTGCAATAAATCTAAAAGGCTAAATTGCCCAACTTGGAAATACAACTAAGTTATTCTAAATACGGAGCTATAAAATAAAAAATGCCTCACCAAAAGAAGAACTCAATAAAGATAAGGATAAAGCCACCAAAAATCATTAACTAATACTTGTCATAATATAATTTACCTTAAAAAATTATAGTGACGTGGAAAGCCCGAATCTATAATAACGGGACTTATTTATCCAAAACTGGTACAACGTGACCTTAGAAATCTCAAACTTATATTCATATGATATACTTACCAGTTTAGGATTTTCGATGTTATAAAAAAAATTATTGAATAAATGTGTTACGTAAGTATAAATTTTTAGTGCGTGTCAAAAAAATATTTAAAATAAATGTGTTACACAAGTATAAGTTTTGATTTCCTTGGGTCACAAAAACGACGACTTAGAGTAATTTTGACGCGATCATTGAGATTGTACGGCCGCCCGAAATCTAAGTAATCGGAAGCCTCATTAAATCGATGACGTGGCGACGTGGTTCCACCGACGTGGAGGGCAGAAGGGATGGGGGAAACAGGAAAGCGGAGGAACTGAACTGAACTGAGGTGTGACTAACAGGACAGCGCGCAAAAGTTGGCAAGTTGATTGGGTGCCACGTCAAGTGGGGCCCCGGGAACCAAATCCGATGCGGAGCTGACTCATCAGCGACGAGCTGCGCTTCGACCTTTGCCTTTTTAACTCTATTCCGCCACTAATCATCCGACCAAAAAAAGCCTCACCTTCCCCCACCAAAATAAGAAAAATTACTCTTAATATTCATTTTCTTTCTTTAAGAAAGTTTTTGGCTTCAATCTCTCTCTCTCTCTCTCTCTCTCTCTCTCTCTGTAGTGGTTCTTGCCAACTAGCACCAGCTTTTTGCTGTGGCCTAACTTTCTGAATTGTTAATGTTTTCTTTTTAAGTATTTCCCAGTTTTAACTCTCTTTGTGGGGGGGATTAAAAATCAAATCTTTTTGACAGATGAGGCGGTGGATAAGTGATCGATAGCGCATAGATGGAAATAGAAAAGTAGTAAGGACTGGAAAAAGATGGGATTTTCAGGGAAGGACTCGGGACCTTCGAATTCTCAGGGAAGGACTTCTCCGGCCGACTATAAAAAGCCTCGACTTTCCACAGTCCAAAATGCACTAAAGCTACTGGAGAAACACCCTTTTACTCTTCTCCCCCTTTTGAACATCTTGATATTCTTGTTCTCGTACTCTTTGAGTTGTTTCGGGATCGGGGTCTTGCGTTTTGATCCCTGAGATGACTATCCTCATTGATCAGCCTGAGCTTGGTAAAGTCTCTCCGCCTGACCAAATTCAAGCGTTTCCCTGCACGACTTAGTTCGTAATATGGTGTTCTAGTTCCTGCTGTTAATTATTCACGACCAGCGGTCGGAAGAAAAACCTCAAAAAATCGGAGATTGCCTCCTTTAATTCTTGAAAATGGGGGTTTTTTTTTTTTTTGGCCTTTTGCCACCATATAGCATGAGGGTGCAGGCTTGTGATTCTGTGGAAACCCTCTTTTTCTGTTTATGGCAGCGGTGGAAGAGGGAAAGGACCTCGTTGAAGAAAGGCAGTTGGTACTTGATGGTGCTTTTCTGCCGCCAGCGACGAATTCATTTGGCCACACGTTTAGGTTGCCCCCCTCCCTTCCCTCTCTCTCTCTCTCTCTCTCTCTCTCTCGATGTACAAATTTATTTACGAGTACGTGAGTTACTTACAGCAAACAAATATGGAGAAAAGTAGAGATTTAAAGCCTCGCTTTGCGCCCCTTTATTTCGTACATAGAGACAAATGTTAGAATCTTGAGGTTTAAAGAGACGTGAAGGTTTCTTATGCTTTTCCAGCTTGGGAAAGCATAAGTGTGCCCATTCATTTGTTTCATAATAAGCGTTGGTTTTTTCTTCTGGCCCAACGGCTCCTTTTTGGAGTAGAGCCAACAAGGAGCTTGGCGAGCCCACTACGTGCCCAATGGGCCCAAAATTTCATGCCCTGGTTCTTGACGAATTCGACATTGATTGGGCCACACTCCCCATTGAGAGTTGTGAATGACATCTGAAGCTTTCACACGTTCAAACTTGCATTTAACATGGCCAGACATTGATTGGTCCTAACGATGCTCACTTTTATCCTTCAACTTAACACTATAATCTTACTAGAGTTTTGAAATATTTCTTTTAACCTTTTAACTAATTCTACATTGATTTGGGCCTGGAAATGAGAACAGAGCCTATGATGCAGAGAGTGAGAGGCAAGCAGGAGTGGAGAATTTCTACAGGATCAATCACATCAGCCAGACGTACGACTTTGTAAGCCAAACCTGCAACTAAATCTTCTTGGCCCATATCCTATTTGCTTTCTCAAAGTCGAAAGAAAAAAGAAGAAGACAATTTCAGCATCCATCGATCATTTCTTTTGACTTTGTGGGAAATGGGCAGGTGAAGAGAATGAGGGAAGAGTATGGGAAATTGGACAAGGTGGAGATGAGCATATGGGACTGCTGTGAACTGCTGAATGATGTGGTGGATGAGAGTGACCCTGACCTTGACGAGCCCCAGATCGAGCACTTGCTCCAAACTGCTGAAGCCATCAGAAAGGACTACCCCAATGAGGATTGGCTTCATTTGACTGGTCTCATTCATGGTACTCCTCAAAAAAAATCCGCAAGTATTTCTTGAGATTTAGCATACTCGTCCATGACATTATTTCAAATTACATTGTGCTATCGGGTTTCTTCGATTTTGTCATGCCTTGTACAGTAATATTAGCGCAGCCTTCGGGGTGTTCTTTTAGCTTAGAATTACCCTTTTAGTGGACTGATGAGTCTAAACTTTTGATGGCCATAGATCTTGGGAAAGTGCTGCTTCATCCAAGCTTCGGGGAGCTTCCTCAGTGGGCTGTTGTGGGTGAGTCGATAGGTTTTCTCAATTTTCATCACTTTAGTCCAAATTCGAAAGTATCGTAAGTTACAATCTCGTCTTATACTTTCCCATATTCACCCGATCGAGTTGCAGGCGACACATATCCTCTGGGCTGTGCTTTTGATGAATCGATCGTTCATCACAAGGTATAATTCCCACAAATCGACATTGATTCTCCGATAAGAACCAGAATAAGAGCGGATTAATTTCTCAAATTATTAATCCTTGTTCCCTTTTTGATCTGGAAACAGTACTTCAAGGAAAATCCAGACTACCACAATCCAGCATACAACACTAAATATGGAGTATACTCAGAAGGATGTGGACTCAACAATGTTCTGATGTCATGGGGCCACGATGACTATATGTATCTGGTGCATACTTTTTTCCCTTGATTATGGCAAAACATTTAAGTTGAGCGTGAATCTAGACTTGGATTGCTTTGCTGCTTTGATAAGTAAAACTTCGAGTTTTGTGAATCTTGGCTTTTTTTTTTTTTTTTTCACAAAGGTTGCCAAGGAGAACAAAACGACCCTGCCTTCAGCGGCACTCTTCATCGTCAGATATCATTCCTTTTATTGTAAGCGGATGAATTAACCACCCGTAAAATATTAGCATGCGCACATATGAACACATTTCTTTGATCTTTTCTGATTAAAGAGGCCGAAGCTAACAAAGCAAATGCAATTGCAGCTTTGCATAAATCAGGAGCATACAAGCATTTGATGAATGAGGAGGATGCTGAGAATCTCAAGTGGCTTCAGATATTTAAGTAAGTCTTGTTTGTTCTCTCTTATCGGTGCCAAAGGAAATCCCCAATCAAATGATACGCCACCTTTATTGTGCATATGGTCTAACGAAGGAAGCTCTGTCTAATTTAGACTTTTCTGTGCACAGCAAATACGACCTTTATAGCAAGAGCAAAGTCCGGATAGATGTAGACAAGGTCAAGCCTTACTACCTATCCCTCATTGACAAAGTGAGCATCACTTAAACCCATGTTCCATTTTTCCAAAGAAGTTATTGTCTCTCTGTTCTCGCCTTAGATGAACTGTAAATTCTACTTCTGCAGTATTTCCCAGCAAAACTGAGATGGTGAATGGGGAAGAGCTAGTGAAGTCTATGAGACACAGTAATGGATCAGCTGGTCTTGTTAATTGGAGATCAAGAGTTCGGATTACTGTTGGTGATGGCTCCATGTTATCTTTACTTTTTATCTTGTACATATGATGAATGCATGTAGCATTTCTATGGAATAATAAAGATCAGCTTCCTTCCGCACCTTTATTCTTTCATGCAATTTTTATGAAAGTAATGCATTTTCTATTTAACCCTTGTGAAAAATCGAGATGAATCATTAAATAATACGATGGAGTGAAAAGGGGGAATTGTTATCTACTTTTTCTCCAAATTCTTGATACACTTTTCTTCATTTGAAAATAAGGATTCACGCAATACATCAAAGTCTTCATTATGAAAAGCATTTATAATCATTATCTTTAATTGTTTCAAGAGACCCCCATTTTCTTGTAAGATCTTCAATTCAAACCCAGGGAACAAGGCGTGGTTTTCGGAATGTGAACCCAAAATGAAAACCATGACCCCGATTAATGCATACGCAGGAAAATCAAACCCCTCACTTCATAATCAAACTTGGCTGCACACCGAAATAATGGATTGAGTTATTTGTCCAATGTCAACGCATGTTACTCTATATATTCTGTAGAACATCACAGCGGAAACCACATAATAAGTTAAGAACATGGGGAGCTCAAAACCAGTCTCTGTCTTCTTCTTGAGTCTCATCTTCTTCGCCGCGGCTCTATCGCCGCTGCAGCCTTGCGGTGCCATCCGAATGACCGAGCGAGGTAAGAACAAGTCTCTGCCGCTTTATTTGGTTGATATGAAAGTTGCAAAACAGGTGATTTTCGAAGCATGTAATATGATCTTGAACTGTCTAATTTTGATGTGAATGCACATTGAACAGGTTTAGGAAGCGTGTCCTCACCCATATGCCCTGCTTGCGTGTGTTGCACCCCTCCACCGCCGGGAGAATGTTGCGCCTGCTGTGCTACTCCTATCGAAACTCAGTCGACGACCGGGGCACCATAAGGGATCAACTGTTTACTTCAGACAGTTGCTAATGAATAGTCTGAATAAAGAAGCAGCGTGGAAATCAGAATAAATACCAGTGTTGATTCAAGGCGTTTGTGTTGCTTGGAAGTTGTAATAAAGTGTAGGCATGATCACTAATTTCTTGTGGTTGAACCAGAGACATGTTCTTATTATGTTGAAACATTTCTTGTTCCGTCGTCAATATTCTCATTTTAGCTCATCTCTCCTAATGGCTCCTGAAGTAGTGTTTTTCTCGGAACACATCTGGGATTATCGGAACCTACCCTTCAGCCGTCCAGCCAATTTTAGACAATAAACATTTCAGAAAGGCTAGACAACCTTGACCAATGTGGTACCTATATGTCCATTATGATCTTATGAGCTCATCAGATCGATCGTACACCAAGTCTACCTGATGACTTTTCTAGTTTAATTGGACATTATGGGCCCGCATGATTTAATTTCTAGCCGGTAATTGATTTCTAGAATAGAAATATATTTTTCTATTTCTATCTCATAATGATTTTTTGAGGAAAAAAAATACATTTGATAAGGATAAACAATTTCTTTTTCTTAAAATAGATTTTTTTTTCTTTTATATGGTGATGGCGACCGGCTGGTCGGTGGCAACGGCTATGGTGATTGATTGGATGACGGCGGTGGTGACCGGCCACTAACAACCGGTGTATCGCGGCGACGATCGGTGGCAATGGTGATGGGCCGACCGGAGGCGGTGGTGGCAATTGACCAACAACGGAGACAAAAAACGGTGGTGGCGACTGGCGGTGGCGGATTTTCGGGGAGTTGGGCGAGGGAGAAATAATTCTCATTCTGGAAAAGAAACAACAAATTTTCTATTTTTGATTTCTTGGTCAAACCTATTTCTAAAATAAAAATCTATTCAATAAATAGAAAAAATAAATTTTGCTACTAAATGGATTTCCGTTCCAAAATGAGTTTTGAAATAGAAAAACTCATTCTGAAATATAAATGAATGCCTATCATATAGTATCCTGATTCGTAGCTTTGTCAATCCAAGCGACTTGCCCACCTTATAGACCAAAGATAGTCGTTCGAGCAACATGAATTGATTTCCGAGGAAAAAAAAGAAATCGCATAATGATCATGTTGTATTCAATTTTAAGTTGATCATACTAGTCACCGTATGATATTCTGATTTTTCACAATAACTATGTCCGGGTGTGTTATTGGGTCGTCGCGCCATGAGAGGAGTTAACCCCCATGACTATTAAGGAATTGATGAATTTCTTTCAAGGGCTATGGGGACTTTGGTAGAACAATGGCAAGATCATAAATCTGGCAGCGGAATCCGACAGCCTGGTTAAAGCAGGATCCCGGATTGGCATCCAAACCACCCCAATGCAATGATGAATTGGAACTGAAAGACTTATCGACCCCACTTTTGGATTGAGTGACACTTAATGCACTGTAAGAAGTAGTTTGCAGATCTTCCACTTTTATGCACTTATTAAAAAAAATTGCTAAAGACTGTTCCTACCGCCGACCCTTCACAGCTTCACTGGTTTGACTGAACTTTTCATACCGGCATCAAGAATAGTACAACTGCCAGAATCACTGAAGAAGTGGGATCAGAAAGCTGATGAAAACCCTACAAATTCACTGGGGATGAATTCGTACCCGGTTGATGCTTGGGCTCTTGGTTAACAAAAGCTCAGTGGGTCCGCATCGAGATGAATGGGTCATTTGAAAAACTTTGGTCGTCAATCTAGCTTTCAAAAGGAGTTCCTAGTTTCTGAATTCGAGCTGGTCTTGAATCTTAAGCAGATTTAGAGTGTTTCATGGCATATGCTAGTCAATTCACATATCCTCAGGCATCTGCGCCTAGTTGAAGCACCCGATGGAGGACGCAACTACACAAAAAACAGGTTAAGAAAATTGGTTTGCAATCTACTGCGGCAAATAATAGTGAGATAACGCAAACGTCCGATCAGAGTCTTTCACGTCGCTTTATCATCAAAACTCTCAGTTTTTGCACCTATGTGATTAGTCTAAGCGACAGAGCAATGCTAGGAAGAACCAGCTGTTAATGGCTATGGAAGACTAAATATCTTAGTTTTACAGTCAGAATCTCATCTTGCAACAATCATAATCCATAAAACGTGACTGTGACAGACAATATCTTATGCTCAGAACTCACCTCTTTGTACTGATGTTTGGTACAGGGATTGCCAACATTGCAGTAAACCACACATGCACTACATCATAAATCACTTACATGCACGTTGCCCCTTTTATCTTCCCAACTACCATGCTCATTGCAGCACCTACATGATCGGCTATGCGAGGACTCATAAATCTCAGACCTCTTAACCTAAAGGAAACTAGAACAAATAATTGCATGAAGACGGAGAAAGAAAAAAATCTCTTGCACCCGGAGTAAATGCGAACACTATCATGCAAGTTGGAGGGGGTGTTACATCAGTGTGTGCCAAAGCAGGCCTTTAATGCTGACCAACCACTCCGATCTTCTCTCATTAAATTTCACACACTCCCATCTTCCTTCATTAAGATCTGTGCTAGCTACCTCAGGGCGTTGCCGCCATATAAAGTCATTCATATTTAGTTCTGCATGCTATTTCCAGTGACTCAGAGTCTGTTGCTCACTCAAAATGGGGATTAAATGGGCATTGTGCTTGACATTGGCAGTGCTTGCATTAGCGAGCAACGTTGCGAATGCACAGGACGCAGGCAGCACCACTCTGGTGCCAGCTATCATGACATTTGGGGATTCAGCAGTGGATGTGGGCAACAACAACTACCTCCCAACCATCTTTAGGGCTGATTACCCTCCCTATGGCAGGGACTTCAAAAATCACAAGCCCACTGGCAGATTCTGCAATGGCAAACTAGCCACTGACATTACTGGTTAGTGCCGATAAAAGAAAGAAACAGACGGGACTTTTCCTTTCTTGTTTACTGATTTTGTTTTTCATGTCCCACTGGTTCATGGGTCTTTGTGTTTCCCTCTTATTTTTTTTCTCTTAATATCATGTGCAGCTGAATCTCTGGGATTCAAGAAATACCCTCCAGCATATCTGAGTCCAGAGGCATCAGGAAAGAATCTTCTGATAGGAGCTAATTTTGCTTCAGCTGCATCCGGTTATGATGAGAAAGCAGCCCTCTTGAACGTAAGAGTTCTACCACGAAGTAACTAGATCATTTTTTTTTTCTTGTAGGAAAATTCTCTTGCTTATACTAGTAGAGTTGACCTTTCTTGATGCAGCACGCGATCACGCTACCCCAGCAACTTGAGTACTTCAAGGAGTACCAGGGGAAGCTAGCCAAGGTGGCCGGAAGCAAGCAAGCGGCATCCATCGTCAAGGACGCGCTATACCTAGTGAGTGCGGGAAGTGGTGACTTTCTTCAGAATTACTTTGTCAATCCTTTCATCAACAAGGTCTACACTCCCGACGAGTACGCCTCCATCCTCGTCAGCTCATTCTCGAGCTTCGTCAAGGTAACATAACGCGGTCCAAAACGGATAAAACCAAAAATTGTAGCCTTGAGACCATATCTTTTTAATTATACTGAGAGCATACATAAATGTATTTGATTGAACAGGGGTTATATGGCTCGGGGGCTAGGAAGATTGGAGTGACCTCGCTACCACCGCTGGGTTGTTTTCCTGCTGCACTCACCCTGTTTGGGGCCCATGAAAATGGGTGTGTTCCTAGGATCAATACCGCTGCTCAGGGATTCAACAAGAAGATTAACTCAGCAGCAGCGAGTCTCGAGAAGCAACTCCCAGGTGTGAAGATCGTGGTGCTGGACATTTTCAAGCCGCTATATGACGTGATCAAATCTCCTTCTCAGAATGGTAGGGACCATGCTCCTGCCACTGCACCCGCCAACAATATATGCGATTTTGGCATTGTCACCCTAACATTAACCGTCTTCCTATCCTTTCCTGTAGGTTTTACAGAAGTGAGGAGAGGTTGCTGCGGAACCGGGACAATTGAGACCACAGCGTTCTTGTGCAATCCACACTCGATAGGAACTTGTTCCAACGCCACCCAATACGTTTTCTGGGATAGTGTTCATCCATCTGAAGCAGCCAATCAAGTTCTCGCCGATGCATTGATCCTGCAAGGCTTTTCCCTGATATAGATATTTTTGGTTTTTCTCACTGAATATGTTATTAAACTGTGAACTTCATTTTGTTCAACAGTCGAGTGAGGAATAATATTCCCAAAAAATCTATGTTCAATTTCAGCATGCTTCATGGCAATGTTACTGATTGCAAAATGTCTGAGATTTGATTGCAAAAGATCGACTTCGTAAAGCTGGACCAAAAAAGAGAAAGATAACGGACCTCGGAGCAAAGTAAGAGAAAGCTGGATACACCCGAGTACTCAGTATCAAAATGGCAAGAAGCCACCTATGGCAACAACGTGCTCACAATCTAGTTATCAGTAACACATACTAAATTCAAACAAGGAAATGAGAAGTATGCTCAAGCAGCAATAGAAGCAGAAATATTCGCTAAACATATGGCTAAGAATGAGCAAACGATCAATCAAAGCCGTAATGTCTCTGATTAAGTAGTTTAATCAGCGAGCCGATTTGAAAAAGGCCATGCCACCACTTGCAATGGTCCTAGTATTTGCCTCCCTCAGCACTTGATCTGCCTTGTTAACCTAAGCACACAAGAAATTTTGAGAGCTGATCAACTTCTTGACATCAGAATCATTCATTTCTGACAGCATCCCAGTTATCTTTGCAGCATGCTCAGGCTACAAAGGATAGAGACATGGAGATCAGAAGCAAAGAACAAGAAAGAAAGTTAAAAGCCATTCATAGAATATAACTTGTCAAAATTGACAGACCTGAATATGCCCGATGAGTGGATAAAGAAAGTTCCCAACGGTTGTAGTACAAGTCCCTTGGGATGATGGAGCTGGTAGACTTCTAGTCCTGTTGGGGGTGTTTTCTGCAGGAAGAAATTTTTTGTTGCCCCTCTTCCTGATGCCTAGTTCAGAAACCCTGGGCTTGCAAAATTTCTGATCTTGCCCGTGCAAGCCAGAGAGAGAATGTGTCGTTGACTGAAATGAAGGTGTAAACGTTGCAGCATCAAATTTCATTATAGATGTCCAACTACATAGAGTGACAGAAGAGTGGATAACTCACTAATCCAGCACTAGTCCTATTCCATATAATGAATGGGGAAAACAGTAAATGCATGGGTCCCTAGATAAACAAAGACCTACATGATGTCCACAAAGCCAATTCTTGGAGTTACCCTCCTGTGTTTGTGCATGCCTTTGAGGAACCTGTCAAAGATATACACAAGCGGACCAGTTAGGGACCAGAAATACGGTACTGGCATGGATGCTGATTGCTGAGGTTTCATGGAGAAATATTGTAGAATAAAGTTTGAATTGCAAGCATTACAGATGTGGAATGATATTCTCTATAACTTTCTGTTGCGTAAGGAAGGCCAGCATTGGCTCCAACATACTGATGATGAATTGATTGGGACAGTAAAGTGCATGGAAGACGAAGAAGGGGGATGTTGTGAGGGGGTGCATAGCAATGGCCTGGAAAAGCATTCAAGTAAGACTGATGCCGAGATTGAGGTTGAATCTGGGAGTGATACACTTGTAAATTTCTGGAACGGCCATCTTTCTGCTGAGCAATTGCCACATAGAGACGTTTCCCTTCAAAGATGATTCCTGGAGTGAAATATACAAAGATTAAATTCCATCCAGAACTATACTAGATAGAAATATAGGGAATTGTAAATACCATTCTGTGAATTCAGTGCTCTTTCTGCTTCTTCACAGTTGGAAAAACAAACAAAACCAAATCCTTTGCTCAATCCATTGTCCTCACGCATCACTTTTGCAGAAGTTATTGTCCCAAAGCTACTAAAATATTCCCGGAGTTTGCTGTCGTCAATGGACAAATCAAGGTTCTTCACATACAAATTGCAAGCATTCTTCTGAATCCGACCGCTGCACACCCCCTGGTGAGCATCTTTTAAAAGCTGTTCCCTTTCAGCTTTCTTTTGAGCCCTTCCAACAAATAAAATTTTTGACCCTGTTACGGAATTTTGTAATGTTAAAATGAAAAACTTGCTACGTAAAGAAAATAATTTCATCTAATTTTAAATAAACTAATCACAGAGTTATCTGGTTTATATTTTACCCATTATTGTGCCATTCAAGGCCTCCACAGCTTTCTTTGCTGCTTGTGGTGATTCAAAGTTGACAAAGCCAAATCCCCTTGATTTTCCATCAGCGTCCTTCATTATTATGACATTGGAAACCTTCCCAAATTCTGAGAACTTGTCCTGGAGATGATCCACAGTAATATCTTTGTCCAGATTTTTCATGTATAAATTCGTAAATTCAGGTTCTTCACTAAATGACATTCTCTGACTTTTCTTGACAAATTTGGAAACATATCTACAAGAAATGCCATAAAAAACGTATTTAATGAAGAATTCCTAGAAGTACCAAAGTTGAAAACCAAGACATAGATAGATAATGGGAAAAGGCAGCTGCATAACGATTGTTGACAGTAAATCCTGATTTAGCATCACACAAAGAAATTGGGAAGAAATAAAGTTATAAGCTTATCAAAGGTACTAGAGATATCTGTCACCACTTTCCATTTTCAAACTGAGTAAAGGAAGACGTCAGACAGGTTCTGAACACAGAGTAAATAAAACAATAGATACACTAAAACCATATTATGCTAGGCAGGGCTTCAGGACAGCTATTTTTCATCAAGTCTATAACCAGTATGGCTCTTCCTTTTTCTGCGAATAAACCTTGGCTAGCAACAAAAATTTCGGGCAAAACAGCTATAAGGCAGTGTCGCTGGCTATGGCATTTATTTATTGGGAACAGAGACAGCAGAGGGCATACATCTTCTTCCCCCCCAGCATGGTATCATGGAGGGCTCCAAGAGCATTCATGGCTGATTCCTCAGATTCAAACTGAACAAAACCAAATCCCTTACTCGATCCATTGTCTTCAGCAACCTTGCAAGAGAGTATTTTACCATACTGGCAGAAGATGCTTTGCAAGTGTGCACTGCTAATTGAAGGGTCAAGGTTCTTGACAAAGAGATTTGCATTTCCAGACTTCCTTTGAGAAGGGTCTCTCTGGCACCACATCATTCTCATGGGCTTTCCTTTCAGCTTCGAGTAATTTAGACAAGCCAAAGCCTTAGATGCTGTAGAAAACGGAAGCAGCAGAAGAGAACAATTATTTGCAAGACTAAACGGAATGAAAACATTGTACAAAGAACACCTGCGCACGGATGAATTCATAGACCAATTTAGCAGGAACATATAGTATTGCCCCTACAAAAGAGAACAGTTAACTGACTGACCAGTTTAATCATCAAGCTAACAGGTTCTTAGGAAAAGAATGTGATCTTGAAAATTGGCAGGTGGTTGCTGCATTTTTTTCCAGACATTTGTGAAATCAAAATTATGTGAACCTCCATGATGGAAGAGACACAGCTTATAAATAAATGCAGCCTATATATAGAAGATTGGACAAAATCAATAAGCGCAAATTACCAGCTCTGACTCATTCATCTCAAAATGGACATCGAATAAAAACCTTGTTTCACTTTACAAGCAGAAAAAAGCAAGAACCAAGATAAGCTTCTGTGAGAAATCTGTCTAAATACGAATGCATAATCCACACCAACCACTATAAGTAAGCTAAACTTAAGACACTAGAGCAAGCAAAGGAATTCGATCGTAAGTAAAAAGAAGAAAAGGAAAGGACAACTGGCTACGCAAGCTAGATAAGCGCAGTCGCTTTTCAAAATCACACACTCGTTACAATTCTCCACAATACTGGCAAGACAAACCCTCATTTTGGAGAGAAAGAACCGTCGCCATCGACCATTTTCTCAAACGAGTCGAGAAGAAGGACAACACAGCGACGGACGACAGAGGCACCACGAATCAATTCGCAAGCCTAAAAAGAAAAGCCACGGAGGCCAAAAAGGAAATCACCAATAACCATGGAAGCCGTAATAAGTAGCAACAAACATATTGAGAACCCAATATTCCTCCTTAACACGCACATTTGCTGACGATCCCGCTTGCACGCACAGCGCAAGCATTCTAAAAACCAGAACGACAATCACATGCACGAAACCTGAAACGGAACATTGAACGAGCTGATTAAAATTCCTATGCACCCGAGGAGTAGAAAGAGAAATGAGAGAAGCAACATTATACCGAATAGCTGAGAGAAGAAGTTGACGTAGCCATAACAGAGTGACCTGCCGGAGACCGCGTCCCTGCAGACGCGCACGGAGGCGACGTCCCCAATCTCCGAGAACGCCGCTATAAGGTCGGTCTCTCCGACCTCCGGGTGGAGATCGCCGACGTACAGGGAGGCCAATTGCGGAGGACGATCGCATTTCGACGGCGATTCTGGCCGCTGCTTTTCTAGTACTTGAACTCGATCATCCTGTGCCGCCATTTCTCTTCGCTATCCGGTTCCGAAACGAGGGCACAACACTGAAACGTCGACGTCGCCGTCGCAGTCGCCGTCGCAGTGCAAAGAGAGTTACTGCTCTTCGAGAGGGAGATTCTGTTTTTGGGAGGGAAGAGAGGTTCTTGTTTGTTATAACGCCGAAGAGAAGCGCGTGTGCTATCGAGACGCGTCCGCTTCACTCGCGCTCTGGATTCGACGCGTGGTAGGTCGCTTCGCGGCTCGTGGGCATCGAAACGACGGGCACTCTCCTCCCGCTATCCCCCGTTTTCATGAAGCCTAATATCAGTATAGTGACTAAAAACGAGAACGATATCTGTTCTACGTCCCATCCTCTGAAGAGCCATTAGCGTTTTCGCGTGAAGTACCGTATCGTTATGTCGTTCGTCTTCGTGAGTCCATAATGTTGTGCCCCCGGATATAATTAAATGAATCAGTTGTGGTGTAATGAAGTTCGATAATGGCGGCGTATCGATCGCCTATCCAGCCGCGAATTGGGAGATTTCCCTTCGTGGCAAATAAACGTGGCCCAGATCAAACTTGGCCAAGAATGAGCTTCACTGGTGATGAGCTTGCTCGTACATGCCAATTCAGAAAGGACTTGGATGGAATCGTTATGATTCCCCACCACTCTTCCTTATCATGAGGAGCCTTTGTGAAATTAGTCCAACGAGAGCCTGAGAAGAATTATCTTGCTAGGAGAGAACATGCTCGTAAATGTAGAGCAATGCTTCCTTCTGCATGAAATCACTTTTCGGTTTACACAGATGCGAGCAAGATGTACAGAGAAAATGCAGTTAATATTGAACATGGAATCCAGAGATTTAACATCTAAAGTCTTATTTACACAATGGAACCGGGGACTTAATAATGCGGTTCCAAACCTCTCTTCCTTACACAAGGCCAACTATGATACAACGATCGCTGCAAAAATGCCTGTCTTATTCTGCTAAATTACTTCTCTGCTCGTGTTCCACTGGCGAATCTATGCGAGGAATGGTGGATATCTACCCATTCAACTCAGTATATATGGACAAGCGTGAGGGGGAGATTTCTAGATGTCAAAAAGAACTAAAAGATGCTGATTTCCTATGGGTTTTGGGTGTCGTGCCGCGGGAGTCCTTGAGAACCTTTGCATATTTTGCCAGATCGTATTTGTGAAATGAATCTTCTTGATTTCCAGCCAAATCTGCAGCACCTCCCGAGCCCACGTCAGATTTCTTGGACTGCCAAGAAATGCCCACGTCACTATTTCGACGAAATTTTTCTGTATCCTTTGCGTCATACTTAAAACTTCTCAGTCTACGGCCGTCCAAAGAATGTCTAGAGGAACTCAAACGTGGAGTGGTGACGCTGCTGCTCGGCCAAGTGGTCCCTGCATCAATGCCAGTTAAAACGCTTGAACTGCAGTGGGGAGAATCAGAAGAGAACGAACCCACGCCCACTTCTAGTGATTCGATTTTTTCTGACGATGAAGGGCGATTATCATCATGACCATCTTTTCCCAGGACCAGTCTCCTAAGCTTGCCGAATAATTTGTGTTTCTTGGCGGTGTTTGCCTTGCCGGCCAAAGAATTATCGACAGACAAATCGTCGTTTTCACCGGAATCTGTCAGAAACGAGGCTTGTGAGGATGACCATTGATCAGAGTCGAAGTCAATGGAACTGATTGCCTTATCTGATATCCCTTCTGTGTTAGCATATTCAAGTATAAGCTGCTTGGCTTTCTCCTCAGACCGGGGACTCAGAGTTCTGCTCAGGTCCCTAGCGACTGTTTTACCAGCTGAAGGCTGATAATTCCGAAGTTCGAATCTTAAGCAGGCATTTATCCATCGAAGATAGACTAGTTCCTCAGCATCAGCACATCGATCTGCTTGGAGTTGCTCCATTTCTTTTGTCAAGCTTTCATTTTCTCGTCTCAAACGATCACTTTGTTTCTTCAATGCTTCTGCCTGAACAAGCAAACAAGATAATAGATTAAATTTGTCTTACTTTAAATGCAATGAGCGAACTTAGACTAGCTGCAAAGAGTAACCTCTGGATCTTCCAACACAGAGTTTGCAAGGAGCTGGGTGGACTCCAGCCTCTGAAGCAAGTCAGAATTATCCAGCTGCAACCTCAGATTAGACTTTCTCAACTCTTCAACCTCATGCTCCAGTTGTTTCAACTTCTGCAAGTTTGATTGCATGCTCATGTCTGCGGTCTTGAGCTCCTGGTCATGCAAGGCAGCGACTCTCTTCTGAAGAGTTAATATCTGTTCCCTGTTTTGCTCGGCTTCAAACCTCAGTTTCTTTTTCAGCAACTTAATTTTCGATCTAGCATTGTCAAGCTCAGCCACAATTTTTGCATGATCAGCCACTTGAGCTTCTAACCTACGGTTATCTGCTTGTAGA
Source organism: Melaleuca alternifolia (assembly GCA_019926035.1). NCBI lineage: Eukaryota > Viridiplantae > Streptophyta > Magnoliopsida > Myrtales > Myrtaceae > Melaleuca > Melaleuca alternifolia. Next base: position 298,818 of record JAGKPW010000119.1, on the reverse strand, counting down.
GATTCGATCTTAAGAGTGAATAGCTTAGCCTCCATATTGTTTATCTTCAAACGGTTTTGGAGTTCCATTACAGCCGCTTCTTGCTCCTTGAGCCCATAGTATTCTAAAAGTTGGACCTCAAGATTTCTTTCCCTCTCCCGAAGCATTCTGACCATGCTCCTCAGGTGCATGATCTCTCCCTCATACACATCTCTTTCCGTACAAAAGAACGATTGAGGAGTTTCCACATCAGACGTGGGGGTCTCAATATCTTTCTTTGGAGATATCCCAGCACCACAACCACCAAAGTCAAGTTCCTTCACAAGATCATTAAACTCAGGCAAGAGATACACCTCTTTATCTCCACTTCTCCCACTGCTTGGAGAGGGGCTGACCATGGAAGGATCGACATAGACTTTCGGCATGTGCGTCTCATCCTGACAGGGAAAAAAAAGTCAGAAGGATCAGCTCCTATAAGTCCAGTTGGGAACACTGGGAACCAGTCTATTTATTACAAGTTCAAAGCGTCGTGAGTACATCATTCTGTCAAGTAAATCAGTAGCTCCCTCCTGTATATTAAATAAACCCTGGACATGTCCAAAATGGAAAAGGAAGAATGGGAGTATCATCTTCATGAATTAGCTCCTAACTAGTGGGTTAAATTGAACAAACACTGAAGTCAGCATCAGAATGATCAAATACACATTTACCCTGTATCGCAGATTATTCAAAAGGAAATTATCAGATCGCTTTGGAAATTAACCTGGAAAGAACAAAAGCCCTGACTTCAATACCAAGCTTCATAAATAACAAGAAGGTTAGATTTAACTTACACTTTTCTCCTCCGTAATTGATGCAGTGATGCAAGAGACGTGAATTGCTGTGGTTGCATGGAGATCATTTTTTAGCCCAGTTCTCTGACCTTCAGAATGAGCCTCGCTGCCACGATCTACAGACAAACCGACGAGCTATTTCAGCAAAAATCCATAAACGAGAAGGAAAAACAAGGATCTCTAAAGGGGCAAGTTATTCGAAACCTGAAGAGCTACCCCTCGAAGGAGGCAGGTTGGGTTTGACTCGTCTGGTTCGGATGCGAGAATAGAGGAATCCAGCAAAGGACAGAGCCAAAGCAACCCCAAATTTCAACAGGATAGGCCTTATATCCCTCTTTTCTCTCACCATAATAAATCGATCTAGTCTAAGTATTGAGCTATGTACACAGAACCAAACCCACACTTGGATGAATCGAGAGGAAAGTCATGAATCCTCGTCTTCATCTCCCTCCATCTGCATCCAAAGGAAGCAAAATAACGCTCGATTATTCATAGAACGATTTTCAAGATTGGAGAAAAAAACGAAAACACTTTGACTTGCTAATTTTAATTCTGTATCGACATGCAGAAAGAGTCCCGCCAGTCTTTCCACGCAAAATCACGAGAGAACGAAATGATCGCGGCCGACGAACCATGTCCAACCGGTGAATAACGAAATTCAAAATCGAGCGCACGGCTCTTCGGATCATTCATCTGAACACGATCAGCTCCAAGCTAAACAACGCGACGCGACGGCGCATAAAACGGAAATAAAACAGCCTCACTTCCTAAATAGCTCAATCCGTCGCACGCAAAGCCCGAAGATCCTCAGCCACGCCTCGTGACGGATGAGGGACGTCATAAAAGCGTCTCCCACGTAAACCGACCAGGCTACTAATTGCTTTTGAGAGAGAGAGAGAGAGAGAGTTACTCTTGCGGAGGTTTCCTGGGAGACGCATTGAACCGACGAAGACGTGCCGGAGCGGCGGAACGGAGGTTATACGCCTCCGACCGTCCGTCGATGACGCCATCGTTGCCGCCTCTTCCCCTCTCGCTTCGTGCCTCGGTTGGTTTCACGGAGCCTGGCCGGTTGCGTGCGAAGGCGAGCCTACCCGTCCTTAATGCGCCCAAAAAGCGGCCTCCAATACAAAAAGCGAGAAACGAACAAGCGATGGCCCCTGATCATTTGTCTCACGCCGGGTCGAAAGCGACGCGCACAAAGCAGCTGGGGTTCCCTCTCTGCAAATTCTATAGAGAGAGAGAGACAGACTTTGCTATTCTTGAATGTTGGCGAAGGAGGAAGGTGGGGGAATGAGATGCTGGTTCAAAGAAGTCAAGACGACGACGGCGACCGTGAAAGAAAATAAATACGGGTCTAATAATAATAATAATAAAACTCACATTTTATTTTTTTTTTATAATTTGGGTTTAGTTGATTGGAACATTATCTGGATACCGGATATAATTAATTGAATATCTAATAATGGGAAATTTTGATTTGAGAAAACAGCGCACGACCTCCGCCTCCCTTCCGAAAATGGATCTTACAGAGGAAAAACGAATTGCACTGCTGTAGGTGATCTTGGCCCTTCATTGGCCCTTCATTGGAATGAAGGGCCAAGATCACCTACAGTAGTACTACACTGCTGCAGGTGATCCAAATCCCTTATCGAGGGCAGGGGTGACCTGATGTGTCATGGCCGTTCTATTTTAGATCAATAATTGAAAACAAAAAAAACACTTTTCACAAAAACAAAAAACAAAAAATCCCTTCTAATTAATTGGGGACCGTCTGATCTCCCCCAAATTTGGTATGATCTGGATCCCCCTTTCACTCGTCTCTCGATTCCTGATGAGTTTATTTTTGTTGTTGTTATCTCTTTTCTTCATTAATTTCGATACGAGTGACTCGCGATATCGCCACGTCGAACTTAATGTAGCTCCGACGATTGTTGGAAACTTAATTCCCACACGTGCCGAAAGCCGATGAAAGTGTCTCGTGAGATGTTGTCTCCCATCAGCCGTCGAGTGAGCTCTTGAGAAAAATATGAGAAAAGAAATGATTTGTGCGACAGGAATGCCTACGTAAATTGAGTTTGGCCGCGTGATTTGGATTTTCCGTCGTTTCTTGAGTTTTGCTCTTATTGAAGTTGACGTGTTAAGAATTTATGTGGGCGCTTTGACCGATTTTGTCTTTGCACGTTTCCCCAATGAACCGTTTGCATTCCCATTGACTCTCTTCTTCGTTTTTCTTTAATTTTAATTTATTAGAGAAGGATTAAGTAAATTATAAGTGTGATTTCGTTTATGTTATCACAGAAGAATTAAGTTCATACACTGTTAACATAAGAAATAAGTTATAATTTCACTGTTGAATTGTAGATGAACGGATGAATTCAGTCACACGACTATCCTTAATCACACGTGCAATTCATCAGACGATAATTATGAGGAAAAAAAAACTTGCGCTGATGATGGGCTTAATAATAATCCTAGATTATCTATTGGTGCATAATAATTTAATTTGTAAGATATCGTTACACTAAAAATCGCGGGAGCTTCCTTAATTAGTTGCTTAACAAATGCCTCTTTAGTGGGTCGATAAAAATCCTTATACGAAATATCCGGAATTTAACCAAAAAAAGGGTGAATAGGAAATCGATTTTCAATTCCAGGAGACAAGAGGGAGTTGGGTTTTCTTCATGCGCCATAATGATGGTAGTTGGCCCTATTGAAGATCCAAAGCTTTAGTCAATGAACAAATCGCTTTAAGTTCCTCTCTTGATCGAGGCACAAAGAATTTGGTGGCGAGATTGAAATCGCATGCGTGGAATGTTTATGATCCCTAAATTGAAGCCGTCCCCCTCAAAGTCCATTTATCACCCATCAAGGAACCGAAAACGAGAGATCCACACCCAACTTCAGTTTTTGACCATGTTGATCACCGACGAACCTCAGAATGCACGGCATGTTATTTATCGTGCCACAAAAGAATTCCAATTCATCTCAAGCTTCCTTCCCAAAGTCGTGAACTTTCAATCAAAGTTAAAAGGAAAGACAAACGCACGCACGTAAAAGGAGGAGATTGCAGAGTGCGATTTTTCAACGTCGAGGCGGACGAGCACGATGTGATATGAGGTGGGCGATGCTTTGGTATCTCGAGCATCATGCGACATGAGCTGGCGTCAACGTTGTTGCATGATCTTCTTATATCTCGCACGACACCTTCAACGAGCATCGGAGGCGCTCATCACACCTCACTAGCCATGCGCTTTGCCCACCAGAACCATTGATCGATTCGCATGATGCTGTCAGTCAATAGTAATATCACAAGTGGGGATTGGATTGGCCATTACGGGGTCAAAGCTCTTTGATCACGACACATATGATTTGTCGCTCCTTCTCTAAGGGGCAACGGCAGCATGCGCAAGCCCCTTATCGTCAATAGAGGACACGATCGTGTCTCTATGATTAAAAAAATTCACATTTATTGTAAAAATACTTAAATATTAATCAACACCTTCACCTAAAGTCTTAAACTTTTAGGATAATTGACAGTGGTGTCATAAAACTTCATATGATATCAGAACATGAGATCCTGAATTCAATTCTTCCCAGGCCTCTATTATGTCTCCCCAAATATTTCCAAGCTTAGTACTAGGCAAAAAAAGACCAGCCTAAACGTGAGGGGTAGTATGAAAGTATTTAAATATTAATCCACGCATTGACCTAACGGCTTAAGCTTAACTTTACATTCACGATGAGGGAAAATGACACAAATAGTGCAAATGTATAACGTGGTTCATGAATTTTGAATCTATCTAATATGGTCCCGCAACTATAGCTAAATGAATTTTGAATTCATCAAGGACAGCATTGCATATTTGACAAAGTTTGGAGATTATTCGTGTCATTTTCCCTCACAATTAAACATAAAGCAGTTTTTATAGCACTGGCTCTATTGAGCAAGAAAGGGATCTCTTGCATTGTCCCACTTTACATGAACCCCATTCACATAAGCCATCGGTTCCCATATGGACCGGTGAGTTTCCGGTGTCTGGAGCATTACGCAGACGTAAATTGATTGGACTGAAAACTGTTTCCAGGAAAGAGTATCGAGGATGATCGGGACAGGGTCTAATAAATAAGAGTTAGTTGGCTTGCGGGGGGAAACGTTTGAATATGGGTGCGGCTCTTCTCGTGACACAGTTTTGCAAAGCGTGGGGATCATCAACCCCACAAGTTTCGGGGCTGATACTCTACCAGACATGCCTTCGTGAGATTGAAGCATCCCGTTTCGCCACGGGCCTCACGTTGCTGAAATGCTTAATCAACCAGGCCATCACGTGGCACTTGATGGCCGGAGGAGTCTGAACGAGTCGACGCTAATGACATGAATCACGTTCCATTTTTACACTATTCATGTAATGCCGCCGGCTATTGTGCTCAATCTTGCCTGAAGTGTTGGCACGAAAGAAGTGAAAGAACGGCAACAGAGGCAGCTGTCGGTGGGAGATTTAGTACCCATAAAACGAACGGAAGGAGAAAGGAGACGGGGTCAACTTTAAAAGACACAAAGGAGCAATTACTTCAAATTCAAGCCGTGAAATCCTTCTCCATATGGGGCTTATTTTCCTTTCTTCTAATACATCTGCCACCGAGCATCATCGTCAAGCATTGGGTAATGAAACTCTACAAAATTACATCCTTGAGCAAGGACTGTAGGAGGATTTATTTATATATATATACAACACTCAGTGTTTCCAGATCTTCCTACCTCGAGGAACAACCTCGAATAGGCAGCCATTAAATTTTTGGCAGGTGCTCTACCCATTTTGCTTGGCCGTTGCTGCCTCCAGTTGATCATGTGATGTCTCTTGCTGGCGTGTTTCTTCCATCTTTTTCCTCGCGACCTCCGTCAGGTCCAAGAAGCTTGGCTGGTTGGTTGAAGACAGAAGCCTTGCCCACATCCTGTCTGTTATTACGACCTTGTGCTGACTCTCATTAATTCGCTGCCAAAAGAAGGTAGAAGGCTTCATTTGACTGACAGAGATGGATATTGCAGTATCATAAAAGAATATTACTGAAGGCTATTGTTCAACTAGCATAGCTCCTTCATCAACTGGAGAAATTTTCTATGCAATGTGTTCAACACGCAAAGAAGCAATCCTCCATGCACACATTTCTCGAGATCCTTCATATATAAAGGGAACCGGACCACATTCTCCAAGAAAATATAGGTAGATCTAGGTCTTGTGCACCTGATATGATCTTGCCACTTAAGTTATATCCATGAGTCTATTCTATTAACCGACATCAGAAATTGGAACTCCATGGAAGAGAGAGACAATTGTCACGGAGGAGACAACCAATTCAATGTCGTGAAGAGAGGCCCAGTGCAAGTGTGTGATATAGATTGTTGTAATGCCATCACAGGAGTCTTTTTATGCTATAAACTTTGGAACTAAATATGCCAACAGCATGCTGCAGTGATTATCTCACCTTCCCATTAAGCAAGAAACCAAAACAAACAGCATGATAATATAACAAGTGCTTAAGCTTAAGTATTGGATTGACTCACATAAAACGGAATATATGCATGTCTCCCATTGACAGGACCAACAGTAAATCCTGTATAGCCTGCCATTGCACCATGAATGGCACTATGAGCCAGGAGAGTGCAGTACACATTATCAGATGCATTGCTGGGAATAGCACGAATCATGTATGTGGGATCTGCAAAGGAAAATTTTAGGTCAAATTAGTCAGTTCAAGAGGGACAATTCATGTGAGTCAATCCATTACCCAAGCTCAAGAATAGTGAAAGACGCAACTTCAGCACACTGACCTATATACTTGAGATTTATAGCCATCTTCTGCATCCTTGCAAAGTGATCCTGCACAATTTTAACCAAACCCGTAAATCAAGTATAATAAACTTTCTTGTCTATGGTCAAGAAATGACACCACTTCACTATATAAAGTGGAATGAAATGAATAGCTCGTGTTATCAATGCAACAGCATTTTAACATTCATTATGAAGAAACCAGAGCTGAAGACCGAAGTTGAAACTTTGTAAATGTATGCACTCAAGAAAGAAAGAAAATGCTATTTGTCTGCCTAAAAATTTTCCTGTCTAGAGATCTTAACAAGGACGGGCTCACTTAATAACAGGAGGTCATGTTACAAAATAGCGGCTTAATACCTTAATTTTCTGAGAAATCCAGAGGCCAACATCTTGAAGTAGTTTGTTTCCAGAAGCATCTGCCTGTCCCATGGCACGCATGCTTTCAGATAGGAGCTCTTGTCCTGCACCTTCAGCTATTACAATGACCATATGCCCATTCTCTTTAAGTCTTCTCTCAATGTATTCAAGAAGACCACCAGAGCCTTCAAGATAAAAGGGGGATTCTGGGATTAAGCAACAGTCCACATCTCGACTGGCAAGAGTTGCGTGCATTGCTATGAAGCCTGCAAGATGTCTCATCACAATCACATGAGTACATTGCCAGCCAGAAAAAAGCATATAGAGATGCTATAACTTCATCAATCCAAGCAATTATGTATTTCAAATTCACTGTTCAACCAGACAAAAGGGATTTTCGGGATATTCAAGATGCCCAAGCAGAAACTAGGCATATTCTTGATATTTCAAATGCATTGAGACTAGTATAGGATGCTTCTATAGAGTGCACATTATTGCCAAATTGCAAAGTTATCGGGACCACTAAGTAACTGATCATTTCATCAGAAAGAAATATTTGAAGAATGTCATAGTAAAATGAGGCTTACCACTGTAACGACCCATTAATTTGACAACGCCAATTCCATTTTCAATGCTTTCAGACTCGACATGGGCTGCATTTATAGCTCGCTGGGCTTCCTCAACAGCAGTATCGAAACCAAAAGACTTGTCTATAACCTAAAGAAGAGGTATGAGACAGAGATAAGACATTATTAAGACAAAAATATCATAGACTAAGGTTCTACTTTGCTTAAACAGTACCGGAATATCATTATCAATGGTCTTGGGAATACCAACAACTGCAACTTTCAGGCCACGCCTTCTAATTTCCTGCAGAGACAGATCAAATTGATGCATAAGCACTGCTAGGCTAATTGCTAAAGTTGATCCGTTTTTGTAGAAAAATTATATCAAGATCACAAACTTCAAAGATTCTGTCTCTGATGAGTGCAGATTTCACAACTGTGCCCAATGAAATTCATTATCTCCAATGTATATTCATTGTACAAACAGAATTACCTCAAAGATAACTGAAGCACCTTTCTGAGTTCCATCTCCTCCAATTATGTAAACCTGAGAGATGCACAATGATAGTACAAAGCCAGAGTTCCTCGTTATATTGAAACTACTATTGAAAGTCCTCAAAAAAAGTCCATAAGCACAAAAGATGCATACCTGATTGATGCCCCTGTCCTCTATACTGTCAACAATCTTTGAGGTGATATGGCCCCCTCTTGAGGTCCCAAGAATAGTTCCACCACGTTTATGTATGTCGTTGACGACCTTAGGTGTCAAAGTAATTGTGTTCCGTGCATAAAAACCTCTGTAACCTCCCTATACATCGGATAGCAAATAAGTAAAGGCATCGTCAAATTTCTGCAGATTTTAGAATTTTAGATATCAGGCAAGTTCAGATGATAACCTCTATACCAAGAACACTGCTGACTCCATACATGTGGTGCAGGCCGCAGACTATTTCTCTAATGACAGTATTCAGGCCGGGGCACAGGCCCCCACATGTTACGATACAGGCGTGCACTTCATCTGATTCAAAATATACCTGCAAATTGAATGGCATGGGTCACTTAAATTTTCAGGACGGCCAAAAACAGAGACAACATATAGAAACAATCCAACACCTTCTGCCGAGGTCCAGCCCGTCGAAAATGGGTCCCCCTCGGGCTAGTTCTTGAGACAACAATCTGTAAAAGAGCGAGGAGGATGCTTATCATCAAGACATCGTTATCACAGCATAAAACACCATGTACATGCAGAAACTAACGAAAATAGAAAGCGACAAAAAAGAGAATAAATTCTACAAAGAGTAATTTACCTTTTGGGCCACCGAATCATCCAGATTAACAAAATACTGCCTGTTTCATTGATCAACGGATAGCTTAAATTTTTATGCAGAAAGTTCATCGAGATATATTAATAAATCAATAAACCAGCAGCTCAAAAGCAGAGTCACATCACGAACTCACTTGACCACCGAATAGGAAGGATTGTCCTGCAACGGATTGGGATATGTCTGCACGAGACATGGGAGCAAAGATCATTGGAACTGCAGCAAACTTCACGAAGAGCGCGCTCATGCATAAATGATACCCTAACGGCACGACATATATAAATTCTTCGACACCGCGATCGTTCGTTTTTTCCTCATTTACTTCGCTGTTTCGGTTCAAAACAGACAAAAACATGGAAGCCATCACTAGAGAACAGTGTTTCGTTCGCGTCTACTTGGATTAGTACTTAAATTTGGTCCAGAAAAACAACGGATATCGACGAGGAACGACCGAGCTAACGAATGATGGCGCCATCAGCAAGGAGCCTGATTTTGCTTGCTTCCCCCTCACCAGAAAAAGGATGATTAGCATACATTCAAAATAAATCGTACGTCCTGTTCAGCGGGAAAAAGCAAAAAACAGCTCTCACTGAACAAGCACAGCGCGCGATATACTCCACATAACAACTTCTTTTCTCTCCTCTTCGCTAACTGGTCTCTTGAGTCACTTGAAATCAGCATCGCCGAACTACTCTGAGAGAGAGAGAGAGAGAGAGAGAGAGAGTGCGAGTATTTACAGGGAGGTCGTGTAAGTAATCGGTCAAGTGAGGGACGTCTTCCAGGACGTAGCCAGCCTCTCCAGTTACGATCTTCCGGTCGGCGATCGCCGGCGGGGGCGAGTCCGTTGCCATGGCGCCGCTGCCGTTCGCGCCGTGCGAATCCGAGGAGCAGTTGCTGTGGTTCATCGAGCGGCGCCGGTGATGGAATGTCGCGGGGCTGGAGTTCGCGGGGTCGAAGCACCGAACCTTCGGTGTGGAGACTGCAGCCGAGCTGGCGATGGGGGAGGAGGTGCTGGAAACGGTGGGCATGGTGGTTACTAGTTTCACTGGAAATGAGAGCAGACCAGCGACGGAGCGCGCGTATTTGTAGCCGTCGATGGTGCGTTCATCACAGGGCGGTGGAGGGGCTTGGACTAATAAAATATATTTTTTTTCCTTTTTTTTTGGCTCTCTCTTTCGGGAAGAAGAAGAAGAAGACGGTAGAACACTGGAAATTGACCGGAGTTTTTGGCCGTCGGACACGCGAAGGGGTGAAATGGTCCTTTCGAGGCATTTTAGCATGCGTGCTTCGTTGACGTTAGTACTCACGCTTCGTTGACGTTAGTGCTCATGCTTGCTTGGCAATAAGATGAATAATCAACAAGGTGCTGCTTTACGGGGTGGGAAGGTTGGCTCCATTTTGTAGTGGCGTTCTCGTTGGGCACTCGGGATGGAAGATATTGAACGTGCCAGGCTAACGTGGAAGATGATGATCTCAAGATATCCCGATTAGCTAGACTAGGCAAGGGGTTCGAAAGTTGATCCGACCGCAATCTGAGAGCGCTAGACCAAAAGAGAGACAAGTAATTAGACTAAGGATCGAGAGATTCATTTGATCGGTTTGTTTTCTTCATAATGAGTAAAGTCGTAGCTATCGGTGCTTTTGGAGGAAGTGTCGAAATGGTTCGAGCGATTTGGATGAGGAATCCTTTCATGAGAGAAGATTCGCGTTTATTGACATTATTAGTGATCTAAAGAGAGGAATGATTAATTGGTTGAGAATTAATTATTACACTTTTCAAAAACTCGAATATGAGATCGTCTCATTTCCCATACAGTAGGTGTGATTGGTAAGTTAGTTTCCTTGTTGAAACCTTTAATTGGATCGAACAAGATCGATTCCCAATTTGTGAAACTAAGAACTAAAACGACCAATCCAATCGAGTTCTAAGGTCGAATCAACAAGGAATTATTTTTCTTTGTCTTTTTGGTTTATTTTATTCCCCATAAGTGGGAGATTTCCAAAAATAAAAGGAATAATAAATTCACTAACTTTGGTTTGCTTATGAAATAAAAGGAATATTTTAATTGACCAAGTCAAGACAGTCCAGTTCCTCGTGTTGAAACTAGGAATCAGATTGGTATCCTCAGGAGCCCATTAGACGCGACCGGCTTGGTCTAATTGTTGAGTTGGACTGAATTGATGTGCACCTTTACTATGCAACGATATCATTAATCACGTGCAGTATAGGGGATGTTAGTTGCAAGATTAAGGAATCGAGCCAAGTATCTATCTATTTTGATCTCGAACCGTACCAAGCTACAAAATTCAATGTGTTCGACTCAATTTCAAATTGTTGTTTAGTTCCTTTTTCATTTCAAATTAGGTAAAACTACTTGCTCCTACTTCTACCTCTTAACAAATGTTATTTTTGGTCCACTGATCATCTGATTCTGACAAGGATCGAATCATAAACTCGGTACTCTCCGCCCTTAGGGGTGAGCATGGTTTCGTGGTAGAATCGGGAACCTGAAAACTGGACCGATGGTCATCAATCACATTCCAAATTTTAAGGTGTGTATAGTAGATTCCCGATTCCAAAATTTAAAGAACATGTTTCGAGGGGTAGGTTCCAGATTCTTATATTTGAAATTGTATTTAGAACCTGAAACTTGGAACCTTGACCCTAAAATATGGAACCTAAAATAAATTTTTGTGTTTTTCTTGATTTATATATTCACGCGATCTTATAATATGTCACGGTGTCTGATGATAATTAATAATATGAAATCACTAGTATGAGTTTTCATTGTTAACGATATCCATGACTAAAACTTTTATTTATTAATGTTTTGCATTTTTCATGCGTTTAAATATAAGTTATGGTCGGTAGATTGTAACAGCAAATGATGGTAATTAGAGACAATATTTCATCACAATAGTTCACTAAGAAAAAAAATAGATGGAACCTGTTAGATCTTGAAACCAATCCTAAAATCCGTGATATGGTAAGTCGTAGAATCCATAGTATTTGTGACATGTTCTAGGTTTTAGGAATTTGGGGACTTGTCCTAATCGATAGGTTCCAGATTTCAAGAGGAATCTGGAACTTATAAGAAACGTGAAACCATTTACCTCTATCTAGCCCCACCTCTAATCCTTTTACTAGTAGGGCTGCATGCCTATTGACCTTTGGGTACATTACCCTATCTGATTTCAACTCTACTTACTTTTCGCGATAGAGTCGGGATTGTTTCAAAATTGCTAGTCACAAGTTGAAAAAAGTCACATGTTTCCATAACAAAATGCCTTTATCTATTACCACTTACTCAATGGGTTGAACTTGAAAGACTCATTTGTTAGCGATCCATTAAGAAAGTACCGTCTTGCTTTTTTAAATTTCTATACGAAAAAAATTACAAAAATTTAAACGATAATTTATGTTCTAACAATTATATTTTATGAAAATTTCGAATATTTCGAACTGGAGAAAAGTCAAACTACACGTGTTTCTATATTTGAATTAAGCGAGAGTCGACTCCGAGAGAGGAGTGACCGTTGGTGTGGCTCAAAGTCAAACCGGAATTTCTTATGTGGACGAATATTTTAGTGGATCGGATAAATCACAACGGTTGATTTTATGATACTCACAGGATCAGGGACTACAATTCAGTTGGCCCATTAGTGCTGGATCCAGACAAGTATTTCCTTTTGGACACCCGAGTTACCAAGCAGACATGGTCTGATTCTAGGGCAAGTTGGACTTAATGGGTTTACTCAATGGGTCCATTAGGCCCATAATGAGCGCAGAATTCGTCGGCCTCTCTTCCAAATGACTGGACTTTAGTCTTGTCCATACGAAGAGTTAATTACATGGCAATTTTCTTTTTTTGGTCCGAGTTAATAACATAGCGGTCAATAGAGCTTAAGATTCTTCAATTTCTGATTCACCTCCTAAGGTTTAGGAAAGAAAGCAAGTCAAAGGACCTCAATCGAAGTCCCGATTGGCACAACTTGTACGGTTATTTACTTTAAAGATGTGTCATTTGGAAAAGCCCGTTTTAAGCTGCGTTTGGTTTGATTTTGGAAATGGGCTTTAGAGAAATGCTGAAAGTTAATAGAGCATTCTCAAAATCAGTTTTTTATGTCAAAAACTTTTCAGAATGATTACTAAACACCTCATATTCTCCCTAAATCTCTAGAAAAGCTGAACCAAATGTGTCTCAAGATCGCTATGACAAGATGAACACAATAGAATTAGCAATCTCAATTCTCAATTTGATTTCCGTATTAACCATGGAAAAGGGGTTTTCATTTGAGGACATAATTCTCCAAAAATAATAGATCGGAGGGTCTAAATGCAGCAATTTGAAAACCCGATGGTCAAATCGATGAAAACCGGTAAAGTTAGAGGGTTTTTTCACCTAACAAACCCCCCTCTAAATTACCAGAATGCCATTTTGTCATTGCGGCTGCTTCTACTAGTTCCACAGCCACCGTCGCTCGCTTCCTCCTCCTCCCTCGAGCACACCATTTTTTCGGCAGAGACTCTTTTAGCTGCTGCTGCTGCTGCTGCTGCGTCCAAAAAGGAAGAGCTTGCTTTTAGGGCTTCAATTACTTGGCCGAAACCGTCATGTACCGGACCGCAGCATCACGCCTCAGGTCTCTCAAGGTCAGTATTCACGTGGGTCCGCTCCAAAGTTCCGGGCTTTTTGCGATTAGTACCTCAAATTTGAGCGCGGGGAACTTTCTAAGAACCGAATCAGATTCCCATGCTCGTTTGTATGGTGTTTCTAAGTTCTGTGTGACTGGGTCGCGTTTCAATCGAATGTTTGATCGCTAGTGGAAGTTGGGAAGACATTGGGGTCGGTGGAATCGAAATGCAATCCAGGATTTGGTCAGCTACAGCTCCGATTTTGATTTGGGTTTCAACCCTTTGTTTGGCCTGAATTTTGGGTCTGTTCATGCTCGGCTTCTGAGCTAATATTGCTCTGTTGATTCTGTCTATTCTACATGTTTCGAGTAAGATGGATAGCTCTTTTGGTTTGCAATGAGATTATTGATTAAGCCAAGAGTTCCAAAAGACTAAAACGAATGCCTCCGTTGAGATTTTTTGTCTTGCCAGTGTCTTGTTTATTGCATCCTAAATAAGGTTCTCACCTTGTGGTGCAAGGTTATTCTGAAGTCATGCGTCTTATTACTGCTGAACAAGAGATTAGCCAGGACTGAAAATGGTTCTCTGCTGGGTTCTCTAATAGCAAATACTAAATTCCATCTATATATTATTTATTATTACCAGAGGTGATGATAGTAAGTGGTGTTTCATATGCAGTAATAATCGAAATGTACATGGGAGTTCCTGACAGCATATACATTTTATCATTTACAATGATGTGGCAGGGTCGAGTGGGGAGCCTAGGAACTTGCAGATATGCTACTTCAAGTGCAGTTGTGTCAAGTTCAACCTCATCCGGTTTATTTAGTTGGTTGACCGGAGAAAGTTCAAGTACACTACCTCCTCTAGAGCTACCCCTTGCAGGCATTTCTCTTCCCGATGCTCTACCAGATTATGTTGAACCAAGCAAGACCAAGATCACTACCCTCCCTAATGGTGTCAAAATCGCCTCAGAAACATCGACAGTGCGTTTCCATTTTGCAGTTCAATTGTCATTTCTTAAGTTTGTGCAGCTTCAGTTTCTTGTCTATCTTTTTTCCTGCCTATATCTTCATTTTAAATTTGATTGCTTCTGAATTAGTTCAATTGTTTATTTCTGGTTGACTAGAATCCTGCAGCCTCCATAGGATTATACATCGACTGTGGGTCTGTCTATGAAACTCCCATCACCTGTGGGGCCACACACCTGTTGGAGAGGATGGCATTCAAGAGCACAAGAAATAGGAGTCATCTGCGTGTTGTTAGAGAAGTCGAGGCAATTGGAGGTAATGTTGCTGCCTCTGCCTCGAGGGAGCAGATGGGTTACACTTTCGATGCCTTGAAGACTTATGTTCCAGAGATGGTAGAGTTACTTGTTGACAGTGTGAAGAACCCTATATTTTTGGACTGGGAAGTCAATGAAGAGGTACACCAAAAGTTAGTTTGAACGGTTTTCTTTCATTTAAACATGTACTTTTAAAGTTTATAACTTTGTCAGTTCTCTACATCTGATTTTGACCTAGTTGTCTTTATGGAATTGTTTTTTTTCTCTTGCAATATTAAGATGTGCTGTGCATAGCCTAGTATTCTTTAGTTTCCTCTTGGTGGTGGTCACATTGAGAAAAAAGGAACATCTAAATGTGTAGAAAAAGTTTGAATGGTCGAAAGAAATACAGTTCAATTTAGATGAAGGTTGGACTTTGTTTTATGTACTTAGCTACCCTTGCTGGGTGCATTTATGTTTTATTTTAAATTTAAGCGTCCATGTAAGTAGAAAATATGTACCGAGCGGAAGTTTTAGATGATTACACACACACACACACACACTCATATGTCTTTTCCACCTGCATGCTTTTGCTGTTTCACTAAGCACGCAGGGAGAAGCTTGTGTTTAAGTTAGACTTGGTCCGGAAGGAAAACGCTACGAGTGTCATTGTTGCTCTTTTGCTTCTACTTCTGCCCTTCTGTAATCATTAGATCTCAGGCCTGGTTTCTAACCGAATCATTTGTGTGGTTATGCAGCTACGAAAGGTGAAAGCAGAACTTAGTGAACTTTCTAACAATCCTCAAGGCTTACTTTTGGAGGCTATTCATTCTGCTGGTTACGCCGGTGCACTGGCAAATCCTCTCTTGGCTCCTGAATCGGCACTAAGCCGATTGGACAATACCATATTGGAGGAATTTGTGGCTGT
This sequence comes from Melaleuca alternifolia, assembly GCA_019926035.1. Classification (NCBI taxonomy): domain Eukaryota; kingdom Viridiplantae; phylum Streptophyta; class Magnoliopsida; order Myrtales; family Myrtaceae; genus Melaleuca; species Melaleuca alternifolia. The sequence continues at coordinate 283,108 of JAGKPW010000119.1, read as the reverse complement.
AAGACTGGAACTTATTGAACACTGCATTTGTTGAGCATATATTCACAAGACCATCACTGCAATCTCTTCCCTTCAGCATTTCTTGCTTAAACTTTTTGTTGTCATAGTGTAATATCTTTCTTCTTCAGTGCCTGGTTTTCCTGAGATGCCATTTACATTTAAAATTCAGGAAAATTATACAGCACCTAGGATGGTTCTTGCTGCATCTGGGGTTGAGCATGAAGAGCTCTTGTCCATGGCAGAACCACTTCTTTCAGACCTTGCTAATGTTGCTTGTCCTGCAGAGCCAGCATCCAAGTATGTCGGTGGTGATTTCCGGCAACAGGCTGATTCAGGGGTATCTCTCTACTTATAATTTAAAAAAGATAGGAAAAGAGAATAACTAAAATGTCACTTATCTCTCAGTTTTATTTGTGCAGAGCACACATATTGCTCTTGCTTTTGAACTTCCTGGTGGATGGATTAAGGAAAGGGATGCAGTCGTTTTGACTGTGATTCAGGTTAGCACTAAAATCTTTTCCCTCCTGAGTTTGGTGGACTATTGCAGTGTTGTTTCCCTGTCGTTGCTTGTCCTATAAGGATCCCTTGAGACTTTTGCTTCCTTGGTTACACGAAGATGGGTGACATTTCATTAGTCCTGCAGATGCTTATGGGAGGTGGTGGCTCATTTTCTGCTGGAGGTCCAGGAAAAGGAATGCATTCCAGGCTGTGTAAGTTGTCTCCTTACCTTAATTTTGTTGACAAACTGTTCTCTGATTCGGTGTGAGGTATCAAGTATACAGCCTTTCATTGATTGACGAGCATGGTTTTTCGTGCACCCTCTTGCTTTTATTGGACTAGTAGACCTTGTAACCTCACAATTCGTTACCTAATATTAATGCATCTGGTCATCTTGAATATGCAGATCTCCGTGTGTTGAATGAGTACCAGCAGATTCAATCTTTTTCAGCATTCAACAGCATTTTCAATAAAACTGGGTTGTTCGGCATATATGCTAGCACTGTAAGTCTGATTCATATCTCCTCCTCTCTATTGCTTTGCCTTCCTTCTGCTGGACCATGCTCGTTGGTCATAGATATTGTAAATTTCCGATTACGTATATGTACAGATATATTAAGTCTCACAATCTGATGGTTCTAGCTTGAGTGAATGGAAATGCGTCTAAAACAGTGTATTGAAATGGAAAAGCTTGAAGGTAACTCACTTCCAAACTTGTCACTCTTCATGACAGACTCATATTGCTGGGTTGGGAAGATTATATAATAATAATACTAATTTTGAGGATGCAATTATGGGGCAGAAGTTGAGTTACATCGGAAACAATTCTAGGGTTAGCTTCAGATTCATACATTTTGGTTTGGCACTGGCTGGAGGCATAAGAAAAGAGTGAATGGGGTCCCTGATGCTTGACATTAGTTAAAACACGAAAATCAATGGTATCTAACTTTATTCTTTTCACTTCTGTCAGCATGGAATGCCACTGACTAGGTGTGACAAGATTACTGGCAGTGACTAACTTTTAGTGTTTTACAAATAATTACTTCTGAGCTTATCATTTTTCTTCTAAACTTGGTTAACAGACCTCTGACTTTGTGGAAAAAGCCGTCGATTTAGCTGCAGACGAGTTAATCGCACTGGCAACACCTGGAAAAGGTTCATGCTGCATCTGTTTATGTTTTTCTGTGCGCCAATTTTGTTTTTTGTTTCTACTTTGCCCTGACATACATTAATTGAATATTTTTCTTTTCGGCAGTTACTCAAGTGCAACTTAATCGCGCTAAAGAGTCTACGAAGTCTGCAGTGCTGATGAATTTGGAATCAAGAGTATGGTTCAAGCTCCATCTTGAAATGATTTCTTAGGAACAGGCAAAGAAAATTAGATAGCTCTAAACATATATGAACTCTCTCTAAAATTCCTTGAATATGATTGTCTCGCAACCTTTTTGGCCTTTGTTCTTTTCTATTTTGTTTGGGAAGTTTTTACTGTCAAAACTTTTCCTCGTGGTGATTTCTAATTGTTGCCTCCTACAGATGATTGTCTCGGAAGACATAGGAAGACAGATCTTGACATTTGGAGAGAGGTATTTGAGTGATACTGATGCTATAATTGACATGCTGTGCATTCATGCTTGTAACATCGGTTATCTCTGGTTTTAGCTTTACTTACACGTCTTTGAATGCAACACAAGGCTTGAATAATGATATTAGTAGTAATTAGTGGTGGCTATGCATTATTAGTGTCCTTTTTTGTTTGTTATGATCATATCATATGAGTGGGTCATAAGAGTACATTCAACATATCATTAAGTTTCTGACAACACGGTCCATCTGGTGGGGAGCTAAGCCAGTCTGCAGAAAAAAAGAAATGAAGGCCATAGAGTTTTTTATTTTCCTTTTTACAAGGTTGCCGGTCTTTCAATATGTAACTCATGCAAATCAGATGCAAAAGGCATGACATGGATGTGGCTTTTTAGCCATGAGTCTATTGCTTTAGCTGTGCCATCTATTCAATGTCATGTTCGGAAGCTGCGAGAAGGGTTTTGTTTTTGTGGCTCTTACTTAGGAAAGAATGAAAGTATAGAAATGACAAGAGCCAAATGCACAAGATACATAAAGTTTAGAATGTAATGTTTATTTACATATATTTCCAATCTAGAGCCAAATGCACAAGATACATAAAGTTTAGAATGTAACGTTTATTTACATATATTTCCAATCTAGAGCCAAATGCATGAGTTTTAGGCAAAAGCCTCCTTAGGTAGCATCACATTAGCGCAGTGTCCAATTTGAACAGCACTTGCATCTGTATTGACATCCCTTTTGCTGTCTTGCAGGAAACCCGTGGAGCATTTTCTGAAGGATGTTGAGAAAATCACTTTGGATGATATCACTAGCGTCGCTCGTCGAGTTCTTTCTTCGCCGCTGACAATGGCCTCATATGGGGATGGTAACTTTTTTCTACCCAACCTCGAACACATTACTTAAAATCTCTTACAAATAGTGCTCTAGGAATGAGACATCTTTAACATACCTCCTTTTATGGCAGTCATCCATGTCCCCAGCTACGAATCAGTGAGCAGAAGATTCCATGCGAGATGAAGCTGCAGGTCCATTTCAGGCTTTCCTGCCACAATATGCCATCTGGCTCGCTGCCTGCACTGTTCATCTCGTTCCATCTCAATAAGGTCTTTTGAGGAAGTTTTGACCTCAATGCACCGGAAAGCAACACTACGCGGTGATCTCGGAGGATTTATTTTTGACAGATTTCTTTTTTATGATCTTGGGCCCCTCCATTTCCCCATGAATTTCTAAATTTGCAGGAGTTATGCAGGTTCCGATACTTATTTTCCAACTTCTGCTCGACATCACTACGATGCTGCTTCAATCCTTGTTTTTTAAAATCTCTCTTTTGACACGAGACAATGTAAACAGGAATTATGTTGGCTTTGAGAGCCAACGAAGCGCCAATGTGCCATTAGATGACGACTAAGATCATTGGCTGCTTAGTGTCTCTCAGTAGCAATCGAATGTTTCCCAAATCTATAAGCTAAAGGTAATCAAATAAGATAGGAAACGGGATGTCTTGTGCTTTACCCTGCCGAATGAATGAGCCCTCGTTGGAATTGCTTGTTCAAAACTAAACCCGGCAACATGGATCATACAGCCATTTCTAGCTCATAATTGATTGATCGAGTCGTTATATAGGTTAAGTCATATTTAATAAATGAGTTACAATCTATAATGGCAAAGTCTGTAAAAGTATGGGTGTTAAATGGGTCTGTATTTATCTAATCCTGATTCACCTTTGAGGGTTCTCTTTGCCTGTTCGTCTGTTGCTAGTTCTCCTCTTCTTCTTCATCCCCCTCTTCCAAGGTTGCCCGCTTTCCTCACATGAGAGATTGTTTCGTTTACGTTTGTCTTATCCGTGGCGAGTTTTTAGACGGTCCCGACATTGATCGTGGCGGTTGCTCTGTTCTTCACGACTCCTACATCTGTCGATCCGAAGTAGGACAATTTTGGAAATTCAGTCCATGGACGCAATTTATGCATCTCTATTTGTGCTGCTGCTTTCCATTTCTTGAATGGGTTTTGGCAGGGATTTCCGGTTGATCTTTCGGCGAGTTTTTAAGTTTCGGTTCCTAACTCGTTGAGCAATCGTTTCTGTCCTACTTCTCAGTAGCTGCATGTTTTTGAGAGATGATGCCAGAGATGGAATGGCGTGTCGAGCTTGCGTCTCGATGTCGTTGCCACTTTCCAATATGAAGGCACAGTAGCACGTCAAGTTAGGGTCTCAGCTCGGAACGCAGATAATGTTCCTGTAAGCGTAGCTTGTTGGTTCGGTTTCATGTCGATATTCTAGCAATTTGTTCTTTCCGCTGTCGGAACACGGTGGTTTCTGTTTCACCTTTCATCAGTTCGCCCATGTTTTGCATGTGTGTAATAATAATACTAGCCAATGTCAAGTTTCCAAATGCTGAAGATTGATTTGCCTAAAAGGAGCTCTTCTTTTTATGTATGGTTTGCTTTCCTCATCCGAGGACGCTTGCGAGGGAGAATAAAAAGAAGTTTTACCAATAGGTACATTCTTTTCAAGTGTAGCCAATTGGTTCGGCATCATGCTTATATTTGAGGAACTTTTCAGCTATCGGAACATTGTGTTTTCTAATTCATCTTTCATCAGTTTGCATATGTTTTGCCTGTGTGGTCTTGATTTCAGACCATATCGAAAATGAAAGGCATATTCAAGGAAAAATTCAATAATTGTTGTTTATTACTTGGTTGATGAAATGCTTGAATAGCATATTATAAAACGAGTCGTTGATACAATATAGATACTTCTCATTGGGGTTAATGCAACGTTAATTTTAATTTGCTTGCATTCCAAAAGTGCAAGGTCGATATGCTCAAACAGAACTCTTCCTTTTACGTATCGATTTCGTTTTCTTCAACCAAGAGTGCTTGTGAGGTGAGAAAAAATTTACACCTTCCCAAAATCAAAGCCTAAACTCATTTATGATATATGGATGACTTGAGCCGAACTTTCACTATTACCTTTCCATCCTCGTTCATAACTCTACCCTAAGCTTCCATCGAAAACTGAACGAGTCGGTTAATGGAGTCGCTCGTTTTTCAAAGGCAACATATTTAAGGGAAAAAAAACTGCTTAATATAAATCTCAGGTGAGGTACGAGTCGCTCGATTTGCATAGCACATAAATTGATCAAGGGTCGGATAATTTACCATCCGACCCGCCTCTTTGATAGGTCTATTATGAATTGCTTGTTTGCGATGATTAAAAGAGCATGCGAAGGACAAACGGAAGGGAGACAAACGGAAGCGGCAGCTTAACTGAGTCAAAAAGACCATTAACAGCAGGGCCAGGTATTGTCGAACGACGTAGTTTTGCCTTCTTCTCCGTAGCCCGCCTGACCTCAAGACGGAGCAGTGGCGCTATTACTTCTCCGTCGCAAATTAACAAAGCTGAGAGGACCACCGCCATGCGTCTTCTTCGCCGCCCTCGGAGCCACCTCCTCGTAGCCGCATCCCTCGGGCTCCCCCGCCGCCGCTACGCCACCAAGTACACTGCCAGGGTTACCTCGATCTCTCCCTCCGGCCGCTCCCTCTCGGCGGAGGTCCCCCCTCCGCCGCCTCTCCCCACCGACGTCCGCGGCTACCCCATCCCCCGCCGCGACCTTATCTGCACCGCCACCAACATCCTCCATAGCCTCCGTCTCCGCAACTCTGCGCCGCTGCCCCCCGACGGCGAAGGCGGTGTCGGCGATGACGACGCCTTCTCTCGCTTGTCCAGCTTCCTCCACTCTCTCGCCCCCTCCCTTACGCCCTCGGAAGCTTCCGAGATCCTTAAATTCATAAACTGCCCGCGCCTCGCCTTGAAATTTTTCCGGTCCTGCCCTTCGCTTTCCCCGAATTTTCAGCACAACGCCATCACCTACAACCGCATTTTGCTCATCCTCTCCAAGTCGACCGACCCCGACCGGTTCGATCAGGTCCGCTCGATCGTCGCGGAGATGGAGAAGTCCAACCTGCGCGGCACGATTTCCACCGTTAATCTCTTGATTGGGATCTTTGGCGGCAACACCGAGGATTTGGACAAGTGTGTGAGTTTGGCGAGGAAATGGGAGCTGAGGCTGAATTGCTATACGTACAAGTGCTTGGTTCAAGCTCATTTGAGGTCGTATAACTCGAAAAATGCCTTCGATGTGTATTGGGAGATGAGGAGAAGAGGGTATAAGTTGGATATATTTGCTTATAATATGCTGTTGGATGCTCTTGCAAGAGATGAAAAGGTCCGCTTCTTATTTAGATTAATCTGTTTGTACTCTTATACTCGTTTCTTGATGTGTTTGTGGAGCTGGAATTTAGTTATGTGATTGTTGCTTGAGATTTTGAATTCAATACTTGTGCGCAGACTGTAGTGTGCTTTGAAGTTTTCATTTGATCATAGAGTTGGCATGTACATTGGTATCGTGTTAACGCTCCATAAATCAAGGCTAGGAGCCTACTTAGCGTGAGACTAAGTTTTTTGGATGTAGCTTTAGGCTTCGGAATTACAGATTTCTTGGGTTGCATTCTTGATGATAACTATTGGGACCTTACAGTAAACAAGGTTGAAATGTTATGTTCCCAAGAAGGATGCTTGGTAGCATATGATCTATGACAGAGTTTCCATATGCCAATGATAAAGCCTTAACACTGGACTTGGAACTATAGTATTAGTGAGTATAGTAGATTCACTGATGCAGCATTGAAACATGTAAACCAATAATTGCTCGAAATTTGTGAGAGAATTTGCTGTGCCTATTATTATCCAGCATTGTAGCTCATCTTGCTAATTTTTTTGTAATTCTTGTTTTGCCACGACTGTAGATGACGGTTGAATATGATGATGCATAATAGCATGCGATAATCTCATTTAATATCGCACTTAGTGATGAAATTATGTATAGGCCAATTCAGGTTTGGGGCGCACAATTGTGCCGGGAAATAATTGTAGTAAAATTACTGATAAGGGACTAATATTCAAAGCCAACAAATACCGAAATTTTTCTTGAGATTACTTAATTGAATCCATTGTGTTTGATATACTGAGCATGAACTAGTTCCGATGCTGATTATGATGTTACTTGTAATATTGGATTAGCATTGACTCAAAATGAGAATGCATTAGTCTATAGACATATGAGATAGAGTAATGCTATATATATCAACGTTGGTTTATAATAATTTTATTTTGAGTTATGTGGCAGATTTTGACTGGACAATTTAAGATAGTGAGGTGCATTTCTCACCCAATAGAAGTTTGCTTTATTACTTGGTATGACAACATTTCAAACTGATCTTCGAATGCTTAAGATTACTCTAAATGATAATGTACTTGATTTGGCATCTGGGCAACGCTTCTTTCTTGGTCCATGTAATTAACTGAACTAGATTTTTTGATTTACTATCACACTGCCTCAGAGTTCCTGTGGAGCCTCATTGCCTGATCTGCAGCTTCTTGGTAGGTTGATGAAGCTTCAAAGGTTTTTGAAGACATGAAAAGGAAGTGGTGCGAACCTGATGAATTCTCATACACCATTTTGATCAGATTGAATGGAAAGATTGGCAAACCTGATGAATCAATGGTACTTTTCCAAGAAATGATGGAGAAAGGCTTATCTCTCAACTTAATTTCTTATAACACCATCATTGAAGCACTTGCTAGAGGCCGTATGGTTGACAAGGTCATATACATATTCTCTAAGATGGTGAAAAATGAGTGTCGCCCCAATGAGTTACTTATAGCATTATTCTGAATCTCTTAGTCTTGGAAGGGCAACTAGGTCGGTTGGATGAGGTCATCGAAATGTCTAAGAAGTTCTTGAACAAATCAATATATGCATATCTTGTGAGAACGCTCAGCAATTTGGGCCATGCTGGTGAAGCTCACAGGCTCTTTTGCAACATGTGGATTTATCATGACCAGGGAGATAGGGATGCTTACATGTGTGTGTTAGAAAGTTTGTGCAGTTCGGGTAAGACAACAGAAGCTCTGGAACTTCTGCAGAACATACACGAAAAAGGAGTAGATCCCCATACCATGACGTATAACATGGTACTCTCGGCTCTGAAAAAGTCTAAGCAAATATCCCAACTTCACGACCTTTATGAAAAGATGAAGCTTGATGGCCCTTCACCAGACATCTATACGTACAACATTCTAATCTCCAGCTTTGGCAGAGTGGGAAAGGTTGACGAGACTGTCAAAGTCTTTGAAGACCTTGAGCATAGCAATTGTAACCCTGATGTTATATCATACAATTCATTGATCAATTGCCTGGGGAAGAATGGTAACCTTGATGAAGCTCACATCAGGTTCAAGGAGATGCAAGAGAAAGGTCTGAATCCTGATGTCGTCACTTATAGCACACTTATCGAATGCTTTGGCAAGACAGATAAAGTGGATATGGCATGCTGCCTGTTTGATGAAATGCTTGAAAAAGGCTGTTGCCCTAACATTGTGACATACAACATTTTGCTGGACTGTCTCGAGAGGTGTGGGAGAACAGCGCAAGCTGTAGATCTTTATGCAAAACTTAAGCAGCAGGGATTGACCCCAGATTCTATCACCTACTCGTTGCTTGAAAGGATACAAAGTGGTTCCCACAGGAAAGTCCGGGTTCGCAGGAAAAATCCAATCACAGGTTGGATTGTGAGTCCTCTAAGGTGATCGGCATTGTAATTATGCTTTGATGAACACCGAGTTGGATTTAGCAGGTTATGGTGCTTCACGTGCTTTTAGCTGTGAAATTGGCGAAAGATACAGAGCTTCTTTTAACGAGGCATGTCATACCCCAGAGGCTGTTCTGGAAAGCTTGTCAGCATGATCACTCTCTTCGCTCACCTTGCTGACAAGAAGGCACTCTTCGATTGTTGCGGTTCAGAAAGATTTCGAAGGAACTGATGAATGACTGTACGCGACCCTCATGAAGTACGTGTTCAAGATGACCGGGGCTTACGTTCAGCCAGGAGTCATTGGCCTCATGTATAAGGATACTATTCTATTCTAGGGGCGCAAGCCGAAAGCCATGTTTCTTGATTATTACTGCTTTTTCTCGGTTTTCTGGGAGGGCTGCTATCAGAATCCCGGTCGGGACTCCTGCGATGTTTATCCAATCAGGAAGAGGAACTAAGCCCCTGTTCTGCATATCCTGTTCTTTTTTTTGGCTTTTACATAAAGAGGAGAAATCATCGATCATCATAGAATACCTGTGCAAGATTGTGGTGTGGTATTTTGAGAAACTGTGATGTCCGTGCGTGGAATTGCCTCGTGCATTATACATTTCATTGACAGTTCGTTGGCTACAAAATACGTTCTTCAAGTTGAAAGCCCGAAGGCAACCTCAATTCGAGGTTTCCTCATTTTATTTTACTTTTATATTTTGAGAATAGAGATTTTGTACGTTCATCAAATGCATTCCGCTGTTCAGAAAATCATCGAGGGAATAAAAATTGAAAAAATTATTTTTGAATACAAATTATTCTCCGGAGCAGAAATGTTACAAAATATATTCTTAACATTTGAATAATAAAAGAATGCATTAAATAGCTTAACAATTGCTAATTAATGACAATTTGTGCAATTAATCATGTTTTTATAATTTATACAAAAAAGAAATTACATATTTTCAAGCGTAACAAATGCACATGATATATGACAAACAAAAATGTGAATTCCCTTCGATGCGTCAAGATTAGACCGTATTTTCTGAGTGATATGTTGTTGTATTGTGCCGTTTCTTATGTGGAATTGTCATGCTTTGTACATAGAAAAACTAAATAGTTTGGTTAAATAATAACATGAGAAAATACATAAGAAGAAATTCAACTGTTTTCGATTGAAAACACAAAACAATTGCGTTCGGTCCCAACGTAAGTTAAAAAAACTGTCTCTCTTCCCCCGTTCTCAGCCGCCATAACACTATCTCCCGCCGACAATCGCACTCAGTAGTTTTTCCACACGCACGCATGACAATTAACTCAACATACTACTCCGCCCACAACGTAATTTTTCGTGCATTGTGTGATTAGTTGTAGCTGCGTCCTCTTCCTTCTTTGATGGGATTAGTTCTGAACAGAGGACCTTTTGTCACGGTAGGTGTTCGATGAAATGCCTCTTATAATTCTTTGTCAATAACTTTGATTCCGCTTGGACTTGTTCCGGCATTGGACGTCCAAACTTTTTCGACTGGATTTTGAGTGGTCGCGGAAGCTTTTTTCGCTTATTTCTTCATGCAGCTGATCAGAATGAATTCTTCACTGGGTTCACGTGTATTATGATCATAAGCATCTGAACGTCTTTTTTCTCAGGGTACCCATGGCTTATAGAGGTCGCGGCCGAGGGAGATTTGGCGGTGGTGGAACCTCCTTTGCCAAGCAAGAGCCTTTTGATCTTTTCCCAGTGAGTTGTATATTCTATTTCCTTTCACTGGGATTGCCATACCCCTTTGTCTTGTATCAGTTTAAGTCTCCTTTGGAGGGTAAGAGCGTTCTTTACGATTTACATGGTGAAGTTTTTTTGTGTATAATTAATTGCAGGATGTCGAGTTACCTCCAGTGCGAGATGTGTCTAAGGAGGAAAGGGCACTTGTAGTTTGGAGTTCAAGGTTACAAAATTACTGGAAATCGTCTCCTTATTACCTTGAAGAGACCATTTCAAGCGGTGAGCACTTTCTCTTTACAGTTGCTTGCTTTAGATTTGTTTGATGAGGGATAGTGAGTAAGGCATATATCTTTTGCATAAATTTGGCTTTTGAGTCTTGGTGGCACTCTTTTCCTTGAAGAAAGTTGGTTGTTTTACATGTATCCAGCCTTTGCTTGTTGACTTGTTACTTCACCTATAATTTGGCTGTGTCTACTGCTGTATCGTTTCAAGATAGTTATTTGCATAATTTGATGCCCTTTAAATTAAAATTCTAGCGGCTCTACTTAATCTATCACATTGTACGTGTGTGCTTTCAGCGAGCCAAAGCATCGATATAGAAAGGTTCTCTGACCGGGAAAAGATGAAGGCCAAGCCGACACGTGATTCTTTCATGCAATTCCTAGAGGCTAGTGCCTCTAATTTCCCCAGAGAGCTTGTAGCAGGTTCACAATCTGAAAGATTGTTCTTCCAGACAGTGTATAACTTTGCTTGCTTCATTCAGTTTTGTCAATATGTGCTGAATTTCGTTTGTTAATGCAATAAATAGATTCTAGAGAGGAGCGGAGGAGAAAGAGGAAAAGAGTGCAGTGGAACCCAGAGTCAGGTTTGATGATTAAAAGACTTCCTTAATTATGATCTTGTCATTTCTGAGTGTTCTGCTTTTTCAGAAAATTGCTTCAAATGTTTTCCCTGCAATTTTCCTTGATGATAGTTTCTCTCTTGTTGGTTCTAATCATTTTAATGTAATATATGATAATTTTTATTAGGCTTTCATAGATAGTGATTGCAAATCTCTGAGATTCTGCAAAATTTGTGCAGCCTTGAATGTGGTAGAGTAGATGGAGGTATATATGTTTATGTACAGATGTGCGTATATACTTTGGGCAGAAACATTTAAGGATGAATGGCATTTGAATGGTTTATTTCTTGTATCAGCAAAACAGCTCGAAGTTCTTACTGCTCATAAGAAGACTGTCTTTATTTATTGAGAGCTTCTGGTCTCATGGTGAATGACATCAGTTGTTTGGCAATATACGATTACTTTTTGCTAGCAAATTCTCCAACTTTCCTAAATTAGGTCCGTCAGAACTGATTTTGATGAAATATGAATGTTCTTTTGCAGACTTGCAGAAGCTAGATCTCTTTGAGAAGCTTGAGCAGAAGTATGAGGTAAAAGCTTTTGCTTTGCATGGATCCCCTGTTTACCATTTTTCTGTCTTCTTCAAATGTATACAATTTTAACATTCAAGGCCTTTCTGAGCCTTTTGCATCTTATCTGGAAGGCTAACTTGATAGTTTGTCCCTGTTTATAGGGCCAAGAAGAGAAAGGTGAAAAGGAAAAGAAAGAAGGTGAAGAAGAAGAAGAGCAAGATGATGCAGTGGAGGAGGCTGATGAAGAATTTAGTGATGATGGGGATTACAACAAGGTTCGTTCAGAATTAATGTGAATATATTAGCAAGTATTGATTTTGTATGACTTAGCAATTAAGCTGCAATTCACGAATACATCAGCTTCTGCTCTTTGATCAAGAAATAAATCCCCTGGACTTGAGTTCCTTTTTAGCACAAAAGGTCCTGAATACTTTGAACAAAACTCTGGAGATGAACCCCACAGATTTGATGTTCATGCTTATTTTCCTTTCACAGTGGGGAAGTGGTCCGTAACGGGCATTGCTATCCAGATAGAAGAAAATTTTGGCTAATAGATTTGACAATGTAGACTTGGTTGGATGGGCAAATTCTAAAATTTTATATTTCTCCCGTCATACTGGTCTGTTGGTAGACAACTAGCCTCTAGGCAAAAGCATGTAGAGAGGCATTTAGATACAAGTAAACGGCAAAGCATGCAGTGGCTAGTGGATAGACCCGTGATTTCACTAAATGAACTCTTGCTGTTATTTGATAGATTCCTTTAGTTTGTTTCTATGTTTCTTTGCTTGGTAAGAGAAAAAGGATGAAGTACAAATGAGGGCATGGAATGTTTCTTGTATTAAAGAACTTTGCCAGTAAGAGATTTCATCTTATGTTACAGAATGTTGACTTTGATGATGATGAAGATGATTTCAACATGGGAGATGACAATGACGGTGAGTATCTTGCTATCACAGATGGATCTGTGTTGTGGAATACACTCTTTCAGATGAGTTAACCCGGAATTACTGGGTCTGATTTTCTGACTTCTCTTCCGTTGCAGATGAAGGCATTTTTTAGTTACTCTTCCGAGAACGGGTTTCCTGCCGCCCTTCTAGATTGTACTAATATGCACTTTCAAGATCAAGAGATCCTAACTTGGCATTTGCAAGGGTTTTTTGGATACAACGAGAAAATGGCCCGGTATACACGATGTTACATATAATAGGCAGGAGCAAGTCGACCTGCAGCATCGGTCACGCGATCCTTTTTTCTCGACATTTCTTGGATTTTGACATTCCTTGTATGGAGCTTTGCATCTTTATGTTCCAAGCCTTGGGAGGACATGGTTCAATTCAAGCTTGTTTGTGCCACACAGTCTGAATCAAATGTGCCAGCCGCCTGTAGTACCATGAGCACAATCCACGCTCTTGAATCGTGATAATTTTCTAAAATGCTTCATCGGGACCTAGAATTTCTTGTTTTAGCCTTTGTTTTCCACCTTGTTCGCGCGATATCCCTCAATCCCGAATACCCTCGATGGATTCTCTAAGTTCATGGACCTTACAGTGGTTTCTTACTGTTTCTTTTCTTCTGTGTCGCGCAATGTACTTACATATATACATACACAAGCAAACCTCTATAAATACCAATGCATTTTCTTTCCAGCTAAAGAAAATTAAAAGGGAAAATACCACCAAAAACCCCAAATTATATCTTTTATGACACATTTACCCTAATTTTTTTTGTAACACGAAAAATCCTGAACTTATCTCACTGTGATACATTTAATATAAACTTTTTTTATGACATTAAAAATCATGAACTTATATCTCTATGAGACATTTACCACATATTTTTTTCTTTTTCTTTTTTGTGAAAATTCACTTTCTTTGGCTAGTTGAGGTCAGCAAGGACCACCAAAGCTCCCCAGCCACTGGGCAAGAGTTGCGCAGCCATCACCGGTGGCCCTCGTCAGTCAAATTAGATGCCAAATATAAAGAAAAGAAGAAGCAATTTTTTTTAGGATAAATGTGGCACAATGACAAGTTATCATAGAAAAATAGTTCAGGGTAAATGTGACACCAGAAGATAAGTTTGAGATTTGCGTGACAAAAAAAGTTTGGGGTAAATATGTCATAAGTTATGGGTTTTTGGTACTACAAAAAAAAATTGAATAACCCAACCATGAGTAACTGTGTTGATTAGAAACTCATTGCTGAAATTAAGGATTCATAACTCACAATTACTGGTATCTTAAGTGGGGGCCATGGTATTGGGAGCCATTTGGTGCCGTCTAGGCACGGGGAGGCCCATGGTGGAGTTTTAGGTTATAAAAAATAAATAAATAATTTTAAAGTAAATATGTCACTAATTGTGTAATTTAGGGTTTTTGATGGTATTTACCCAAATTAAAAAGCGAGAAATCAGGTATATGTCTTATGGGTCGTTTCGATGACATAAGGCCTTTTCCCGTGGCCCAGCCCAAATTTTAGGGTTTTCGAGAAATGCTGTGTTATCTTCCCAGCGCCCATGTCCACTTTATTCTTCTTCTTCTTCTTCTTCTTCCGCCGCTACCAAAACCCTAATGCTTCCTCCTCCTCGCTCCTTTTAAATTGGCCGTCTCCGTGCCTTATTCGTGACCAAACTCCTCTCTCCCCCTAATGCTCAGTCTCTCTTTCTCTCTGTGTGCCTCGTGTGAAGTGATTATGCCGTTCTTTTGCGACTGCGATTTGATTGTGTTTGGTAAAAGATTTTTGGGTTTTTCTCTTGTGGGTTTGGATCATTAGCAGGAATGTGTATCGGCGTGGCGCGACTAAGATGCGCCTATTGCCGAAAGGTGATCTCTGCGAAATCGAGAAAGGGGAAGGTGGGCAGTTGTAGTTCAAACTTCTTCCATTGAGCTCTTCAACAATCATCTTCCCCACATTCCTTCTCTCCCTTTCGAATCTTCTTTTTAAGCTTAAAACATCTAAGGTTTTGTCATTTTTTCAGACAGCTGGGTTAGTGATGGAAGTGGTTGATCTTTTCTCCATCACTTCGATCGGAAAAATTGATTTTACTGTTCTTGGTGTTTTTCAGAAAGCTTTCGTTTTCCTGTCTTTTATGAGCGCAGATCAGTTAAATGTGCAGAAAAGGTTAAGACTTATGATTGAACTGAAAACTAGAAAATACTGAACTAGACGTTTACAATTAAGAAGTTTAAGGATCGAGGGATCGAGAGGTGTGATCAGTGTCGAGAAAAGCCAAGTCATTCTCAGCAATTGAAAGCTAAGAAAGGAGGTTTAAAAAGTTCAGGGCTTTCTAGTTGTAAAAGAGAGATCTAAACCAGGAATGTTGACAGCATATGGACAGAAGACTGAAATTTAGGACGGGCAATCTGGCTTTGTTATTAGATATCGATAAGACACAGCTCAAATGAGGTTATGCATCAGTGGTGTAGAATGGATTTGAACTGATCTGGGCTGAGTTTGCAGGATCCACTTTGCTCCCTCAACCTTGACGACATAATTTGACTAAGGCATTGAAGTTTTGGTTAATTTGCAGGGCAGAACAAATAGCACGGTTACAAATTACTGGACCATACAAAGTTACATGAAAGTGGCCTAACCATACCAAGTTAAAATGAAAGCTCTAAGAACAACAAAGAATGCTGAAGCACGACGCAGCTAAAATGAGGTTGTGCATCAGTTGGGTAGAGGCTTAAAGATAGAGCTGGGGAGTCTGACCCCATAATGTTTGTACGTATGACTGGTTTCAGACGCAACCATTTTAATTTAATTTGCAGAGCAGGACAGTTAGCACGGATGCATATTACCAGACAAAATGTCTCGAAAATGGCCTAACCATACAATGCTAAATGAAAGTTCTAGGAACAACAAAAAATGCTGAAGCGGTCTAGATACATATTGCCAGACAAATTGTCTTGAAATTGGCCTAACCATACAGTGCTAAATGAAAGTTCTAAGAACAACAAAGAATGCTGAAATGGTCTAGCTTTTAATCTCCCGAGTAGTTCTCGTAGAATGGGAGTCTAACAAAATGAAGCAACAGAGGTTGCTGTTCTAGTCTGATTCAAGAGCAATGTGCTTTATGGAGATTGAATTGCTAGGTTCCGGATCCGGCTAGATCGCCTCACCAGGGTATTCTGAGTCCGGCTAGATCTCCTGGCAGGTGTCGCGCTGGCCGTCCTCGATTCTCCTGTTCCATCCTCCTGCTTCAGCATTAAAAGCAATCATGTGAATTAATTGAAAACACTCGATTTTTGGTGTTCTGAACATGCTTTAATGTCCCTTCATTTGTCCAGTATCTAAAATTATAATGAAGTTTCTTCAGTGAAGTGAATAAAACGGTCTGAACTGCAATTCAGCAATAGATCTGAAATGGCCGCAAGCACAGTTAAGCAATTCCCACTCATTGTAGTACTAACCTGCGGCCTCTTAATGTTCCCGTTAGCCGTGAAGCTTCCACGTGAAAGGGAGTTCATGGAAGAAAATTCTGAGAAAGCCGGCGGTGTCACATTGACCTGGATCCCTGACTTATCCGTGGACACAGAATTTGTGCTCTCTTCGACTTTGCCAATTCTCTTGCTTTTCATTTCTCTGATCCTGTAAGAGCTGCTTAGCTCTCCAACCACGAATTCTCCAAGCAGCTCGATCTTTGGTGCTTGACTTTGGTTAGACTGTGAACTGGCTTCCTCCAGTGCATGAACAGGAGAAGGATACGTAATTGAATCCCGATCAAGTGGCTCGGTACAGTTCTGTTCTTTCGTCTGGAGCCGCGGCTCGTTCTTTTCATCAGCGACAGGTTCAGGACACAGTTTTTTCTTCAAAGGAGAAGAACAAACAGGATTGGCCCGATACTTTTTGCCTTTCAAGAACAAGGCGAAGAGGAAAGCTGCGGAAATCGCCAATGACACAGTTAATAACCCAAAAATGGCATTATAACTCGACTCAGTTTCAATGGGAACAATAAGCACTTCATTGTTCCATTCTGCTTCGGGCTTTCCGATGGGGAAATTTACTCCAGTTTCCTCATCAGTTCTTCCCCGTTCTTTGTTGACTTTGCTTCGGACCAATGTCCAAGTTCCTGGTTCCAATGGCGGCTTGGCTTCCATATCCAAGGCGTTAGGAATTTGACAGTCTAAGTTCTCTGCAGTTTCACTCTGCTGCAACTCAAACCCTTCATTTAGTTGATCAGAAACCTCATCTGGTTTACCAATTCCTCGATCAATAAGATAAATTTTCTCCAAGTTTAGCTCCGCTTCCTCCCCCACATCGACCACGGCCAATCCCTCCTCATTTCCATCGTCATTAGTATTTTTAATAGCCCCGAACATGAATTCAACCACCTCCTCTTGCTCTTCAAGCCCATCAATAGTGTGCACATTCTTCACCAGAATACCGATATCTTTTTTAGGTTCACGTGCCTGATTCATGAGTTCTGAGCCATGTCCAAGCCCAAGAGCTCGCCCGTATAAAGCAGCTTCGTATGTAAGATTCGTGATGCTCCAGTACCCATCTTCGCTGACCCCAACTTCGCGTGATATTGATGGAGCCGAGTTCATGTCAGACATGTACGATGAGGCTAGAATTACCAGCACTACGAGCAAAAGCAAGATCTTAAGTAGCTCTTGACAAATTGCGCATCTCTGTTCTTCTTCTTCCTCCTCCTCTTCAACTTCGTCATCGCTATCCCCTTGATCTTCTTCCCCTTCTAGCTTCAGAATGTCACAGGAGCTCACCGAACCAGCTCCCTCTCCATCGACGTCTCCTGTCTCGTTACAACTCCCGCCGGAACTCGATCCCTCCTTTCCTTTCCCCACCTCTTTCATCAGGCGAAGCGCCAACTCTCGCTGCCTATCTGGCTTGTACCGGAGGAACTGGGGCCGTGGAGATAGGTAATTCGTGACCGGCTCATAAGGAGGCAAAGATTCCTTGCCGAACCTATCAGCCGACGAGGATGGGGGAACCTCGGAACCGCTGGTGCCGGGGCTCGCTTTGATGGGCTCTGAATAGGAAATGGGGATGTTTCCGATGGGGCGGTCGGATCCGTTTCTTTCTGTTAAGACCTTGTTCTTTGGAGGAATAACCTTTGAAGCTCCATCGGTAGGCAGATCCTTCTTCGGCGACAGCTTCTTCGTGTTACAGAACACTAGCTGTCGAAAGCGAAGGCCTCGATCGTTCTCATCTGCATCATTCACACTCGAGATTCAACTCGTTAAGCAACAATCCGATAGAAGGCTCCTGCTTTATCTCATTGAACATCAAATTATTCGTGCGCACAGACAACAAGAAAGTATTTTAGGGGAGAGAGAGAGAGAGAGATACCAGATACAGAGACCTTCGCACTGGGAGATCTTTTAGCGGGAGAAGAAGAGGGACTCTCGTTGACATCCATGCCGCCGAATTTCGGTTATAACTTCCGGGTTCTTCAGTTTCTTGATTCGCTTTTCGTTTTGGAGGGAGATTGCAGGAGGGATGAAGATGGAGAATTCGACCGTTGGGAAGCGGGACGGCGCTGCTTATATGGCAGACCTCTTTTGAATTCGAAAGAGCCCTCTCCATTTTTTTACCGTTGAGCTGTCCAGACCGACCCCTTTCGTCTGTAACGGCTATGGAGAGCGGAGCCCCGGGTCGGATAAGGCCTCATCCTGGAGGCCCAAATATTGTGGACCTCAGGAGGCCCAAATAGCATGGACCGATTTGGGCCCATATCCGAACACTTTCTTTGCTCGTGAGTCCATTTTCAATTCAGTTCTCCATGACCTCGTGATGAGGTTAACCAACATTGCGACCCACAAAATATACGACCAACCTCGCGGGCCACCATGACGGCCACCTGAGGAGCTAGCCGAAACATAAGCGGGTGGCCAAGGCTACTGCCATGCCTATGAATCACGAGAAGACCAATCGCCACATCCGCCTTAATCTCAAGAAGACTATAGTTCAAATAAGCTGCGATTAGTGTGGTGGAAATCATAGTTTAAGTTAAGCGTGTATGAATCGAATGACATTCTCCTCAGAATGGTCCCCTCCCCATCCCCCTCCTCTGCGATCGAAGAGATCGGACCTCTAACCACGAGCCTGACAAAGAGAAACAACATCAGCATTATAGACAAAGGCAGAAGAAGGCCTTGAGGCCTGTGGATGGAGGACATAAGTTATGGACTAGCTCCCACCACATGACTAATAAACAAAACCTTGCCTTCCGAATAGTGGCACCCCACATGAAAAACCAATGGAACTTAGCAAATTATCTGCTTAATCAATCTGAGGTTTACGATGTCCTTCATCCTAGAAGCCCTGGTTCCTAGACGGTCAAGGGCGGGGCGGGGGGGAGCTTTTTAGCTGCTTTTGTGTCCACTAGGAGTATAGATTCGGGGTTCTTGCATTCAATGCGAAATTTGACCTCGACCCATTTCATGGTACTTCCTGTTTGGATCGAGCAAAGGAAGGGAAACACATCCCCCTCCTCCCCTCTGCCTTCGATTCGTTCGAGATTCGAAAGGGACCGAACCACCGAGCCCCTAGAAACACGAACCCGGTCCTCTCTCCCGCATCGAATCTAGATTCTCCCACTGGAGCAGCGCAGGAGATGCGTACTTTATTCGATTCGAGCAGGGGGGATGCTCGTAGGAAATTCGAAACGCGAGCTAAGATGACGCAAGCTTTGGCCGCTCGACCAAGCAGATTGGACTCCACCTTCTCGTGGGAAGAGCTTCCCTGGACAGAAAAAAGATAATCAAAGAATGGATTTGGAGTAAAAAACTTGGGTTGTCGGTGTTTGAATCTGAAGAGACATAGTTTGTTTCTGCAGAAACGTTTGTTTATTCGATCCCTAACGTCTCTTTCTCTTGTCTTGACTCCGAGAAAATACGACGATGGTATCTAGGAAATTTCTCGCAAGTTTTTAATTTTGAACTTAATCTTTGGAAGATAAACAATGACAAGGAGGAGGTCCGAAATTAGCGTCGCCCCTCGTTCGCCCAATCGTATCTCTAACACGTAGAGAAGTCCTATTCGGCGCAACATTCCTCCCTTCTTTCTTTTTCTTGTTTCTTCTATTCCGGTGACGTTTGAATTTAGGAAGGGGACGGCGACATTTGCCTGAAAACTCGATCGTTTGTTTCTTTTCTTTTTTTGAAGAATGATGTTCACATCTAAATATAGACCCGATAAAGTATATGTTTCCCGATATAAATGAACAATCGTATCCCACTCACGATCCGCTAAAAAAGTGAAAGAGACCAAACGGGTTTTGCTTCCCTTCCGTGACTCTCTTTCTAATAATTTGAAGACGAAACGTGAAAAGACACTCAGTATACTTTTCCGTGTCTTATTAAACTACGGAAGCAAGAATATGATGAAACGTAGGCCTTTCGTGTGGAATAAAATTTGAATGAACGCCATGGAATTTGTAAGAATGGTGGGCCGATATTCCAAGTTCCATGTGTTACATCAAAGAGACTAGAGAGTCTGGCCATGTTCTATTGTACTGTGTTTCCAGCGTCGCAACATGTTCGACGGTCCCGATTGGACAAAACGTGATTGGCGTTTCGGGAGACAGAAGGAGGAGTGAACCGCAAGCCCTGCACTCCAATGGTCCCCGCGTTTTTCGAAAGAGGGCTAATTTCCCTAATTAGACAGGAGATTAATCTTAATTACCAGTTCGCCGAACCGTCATTAGCAAGAGGGGCAATTGCGGGATTCCACATCGTTGGCGAAGACAGCAACCTAGACATACTGCAAGCGATCTTGACCCTTCATTGATGGGCCGATCCGGTTATGGGGAGGCGACCTTATCTACTTCCGCTGGCAGCAAACGTGCAGTCGATGCAGCATGGGCTAAGGCAAAAAATAAATGCCCAAGTAATAATTAGTCGAAAAATGGGAGGTGCGGCTCAAATACCGAAACTACCCCTTAATAATGACTGTCTTCTTTCTTGTTATGTTTTTTTTACCCCCCACTACTTATCCAGAAAGCACGTGAGAGGGCATAAGATCGATGCTGAAAAGATACTGCCACGACGTGCCCATCAATCATGTCCAGTCCCTCCTAATCATTGCTGATGAGAAACTCAGGCATTCATTTGTCCCCTGCCCAAAAAGCTACAGAGGAAACTCTGCTGAAGCTAGTGCTTAGATGCTAAGTCTGATTGACACCGCTCCTGTTCACCGTCCTTGTTCTCTTTTTTCCTCTATCCCTTCTTCTTTTTTTACCCACGATTGATATATTAAAGTAGGCTCATCTAACTTGGGCAACCCCCCCCCCCCCCTCTTTCCTCTGATTAAGGATTCCAATTTTGTAAGGAGATTCACTCACGAAAGATCCCATACGCTATCTTTGGAGATATTGCATATAGATAGTTCTTGAGGTGAGCTCTTAGCTCAATGAGACACTTGAGCAGTTTTTAATCTTAATGTTCGTTGTCGCAATCATAATTATTAAGTAGTTTTTTTTTTCATGTTTTGTTTAGACAATTCATTTTAAACAGCACGAAATTGATGTGATGCAAGCCTAGAGTGCTTTCCATTCGATGCATAAACTTCCAAAGACATTCGTGCGGCACTTTACTAGAAGAGTGGATACCGACTACCAGATGTATTATAGGAGGGACTAGCATGATTGGGTAAATAATGTAAGGTCTCGACTCAAAGTTGAGTGAGGTTATTGTGAATTCAAACTCGACTTAAAGAAAAGTTTGGATCCACAATGGAAGCTTTTTTTCGCTATTAGAAGGCACTTAACATTGCCGATTGATGTGCATTGTTTTTGCCACTCTTGTGGAGCCAACATCCATAAGATCATGTTGATGTGAAGTGGCCTAATTGCGAATGAAGTGTAAGCTTTTCATTAAGTTTGTAATCTTATGCTTCCGCAAAGCTTAGATCGATATTTCGAAAAGAACGAGATGAAACGAACGATAATCACCCTATAGAAATAAGAATAAAGAAAATATGGAAAGATGACATGGCTAATGCTAAAGCATACATAATTCATTTTGGAAACGAATCTCTGTCATCTCTCATGGATAGCCATGTTGACAATCGAGGGAGCTTTAACATGGTTGGGCTATTAACAGCCAAAGGACTTTTGCTCATCAACTTGGTTCAAGGACAGCCTTTTTGGTGCCTTTTCAAGTTTTAACCACAAAAGGGAGGAAATTGATTGTTGACTATTGGCGATCCACTCACATGGGGGCTTTTGGCTGTGACCTGTTTCGAGAAAGCGTTGATTTCGACTTGCTTTGTCTAGCTAAGATAGAAAGAAATCCACATGCAAAAGGTTGAACAGAAGGCGACATGAACCTCCAATAGGGTCCAGAGACTCCAGACCTGTGAACGACCGACCATATGATCCTCGGCACTCGTGTTGGATAACACAGTTGCAGCTCATCATCTTTGAACATAAAGTATGGCCAAGATATGTTTCTTTTCCATGCACTTTCATTACAATAAACCTGTAAGCAGCCATTTTTCACACAAGAAAACAACTGTCAAGGACCAATTTACACAAGCACTCCGGCTCGTCCTATTCTTTTGTTTCACATCAAGTGGCAAACTCATGAAGCTCTGAGATAGAAGCTCTGTTTCAATTCAACAACCTTCAAAAAAGTTATAAAAAAAAAAAAAACGACTACTCCTAGACTGGATGATGCATAAGAAAGTTTTCATATCTCAACCATTCAAAACTTCTTGAAGGTGAGAGCAAGACCTCTGCATTCTAACGCCGCTCATGCTGTTTCTCGATGCCATGATCTCATTTAGCGAGAGCCTCTTCTTAGACCCCGGCTCGGGCCTCTGCTTTGGGGCGCTATGGGACCGCAACTTGGCATTGAACGACTGCGTGTTTGCCATATAGCTGGGGAATCCGCCGGAATAGGGACGGAAGAAGTGGTCCCCGCACACGCTCTTCGCGGGGGTCGCCGGAGCGAAGTACCCCAGAGAATTGGCTAATCGGGGCGTGCTATGAGCTGTCGAGAACCTGCACTCATCCCCGGTGAAGCACCAATCAAAGTCTTGCATGTGGCGGCAATCAGGAATCGAGAGCCGGGCCGGGGCAGGGCCAGGACAGGGGAGTGGGGACGAGACAGCATGGTAGGGATAATCTTCTCCATATTCGGTCAGCACGCTGTTCATTCTGCGTGACCGAGACCTCGGCTTGAACGTGTCAATCTCGACAATTTTCGGGCTCTCGTCGAAGGGATTTACCGGAGTTTCGTACAAAGCGGATAGCCTCTTGCTGTGGAACTCTCTTCTCGGTTCCTCAAGTCTCTCCTGCAGTTCATAAAAAAAACAATAGGTAAGACCACTGGAGGCATCCACGACCACTGCAGTAACTTAAATTATCGAAAGCAATCCAAAGAACATATACTTTTAAGCAATTTGAAGAACTAGACCAGTTTCTTACAATGGATCTTCTAGGGCGGTTTTCGAAATGAGACCGGTTCTCTTTGTTGACGGAACGGCGAGCTCGCTGAGACCTCACATTAGCCTGAGCTCTTATGAGAGCTTGCATGCTATGCAAAGTTGCAGCGGCCCTCTTCCTCACCAGATAGCCTCTCACAAGCGCCTGTAACTTCACCAATCCCTTCAATGCTCGCAGAGCTTTCCGGGCCTAAACCAACGAGAACAAGATCATCACGTCACACACTCTCAGGAACAAATCATCAAAACATCGAGAACGTACAACAGAGCAGCACACAAATTCAAAAGATTAAGACTTATTCAAGCATCAACCATCCTGGCTTACATATTTCATAACCCAACTCAAGTCCTGATGAAGTACAATGAATAAACTATTTCTCACAAAAAAATGCATCGCTTTCCGTCAATTCACGTCGGATTTAAACAATACGAATTTAAATTAATCGCTATGTTCATGTCATGTCAAATTCGTATCACTCGCTAGCAGTTCTTGGGCTTACCAAGTAGCCGCGAAAGACGGTCTGAATCTTGACGGAAGCCCGTTGCTCCCTCCCGCCCCCGCCAAGAGCTCCCCTGCCCTGGCTCGTCAGCCTCACCACCGCCACCGCCGCCTGCGCCGCTGCTACCGCAGCGTCGGCCGCTGCCGCGGTGGCTGCTGCGACAGCTATCGCGTGCTTGTTCTGCTCCTTCTCCGACTCCGCAATGAACGACCTAAGCCACGAGGCGTCTCCTGCGGCGCCGGTCACGATGGCGTCCGCCGCCCGGACCTCATCAGGATCTCTAGCGGACCTACCGATGCTCCACCTCCTCTTCTCCTTTTTGTTGTCGCCGGAGACGGAGCTCGAAGTGCTGTGGTTGCTCTGGTCCTTGTCTCTCTTCATCCCGAGCAAGCCCTTGAACCATCTCGCAGCTCTTCCCATGTTCTCTTCAGGCAAAAAAGCGAATTGGGTCGAGCTCAAAGCAGCAGCAACAGACAAGATAATCACAACATATGAAGAAGAAACGGTTTTTGAGATAATTCAGAGGGAAGAAGAAAAGTGGAGGGAACGTGGGGGGAAGGAGCGATTTTGAAATGTGGGTCGGTGCAAGAATAGAGAAGAACTAAGAGTGTCGACTCGGAGAGAGAGAGGAAGAGAGAGAGAAACGGCTGGGGTCGCAAGGTGTAAAGATTCTAAGAAACGTTGGACAGGTTGCGAGAGGAGAAGTGAGCGAGGAGAGAGGGATGAAGCAGAGTGGAGCAAATCGTCAAGAAATGGGAATCGAGATTTCTTCTTCAAATAATCATTTTGCTTTTTTTATACATTTTGAAAAGAAGGGAAGGGAAGGGAAGAGGAGAGAGGAGGGGGAGGAATAGTTTTTGTTTGTTTGAAAAGCGGGTGTTCTGACACAACCTCGTGAACGACTGCATTACAAGACAAAAAGATGTCACAGAAAGACACAGGGGCTCAACACCCATTAAAAAATCCATTTTCTTAGCCGTTCAGAGGAACAAATCATGAGGGAAGAAAGAAAAAGAAAATCCACTAACTCTCGATTAAAGGGCGCAAACAAGGATCTAAAGCCAAAGAATGAAAAAGTGAGAGAAAAGTTTTTGCGTGAAAAGGTGTTATAAGTGTATACTCAGAGAGAGAGAGAGAGAGAGAGAGAGAGAGTTACCCAAAGTGAAGTGCTTTCTCAAATTCAAAAAAGCTTCAAGCTTGAGCTGCCAAATGCCTTAGACCACCCCTCCCACGGTAAAAGAAGACCACTTTGCTCACTTCTGAAATATTCTCTCTCTCTCACACACACACACTTTCTGGAGCAACGTGTACGGGCCACAACACATATCCTCACCCCCAATTCCTTCGGCAATTTCCAATATTCATGAACGAAAAGCTGTCTGCCTCCCCTCTCCAACCTTAAACCCAAGTGCAAGTCTACTCGACCCTTCTTAACTCTCTCTCTCTCTCTCTCTCTCTCTAAGTGCAAGTCTACTCGACCCTTCTTAACTCTCTCTCTCTCTCTCTCTCTCTGTGAAAGATGATTCGTGCAAAGGCCAACGAAAAGGGCTTCCTTTTCAGGGATGCTCTTGGTCCCCCTAAAATCAAGAGTCAAAAGCAAAAGGGCCTCCTTTCCTTTGCTGGGGGTCTGTAGAAAATCTTTCAGCTACCGTATCTTTCGACCCCCCTCATCTTCTTTCTTTATCTTCACCTAATCCTACTGCTGCACGATTTGCTCGCTCAGTATGATTTCTCTGCGAAAGAGAGAAAATCTGAGTCAGGAGCTTCTTCTACCTTCTGTGGTAAAGAAAGATATCATCAGAGAGCCCCCCCCATACCCCAAATTGGGAAGATACAAGACATTATAACGCCACCCCCCCAAACATTAAATGTCTTGGGGTCCCCAATCTTCTGTCTTCATGACATGAGGATGCAAAGAAGAAGAAGAAATATTTATATATGATAATTAGTTCTATGAAGGTGATGGAGGAGATATGAATAGATGAGAAATTGACGGTTGTTGGTGACATTACTTTAGCCTGCGCGAAGCTATTATTGTGTGGAACTGTTCCTTTAAGGTTCGAAAAAACTTGAATGGCTGTGACAGTAAAGGAGTTCGATTTCATTTTCAAGACTTTATGAAGCACCCGTGGCTGATAATGTGATGCTGGTGATGACATATCAGATAGGGGAATCTTAGAGAAATTGGATGGTGAACCCATTTGAGATGGACCCACCTACTTAGCTTTAACTACATAACGTGTTAAAATTACTCTTAGGGAGGGAAAATAAATGACAAGGATAGTATAGCATGATGTGAAAAATATTTCAGATCCATTGGAAAATATCCTTAGCTCACAGCCAAGAATCTGCATTGATGTCATCCTATCCTATGATACATGAATCGAATCGACCGGCTATGGGAGATGGGAGACAGCTGCCCCTTTTCTTCCAATCACAAGATGTCAATTTTGCACTCCTTGTGTTAATAAGAAAGTTCTTTCAAGTATATGTGAATCTTGAAAATTTTATTTATCAGATAATATGCCCCGTTGTTTGTCCTGTACGAATGAAAAAATCTTGATGCTTGGAAAGTAAAGAGTTGAGCTTGGAGAAAACATATCGAAAATGGTCTAGATATGAAATACCCTTCTCATATGGAGATAAAAAGTAACTTGTGATGAAGATGGTGGAAGATTGGTACTAGAAGAACGGGCACCACAGGATATTTATCATGCAATTTGCTCTACATCTTCTTTGTCTAACTCTCTCTATGAAAATATCACCAGGTGATCTCAAATTACCCCCAAAAGGGATGGGAAATTCCGCCGTTCTTATCGTGCAAAGAGCTGCTTCTGCTTCGGCGGCTTCAAGAGAACTTGCATTTACCAACAAGGCTACCCGAGTGATCTTGGATCACCGCCGCAGTACTAGGTTCGAGAATTTTTCCACTCTGCATCGAAGTTGACCTCAACTGGTCCTGGAGGAGGAAGAGGGTGAAAAAGACCGGCCTCATGCAACAACCTGTTTCGTTGAATGTTTAAGGAAGAATGCTGGCACCTTAAGTATGCACTTTGAAGCACATACATCAATTATATATCCTCATTACAGTAGATTTACCAACTAAGTTTTCGCTGCAAGTGCCCTGTTCATTGTGTTGGAGCGACGAAAACCCGTCCCTCTGATGCTCTTAGCTCTACCTAGCGATTCCCAATCTCATAGCGCAAAGTTAGGGCTTTGTTATCCTCTGAATTCCACCATATGACCCCTCTTGGAACCATCGAGTTTCCAAATATAGTTAACTGTCGATTAGCTGATGCAGACAGCAAGAGTTGTCAAACCACTCATTCTTCGACCATAATGTGAATCAGAGCACCTGGCCCTTTTATACAGTTTCAGGGCTCTTCAATCTCTCAGGCAAGTGACCAACACTATTTGGAAAGAAGCTATATGGCATAGAGATGAGATGATTCTTGGGAGGACGATGTGCTATGATGCAGTAATACCAAATGAATTTGTCCAGAAGAGACAATAGGAACGATCATGCTTCCTGGCATGTGAGGATCTCGTAAAAGGGTGAACATATTATCATAAAACTCGTGCTCACGTTATGTTAAATCAATACACTTAAAACATAGACAAAACTAGAAACCCCTTGAAGATTCTCACAATCTCACTTCGGCAGCTCATAGTTTTGACTCTTGAGCGCCATGTGTTTACTGTATCTGTATCTTTTCTTTTCCTAACATACTGTATCAAACACCAGTGGCACTTTCGCAGCGAATTCACTTGGCTATGATCCCTACACTGTATGAAGAGGGTGAGGATGAAGCTGTGTATGCAGAGTACTGGAAATATGCTTTCTACGAATTTCAGATGTGCTAATAAGACGAGACAATGGTTTAAATATCATGTCAATTTAATTATATACATAAAAGATCACAACATGTGAATTAAGATTATCGGTTTGGTTTCTTTTTTTTCATTGGTTTGAAATCGGCTTAAACTTTTTCGAACCGAAATTATGGGTCGTAGTTTGAATTTTGAAACACACAAGAGAACCCGTTGACGTATTTCAAGCAGGGAAACCGTGAGACCTATGTCCGGCGCAGCAAAAATGATTGGACTTGAATTACTCACTAGGCCCAGCGCAGAGCGAGAGCAGGCCTAAATAAAGCTCCTTCTTTCAACTTAGCTACCAGCTAAAAGCTTAATTATTCTCGAACGGGAAGAAAAAAAAACCAAAGAAAAGTAGCCATAGCTTAGGATTAGTAAGGTTCTTCAATTCAATTCATGCGTTGACCCTAGTAACACACCTAGACCCTATGACAAATTTCACATTCAACTTCAAAAGACAAATTTTCAATATTCTGGCTCGTAAGTCTAGTGGTGATTTTGTGGCTAAGTAGGCAAGGGCTAATTGATGAGCAATTAAAACAATAAAAAGAACGAAAAGTTATTTTTTCCTTTGGGTAAAAAAAAGCTATTTTTATTTACCACTACAAGTTCTAGACAAAGCTCAAAGTAATTAAGGCGGCGCTTTTTCCATCCTTCCTTGGCTTATAGTTATGCGATCAGCAAAAGCAGTGTTGAATGGGGAGTGTCTAAGCCAAAGAGAGCGCGGAAAAAGCACGGCCTGTTAATTACTGTCCTTTATTTTTAGAAAAAGAAAGTTAGGTCTCTACTATAATAGACCCAATAAAGATCAACTATAAGTTCACAGCTAAACTGGGGCAACCTTTTAGGGCACCCAATTGCGAGGCTTCCGTATAGAGAAGCTTCTGAGGTTATTGATCCATCTGTTGCAGTTTTCACATTGAATGGGCAAGCAAGCATGGGATGATCCAACTCATCTAGGCCTACATAAGAAAACAAAGAACAATGCTTTTGTGCTGGTCATGCATAGGCCCATTCTATCACAATCATGGAAGTAATCTCAGACACGACTATCTTGTAACCGGTCCATAAAATTTCGTAGGCTTAGTTTCAGTCCATGGTAGGTCCAAGGCCCAACTCAGCACGAAATGATGATTACTTTGAAAGCTGATCATATTCTAAACTTTTAAAGACCCAATCGGAAGAGCTATGTAGTTAATAGGTCTCACCTTATGCAGCACTGGTTGGTAATTACTCGAGCAAACACTCGAGTAAGTGATCTAAATAAGATATTGGTTTGCACTTGATGATACGAAGAAGACAATAATATGTAGTAAGCACGGTCTTTACCTAAGCATATGTATTTTAATTTTTCAATTTCGAAATTCGGATGGGATGAATAGTGCTGATGTTTGGTTCCACCGCACAAAACCTGACCCTTGTAGGGTTAGGGACAACTTGTAATGGGATGGCTTAAGGAACTGATTAGCACAGTAATTTTATGAGACATCAGGAGTATGTTCCATTGCGAGTATCCTTTGTGAACATAGACATATTCAACCGAAGGTTTCAGCAACAAGAACTTTTTTTTTTTTTGGTTATCGTGCTCTTTATCTTGTATATGCATTGTACAAAAAAGTCTACGTGCAAAGGAATAAAGGTCTGACATATTGATCATTTCTTGACCGAAGGAGAAAGTGCTCCCCAATAAGAAAAAGAAGAGATGGAAGTGCCCCCAACTTTGTTGCCTTCTTGTTCTCCCATTACAAGTTAGTCCAACTCAGAATGAATTCGTCATTGAAACCTTTTGCGAACATTTACGAGGCGTCCTTATCACGTCCACTTGCCGTCGGGACTGCAAATATCGTATGCGAAGTTGAATTGATACGCCCACAGCATTTTGATTTGGCCGAGTCAAAAGTGGACGACCCATTTGACTTGCCTGGAGAAAAGTTATCTTAAGTTTACTAGAAGCGAACACGCTTAAGCTAATTACCCGATTTGGATCGCCTGCTGTGCTCAAGAAGCACAGCAGGCTGCTGTGCAATCCCAGCCGTCCAATCTTGATCGGACGGCTGGGATTTTACAGAAAAAGTAAAAAAAAAATTCAAATTTTTTTTTTTTTTTGAGTTTTTTTTTTAAAATTTTCTCAGCCGTCCGATCGGAATCGGACGGCTGAGAAGCAAAGGACTGCGAAATTACCTACCTTGTTGTAGCTGTTATTTGTACTGATGCTCATCCTGTCAATGAAGTTCTTGATTAATTTTTCACTTGAATCGATTACCTAACGACATGCAAGTGCGGACTCAAATTCCTCAATGAATGCTTCTTTGAAATTTATATGTTTACCAGTGCATGAGGCATCTGGATATATTGGATCGTACAAATGGGAGACGAAAAGAAAATGAGTCCCTTCTTTTTTCCGCTTATATGGAGAGCACGCTAGAACAATAATCTCTCTCTCTCTCTCTCACGCGCACACACACACACACAGATCACCCAAGTTGGCTGACATCCATCATGGTGATGGATCTTGCTTCCCAAGAACGATCGCCAAATGCGGCAGAGGCGGAGGCGGAGGTGGAGGCAGAGTATGCGGCGGCAGATCGCTTGGTCGGCTGCGCCTTCTTCCGCCAACGATCATAACATAGAGGGTCACACCCGTGTACGTGGCACACAGGATTAAGCCAGGCAGAGAAAATCAGATATCACCTGAAGACAACATACTTTACATGAGTATGTTTGTTCTTCAAGCTTATTTAAGATTCAGCAATGCATGTGATCATTGGATGTCACATGTACAGTTGTCTCATCTCACCCTCTTAGCCTAGGGTTTCTCTTCTTGCTCTTTCTTTCCCCTTCCCTTTTCGGTTAATTCTTTCATTAGTTGCTGCTGTTTCTAATGTGGCTCTTCAGGTTCTTGGGCGACCTTTTCTAGTCCTTCCTTATTTTCGGTTTTCTGAAGAAGGCCCTTATATGTTGAGATCGGCCTTTGTTTAGGGTTAGGCATTGGTGTGAAGTGAATTCAGATATTTTGGAACGTATGCTTCTTGTTTCTTTAATTCGTTGCTCTTAAAATTTCTCTGAATGGAGCGTTTTTCTTTTGTGCAATCCCTCCTCCACTTCCGCCGATGTTCGCAGGAAAAGAGGGACAGTCCTCAGTTTCTATATATCTGATTATCATCAGAAGCAGACAACTGTTGGAAGATGTTCATACCTTAAATCAAGCCGCCATTCCCTTTGTTTTTCTGCGTACTTTTGTTTCTCAACTAGAATTTCCCTCGGGAATTACTGTTCAATCACATGCCTTGTGTATATATTTATCCTTCTTCTTCAACCATAAGGTATTAATTCTAACTCATCACCCCTCACACGGAAAGAGTAAGAATGACAAGTTTGCGGACCTTCCGAACAGAAAATATGCCGGTGATGATGAAATGATAGAAGGGAAATGATTTGGCATAGGACTTCTTTTGATACTCTCCGACAATACATCAATGTGCAGCGGTAGCCTATCGCTCTCCTAAGTGATCAACAAATTAACATGTTACGCGTTCATTCTTATCCTGATGATTATATTTATAAAATAAAAAGGAATGGTGGGCATGCACCATCTCATTTCTTTTTTTGGGAAAACCATACGAAAGCCCACTCTCTCATTTTGATTTCTTCAGCTGGAGATAGAGAGGGAATAGAAATGAGGTGAGATGAGGCATGGGAAGGTTCTTCAAATGATTGCGTCTCCATTTCATCTGTCGAGTTTGTGCTCTCACAACTCCTCTACTGATGGCTTAAAAAGAAATCCAATGTGAAGGACCCAAAAGCAAAGACCCTGGGCCTTATTTTTTAATACCAGTATACAAATTGATTTACAAAACACTATGTCAAACTAGTATCGATTCTTAAATACAGTTCACTCATTTGAAAAGTCGCTCATAATCCAATACATTACTTGACAAATCAAATCTTTAAATAAGTTTAAGTAAATCTACCAGATAAAATTTCATTCGATTTTCGTACATCGGCAGTACTCCTTTAGCCCCAAGGCAGGTCCTAGTTCTGCCTCTTTGGTAAGTTACTTGCCATTTTTGGGTCAAAGGTGTGTCCACAAAGCGAGGCAAAGTACAAACTAATTCACAAGTTGGTATGGCTCGGTAAGCAGGCATTCAAGCATGAGTATATGGATGTTCGCTTGAGCTTGGCCCATCTATTTTG
Organism: Melaleuca alternifolia; assembly: GCA_019926035.1. NCBI lineage: Eukaryota > Viridiplantae > Streptophyta > Magnoliopsida > Myrtales > Myrtaceae > Melaleuca > Melaleuca alternifolia. The sequence continues at coordinate 251,273 of JAGKPW010000119.1, read as the reverse complement.
ACACATCTGTTGGTTTCACGTACCAATGCAGTAGTAGACCTCTTCTAGGCTTCTCGAGCTCTCGTCAAGTTTGAGGGTCGAATCACGTAGAAATCAAGCTATTTTTAGTAGACGCCCCGGCCTTTTGATCTATAGATGAATGAGTTTAAACTCAAGTTTACCGAGTGCTTCAGCGATGTTTGCCATATCTTTTCTTTTCTCGACTCCATTTCTCATCGCTTGGGTGATGGTATGATGATACAGACTAATATTCCCAATAAGTCATGACTTCAAATCCGATCGCCATAACAGAGCTTTAATTTTTGGTTTCATGAATGATTTCCTAACATCTAACTTCTTGACGGCACGACTATGGCGACATTGCCCGTTTCAATGCTAAGTCGTGGGTCGTCATAAACAAATTTTTTCTCTGCATTCTGGAATCTGAACATAGGCACAGTATTTGCACTGCACGGATCTATGAAGTAGTCAATGCCCGTTGCATCTCCCTGATCTATTTGCTAGGAAGGAAAAAAAAAAGGCTTAGATTTTCATGATCGCATGGAAACTCGATTTGCGATTGATCAAAAACTGAGATGGGAGTTTGCCTTCCATCTTACATTAGATCCATCTAGCTCGATTAGACCCCAGCTGCACTTCATGTATCCCTTTATTCTTACTAGGCTATGTGGTTTGGAATCTAGATAGCGAACCTGAAGCTGGGGTACCCTGGCGTAACCGACTAGTCCTTGTGTTTAGCCGCAATTCCTCTTAGGAAGCGACCAAACCCGAAGAGAGGAGAGTCTCTGGTCCGAGGTTGGACAGAAATCTGGGCTAAGACCAAATCACACATGGGGGAAACCAAACGCACGCTTGGCTTACTTTCCCAGACAGAATTCTCTGCTCCGTTCGCCCTTGTTAGGCATAAGCTTCTTTCAATCGAAAATGACCCTTCCGTCTGGGCACGTATTGACCCTCAGGAACCCAACAACTTTTCTCTAATCCATGTACCGGCCTCGTCCATGGTAAGAGTTGGACTCCCGTTTCGAAGCCGCTGCATGTCATCCCGCGACTACCTAATTAGGAGAAGGAAAGTCTCCGGTCGACAATTCACAGCCATGAGAGGGTGGTGACGGGTGAATGGATCCGCTTGACTTCGATCCTAAGGCGAGTAGGTCGAGTCCTCGTGCTTGTGCCGGTCCTGATCGATTTAGGTGCGTACGACCGAGGTATGTGCACGCTACGAGAGGTTAACCAAGTACACGAAGTCGGATGCTGTGAGTTTGCCATGTACGGAAGAGAGGAAGAGGGTGAGGCCCTCTGATCTCTAGCTCTCGCCCATTAGTAGTATCCAACAAGAAAGGCTACTTGTCATTCTAATGTCTGAATCCTCTGGACTCATAAGCCACGTATAGTACTGCTTGAGATTACTTAATGTTTAAGAGTCCATCGATGATGCATTTGTTTCGGGAAAATGCTCTTCGAAAAATTCCTTGAAAATTTCGTAATAAAAGAAAACATATTTTGACAAATCATCTTTAACAAAATTTATTAATTTTCATATGTTTGATAGTTTAAGGAAAGTAATTTTTCTCCGATTTAACATTTATCGCATTCGATTCATGAACAACATTTTCCTTCATTCAAACTCAATAAGTCAAAAGAACAACTCTGGAAAACAGTTCTACGGCAAGCAAACACGCCCGAAATCTATAAACGAATGATTGTCTTGATATGCGGACCTAAGTTTACCATGTCTTAGGGCGGGGGCACGGATTACGAATGAAAAGACTAATCATCGGAACATCCATTTATACTCCAATCTATAGAAAGATGTCCTCGGAACTTGGACAAGAGCCAGAGTTGATCATGAAAACGTGCTTCTGGTAGGAAACATCGTGAGTCAATGATGTGCCCGACGTACCGATACATCGAATCAACATTTCGTCGCGCGTGCCAGACTTCCGTGACAACGCCTGAAAAAGTGTTCGCTCTCCCTTCCCCAACATAGAAAAACTTGACCATTGGTCCTCTCTCTCGCCACCTAACCGGCCTAAGTGAGGAACATGAACTTGGGCATCGGAACTGGTGTTTGACCCTTTCGCTCGATTCTTGACAATCCCCCCAATGTCTGCAGAACCAGATCTGACTCCTGACTAGCTCAAGAACCTATCGAGGAAAAGCCTTTTGACTCGAGCGCATGTTGGTTATTTAACCCAGAAGCCAATCAAGTGGGGACCCTCGGCTTTCTACCTATCATTTGGAGTTTCAATAGGATAACTGTCCGTGGTTTCGTATAATGACATCATTCTTCTTCCCAGTTGGAAAAATTGTAGAAATCCATTATCTCTTATTCATCACCAACACAGCAGCAACTGCAGAAGAGGGAACGAAAAAAAATCTACTGGCCTTGGGCGAGCGACCTGATTTCGGGGCCCCGAAAAAAACCATTTCTTACATGAGACCGAGCACCACAAAGAGGTGTTCAGACTCGATCGAATTTGTCCTCGCAGAAAGTGTGAAATTACTAGCGGTACGACGAGATAAGGATACCGATACTTCATCAATAGCTATATGCAGTTTGATATTAAGTAGGAATGCAAACTAAATTCCTCCTTCATGGGAAAATCCCTCTCGAGAGTCTGCTCATCGCATGGCAGAATCCGATGACATCTTGTCTTGCTTCTGTCCACCGGCTGCGAGGACATTCACACAGCTTCAGATTTTTTTAACCACCGTTGAAGCATCGAGAATAAATTATGTGTCACTGAAGTTTTTGATTGAAGAAATGCGTATGAACTCACCACTGAGCACAGAAATGTCGGAGCTCTTCAGAACACGTAGTCTCTTCACAGTTGATACGAACATTCTGTAATTCACGCGATAAAAGTTAGATCACAACACAAAGAGGCAAAACATCAAAATTCAGTCACTTCACAGCAACATTCAGAAATAAAATAGTTTTCGCAAATCAGCGTTAGCATGGAATATTCGTGTTTCATTCCCGCTCCAAGCAAACATGCCAAACTGCATTGAGTCCCACGAATTGCACTGGCCAAGACAGTACGCATAATAAAAAAACACAAATTGACACTGGAATAAGAATCTGATGCTGTTCTCAAGACAACTATGAAACACGATACCATTAAACAAAAGCTCGATCACCAAGTGCACAAATATAAAAAAGAGTGCATCAGATCCAGAGTGGGGAGATGCTTACTGCCAAGGGACATCGCCAACAAGCATCCTGTCTCCTTCATAGTCCTCATAAACTAGAGTATATTCCCCTCTTCCATCAAGTAAACCTGTGATCGGCTTCTCTTCCTCTTGCGTGTCCTTGATTCCACAGCCAGAGGAATCACTTTGCGCTGAACAGCGAAGAAAAGGACAAAAACATGACATGAGCAAACTGCAGTCTACACACAAGTTGAGCCTCAGTATAATGAAGACGGTGTTGATGCAGATTAAAGAATCTCCCCTCCCGCGCGCCCGTGTTTAATGCTTTGATACATGTTGATTACACGTATTGGTGGGGTAGTCCCGTGTCAGAGGAGGGAATACAGTCCGGGAATGCTTAATAATTTTGCAAAAGTGAAAACATCCACTCATCATGACTACAAAGGGACCAGAAAATCAGTAGATTGACTCGGTACTTACTTCATGAAAACTTACTATAGTGAACTGAGACTGATGACACTAAGACATAGGCAGGTGATGCGATGATATCTCAATACTTTAAGTTACTTTTAGCCGCAAGAATTAAAATCAATGCCGTCCCCCAGCACGGGCGTGGACAAGACATAGTTATTTATCTATAAAAATGTTTAACCTGCAAGAAGGCCTCGGAAGAGTTCATCGACAGCGGCAGACAGTTTTTGGTAACTGTCATAGGAATTGAGATCCACTTTCCTGCCAATGGGGACACCGTCCATGTTCATCTTCACAAACAAGCCTTTTCCACTACTGTCAGCAGGCTTTTCACCAACTATGTTGCCCGAGATCACATTCTGATGAGTCTTGGGGGCTGGTTTTCCGTGACCGTCGCCGCTAGCGAGATTTTTTCTGAACGTTCGCAGGGGTGGCCACCCAACAACTGGAGCTGGAGCAGTCCTACTGAGGAACAGTGATGAGGGCATAAAATTGCATAAGTAGGAATACGAAAATGCATCCACAGACTCGATAATAATACGAAATTGAACCAGCAAAATTGTAATCATCGAGGTATATATCTTGTCACGTATCAAATAAAAAGAAAATATATCAGTCATCCAACGTCAATACATTCAGCCGATAAATGGAATTTTTCCTTAATAGAGTAGTGAACACTTCAGATGACAACTGTCCTCACGACCATGTAACTTTTCAGATTATCAAAATGTTTATTCTCTCCTTTGATGACTTGTCCTAATGATGAATCAACTATCCAGTGGCCCCAAAAGCTTCGGGACAAAAGGAAAACGGCAAGAGAGTAAATAAATATATATTCGAAAACTCAGACACAAAGTCATTAAAGAAAGGACAAAACTTACATCAGAAGAGGGTATCTAAAAGCACAAGAGATAAATATCTTTATTGCCGAAACAAGCTAGACGCCGGCATTAATGCACAGAAAGATACAGCATTAAAGCATCACTATCCAGGTAATTGAACAAAACTCCAAATTCTAATATCCCAAAATGCAAAGATATAGATCAGTTGACGCTTGCATAGAGGCAAATATATTTCATTAGACAACTTACAAACATTTAAGTCCTGGTGCTAATACACATGAGCCATGGACCATGGCATGTAGATCTACCATAGCTAGGAAAATTAACTGCCCATTATGTCGTGGCAGTTATCGCTAATCCATGATTTTTCTAATTTTTCCTTATTTGAAGCACAAGTAAATAGAATAGAAACTCACTGTCCTGTGATTGAATATGCTCGGCCGACGGAGACAATTAGCAAGAGGGGCAAGGGGGAAAAAGAAATCTGATGTGTGTACCTTTTCTGAGAGCTATTGGGCACAGCTGTGTTTGCAACAGCAGAAGCTGGTGAAAATGCTCTCTTTTTCTCTGCATCATTATTGTTCTGCAAGTCCAACTTTTCAGAAGATATATCCTCTGCCAAAACAGGCAATTGGGTCTGAGATACTGAGGGGTGAGAACTGGACATATGGAGCAAAGTTCTGTGCTTGAGCTTGATTTCCACCGTTGAAGTAGGCAAGAGAGAGAAGAGACTCGTGCTTTTCTATATTGTAGTTCATGGTGAAGTCTTTGTTGGACTGGTCTTCACCACCAGGTGGGCCGAGCTTGAGCTCTAGCGCCTTGTCCTCTGGAGGAGGAGGGCCATGGCTTTGCTCTTGGAGTCTCTTCACGAGCCACTCTCTCTCCTTTGCTATGAAATCTGCCAGCTGAGAAGCCTCCCCATTTCTTGAAACTCGCTCCATGCGTTTAGCGTTTGGAGTTTTACCAGTTGGGAGTGGACAGAAAGAAACAGTCTTTTACTTCAAATTCTGCATCCAGATATAAATTTTTTCTGCTTAAAAGAACAGAAATAGGCACGGTTATGGCGAACAATCCGAGAGTCCATCAGTACCTTCCCTTAGAGCTTACAAGTGTTGACCCAGACTCTCAAGCCTTGCATGAATATGGACAAGATGGAGATGCTTAAATGGTTGGAAAACAAGGGAAAGGTGTGAGATTTGAACCTTGAGAGCCACAGGAAGCACAGGTTAGAAGCGCCCACTTTGAAACTCGCTCCATGCGTTTAGCGTTTTGAGTTTTACCAGTTGGGAGTGGACAGAAAGAAGCAGTCTTTTACTTCAAATTCTGCATCCAGATATAAATTTTTTCTGCTTAAAAGAACAGAAATAGGCACGGTTATGGCGAACAATCCGAGAGTCCATCAGTACCTTCCCTTAGAGCTTACAAGTGTTGACCCAGACTCTCAAGCCTTGCATGAATACGGACAAGATGGAGATGCTTAAATGGTTGGAAAACAAGGGAAAGGTGCGAGATTTGAACCTTGAGAGCCACAGGAAGCACAGGTTAGAAGCGCCCACTTTGAAGAGACAGAGAGCCAAGCAAGGCGAGACTCGAAACCTGAAGGACTCAATAGAGACCCGCATAAGCCTTCCCGGGAGAAGAAGGTGTCAAGAGAGCAAGAAGGCAAAAACAGGACTAGAGGGAGGGAGGGATGGAATGATATCAAGCTTTTCTTTGTAATGGGGGCACGCTTAAAGATGGGTTTCACTCCCCTACTTTCTGCCCTTTTTGTTGAGTTTTTGCAGGACAATGACACGGACGATGATTATGGAAAAAAACACGGAGAGAGAGAGAGAGAGAGAGAGAGAGAGAGTCCCTTAAAGAAGGCCCCTCTCCTGAAACAGGAACTTAAAGCAAGAGCAAAACGCACACAAGCGAGAGGCTCCCCAAACATGCTGCTCATTTCAGCAAGACATTTCACTAACACGTGCGCAAACGCGCGGGGCCTCGTCTAGTCTATGCGTAAATCATGTTAAGGAACGGAAGGCGACGTCATTCGATGAACACGTCGTCTTGTAGCATCATCGATGCTCCGGCCTTTTATGTACTAGGATTAGGCCAAATCTCCCTGAAATCACCTTGCATTCATATTCACGAGTCCAGTGGCTCACGGCCATATCTATTCCGGCATTGTCTGGGTTCTAACTCGAGTTCACATCGACCAAATCGAAAACCCACATCCCTCTCTTCCCGTTGCTCGGCACACGCATGGATGGAAAAAAATATGACAAAGTGCTTTTTAACAGTCGGTGGATTTCTTAAGCACGCTTCGAAAGATCATTGGCCTCGGCACAATGGTTCATCCTTATCCTAGACGAATGGGTTGTGGACGAATCAGAAGAGCTCTCGCCATTCGTAATCGGGTGAAAGTGTGGAGATCATGATGACACTCCATGAACGAATGAAGATCGGTTGCTGCCCCGTTTAAGAGGGTGCTTGATTGCGTTTACAGAAAACTTTTTCTTGATGTTGAAACGAAGAAGGGGTTTTTCTTCCCACGTGGAAACAACATTTGGATGATTAACATGATCTATCATCTTGAAAGAAAGATTATTCCTAGTTAGAGAAGTGATCTTATTTGTCCCTACTCGTAGGTTGATGGAAATGACATGTCAAAGCCGGAATGCCACGAGTGTCTTCTATGTAAGAACGATGTTCATTTTCCCATCTTCTTCGAAGCTTCGATCAAGCTATCCTCAAGAGATTGCTCAAAAGAAAAAATCATCTGGGAGGTGGAACCCTTTTTTTTTTTTTATAGGTCAAAGCTGGTCTTGGAAGTGATAAATTTGTACAATTACCAAAGCATACGTACCCATTTCAGTTCAAATGCGTGTTGTGCCAAAATTAGCCCGATTGTATTATTTCATCGAAACTTCTCCTTTTCAAGATAATCTTTTGATTAAGTAAACAATGAATAATCGCCATTGTTTACTCACAACACTTTTTCATATTTAATAATATTCTCGTTTGAGTGCTTTTCGGGATCGTAAGCCATGTAAAGTATAATAATGAACGCGAATCCTTAGAGTATTATCAGTATTTGTTCAAAATTAAGTCAAGACAATAGACCGGAATTTTTGGTATGTTACCGAACGGAATTGAATAGGTGAATTCTCAATCAATTCGGCGTGGTTCAATCTTGAATCCCTTATTTAGCTGGGTTTGGTTTCAATCCCACTATCCTCGAGCCGGATTGGTTCGATCCAACGTTTGATTCGGCGCGAAACGGATCGACGCTCACCTCTAACTTTATCAGGCCATGATTGACAAGAATATGAGCGTCCGGGCACAATCATGTCCTTGTTCGTGGAGGCAAAGGCAAAAGGCAATCGAAGAGGACATTTGCCCATGACGTGCGTGTGGGCGCGTCCCTCGTGGCCACTACGATGTGGAAAAGCCATTATGGCCGTAATGGCTAAATGGGAACGCATGATGCCCCCCCCACCCCCCCCCCCCCCCCCCCCCCCCCCGGCAAAGCTTTACGCGGCTAAGGCTATGGAGGATTCAAAGCAGGCCATGATGGTGCGATTGAATACGATTAAAGCCACCGCGCCTTCCCAATTGGATGATTGGCGGATCGATTTGGTGCGAAGATGGTTTGCACCAGAACTAGAGTATAGGCCCACGGGCCGGGGGTTGAAATTCTTGTGGGCTTAAGCCGGCCCTTAACCGAATCTGCTAAAACTGTGGGCCGGGCCATGGGCCGTGAGAGCGAGTTCCACATGACCTCGGGGCGCAAAGCTGTGGATACCCACCCACCCCCTCCCCGCCGGTCTTTGATTGGATCATGGAGGATCATAACAGTTCGGCTTGCATCGTGACATTATAAACAAGGAGAAATTTGTCCAACGTGTTTTAAATAGATTGTACGATAGATTATTCAGATCCGAACCTTTCGGTTGTGTCGATTTAGTCTCAATTTTTTTTCGATCATTTATCAAATTAATCTTAAACTTCTTCACAATTTGTTAATATTGTCTTTCTGAATAATTTTGACTTGAAACCTCTAGTATGGACAATTCATACAAAATTAAAACACTCAAAATTTTAATTAATTTTTATGAATTTATATTTATATATTTTTCCTTTTTACACAAGGGAGATGGGTAATAATCCCCGACCATAGTGAGGGCAAGTGAGGGTGGCCAACGTCTTCACTAGTTAGGGAGGCTATCATGAGCCCTCGCGCACGATTGGCGGGGTTGCTGGCCCTTAAAAAAGAGAAATGAAATGAAAAGAAAAAAATTCAAAGAATTTTTAAAATTACAAATCATCAATGTCAATGTCCATGTCACGTAGGATATACAGTGTTGATTGGGTCCACAACATTAGTGATCTTGATTAAAATTAACTAGAACGACTACTATCAACAATTTATAAAAATGTGTGAGATTAAATTGACAAGCCGTTAAAAGAATTGAAATTATATTAGTACAATTAAAAAGTTTAGAATTGAATGGGGTAGCATACAATAGATATAAAGCTTTTTGGATGATTTTTTTAAAAAAATGAAAGTTCTAATCACTGTTAGTGTGACTATTATGGGACAAATGATAGCATTTCGCTCTCTCTTGAAATGAACATGCTGGTTTCAATGTTTGAGAAGCTAAAAAAGACTTTGTGCTATTTTATTAGTCTTGAAATCTCTCAAATCGGACCGATTATACTGACCGATAAGTAAAATGTATGTATATAAAATGTTCTATTTGTATTTCACCCATTTCCCTTTATGATATGCTAAAGCTCTTGAAGAGTGCTCTCGAAACACCTATCAGTTATTAGCATAGTGAAAAAACAAATCCGATAACTAATCCGGTAATCCAACAAGGGTGCAACTGAAAACACGGGCCCAATACGAGAACATAAAATAAACATAACATACTGGGGGATTACAGAAATATACGAATCCACAGGGACCGAAATGCAAATAGAACCTTCCCACAGACCCGCTGCTCTTGCTCTTGCGTCGCCATCTCCAGCACCTTGCTTCCTGAAACGTCATAAGCCCAGACTCTCCGTTTCTCTCTCAAGCTAAAACCCTAAAGAGCTCTCTCTCTCTCTCTCTCTCTCTCTCGCCCATGGCAGAACTCAGTGAGCTGACTCGTCACATTGAATCATACGTCGACACTTCTCGCTCTCCGAGTGAGCAGGTTAGTTGCTCCGTCTCTCTGGTTTCATTCAGTAGGATTCCGGTTCATCGGTCTGTTGTCCGTGCTCTATGGACGCCGATTAAGGAAGCTACAGAAAGTTTAATTGTTGGACCTTGGTGCAAAATTATTCGAAGTTCCTAATTGAGTATAAACTGTCTAAGACTCGCTTCTCTGGCAACTAAGGCGAGTGAATGCGGATTTTATGTGTCTAATTGCTCTTGTAAATAGGTGTACCATGAAGATGGCTGAAAGTTCGAAAACTTATTGGCAATTGTGGGTAGTGAGCCGGCCCAAGGAGGTGAACTGACTTTTATTAGTGTCTGTGACAAAGGATTTTGATGGGAACTAGAGTTCTCCTAGTTGGAGAAATACTTTATGTCGCCTTGCATGCCTAATTTTTTGTTTTGGATTGAGAAAAAGGGTCTGGTTGGTTTTGGGAAATAATTTCTTATTAAACTTGTTGGTTGCCGCTTTTTTAGATAACAGCAAAATAACAATGCTCAGTTTTAAATATCGTCATATTAATGAGAAGAAGACTGAGACTTCATGAATGGCTTTCACGTATTAAAAAGTCAGCAGACCAAAGGAGAGTTTACATATAGACATGAAGACAATGTCCAGAACTTATTTGTAGAAAAGAAGTAGAAATTGAATGAAATAATATATTTCACAGTTAAAAAAAAAAAATCTCTGTGTTCTACTACACTCACAGTTTCAACGAACTGTATGATGAACCTTCTCTAAGGAAAGAAAAGAAAAAAAAATGGATGGATCATAAAGCACTTTCATCACTTATGTCATGGAGTGCACGGTAACTGTATTAAAGTTGATGAGGTGTCCTGGTACAGACTAAGAGCAGTTGTCCATAGACAATAAGGGCTGCAATGTCATAAAATTCGATTGTCTTGTGAGAGTGTGCGATTTGAGCACAATATACAGGGCAACTAATCCTAAAGCTTGTGAATATTGTCTATCTAGCTTTCTTTATGCTTTTACTTCTGTTTTTCTGATTGCTCTGCAACAGGTGGCAAGTTTACGGGCAATCACTTCCCTTTTGAAGAAGGATCTCCTATCTATGGAGATATTGGTAATATCCCTTTTAGACTTTATCTGTGAAGGAGAATTGCGAGTTACTCTATAACCTGAATCTTTATGCCTCTTTTGGTTTATTTCTGCCAATGCTCTGATCCTGTCACAGGTCAGAGAAATGGGCTTGTATTTGACAACTACAGATAGTGTTATTCGCTGTAGAGGTATATTTTAGTGACTCTTAACATCCTAAATTGCTAATTTAATTGTTTTGTTTCTTACATCTCGGTTATTCTAGCCAATTATTCACACTTTTTTGTAAGCTTACGGATATAAAATTTTGAATTTAGTCTTTTGAAGCATTTTTGACATTAAATTTTTTTGCAAATCTTATTATTCAATGAACTAGTGCATCATTTGCTTTGTCTTTGTTTCACGTGCAAATTTGGAAAAAGGTACTTTAAGCATGGCAACATTCTTCAGGTATCCTTCTCCTAGCGGAAATTCTGGACTGTCTTTCATCAAAGCCTTTGGATGCATCCACTATCCACAGCTTGATAATATTCTTTGCAGATAGGCTGGTGAGCAATGTGCTTTCTCATATACTGGAAATACTCAACAAGTATTGTTTTGGAACTTTGATTTAGCATCACATTTCATCTTTGTTTGTCTATCATAATCCATTTTGTCTTCTTCCCTTTCTCCCTACTTTCCACCTTTTATTCTGCTTTGGAAGTGGGTTCTGGAAATTTAACGATTTAACAGGCAAGGTCTGCGTGGATCTTTTGTAATTGTTGCACTTTAGTAATACCTGAAGGTGCATTGTTCCCTGTAATTTGGGTCAATAGAGATTGATTGTGAGGAAATTGTTGGAGGGTTTGTCTTGAGCAAATTGTCATAGCAGGTTTTAGCAAATTGGATTGACTAATAGTTTCCAGTTTCTTTTTTGGGTGTTTGTTACGGAGGAACTTTTCTTGAAAGGAAGTCAGATTTTTGAAAAGAACATATCATAATTTCAGTTGTTAGTGATACTGTCATCTTATTCTCAATGAAGTGTAGATGACAAGATCAACTATATATCATATATGTCATTCTTGACTGACAACTTCAGACTGGCGCGAGTTACCTGGTTGGATCAGCTGGAACAGGATTTCTTTGGTGGTCTAGTCTGGTTAGTCGGGTGAGGCTGGGTCAGTGTTTAGTTCATCTCATTTGACCATTGGTCTGACCAGTTGGGAATCAGATCAACCCAGTTTTAAATTGGTTGCTTGTCATTTTGGCTCGTCATGGAGGTGGGGGTGAGATAGGTATGATGCCTCTAGTCTTGAGTTCTGATAAATCAGAAGATTGTACCTGGGTTGGAGGTGCGGTTTGAATTTTCTTGCAAATCTGCAATTTGCAACAAAGCAATCAAAATAGGTTGGAGGCGCTAGCTGGTGGAATCATAACTCGGACACATTGGTCATAATAAGTGTGCTGGCAAGACCCTGGGCTAATATGTCGGGCACATTACTTGACGGCATATCTTATGTATAAACCGATTGAACCATAGTCTGGCCGACTGGACTAAGAAGACGCCACCTGACTGTTGGTTTGACCTGTATAACTTTCAAATATCAATTGACTCCTGATTAATCTAGTTTTAAAATTTTTTGATACTGCTAGATCAATATCCATATTCAATAACTTGTTCGAATGGCTATGCCGCACATAGAAAGAGTTGCTGATCCATAGTGAGAGGATGCTTTGTGAAAGCCTTCTTTTTTGGCAGGTGGGTGGGGGTGCCGGGTGGTGGTGGAAGGTGTAGGAGCTTGCCAAAAATCCAATGAATATGTTATATTTGTAGGACTTGCTTGGAAATTATTATAAATTTACTGAATGTAAGTTATGGGGAGTGTGAGTTACTACTATCCTGTTATATGTGGTGATTCAATATTAGTCTCAATTATATTTTCCTTTTAAGTTTTAGTGGCACAAAGCTTCGGTAGATGTGTTTTACTAAAAGTTGGGCGGCATAATTATAGTGTGGAGAGAGAGAAAAAAATTGCTGTCCATAAACCATGAAAAGCAGGGTCATGAATCATGGTTATCCAATATTTTCAGTTCAGGGGGCATTGGGATTTATAGAGGGAGAACTAAAGGGCATAGTCATGCAAGGTTTCGGAAAAGCCAATAATGGTCTTTTGTTGTCATCTTATTCTGTTTTGGCTGTTTATATATTTTTCTCATATTGCTGTTAAATAGAAAATCTTTAGTCACTAGAAAAGCAAATTGTACTTGTATTAGGCGGATTGGAAAGCTTTGCGAGGTGCTCTTGTTGGTTGCTTGGCACTGATGCGGAGAAAGGATGGGGTGGGCATGGTAACAATTTCTGATGCAATGGCTGTTATGAAGTCATATGTTCAACATCTACATGTTCAGTCCTTGGCTCAGCATGATAGAAAGGTGGGTGTTTACGTTTATTTGTTTGAATAGCTGAATATTCTTGTCAAGTAGTAAATCATTTCATTTCTCTATATTCAGCTATTCTCTGAAGTTTTGCTTACTTGATTTTAAGTATTTATATTGCAGCTTTGCTTTGAACTTCTGGAGTGCCTGCTGGAAAATTATCCAGATGCCATTGTTTCAGTGGTATCATTCTTATCTAAGTTTTCCTCTAACATTTCTCTGTAGCATACTGTTGGTTTATAATACATGTGCATTTTCTCCGTCTTCATATAGTGATGAAGAAGGTAAGACGTTAATACTTGCTTCTTTTTGTCCAAGTCGTGCATTTTCATCATAACGATGACGAAAAGTAGGCATTGCATCTTGAACTTAATTGAGCTCAGTATTGTATAAAGTGTTGTTAATTGATAGACTTAACATTAATCTTTGTTGGTCCATTGGAACATTTATATATCAACATTTTTCAGCACCGCCGAGATATTATTACTGTGTGATTCAGGTTGAAATGCCTGTTCTGGTGTTTTTGTTTTATAATTATAAAAGTTAAAGGTGCCCACCAACTAGTGGTGTGAATGCTTTTTCCTTTCTTTTGTTATGCCATGACTTGCAGAGATTACATTTATAAGCAAACCTATTTCCTTTTAATTTGATGTTACGAAATGTTGTTTCTTATGCAACACAGCCTAGATGATATAACTTAGTATTAGCTCACATTGCATCTTGTTGCCTTACCTCTGTACTAATGAAGATGCAATCCCTTTCTTTTCCAGAAAAATTCCTTCTCAGAAACATTTGCTTCTTTTATTAGGTGTACTAATCCCTAATTATGGACTATTTTACTTTAAGACATGTGCTATTTCACAAATGAGAAATGCCAAAGGTTCTTATGTTATATTTAGAGTAGTTTACTACCATATGTCTGACGCATATTTAAAAACCGAAGTAATGCTGGTTTATGATGCAACATCATCAAAATAAGCAATTTTTAGTGAGTGTACACCACTCTTGACAATTATCTCTTGAGAATGATTGTGGCTTCTGTGCGTGCTTATCTGCTTTTGGCATCTCGGCCCATGCGCATGCATATATATGCCTGTTTTGTCCTCTGCACATGCATATGCATAAATATGCCTGTTTTGTTCTCTGCACATGCGTATGCATAGATATGCCTGTTTTGTTCTAGTAATTAATGACATATTATCTCTCCTATGTACATTTATTGCTGACATTTTAGTTGGGCTTTTAATGTCCTTGCAATATAATTCCTATCGTATCAGTCACATGTATTCTGTTTGCAATCTAGGGCAATGATATCTTTTATGCAATATGTGAAGCTGTTGATTATGAAAAGGACCCTCAATGCTTACTAGTGGCATTTCATATTGTTGAACTTGCGATGCGCCTATTTCCAGATTTGTGTGGTCCTCCTGATGGCTCAGTTGGAGAAATATTTGACATCTTGGGCCGCTACTTTCCAATCCATTTCACACATGTAAGTTTTGTGTCGACTGTGCTTAGGATGTTAGTTTACTTGAAGATTCTTGGCTTTAGTTTAAAAGATTCCTCATGTCCTTTCATTCATTTTCAATCTAGCGCATCTTCTGGTTGAACAATTGCATTTTGCTAGTGTTATGTTTTGTCAAATCATATGATTGGAATAAATGCAGACACAAGACTTAGTTTTGATTGTTAAGCATTTGAGGATTTAAGGTTTTATTTTTGTCAATTGAGGACTTAAGTTGTTAATAAAGCCACAATCAGGTGTTGAGCTCAACATCGGTGGATATTAGGCATCAGAATTAACATGTGGCAAATGACTGGATCCATGTAATTGCTACGTGATTTCTGATGCCTAAATTCCGCCAGGAGTGAGCTTGAGAGCTAATTGGTGCCTTTTTAAAACCTTAAATATTGAATTGACTTTTACAAAACCTTTAAGACCTTAATTGACCAATAGCCAAAATCTTTCATCCTGGTTCTGCCCTTATCCAATATGTTTTTGTCTTACGAGACCAAAAGTAAATGAGCTTTAGGACTATTTAATGATAGCTGATTCCTAGCTAATAACATGCGGACTATTTTGTCTAGATAAGTGGCCATGCATGCATAGAGATATGTGCTTTTCTTATTGTCTGATTGAAAACCAAATCTGCATGTAGCTTAGTAGTGTCAGCTAAACTAAGAGGGTGCATATTTGGCTCTGTAATTTACTGTTTGCTTGATAGTAAAGAATCATATAACAGTCCAGTCTGGAAGGCCAGATTAAACTTTGTTAATCATTGCAAGAAATTACATTAGTATACTTCTATTCTTTCTATCCGAGTGGTACCTCTGACATGGAAACCTTGGCAACACTGCGCCAAGCTTCCATTGGTGATGGTTTAGAGAAACTTAACACGAGATATTAGGCACTGTATACTGATCTCTGCAAAATAGGATTTGCTTGGTCTTGTTGACCATTATTTTTGTTTTAACTTCACTATAAATTTGGCTTCTTTTTTTTAATGAGATTGTGATTAGAGGTTGGCTTTGCACATTATATCAAATTGATACACCTAGTTTATTCTAGGTTGACCTGGTAAACAGTGTTCATGGCTCTTACTGTTTGGCAGTAAACTTTGTCAAGCATGAGAGGAAACATACGTAGAATTGGCATTGGCAATCTGAGGACAACTTTATACGCTTATGGTTCATTTGGCTTTCAACCAGTTTGATGTGGTATTGTATTGACCTTATCCTCTTGTCTTGAGTCAGTTGAGCAATAATTTTATTTTGAGCTTTATCAGCTGTAGAAAAGAGCATGAATATGTTAGTTGTCATCTTTCAGCATATCGTTTTCCTATGGGGATATCACAAATAAGATGGCGACATTGTTCATGAGAAAAAAAAGCGACTTTTAGTCTTTGTAACATTTAATGCATTGAGCGACTTTTAGTCTTTGTAACATTTAATGCATTGAAATTTTGGTTTGCTTTGAGATTCTTTCTAATTTTGTGAAGTAAATGCACCATTTCAAAGCAATTTGCATGTTACTTAGCTGATGCATAGTTTCTTCTCACTTTTTCCCAAATACAGCCAAAAGGTGAGGATGTTCATGTCACGAGGGATGAGCTCTCTCGGGCATTAATGGTAAGCACTAGATTGAATTGAAACTTTTCTGCCATTTCATAAACGCTAAATTCATTTGTTTCATTTGAGTTATTATCTTTCTCTCTCGCTCTCTTTCGCTGCTCACACAGATGCAGTAACAATGAGGTAGCGCCTTTAGTTTATAATCATTGATGGCAGTATGGCAATCCCGCATTACATTACTTTTCTGCAACCAGTGATATCATGCCTTGGATGTTCGGGAGAATCTTAAAATTCTGAGCTAATTCATCTTAAAGTTAATTGGGCCTGACAACATTGGTAGGCCATGTTCAATTTGGTCTTGAAATTGTTAGCATGCATCTCTTCTCTCATCTCTGATTATTGGCTCTGCACAATTGGTTGTGTGAGTACTTAAATATGAAGAAAAGAAGCTGGAACAATAATTGGAAACAATATAAGCACTATTATGAGTTCTTCCACTCACCTGCCAGTTGATAATTTCACTCATATTCATTTATAGCAGCTTTCAAGTTTGTATAATGTGCCTATGAGTTGCTAGAGGCCAGGTTATATAGTCTCTGAGACTTTGTGCACCTTGAAGTTTATTCAGTAGGGGAATAATGACCATGATGATATCTATATATTTTTACCTGTTCTATGTTGTTTTTCTTGAATTTATGGCTACGCCATTTGATTGTTCATTTATATACTCATCAAGTTTTGGACGATAATTTTCATGAGAATAATTTCCATGAGATTGCTTGGCATCGGGCTTTATATTACAAAGTGCACCAGTTGCGGTTCCAGAATGGAAGGCAATGTTGCTATATGCCATTATAAAGCTCTTCAAAGAGAAATGCGTCCATAAAAATATCAAGAAAGAGGAGCTGCTGTTGAATGTTGTTATAATATTTGTGAAGAGGGGAAAACAATTAGGATGCACTACATACTTCCACAAAAGGTGATCAGTTGGAGTTCTGATGTGCATGATCTGTGCTTTGGTTTTTGAAACCCAAATGCCTATTCAAACCTATATAATTCTCTAAATTTTGTGGACCAGAAAAAGTAAGTGTCATGGTAGAGAAAGTATTCTGAGCATCTTTGAAGCGACACTACTAGCTATATCTTGCTGTTGGTTGATAGCAGTGTCACCGAAAAAAGGTCACGCGTCAAGTACTAAGCATCTTCAAAATTTTCAGTTGAAAAATATGATACTATAAAAGGTGGATGAGCCCATGGTATCACCAGAGGATTTCTCATATATACACCTTGGTCATTCAATGAGCCACTATGACTCAAAAGTATTTATGGACTAACTTTTAAGGACCTTATACTGAATTTACGCAGAGACATATTGTGAATTTAGGAGGTATCTTGATCAAAGTTAATTTTATTTGCTGATTCGATAATGCATCTTTGTGACTTTTTGATGACATCGAGCTTTGCCAGATCATCGCTATTCACATAACATGTTTTGAATTCTAGTGAACTTGATTATTAGTGAATCATATGAAGGAAAATTTACTACTCAATCTAGTATGACATTTGATGCACGATGCAGAGAAGGTCAATAGATTCTATCTAATTGTATAAACTTCAGTATAGTGCATATAATAAAGCACAGTAGAGACTACACACATGCTATGACAGTGATAGACTCGATCATATCCTACCGTTACTAAAGGTGCAGTACCAATGCAGAGAACATATGAGAATTGTGAAAAAGATAATAGATCTGGAGAATATAAATGGTAAAAAAGGTCTTTTTCCATTAGAGCGTAAGGTATCTTGGTGCTGATTTTAACTGTGTGACTAGAGGATTTGAGTAAACTTTGCAGATTAAGATCAAATTATGTCAAACTACAACGTCATTTAGTTGCAAGCATACATCCCACCATTGCTTTGGCAAAATTAAATTGATGAAGCATATGATGCAGAAAAAGATTTGATTCTTTAGAAGTTATAGGTCAATTTTTGACATGTGCTATGCATCCTTAAAACTAGTCGAGTCTTGCTTAAAGCTCTTAAACCACATTAGGCATTTCAGAAGGTGGCATATAATCTATTAAACTGTTTTGGTGGATTAATTAAGCTGCCCTACACTTGTATGTTTGGTATGCTCTCTAACATCTTTATTAACTTGTTTTTACTCTGCAGTTTGCATTCACTTCTACACCACTTTTTGAGCCATTTGCAATACCATTGCTTCTTGAAAAACTTTCCTCTTCTCTTCCCCTGGCAAAGGTTAGGAGCTCTCATCCTTATAAAAAAATTCTCAGCAATGGAGCGATTTCATGATTGTGTCCATTTTCTTAGTCTCTTGTGGTCACTGGTTAATATTGAACTTCATTCTTGCAGATTGATTCTTTGAAGTATCTCAGCCACTGTACATTAAAGTATGGCACAGATAGAATGGAAAAACATGCTGAGGCAATCTGGTCATCATTGAGAAACATTGTCTTTTCTTCATCTCAAGAGCCTGTTTTGTGCTTTGATTCTGAATCTCTTGGTTGCACTGGATTTTTAGATGATGAAATTGCAAAAGGAGCTTTAACAGTTCTGGAGAAGGTTGTTATGCAAAACAGTGTCTTATTCGTAAATTTGATTGTTCGTGATGAGGATATAAATCTGATTTTTAACATCATCAATAGCTATAAGAGCTTCAGTGATATTTCGTTGCAAAGTAAGCAGAAAATACATGGAGTCGGTTGCATCCTGGCTACTGCTGCACGAAGTACTATTTCCTCATGCAACCGGATATTTGAAAGTTTCTTTCCTCGTCTGATGAACACTCTGGGGCTTTCAATTCTCAAGCCATCTGAAAATATGTCTCCCAGTGATGAGCATGCAGTTTCCGGGACACTTAATTTTGGGGCTCTTTACCTCTGTGTCACACTTCTTGAGGCAGGCAGAGAGTTGATTGTGGACTGTGCTCAAGTTGAATCTTTTCCAGCACACGAAACATTTTGCTGCATGCTTGAGAGTTGTTCAGCTTCACTAGCTCGAATTTTTAGTTCTAATGTGGGGAGGGGCAAGGAGACATCCATAGCAGACATTTTCCTTGGAGGTAAATGCTTTAATTGGCTCTGTTGTCAGCAGTCTCTCTGTTAGAATTTTTTTGGTCTTTCTACCAATGAGAAAAATCACATCTCCCTTCGGTCCAAGGTTAGGTGAAGTTTCGATGCTGTGGCCAGTGAAGCTAATCCTCTGGTTCAACAAAAAATTACTTGTAACAAATTTCTGATGGCATCAACTTAAATTAGTGCAAATCTTGCTATCATAGATCATGGAAGAATCTTTAAATCATGTAGATATTTGTCTGATAAAGCAAACCCCTGGCAGTAACCTTGTTACGTGGGATCGTCGTGATCCTCATGACGGACTGACTCGATTTTATGGAAGTTTGTCCAACCTCTATCCACCAAGGAATTGTGATTTCTGGTTTTTTTTATTCCTTGTACCCTTGCAACCAAGATAAGTTATCCAGAACAGAGTTGGAGTATCCAATGTGAACATACAAGGGTATTGTCAGTCATGGTTTATTCTTTTCATCATTGTTGCCCTTGCAAATGGGATCAATCTGAATCTTCTCTTGGTCGCATTTTTGCTGATTTTCGGTAATCATGGACTTAAGAGTTTTTTGACTTTTACAAATCAGTGTTGTCTTATCAGTTATTTTCCCCCTTTTTTTATGTTGGTGATGTACATGAATGTTTTTCTCTGTTAATAAATATGTATCTTTAGCAAAAGACTCTTTAACTATTTTAACTTATTAATTTCACAATTTTTTTTATATTCCTTATCTAATTCCAATGGTTTCCGCAGTTAAAGGATTGCAAATTTTGGCCACATTCCCTGGAAGTTTTCTACCCATACCGGAGTCCTTATTGGAGTACATTTTGACAGCACTCCTCTCAATTATCACTGAAAATTTCCAGAGCACTCATTCATGGAACTTGGCTTTGAAGGCACTTGTCAATGTTGGCTCATACATAGAGAAATGCAATGAGTCCAAGAAAGAGAAATCTTATATGGTTGTTGTTGAGAAGATTGTTTCATTATTGACTGCAGCTGAATGTATGATGCCTTACTCTCGCAAACTGGAGGCTGTTTCTGAGGTTGGCTTGAGTGGAAGAACCTATACGCTAAAAGTTGTACCCAGACTAGAAGAAGCTATATTCACTAACCTATCAGATCATTATGTGAGTATTGTGATGATCATTTGGCACACAGATGATTCTCGAATAAAGGTCTTAAAGTTTTTTACTTGAAGGAACGGATACATGTCCAATGATTGGGTAGTTGTCAGTAAGAACATGGACTTCTGTAGATTGTGGTTTTCTGCTAATAGTTATAGGCATTTAGTGAGCATCTGGAAAAGTGTAGTGTATTCATCATGGTTGGAATCCAAATACTTTTGCAACTAAAGAAGTGTCTCTTTTTACTGTTGTCTCTATCTTCCACTTGATGGTTAAATGCTGGCCTGCCAAGCAAACTTTAAGTTAATTGAACATTCTGTTTGGATAGGTCAATGGAGATACGGAGCTAGCTGAAAACACAGTTCAGCTATTGGAATGCTACACCAATAAAATTCTTCCATGGTACACAATGTTCTCTTACATATCCTACTTAATGAAGTTTTTCCATCTGTTAGTCCCTTTTAAAAGTTTCTAATGTTGTCATATATTCCTACTCTCTTTGAATGGATCAAACTGTCTGTCTACTGCCTCCTGCTCTTCTCTTGTCTTCTCCTAGATAAAAGTACAGTTTCCATTCCCTTTTCCAAATTAATTTGTTGGTGGTTGATACGTATCAGTTCCTTTATCCTGCTTCCATGAGTTAAAAGTGCTGATCCAAGCATGGCTTCAGTCACCTCTTTCCTTTAGCACCTTATGTACTTTCTGATGCCCACGATGGGGTTCTGTTGATTTCAGGATTAACAATTCAGTCAGTTGTGATGAAGTTCTCCAGCAGTTTGTGGTCAATATATGGAAACAAATAGAATGCTGCAAGTGTTTCAGTACAAGGACAGAAGAAAAGGTAAGTTAAATGTTGTTTTCTTAATCTCTAAGTTTTTCTCTTCTGGTTTGTTTTCTTAAAAAGTTATTGAAGCAAAAGCATCTGTAAGTCTTTCGAATAGCATATTGTTGACTGAGGCTGCTGTAGACAGGTCTTGAGAAATATTTTGTTGCAAAATTGAGTCTAACCTGTTGCATTTCTTTAGGATATTATTGAGGCAACCACGAAAGCTATGAAGTTTGCCGTTTCAAATTGCTCAGAGACAAGCCAGAAAGTAATTGTTGAGAAGGCTTATGAAGTTGTTTCATCATGCCATTTCTTTTCATGGAATGAATCTGCTGTTAATCCCATCGAAATGAGAGGGTTGGATATTTCTCACGACCTAAACATATCTATTAGAGACAGATGGGTTCTCTCTCTATTTTCATCTGTAATAATGGCAATACATCCCCAGACTCACCTTCCTGATGTGAGAGCTATACTGTGGCTATTTATGGAAATGTTCCTCAAGGGCCATGTTCCATCAGCACAGGCACTGGGCTCTTTGGTGAACAAATTTGGTTCAAAATCCAATGGTCAAAGTACTTTTGATGGTTGTCCTTTGGAAGAGGCAATGGACATAATTTTCAACATGAGTATTAGCCATGCAGATAGTGCTCTTGGAATCTCCACGGGTATAGGGGATGAAAGCACAAAGAAATTAACTGATTTGTGTTTGGGTGCTTCAAACAGTACACTGCTTCAAATCAATGCCATTGTTGGATTAGCATGGATAGGAAAAGGTTTGCTGCTGCGTGGTCATGAAAAAGTTAAAGATATTGTTATGATACTTCTTGAGTGTTTGTCATCCAAAGATGGGAGACATTTGAGACGAGGACAGGAAAATTGTGGGCAGGATGTATCTTCTTCTGTCATGACATATGTAGCAGATGCATTTCATGTCATGATGAGTGATTCAGAAGTTTGTTTGAATCGAAGATACCATGCAATAATACGACCTCTCTACAAGCAAAGGTTTTTCTCGACTATGATGCCCATACTTCAGGCATTGATTATTAAATCTGATTCATTATTCAAAAGGTACGAGTTCCTTTCTTAAGTCCCCCTTAAGTAATCTAATTTTTAAATTTTGTAATTCTTCCGTCACCCCTCCATCATTATCAAAATGGCGGAGGCCCTTCCATGTGCTTTCTTTCCATGCCATAGCTTCTAGGTAGACAAGTTTCACGAGTCTTCCTGAGCCTATATGCATGAAAAAACAGATGTCCATAATGTGGCCTTGTCCTCACCATGTTTGTATTATTCTGGAGAGATCTGTGGCTCAATAAGTAATTTTTTAAGCCATATCACCCACCTTACTTCTTTCGATTGAGTAGCGGAGCCCCCTATGCTTCTGCATGCAGGATGCCCTTTCAGGTCCATGCGTATCGAGCATCATTGAGTAGCTACAGGACTACTGCCATGTTATACTATTCATATTATCCCATAATTGGTTCTGTTGTGAAACAGAATATATTCGAACTTTTATCATGGTCTTGCCTATATTATTAGGGCAATTCATTTGATTAAACTGGTTGAGGCACTCAGTATTGGTGAGACAGTCTATGATAATTATATGCTCAAAGTAAAAAAATTTCCTAATGCAGATCTGTACTTTGTCGGGCTCTGGCTTATATATTGTCCGAGACTCCCCTAGTTGCTGTCCTGGGAGAAGCAAAAAAGGTTTATATCAAGAACCTCAGAGCTCTAGTTATTTCTCATGAGATTTATTCATATAATATTTATTCCAAATGCTGATACTGTTAGAAAATACAATCTGAAGCAAGAACACTTTTCTTCCTCTGGTAGCTCACTCCAGTTCTTCTGGATGCCTTACTGATGTTCAGCAAGGATAATCTAAACCAAGATACGATGTACAGTCTTCTGCTGCTCCTGTCTGGCATATTGACAGACAAAAGCAGTAAGTGAAGCTTCATCTATCTACTTATTAAGAGTTCTGATGTCTCTCTTTTGCTCTTTCGTACTCTGGTAATTGTAAAGAGAGGAAGGTCCTGATTCCCTATTCCTTCTGTGGACATATAACTAATGGGATATACTTGTAGATAAAAGGTTGATTGTGTTATTTGAGTGTCATATTCAATATCTTGTAAATTGATTACAGGATGAATATTGTTGATGGGAAAACTTGTTCACTTTCTGGACTTTGTACTGATTCATATAAGACCATTCATATATATTGTATACATTTAAGTGGCTGGTATACAAAATGCTTACTTCTTTGGATGTCATGAAGAGCCCTGAGTAGAAAAACAGCTTCACCCACTGTGTTCGTCTGGAGTATTTGGTGAAGAGTGTTGTGAAGTGATGCTTTTTCTTACCTGCTTTTGTAGATTGTCCTTGTATGTTTTGTTAGTAATTATTTGGCAAAACAGTTTGTTTACATGCCAGATTATTGGTTTTCTATATGCGAGTCTGTTGCTATAGCTTTTTCCTTGGGTGGTATGACTTAGCTTAAATTCATGGATCATGATGCTGTTTTTATTGAGATGTCTCCCTGTCCATGGTTTATCCTCCAATATCTCCAATAATCTTTTCATCCTCCTGAGTCCGTTCCTTGACATAATTAATAAAAAAAAATTGAGTGACTTAACTAGGTCTATGTCCTCAGTTGTTAGATATCCATTTCTAGGTTTTCATAATGAGGAGAAATGGGTGAATTTTTTGGCTTCCATGAAGAGGGGTAGGTTTATTTGCACAGCTGCTAATAGATTTTGATGGTACCGTGAACAAAGGCGCTGCCAGAAGATTGATGCTACAGATGCTATGAAACAGCTATGACAGACTGGAGATGTCTTTTCTTGCCGTGCTTGTGCATACAACTGCTGTAGCCTACTTTGAGACGAAAAAAGAAGTAGAAGATAATGTCACTTCTGGATCATCTTGATCCAGATGGCAGTTGGTGATTGGATGGTGCGGTGGTTCAGAACAAGGAGCCTGTTTATGATTATCTAATTGTATACCATTGCCATAAGCCTGTCCTTTGTGTTACTAGCTGCTAAAATATTGTCTAGAAATGAAATTCTAAACTTTTGCATAACAGGCCAGGAGGTTGTCATTGAGAATGCACATATCATTGTTAATTGCCTCGCCAGGATGGTTGGCTATCCCCATATGATGGTATGTGATTCTTCCCCAAAGTAGGAAATATTTGAAACTGATTTTACTTTTGGCCCATTAGATCCTGTATTCTATTTTCTTTCTGTCAAGATGACTCCCAGCGATGGGCAAAGGTTTGTACATATTCCTTTGGCCATTCTACATTCTCTTTTCTACTTCAAAGTAAGTGACTGCCAGATAATCATACTATTGCTCCCGCTTGCCTTGCATGTGGTAATAAATCAGCTCCACTGCCTGTTCGCTGTGCATGCATTTGCATTTTGTCTATTTTAATCACTTCTAACAGCGGGGGAGGATAGGTGAGTCACTTCTCAATCACCCTCAGACATTTTGTTCCTCCTTAGCAATAGGTGTTTCTGAAGTAATAAAGCAAAGGCTTTGGAACCTGAGGGTCATCCTAGTCAGTAGGGGCAACTCAGGAAGCAGCCGTATCATCAAGTATCGCTATTCTCTCTGTCCAGCAAAACATGAGTAGAAAACAGAGGAAAACTTTAGTTTACTGATAGACTTGAGACAGGCTTCATAGATTGGTGAGGACATAGCATGGGGGGAATAAGCTCATACACAGAAAATAGATTCAGTCACTGAAAATCAAGAAAATCAAGTTATACAAGTATCTGGGGAAATCATGGAACTGACAGTAATTAGACATGGATATGCATGTCGTTGAATTCTTGCTAGAGGAATTTTCAGCTAGTGGTGATGCTTAGAGGACTGAACATTGAGTTAGCAATTGCTGCAGTGACACCTTTCCTTCGTTATCTTTGCCTCTTAGGTAATTGTATTGTCGTTTGTACTGTATTCAACATCATTCTCTGTATTGGCACAAGTATTTCTCATTACTTCTTGCAAGGTTGAGCCTTGCTATATTGGTGAGGTTACCCACTTGGGATCAAAAACAGCCTCCTTGCATAAAAAGCAAGGGGAAGGCTGCACCCCACCCACCCCTTGCACTATGGAAAAGGCTTGTCCTCGTGCACCTAGACAACTTTGTCTCTACTGTTTCCATTACCCTGTGCATAAGTAATTAGGTTAAAGCATCTGGTGTTTATTACTGACCTTTTGTTCCTCCTAACTCCTATATATCTTCTGCATGCATAGCTTGTTCGAGAGACGGCACTTCAATGTCTTGTTGCCATGTCAATGCTGCCTCATTCTAGGATTTACCCCTTGAGAACACAGGTAAATAATGCTTGCTTCTTGGGTATCTTCACCCCTCCACCAACCCCCCCCCCCCCCACACACACACACACCCCTTCAAAAAAAAAAAAAAACACAAAAAAGAAAAAAAGAAAAAGAGTGTACATATTAATCCGACATCGCATTTGTTTTCTCAAGGTATTGCAAGCTGTATCAAGGGCACTCGATGATCCAAAGAGGTCTGTGCGTCTACAAGCTGTCAGATGTCGGCAAGCATGGTCTGTCTTTTACCCACTTGTCTAGTCAGACATTGGTATCAATGGCATTGCTTAATCAGGTTTTTTACTCCCCCGTTCTATTTGTGTTTTGACTGTCACAGGTCATCGCCAGCAACAACTTAGTTCCTGGTAGTTCGATGCTGACCATCAGTTTTACTAAATTTTTCCAACAACTGGATACGCACCCTCTTATTGATAATTGGCAAGAAATGTATATATTCACTCGCACATTCCTTTAAGTAGCATGTGTAGTACTTCCTATTCGTTCTCATTTATTCCCCAAAGACGAGCATCATTGTAATATTGTACAATAGCTTCAACCTCTATTTAGTTATGTTGAAGCTTTCAGAGGCATTAGGTTCTCTTTTATGGTGACTTCAGAGATGGAAAAGACTGAAATTTATACTCTGCAATTTAAGTTCAAGTTTGGCTATATCCTTCCTAGAAGCTCTACGATTACCAATGCTACACAAATGGGGAAAACTATATAGGAAAAAGAAGGGCTAGAGAAGTAGATCTTATTTGGGCCCTGATGTAAGGGAATCACGATGACTCGAGGCCTAGCCCAGATCGGACTTTGGGTAACAAATGAACTGATCTCAATCCTAGAGCAAATTACTTCCCCATCGCAAATGGTCCCTATCATCCACGAGAGTCGAACTTGGGCGGGAACTCTTCTCGATGAAGTGAATCGTGCCCCGTCTATAAGGCTAGCTGACCCTACCAATTTTTCTTCTTTATGAGGAGCGTAGAAGTCTGAAAACAAGTATCTTGAATTATAGGTACTCCTCAGACCATAAAAGAAATACATTTTAGTGGTCGAGCCAGCCCTTCTGTGCATACTCATTGGGACTCAGCCCGAGATTATGACCCCCAGTTTTTCATCAGGTGCCATCATCTATAGTTACTGATATATATATCAACACTGCCACTGACTGCGCAAGAAAGGTTTGAAACTCCGGACCAGGCGATCCATACTCGCCAAAAATAATTCGAGCACTGAAAAATGAAGATGAAAAGGAGACCCATTTGCCATTATGAAGATTGGCATTTGCTAACTACAATTGCAACATAACATTATTGTAACTTTATCTCTTTGCACAGCTTCCCTCTAGCATTATGGTAATTAAGGAAAAACCTATCTTAATGAAAAAGCAACCTCAGTACAAACTCTGCATAAAGCAGGGCGCTAAAACTGCACATTCAATCGCTGGACCATTGCTTCCACCAGTGAACAAGCTCACTCAGACATGTCATCTTCAGCGCCGCTAGATTGCTCCATATGCTCGTCCTGTATGACCCTCTCAGGTGATCCAAGATCGTCTTCGTCATCTTCTAAAGCCCCTAAGTTAGAAGTAGAAGCACTCCTCTTTGAATTTGAGTACACCTGCAGGACACCAGACCACGACCATGTTACTGAAAATCAAACATCAAAGAATTGGCAGCTTAAAAATCACTTGTGGCTATACCCCTGGTGCTTTCAACTCGATAGTAGCAGGTGTTGGTCTGCACCTCACAGTAACACTGGCTGGTCTTGCAAAATGTTCGACTTCATCACTGGATCTTCCCTCTGCTCTCTTTTTCCTCAAATTCAGCTTTTTGGGAAGAGGCTGAATTGCAAAGACAACAAATGAAGCTACTAAAATACGGTCTAAATCCTAAAAACCATAGAAAAAGCATGCCGATATTTACCACATAACGTGCTTCACCCTCATCAAATGACACTAGGTATGTGCTGGGCTCCTCTCCATCATTGCCACCTCGAACCTGTTGCATACAAGGTGGGAGATTGTATGTTCAACAACAGATATCGCAAGATGTACCATCAAGCATTACAGTAGGTTCTGCCACATACAAAATCCCAATGGTATTCCCGAAGCCAAGAGTAGCCAATTTCTTCATCCTCATCATACATATCCTTCGATATCTGCCATCAGAAATAAAAAAGACCACTCATTGTGACTAGCTAGCATAAACATCCACCACGGTTAAATGGTATTTACTAATGGCCAGGAACAGAATTAATTACGCGAGTCTACCTCATCAGCAGAAGGGACCATGTATGCTAAGAATTTCTCTGGTTTAGATGGATCAGAGCCTATGGCCTCGTAGCTTTTCATAATAGCCTGAAATGGACATGATGACAAGTTGCTTACCCCTCAAGTAATTGGCTATTACACCCCACTTAAACTGAAAAGAAAAAAATAGAAAAAAGCTCAGGTGGAAGGAGGGCTACACCTCCCAAGAAACCAGAAAAGAGAAACTAAAGGAGAATAGCAGAGTACTTTTACCCTGTAATTATTGCATTTTAACATGTTTTTCTTGTATAGCAAAATACTCCAAGCAACATATTAACTGAAAAGTATTCTTAACCTTTTCTTGCACAACACCACACACTAAGCAGAACTATACCCGACCATTTGTGCAAGACGACCTACAACTCACCTTTGCTTCATACTCATCACGGGCAGATTGTTCCAACTTACTGTAGATTTCTGAATCAGCTGTGGGATCATTATCAAATGATGCAACAATAAATTGATCATCATACCTGCATCAAGCATAATAGACAATGCTAAATGGTCATCGTCACTCTCCTATAAAATGAAATCAGCTAGAAAGGAAATTAGATCCTATCAGCAACATTTTTTTTTTGTCATGGAGTAATAGTAATCATACGATGCCTCCAGTGAAAATCTAAATCCAAAGCAGTCTCTGCTAATGTCTAGTCAATAAACTGGCATCAACATGTCCCCACCTACAGATTAATTACCATTAAAGCCAAAAACATGTACCCACCCAGATAATTCTAGATCATCCCATTTTACAGCAACAAAAATCAACCCCTTATGTTAAACGAGTAAGATGGTGAATTAAGGAAAAAAAAATTGCTATAGCAGATCAAGTCCCATAGAAGGAAGCTATGAAGACTGATTCCTTCTTATGAGCCATAATACAAGCATAGATTGAGTACATACCGATCGAAATCAGGTAAAAGAGGCAGAACTTCAACTGGATATAAGTTCTTATTGGTTGCATGAACAGGGGCCAACTTAGCTGCCTCAAACGATGCCTCGATTTCCTTAATTCGTCTTTCCCTGGAATTAGATTGCTTCTTTAGCAAAAAGAAAATGACAAACAATCCTTCAATAAGGATATTTCCTGATAATTGATCAGAACAGAAAACCTGTCATTGAGATTCTCCAAAATGTTGCGACCTCCCTTCATTTCACGCAATTCTTTTGCTTGTTTCTCAGTTAAAGACTGCAATTCCAATGCAAATTCCAATAACTAAACCAAACAGATATTTGCTGAAAAAAAAAATATATATCAGTAAGGTCATCCACCTGTCTTGCTGAATCCAAACTGAGAGGAGATATGTACTGTGTTTTAACTAGCCAAGAAACGCCTTTATCGGTAGGTCGTTCTTTCCTTCTTATCCCATCCTTCTTTATTGGTGTCACCACATCATCATCGCGCAGTAATTCTTCGTCCTCTGGATCAAGGGGTTTGCGAATACTTGGAGGACTAGTTAAAAAGTGAAAGGAAATCAGATGATTGATGATACAAGACAATTGTAACACAATTCAAGAGATTAGTGTGACCGGGGATATACTTGTATATATTCAGGTCCAGTAGGTCGAGGGGTATGCCAAGATCAGGTTCCACATGAAGTTCGGGCTTCCAACTTTTCTCCAGAGATGTGATAGTATATTTAGCAAAGCTGCAAAAAGGAAAAAAAGGTAGGGTATCTTGTGAAGTTCCAATTTTTCTCTTCATAAACTATACTGATAATGATCCAAAAAGTGAAATTTCAGCCTTCTATTGAGACTATCTTGACCATCCAACGACTATCACGAATCTCGATGGAGTAATATTTCAGAAATCACTGTATACCTACAACTTTTTGCGCCTCTAAACTGATCCTCTAAATGGTTTATAAAGCCTTAATGAATGACTGCTCTTTCCGTAATTCTTTCCCCACTTTCCTACTTATTTCCCAAATTCCAAATTCAACTACACCACACATCATGAGACATACAATACTCTCAAAAGAGCAGGTGAATTAGCTTAGTGATATAAAGGCAACCTTACACATACATGCACCCAGGGAAAAAAATCAAATGCAGCAGCACAATGATGTTACATACCGATCCTTGTCTTTCTTGAAAGCCATAAGTTTTGGTTGAGCACTTGGATCTGGAAGCTCATTTCGAAATCTTCAAAAAGCATAAAGCAAATTAAGCGTAAGTTGAAGATATTATTTATCATCATTAGGCAATCAATAAATTGTTGCTCCTTATCTACAATGATCAAACTGTTCAGATGAAAATATTGAAAGCAATGAAGTACAAGAGAAATTTTAAGCCAGAATCTGCAAAACAAATCATTCTTTGCCATTCCATAAACTGGAAATGAATATGATAATGCTATATCTTTTAGACTTCAAAATGCTATTTAGACTCAATAAGTTGCATTTCTAATCTCAGAATCGTGCACCATTTTAGTTAATGTAGTGAATTTAGAATACATGAATCCAAAGAACATGACCCTAAACAAGAGAACGTCATCTAAAAAGACATGGCTACTTCATGGTATTATTTCCAAATTATGGCATAGGGTATACATTACCAATCCAAACAAAAAGAAAATCCAGAATATGGAATGTGGCCATAAAAATCAAAACAAACCTTATGATAAAAATAATTCATATATTAACAAAAAGTCTGCATGTGCGTGCGTGTGTGTGTGTGTGTGTGTGTGTGTGTCTGTCTGTCTGTATGTATGTATGTATGTATGTAAAATTCAAATTCTGCAAATGATACATTCATATTCATGCTCTCATTATGCCTTCTGACTTGATGTTGATACACTCGGTTAATAGTCACATATCTACTTAATTTGATATCAGAGAAACATGTTAAGACCTTACAGAGAAATCTTGGTCACCATAATCAGTATTTACACCCTCGGTTAATAGTCACATATCTACTTAATTTGATATCAGAGAAACATGTTAAGACCTTACGGAGAAATCTTGGTCGCCATAATCAGTATTTACACCCTCACTAGACTTGCAAATACACATATCTACTTTACCAAGGTATCCATCTGTGTACATGCACAATTACAAAAACTCTTCAATTTAAGCATGCTATAACTTAAAGATCTTCAAGAGCTAATTTACTCGTTGAATTTATTCAAATAGGAATGGCACAAAGGACAATTAAATCACATGCAGCAGAATCCAGACAGATTGAACAAAGGACACCATTTAAATATAAGGTTGGTCAGAGTCGTGCACTGCCACCCAAAACCCTGTGAGAAAGATTATATACATAGCCACCTCAAAATTAGCTACTAATTAGCAATCATGTATTAGCAATAACATCACATCTTGTAGAAGGAGATGTGATGCTAACAGCAAGTTTATGGGATTACCAATGTTAGGCAAAAACAAAAGTATCCACACGTGCAGCTGGGATAGTGTTAACAAGTAACACAGGCTGAAAAATATGTATACACTAAAACACTTACTTCAACTTGCACAAAAAAGTGGTTGGCTTCTTCAACCTATTCTCAGTCCTCTCACCCGTCAAGAATGGCGTTGCTTTCCTATCCCCCATTCTAGAACCGACAATTGACCCATGTCCCTTCCCTGAAGACAACATATGGGTCTTCTGTAATATCGAATTTTGTGACTCCTTCATCTGCTGCCTGTGCTTCTCCTCCTGCTTTTGCTTCTCATACTCCTTCTTCTTTCTCAACCTCCTTTCTTCTTCAGTCTCCACCCTCCCCAAGTTCCCATTTGGTTTTTTCACCATTGGGGCAGGGAGTTTATGTGGTTTAACAGAAAATCCACGACCATATTTACCAGGTTCACGTTCTCTCGAAGCACCTTTATCACGCTCAAGGATTTTCCTATCAGAGCCTACACTTTCTTTACTCTGAGGGGGAGGAGGAGGAGGAGGCGAACTTGGGGGTGGTGGTGGAATTGCAGAACTAGGAGGAGATGATGGGGGAGGTGGAGGTGGCAGCGGCTGCAATGACTGCATTGATGCAGGATTATACTGAGTGTATTGTGAAGATGATGGGTAATACATGGGAGGCTGTTGTGGTTGCAAAGGAGGCTGTAAGCCTGCTGAATTATGTGGAGGCGGCGGCGGCGGGGGTGGAGGATATGAAGAATCTGGTGGTGGAGGTGGTGGAGGCGGCTGGTACGGATAATGGGGAGGTGGAGGGTGTTGAGGTCTTGAAGGATTGTAAGGTTGGTGGGAATAATTAGAATTTGGGTGCATTTGGCTGTAGTTTTGAGGGAATGCAGCAGAAGCAGCTGATGACATAGGCACGTCACTACCACCTCCACCACCACCGTAACCCCAATTCTGTGAATACTGCGTACCTGCCTGCGGCTGGGAAATTGGTGGTGGCGGCGGCGGCGGAAGTGGATTTTGGCTTGGGGGCGGAACAAATGAGGATTGTGGGGGAAAGGGCCTATACGAGGCCATGGCCTCCAATCAAAGAAAACCCTAGAAGAGAGGAATTTCACTACAGAGTATACTACCGAATCTCCAACTCTGAGAGCCGAAGATCAGAAAAAATAAAATAAGGAGAGAGCAATGTTTCGATTAGGGCAGATAAAAAACCTTGAACAATCAAAGAATAGATATCCCAAAACGCTATCCTCTAAACCCTAAAACAGCCGAAACCAAAACCAATCAAGACGGATTCCGTCTCCGACCAACAACAAATAGAAGAGGCGCGAAACAGCTCCCAACCAAAAGCCCTACTTTATCCGAGCTCCAAATTCCACAGACTAAGAACCCACCGGAGAGAGATAGACCAAAAAATTCTCTGTATCTCGGGACGTGCAGATCCTCGAGGGAGTACCGAAGAGCCTCAATTGGATCAACGAATTCGATTCCTCCTCCTCAAAAACAAACCCTCGCTAGAATCAATTCGGCGATGCCAGCTGAAGATCAAACGAACACTAAAGTGTGTTGAAGGAGCAGAGTGATGGGATGCAGCTCATGACTAACGACGACAACTCTCGTCAGCGACTGAACTCACTGAAGCATCAAAATCTCATCTTTATATTGAGGAGAGAGAGAGAGAGAGAGAGAGAGCTTAGACTTTGGTCCGGCTGCGAAATCATACATGCCGGAAATTTTCCAAGAGAAGCAGCGACCAGTGTGTGTCCTCCACTTGCCTCGTACTGTTTTTTTATTTTATTTATGTCTTCTAGTTTTGGCAAATTATGTAAGTTTTGCTCTACCAAAGAAATTTTTATTTTCAAGAAACTTTTCTTTATCCAATTTTGATTTTCGGGGGAGGGGGCAAAGAAGAAAGAAAGAAAGGGATCTACTTGAGGGAATTGTTCATTGACCTTCCTAGATCCCCATCGTGGAATTAGCATCGTTCTATCATACAATTGATTTTCGAACTCGATTAGAAAAGTGAATAATCTTAAAAAATGGAAGAGAGGAATATTGGTGAGATTCTTGAGAACAAACCCAAATATATGTTAGAAAGAATCAAAGCATGTCGAGAAGTGCATGATGAGCAGATGGTGTCCAAACCACACAGTGGTAATTACTAGATAAGTCCAAATCTATTTGTAATTAAAATCGATTACGATCTTAAGGGAATATCCGTGTTGAATCTATGAGGCGGTAGCTTCACATATGACGGGAGAATACTCGTGAATCAACATTATTTAGAGTTCATGATGTTGATGCACGGGTAGTACTCAAAGTTAATGTGCAATAGAGAAAATGACATTGCATCCGGCTCTTATCTATTTTTGAGAGGCTAGTCTACCCAAGGGACTTGTTTTTAAAACCGTGTGAATTGTACATTGGACGGGTTGAATCACTGTTGAATTGAGGCCCTATCTTTATGATTGCTGCTGGGGAAGACACCCGAGGTCGCTCGGTTCGTGTGAGCCTCATGGGGTCGAGGTTTTGCGGCTCGTGACTTCTCATAGCTGTGAGTCTTGGATTCCTTAGGGAGACAAGGTGGGTCGTCGAGATAAGGAGCTCGATGGTGAGGGGCACCAAATGTAGCGTCGAGCGAAACGGCGGCAGCGGCGGTGAGTGGGTAGAGAGGGAGAAGAAAGATACTGGAATAGGGTTCAAGGGTAAATGTATTTTTTTGGGTCTAAATAAATGCGACATTAAGGTTTTTAAAAGTGAGGATGTTTTGATATGTAAGTGTAAACTTGAAGATTTCTTTCTCAAAAAGACAAAAAAAACAAAAAAAGAGAGGAGAAGATAGGTAAGTCAATTTACCAATCAGCACACCAGATATCAATAAGTCTAACCATAACTAGGAGAGAAGTTCAAATATGCAATTAGAAAAAGCAAAGCTTTAACAAATTCATTAGCCATTGTCAGCACACTTGGTAATTTGGACAGTATAGAGGCCCTTGGAACTCTCTTTGAAGAAGGGATACTGATGCCGCCATGGAAATCATCAAATGGCCTCCGAGAAGTTTCAAACTTGGCGAAATGCGTCGCACAAGGCCTGCTCGAGGCGAGAATGTTCTGCTGTGTGGTTTCTGGAATGCGAAAAATGTAAAAGAAGAAGACAGGGGACAAACGATCGTCCGACTCCAATGGGCCCAAATCGAAAAGCCCACCAATAGGCTCAACAACGCCGATTTTTCGTATTGTCTACTTGTTAAGTATTGAAGAAAGAGATCGATGTTCAATAGTCGTGGCTCTTGATGTGGTACGGAAGGCCTCTTGCATCATCTAGATGCTGACTAATTCGAGGAACGAAAATCGCGAATCGCTTGTTCAATGGAGTCAATGACTAGTATGAAGATTCCATATGGTAGATTCACATTGTTTCAAGCTTTCAATGGGAATAGTATCGCAATGTTAAAAGTACAAGATGCAGCGATTAGACTTGAATAGTTTCAACCTGAAAATGTAAGGCTGTAGTAATCTAGCCTCAGGAGGAAAACGAGTTAGGGTTTCTCTATCTCCGGCAATTTGATTTTGTGAAAACGAGCTTTGAATTTATTGCTGCTGCTCCTGCCAAATTTTCTTATTCACGCATCAGTCGTCCAAATTGTCGAAGCTGCTTCTTCCATGTTCATTTTGCATGGGGCCCGTATTCGAGTCCACGAGTAAGATGCTAACTTACTAACCTGGATTCTCTTCGTTAAAGCCTGCTAATTCTTTCCATACAAGTCCCTCATTCATCCTGAAACTCAGATCTAAGGATGGATATCTCCTAGATTCAATTGACAAGATCGTTTAACCGCTTACTAGACAATTGTTTGGCAAAACCCTTCTACTTTTGGACGATAAGTGCACCCTTCTGCCCCATGAGGGGAAAGAGTCGTGGTTCCTGGACTTCACCACACTGGTTGCAAGGAAGAAAGCTTGACTCTTTCCCGCTCGCGTATTCATCTTGCGGATTAATTGAACCGCGCATTGAGGAAAACGTATTGGATGGATGATCATATAGTCAAGAAAGAACTACTACCCTTCTCTCATATATATACAACACACTAAAGTCAAGATCACAGAGTCACTTCTGTGAACTTGGAAAAGCATAGGAACTCTAGTAAGATTCTTCTTCTGAGCTTTCTGGTGCAAGCAGACACCAGCTCACAGCTCACTCGCTCTCATACATTTCAGCCTCCACGAGCCATTGCTTACTATTTTCAGCGGATTATTTTTTAAAACTAAGTCCCTGGCAAAAGCTATTATTCGCATATTCTCTTTCTTCTATGTGGAGCGAGAACCTGTCTCCCTGGGCCCTGCTTGTCTTGCCAACTGTGGAATAAAATCCGAAAATTTATGTATCTTGAGCAAATTTGTAAGAAGATGAAACGAAAAAGCAGTTGAGATTAAACTAGTTAAAAGCACCTGAAAATACGCCTCGAGTTTCCTCCTCAATGTTGCATATTCCCTCTTCATTTGCTGGAAAGTCCTAATGCATCTGTTTTTTTTTTTTTTTTGATAATGAGTTAAAACCACAATCTCTTAACAAATCATTAAAGAAACCTATTAATGGGATAACATTAGTATGCATGCAAACATGGGTATCTATATAGTCTCACTAGTTTATATGGTTTCGATAGTACATGTATAGTGTTCTGTGATAAGTTGACCATGTATGCCTACTTAACGAAATGTATCGGAACATAAGCAAACACCGCATGAAGCAAAATTTAAGAGTTTCGAGTTTTGTTGATGGAATTGTGGATTACCCTTCGCCATTTCCTGTCCTGCAATATTCCCTAAACTGCGAGCACTCAGCTTTGACTTTTCTGCCTCCAATACTGTGGCGAATAACGATAGGTAGACAAGAAAACGAAGAATTAGAAAACTGTGAATAGACCTTACAATTCCTCTCCTACATAACATGCTTTTGTGACTTCTCTTTTGGAACTTTTGCTTAAAATTTGAAAAATCAGTAGCTATCCGAAATCAGTATTGTTGTATGTATGTATATACCTTGAGCTGCTTCCTTTGAACTGATGCATGTAGCTATCCAACTTGTTGAAATCAAGAGGGCTCTTGTCCCTTAATGGAGTAAAGTCAAAAAGGAATAAATAATTCGTAGATGTAAACATACCCCTTGCTACGAAGGCAAGATACGTAACCGAAAGAAGAAACCCAAAGGAGAAAAAGTCGGATTGTGACTCACAATGCCTGCTCAATGCTGGCTATCAGTCGAGCTGAATCACGGTAATACAATGTGACGACTTCCTCAACAAAATTAGGATTGGCATCGTCTTGCAGCTCCTCCAACTCAACGAATTGTTCATCAAGATATCCCTGTGTTGTGATGCCAAGTATGCGTTTTGTTCCATCAGTATTGAAATGGAAACTTTTGTTCTCAAGTGTATCAGTATACCTAAAGATCTGCAACTACACGAATCTTTGAAGAGCCGTGATATGCATTAATTCTCCATCTACACGTGTACAGGAAAATAAAACTAAAAGGAGGACGAAGTGTTTTTTGGGCTTCTAAGTAGAAGGGATTAATGAAGAAGCTTATTTGGTGATGTGCAATAGAGAGTTGAATCTTCAACGATGAACAACAAAAACCAGTCAACCTTGTCGCAATTTTCGTCTCACTTGTCATTCGTAAGAGGCTATTCTATGCAAGAATAAAGTAAAGAGATGATTATTGTGAGCAGATGCCATTCGAAATCCAACACTTCCATTGTTGAACAAGACAATGAATCTAGTGAACCTGATCAAAGAGGGATTGTCTCATGAGAGCAGCTTGGCGGGGCAGCTGATTGTTCCTCTCCATCAGCGAAAGAAATTCAGGAAGTACAAGGGAAGGAGGTGTCTAAGTACTTGTGTAAAAGTTAAGAGGAGATGGAGGGAAAGATGATACACAATGGCGTAAGCACAGTTGTACGTACAAGCTAGTGTTCAGTAGAGGCTTGATCGACCATGCAGTGCTATGAGGTTTTTAAAGGTTTTTATAGTGCACATAGGCCGGGCAGAGAGAGTTGATGATTGCGGACAAAGTCACTGTGAAGGAGAAAAGTAAGGAAATTGGGAATCCGAGCATCGGACATGTAATGGAGGGCTTTCTGATTCTGTCTGCAGATATAAAATATCACGTCAACTTGCTTTTGCTTATGATATTTGTTTTATTCTCGTAGCAGGACTAATGAACCGTAAAGGGGCGAGAACATAGGAGAAGTTTAGAGAACAACTCTTATTTATAAGGATTGAAGTTCTGTCAATCATTTCAAGGTGCATAATTCGGGTTAAAATCTTTGGGCAAAAAGATTTTTGAGTATTCTTGTACGGCGCCTTTTTAGGACTCTTATTTACACTTTAAGATTCTTACTTTGTATGTGAATGCGAGTCTAATCTATCTTGACAAAAAGATCTGTGCTTGAGGTCGATGATTTGGAGGCCACCATGGACAACAACCATCTCATCAGCCACTATTGCCCAATGATCTCTATATTGATAGCGATGTAGTAGCATATTAAGACGTAAGTACATATGCCAAGCCAAGAGACATTCTAATTAATTTCGCATATGCTATTTGGGTAGCTTTTGACATATGAACACGTGGCAGCGGATCAATTCACCAAGATGCTCTTACATCAGATAAAAAGAGAAAACTTAATTATGATAAGTTGGAATTTTTCATGATGGCCTGTTAACCTATGAAGTGATTGGCACCCCATCCTTGCCAGACCAGCAACTTCTCTTTTCCTCGGCAGTCAAATTGATGGCTCCATTATTCCATTCCGTGAACGATATAGGATTCCACGTGTCCCTGAGCGTATCTATTAACTAGTTGCAGAAATATATGAAAAATGGAAGCAAAAGTAAAAAAAAAAAAAAGGTGATAAGTACAATAATGGAACGCCTCTGTCGTCAACTTGCCAAGGATGAAGTCTAATATGAGCAAGAGGACATACAATTTCTCCTTTTCATGTCTTCCTCCACTCTCTGTATAGAGAAAAGGAACAAATTTTTTTTCGTTTTTGTTGCTTTGCTAGAGACAGCGGAAAGTGGGATGGTTGTAAAAATCCCCACACAAGCATGAAAGAGGGTCAATACCACCAAAATCAGATTTTTAATTTGAGGAAAAGTTAGGAATTTTTAGCAAAATTATGCGGTACAAAAATCGATTCCAGACCAACGTGACATGGATGCTTAAATTCGAGATTTTTTCGCAACACGAAAATTAGTTTGGAATAAATGTGAAATGTATGTATTAATTTAAAATTCCTTACCACATGTAAAGTTAGTTCAACTAAATGCGGCATTGACGTACCGGTTTAAAAATTTGTTGTGCTATTAACTCCATAAAAGATAAATGATCATGATATAACCGTCCCATTTCACTCTTTTCACTTTACATTATCATTGATTCGCTTAGTCATAGTTTGAAAAAGTGAATAATCATGCGAATCAAGAGATGATAGATGGGGTTATGTACCAAAAGTCGATGGCGATGATACATATAAATTTTGCCTTGTTTTGGCGAAAAGACTCCAAAGTTGAGATTTCTGGTTCAATGGAACCACAACAAAACAATTTACTTGGCACTTTAAAATGATAAAATTATGAAATCGCGATTCGTATAGTGTTGATGGAAGCGAGAAATATTTTGATACGGATGAAATTAGCGATTTGGCTTTGGATATGTAGAGAATATACACGGGGCACTAACTTTTACTAAGTCGCACTTTTAGGGAAAATTAGATTACTCAAATTATGATTTTCAGTCACCACTAGATGATTAAAGAGAATGGAGAAAATGCATTTTGAACACAATTTATAACATTAGTCTTCTTTCATTCCTACCCCTTTTCCCTCCCCGTTTCTTTTCAAAAGACCCCCTATTCCAGCACCACTATTTACGCCCCATTTTGCCCGTCTTCCATCGATGTCGGCAAGCTCCGATGAGCGGCTGACGGCCAACTACGATGCCCCAAGGTAAAAGCTTCGAAAGAAGAGCCCCGGGATCCATCTCCGTATTCGCAAGTGAAGGAATTCGATTTGCGGTTTAGGAAGAGACGATGTTTTCAGTTTAGTATGGACTCGACGGGGTTCTCCTTTGTGCTTTTATTCTCAAATGGTAGCGAGAACAAAGTACTGCGATGCTCGATCTTTTAGCAGCATAGAAAGAAACAAAAGAACGAAGAATACAATTCCTTAGCCAATGCCCATGGAATGTTGCAACTAGTCTTACAGTGACCGTGACCTTTCTCTCCTGACGGCTCATCCCCCACCGTTGTGAAGTTAATGTTCAATCTGAGCAAGAGGTAGACGTGACCTGATCTTTGCCCTTGTTCTGCAATTTGCCAACCTCAAGCTTTCGCGCCCCCAATAACCCAAAGTCAACTCCTCTCTCGTTTATTTTTTTCCTTTCCTTTTCCCCCTAAGATTCACTCATTGAAAACTCGACGTCGGTTTCGGCTTCGCCTTTCCTCACACTTTTGTTTTCTTCATAACTTTGGTTTCTTCACGCCAGTAATACAATCTTTGCATGAAGTACTATCTCATTTGAGAGAGCTTCTTTCTCCATTTTTGTTCTTTCACATTTTGACCATATGCCCGGCGCCTTTGGTTCTATATTATATATGGAGGAATCATCCACCTAAGAAATGGGTTGTATGCGGTAGATTTGAAATGATAATTACGTTCTACTGACGGCCAATTTAAGAGTGGAAAAAAGAGGTTTTGCTTCGCACGGTTCAAATGGAATACAGATGTGATGCGTTTAAGATGGAAGCCCAACCCCACCTGCCACTGAGCTGGTTACTGTTCGATTTGCAGCTCAAAAACGTTGCTTGAATATAGTGGTGTGCTTTTTATAGAATCAGACTTTTGATCCCACAGACTCCGCGACTGCAGAAGAACAGAGCCCGCATTTTCCTTGTCGAGGAAAACAATGACCTACGGCTACAATTGCTTGTGGAGAACAACTGCAATGTTGGAGAATCATATGGTGGCCAAAAGAGGAAAACATCACTAAGGGAAGGAAAACAAAATCCCACCAATGATTGAGCAGAACCAGCAGGGATAAGTGGTCCTCGTGATGTCTAAGTCTGTCTCCGTCTCATTCTCCCTAACATCCCTCTTGACTGCCATTTTTGCAAAGGTGTTAGAAAAAGGAAACAGAAGTGTCCAGGCAGAGATTCTTCCTTTATTCCTCTGCCACACTGAAGAGAGTGAGGGGGGTCTCTGGTAATGATGAATTTTGCAGCTCCTCTCTCTGGCAAGTGTGTGGTCACATCTGTTGCTTTGTTAAAGAGGAGAGTTAAAGGGCTGAGAATGTGTGTGGGTGGAGAGGGATCAGAATGTCTTTTTCTTTCCCTCCTCCTGTGTTTTCTTGTGGCGCACAGATTGTCATTCTTTTTCCCTCCCCCTTCCCATCACTGTCTCGTATGTTGATAAGAATCCCACCCTGGAGAACTGATCATCTGTTTTTGGCTTGGAATCGATGTGTTGAAATTGCATCAGCTCCCAATCATTGCAAGTTGTATATATTGGTCCTTTTCACAACCAATCTAAAGTAATTGGATCCTCTTTATCTCCGACCTCCTTTCTGTAGAAGAGGCTGCTCCATTGTCCACAGAATTCGTTCATCTCGGATTTGTAAATGGGTCTTATGAGTCATATGAAGCTGAAGCACCCTTTGTAGTACAGCATATCTTCCATCATGTCTTCAGTCCTATCATCGATCAAAATCAGAATAAAAAAACCATTAGCTCCAGAACTTCTGCTCAACCATAGTCAAGTCGATTGGAGCTTTTTGGCTAATCATGTTCCTAAACTATGAATATATATGTCATATTGATCGTTGTGTTAGAACATGTATACAATACTGATGTAAACTGCCACATCATCATTGACTAGATGAAAGACCAAACAACAAAAACCCTAGGAGGGAGAAAAGGGGGCGGTTGCCACGCTTAGCACAATGTCCCTGGCGACACTCTGCCATGATCAAGCAAGGTCGGCTGTGACCCTTGTTTTACAGCCAGAGAATGATGGGAGAAGCAGAGAAAGAAGGGAACAGGTGATGGTGCCGCCTACCCTAATCGTGGTGAGAGTCATCACACTGCACTGATCACGTTAGCAATTTCCTTCAGCATTTTGTTGATAGTTAAATTCAAATACTCAAAATGAACAGAACAGTCTAATTAGGAATTCAAAAACATATTGCAATAGATCAACGTTCAGTGGGTTCTTAGTGACATCAGAATAAGGCGTTCAACGGCTTTAATAAGCCAAATATCATGATCAAATCAGCCCAAATTCTTTGCTCAAGAATCGAACTACCAACTTTTTCAGTTCATTTCTGAACCTGACACACATTATGCAAAGCACATCTCTTGCTGTTACATTAGAAACCGCTCCTTGAAGCCAAAAAACTACAACCTGCATATTAGATTTTCAGGGACTTGAAGTTGCTGGAGATCTTTGCCTTTTTCCGGCTTAAGCAGGTGGTCGTGGCCATATGCTGTAGATCTCGGCAATTACAAATGACATACACCTTTTTTCAGGGCAGGTCCATGGGACACTTGGTTTCGACCTGCACCACTTTTTCCCTGCATGAAGCAAAACACACAAGCACTACTGGGTAGGGGTGTTACCTATGGGAATCTCATGGTTTATAGAGGAGATGATGCGTTCCAGCGGACATACAAATTGTTATCGAGAAGTTCCCTTCGGTTCCGATTCTTGGTGACTCCATTCACTCTGCTTGGAATCTTGGATAATATTATCAAGTGTACGACTGTAATTTGTTTCTATCTCCCATTAGGGGGTTTTGGTCGAAGATTGAACCAAAAAAATCAGTCAAATTATTTTGAAGGCCTGTCATAAGTTGAGTTTTCAAATTTAACCTCGATAATAATTCGAATAGAAAGGAATTACACATATTTGCATAAGATTCTTATAAACGTACGATCTACCAAATTTTCCTTGCCATATGCTAAAGAGTTGCACAACCTAATAGCCAACTTCAAAGAGATGGTGGCTAGAGTTCACGTGTTTACTCAAGTTCTAGCGTAGTTTTGTGAACATAGAATGGTTTCCAACCCAGAATGATCATTTCCTTCAAAGAAGAAAGACTAGGAGATTCTTTGAAAAGAAATGGGCTTCCAAGGGTCACACGCTTCAAGGGAAAAGAAGGCTGGGGTTACAGAACCGAAATAAGTGTTGATATTTTTACTAGCTGCTTTTGACCTTCTCGAAGATCGCCACTTTTTCCGCTCCTTTCACCAGGAATGTGCTCATCATGAGAATATATAATTGTAACAAGCCAGAAAAGCTGTGGGCATTGATGCAGAAGTCGGACTATTTAAGGTTGCTTTCTTGTTTGTCTTTTTCTTTTTTTTGGTAGATATTCCCCTCTTTGCAGCATCAATTCTGCTCATCCTGTATGCAAGCATCCAATGGTTGGTCTACACATAATCGCAAAGAATTTTGCATCCGTTCCCACTATGAGCAGCTTTTTTGCTTGCTCTGCTAAAGCTTTATCCATAAGGGGGATAGAGACACTATCCTCGCAGCACATACATCTCTTCCATGAAAGAGCAATAAGAACATAAATAGCCGCTGCAAATTGTCGACAATTAAGAACCCGGGCCGAGGTAAAGAAAAGAGGGAGAAAAACTCTATTTTCGCGAAGGTTTGGCATGGAAAAAGCAAGGCTGAGATTGACCTTGACACCCGACGATTTCCTTAAACTGAGTTACGAGTCGTGTTTAGTTATACCTGCATTTATGCTGAAACCAGGATGAACTGACGGAGACTGAAAAGGTCCAGAAGTGTACTGCCACCAAATGAACTTGAATAACGCGTCAATGCAATTCCCGAGTCAAAAAAGAATTCGGACGTTTTGACTTTTTTTTACCTTCCTTGTGCCTTCAGGACTGTCTCCTTTCCTCAAGAAAGGTCTAGGTTCTTGAACCATGAGCGGGGTGAGGAACTGTGTCCGAAATCTACAACGTGTTTAAATTCATAGCAGTATCTTTTCGTGGACACCGCCTTTTCATAATTTATAATTTCCTACAAACGCAAAAGTAGAGCTAAGAATCTAACTTCGGGAGTAATATAGCAATCTAAAACTTCTGTTCCACATTACAATTTCTAGGAGGCGACACCAATGTCAAAGCTTGAAAGCTCTTGTTTTCGAGCAGATACGTTTGAAAAATTAGGTGGCCGAAAGTAAAGTCATGAGCTTACTAATTCTTGAGGCCCTTCGCATGCTTAAAAGAGTAAAGATCCATACTTGTAGGAAGAGAAAGCATCATGCTTCTTGAGTAGCGACTGCTAACAGGTACAATCTCAAACTGATCCAGATTTATTATGTACACACCCCCGACCAAAATTAATCACATACGAGAGCAAATCATCAAGCAAAAGCTTTGGGTTGCTCTCAAATGAATTAACTTTGAAGACCGCACCTTTAGCAGCTATTTTGCTAACCATGCTCCTTTTTGGAGGGAATCCATCTTCCCTCAATAATTTCTGTCCGGATAAATCTTTCCATAGGGAACATGGGAAAAGTGAACGAACCATCCCTGGTTTCAAAGAGAGCAGAGCAGACCTAGAGGAATTCAAGAAATGCATCCAAGAAAACATAAATGGAATTGTCTTCTTACTTTAACTCGGACATAAAAGGAACCGCAAGTTTCTGCAGCAACAGCTTGCCAAGATAATAGTTCTATTGTTATTAAACAATGCTTCTGAGGAACATATTCACTCAAGCTTGATTTGCTTCTGGTTCTTTGTTGGGCTTCTTCCTTCTCCTGGGCACACTGAGGTCGATAAAAATAATAGAAATATTGTCACCGCTCCCTTTCTTGATAGCTCTTGCAAGGAGACTGTTAGCAACAGCTTTTGCAGGACAATCATAACTTATCATTGCCAACATTTGCAGCCTTCTGAGTGCCAGTCTTGCAAATGCAACCGCCTCCTCATTAGTCATGACATTCCACAGGCCATCACTTGCCACAATAAGAAATTCATCATCTTCAGATCGAGTCATGAAAGTAACCTCAGGTACTGAGATTACCCAGGGTTTTAGAAAGTGATCACCTAAAAATCCATGTAAGAAGCAGATATGCTCAGTGCAATGATAAAGTACAGTATTACTTGTACATCAATTAGACAAGGGGAAAATAAAACAATAATAAGCATTTTCCAATGAGCTCTTGGTACCGTATTTAATATTTTCAAGAGTTTCACTATAAAGAAAATCCATCTTCAAACTTTTGGGGGATATTATCCGTTTTATGTCAAGCGATAC
Organism: Melaleuca alternifolia; assembly: GCA_019926035.1. Classification (NCBI taxonomy): domain Eukaryota; kingdom Viridiplantae; phylum Streptophyta; class Magnoliopsida; order Myrtales; family Myrtaceae; genus Melaleuca; species Melaleuca alternifolia. Next base: position 206,660 of record JAGKPW010000119.1, on the reverse strand, counting down.
ATGGAATAACTATCAATATATCAGTAAAAGCAAGACGTGCTGGTGCATCCTGTCCTCAAGTTCATAATAGGATGTTGTAAGTTATTAGGGCATCCTAGAAACTTTGTTTCAAATTAAGTTCTGAATAATTGGAGATCCACTAGATAGCTGGGGAAAGCTAGCTCAAAGTGACTCCGTCCTTTGCTTTTCCGGCGATACGAATGTATTTAAGTAATTGTTGTTCTGTAAGACCATAATGAAATATTTTTAATAATTCTACAAACTCAGACAAGCCCCACTGCTCGTGGTGGCAATGGCACCAACAATCCGTATCTCATCAGAGAGGCAACAACTTACAATATTCTGTCAGAATATATCTCAAGTAAAGAGAGGATAATAATAATGCCTGCGCCTTCTATGCATCATTTGATTTAGATTAGTTTGCTACATATGTTTCCTGTTGACAAAGGGAAGGTTACTTGACAGACCACCAGGTTATCGCAGGTTCTCTCTCTCTCTTCCTTCTTCTTTATTTGTTATTGTTATTATTATTTATTTTGAAGGGGACATCTCAACGCTTTTCTGCTGATCCAAAAAGAATCACCTAACTTGCACAGACAACTCACTATGTCAAAATCAAATATATTTGAGTCTGAACAGACTTCCTGATAAGGTATAAGAATAAACCATATTTCCAGCCTACAAATTAATTGTATAAACAGAACAAGTGGTTCAACCACGTATGCTTCGGCCCCATCACTTGGATGACCAGATATGATGAACAGAGAAAATAAATCAATGATACAAGTACATATATAAATTTCTCCAGCTGATAGTGTAAAAATGAAAAACAGACCATGAGAGATGCACCTACCTATTGCTCTTGTCATAGAAAGAATTCCCTCTACTCTCTCACAGTCAGTGTATAGAACTTTGCCTCCTGCATCGGTGATCCTCTTCCGCTCATCTTCCCTGTTAGGCTGCAAAAACAAGTAGAGCAAAATCTCTACCAAGTGAACCTCTAATTCAACAAATCTACCCAGGGAGGACTGAAATGAGTTGTCTAGAAAATGTCGAGAAAACTGGTCAAGAGATTCAAAAAATGAAATAGCAGCTTGCTATATAGAGATGCGCAGATTAGCTGAGTCAGGAATACATAAAAGCAACAGCAATTGAGATTTTATGGGTATCATAGTAAGAAATTCAAACTTTCTCAAGCTACCTTCTCCTTACTGTTAAAGTAATGATGTCTAAGATATCCTCCACTCTTCCCACTGAATTTAAGAACATTATTTACTGCCAACTGTAGCTCCCAAGGAGTACGACAAGGGGCAATTCTCGGAATGTGCAAAACCAGTGCTAATGAACTCATGCATGGTTTATATTTCTACAAACAAACAAGGAAACCCTCACACAATGTCAAACTGCAATATCTTCTCCATGCTTAGATTTGATGAACTATTGCTACAACATCCAGCCGTAACTTATGTAGGCTATGTTCTTAATAGAGACTGAAACCAATGCAATAGGAGTACGGCAAAATGTAAAACCATCTAGGGCACATGGCTCAAGACTTTTTATACAAAGCCTTTCTCTTCTTCACTCAGAGAGGCGATGCACCAGGTACTTGATTCATAGACCAACCTCTCATTCCTCTATTGTGACAACAGCTTCTGCCCAAACCGAATAGAGAAAAATGCTTTAAGAAGAGGTAGAGAATCTTAAGAAAACAGAGGAATGAAAAGGAAATAAACCGAGAAAGAAGAGGAGCCAGAGACAAATAGGAAAAGCCATCTATAATATTTGATTTTGTTTGACTTGCCAATTAACAGTTGCAAAAGTCACACCATTCTACCCATGGTTTTTACTATTGACCATCCATAAACAATCATTAAATTAAAAATAAAGCAGAGAATATGCAAACTCCATCCAGATACCCTAAACTTTCATCGTTGGTTTACCTGGATTTTCCATCGAATTGCAGAGTTCTTCAAGCCAACCCAAAATAGATTAAACTAGAATGCTTTCATCTGATTTACCAACTACTTCAGCGAAGAATGTGCATGCTCATCAATCTAACCATGGACTTTCCCTGCTCCTCCAATCACCAACCTAATTATTGGATGGTCCTCCGTTGTCATCACTTGTTGCTTTTAAGGTTTTACTTGCAGGCAGCTAATTTAGGGTTTAAAGGCTTGAACAAGAAGGGGCAAACCTATTACCATTCAACTCCTTCTTCACATCTTCAAACCAACGAATGCAATCTCTTAAGGGGCAAACCTATTACCATTCAACTCCTTCTTCACATCTTCAGACCAAAGAATGCAATCTCTTCTTGTGGAAAATCGAAGTTCAAGTGTCAATTTCACGTTGAAACCAACCTATTTACATTTCTCTGGGTCCCTGTGATTACAAGACCTTAAAAAATGAGTTAACCAAATAATGTCAGCTTAAACCACAGTAACACACGGTGACCTCACAGGTTTGCAGACCTCAAAGGTTAGCAAAGAGAACTTACTCCACAATATAGTTGGTCAGCATATTTGCCCAAAAACTTGCATTGCAGTCTTTATCAATTCTAGGAAACAAATTTTAGACCACACTTAAACCTTTTTATGAGGCCATGTCCATAAAACAGACTCCAAAGTGACTATCTGGGGCTGAGATGAAAATTCATGAGCAACACAGATCCACTAATATAGCATTCTACCTATGATTGACTATAATAAACTTCCATTCTGCAAGTGCATAATGACCACTTAAAAGTCTTGCTACATGAATGCATGAGTAGGAACCAAAAACATATATTGTTGCATGCATAGTACAATGAATGACCAGTAGCAAGATTCTATGACATATACGAGCAACAATCAAATGTAAATGGGGAGATGAAAATTGCGAATCAAAATTAGGCAGTCACCAAGGACCTTGTGGTCAACAGTCAAAGGAATAGCTTCATTCCCACGACACAGTACAGCCCTGGAATCCCCACAGTTGCCAACAATGATCTGGCATGCAGACAAAACAACCACCACAGCTGTTGAACCAGCATGTCTACCATCTTTGAAAGCATCATCAGCCCTCTCATAGGCCCTTAAAATTGCTGCCTCCCACCTATGCTTCCAACCATCTTTATCTACCGCTTCTTTCCATTCTTGTGCTAAAATGTTATGCAGGTGATCTGCACAATAGTTACTCACCTGAAAAAAGTAAAGGGCACATTAGTCTTCAGCGCATGTTTTGCTTCTAATAGTGTTTTTTCAATTGCCAATTTACTGGAAAGAAACACCAAGGGATACCAATCACAGTAGTTCCAGTGATAAGAACCTCACTCAACAAATATATATTGGTCAGAAGGAAGCGAGGCAAGAAAGGGCTGGCAAACAGTTTCATATGATTTCTCGTGCAAGTGTCCAGGGTTCAGGAAGAGAGGAGAAGAGAATATAACAGGGACATATAGGGGCTCAAGCTCATGCTGATTGCTGGCACTATAAATCATAGGTACGCACTGATATATCTCGTGACCTCTCACAGAGATACCATTTAAGCTGATCCCTTCATAATAAGTTTAATACACATCTCTAAAGAGGGAAGTAATACAATTAGAAACACCTTGAATGGAATAAAATCAGTCACTGAAAGGTCTACTTCACAGCATCCTCAACATTGCCAGGGCCATTGTTGGCACAACTTTTCAATATCAAAGTTATAACAAGTAAAGTCCACCACACACACACACCCTTATATCTTCATACTGAAAAAAGAAAACAGGAATGAGAAGTAAAGGTGCTAAAACCTCCTAGTCAATCTCACATGGCGTTCTAGAAGTATCAAGTTGAAATAGCTTAATGACAAAAACTGAAGCACTAAAAGCACCGAGATAATAAAAAGCTAATAAGCATAGTGAACTTCAGGAGATGGCCCATTAACACTTCAGAGACTACGCTGCCAGAATATTAAGCATATGTTACCTGCTAATGCTAGCCCTATTCTGTTATAGCAACAGAAAAACGAATCAGGGGCTCCATAAAGTGTTTGTCTTCAGCAGAGAGATGAACAAGGAGATTGAGACAAAGCATGCAACTGAGTCTAGCTAGCTGACTCCAAGATGTTCTCAGGAAAGTAACCAACCCTCAACTTTCGCTGTAGTGTCCTTAAAGGCCATAACCTTCAATATATCGATAACTATGCAACCTATCCTAGCAATTTCGCTGCACTCCATTATAAATTTCAAACAATAATGTTCACCAAGAATCAATTTATGTACACCAAGAATCAATCTGTTAAAAACTAACCTTGATTGAAAGTTGTAAACGGGACTAAAACAGTAAAAGCGAGCAAGGCGTGAAAGCCTCATGATCACCCTTTCAATTGATGGGAGTTATTCAGGTGCATCGGACCATGGATCATCCATTGTATATTCTTTTGGGTTAAAAAAAAAAAAAGAAAACAAGATATACCTTATAACTTCCAAAAATCCTCAAAAGTGTGACCAGATGCTTCAACTAAGTATGTCAACCACCAGGTTAGATTAAGCTTTACATTTCAACATTGAATATGTTTCAAATGTTAATTAACTAATGTCTCCAGTTGTAGCTGAGCCAACCGGCTTATTTAAGAAAATTATCAGAGCTTTCTTATATATTGTTTTATAGCAAAAATGGAACTGAAAGGACTGAACATTGAAATATCATAAAGGCAAAATACAGTATGTTCATTCCATGTATGGGCATCGCAAAATGAGAAAGAATAAAAAACCTATACCTGTCTTCAGAAATGACAAATAATAGAAGTCAAAAGCCATGTTAACCTCCGTCATACCCATAAAGTAGCTATCTGCATAGACAAGATCCACAAAGACCATTTGCTCCACAAGAGCCAATCTACTTAATGGTGGCGTGGAGATACCATAAGGAAAATGATTTCACTTACCGTGGGTTCAAAACGTATATGCTGTGATTGCTTATTTCAATTGGGTAAACCCAACAGCAAAAATGCTTTGCTAGGCCAACACTCTAACATTAATCCTTAACCTTCCCTCCTCTTACTAAGACACTAAGCAACCTTCTAGAGCACGTGTAAGTTATGTGCTTCCAAATTGGGTAGGCAACCTCTTAAGCTGTACAGCTGACTCGGAATCCTATACTCAAGATAACAAAATCACAAAAGTGGAGCATCTGGCAAGACCAATCCATCTATTTAAACCTTAGTTAAGTTGTTAAAATTCAAAAATCATACCTTTTTTATTATAAACGAAACCATAGTAAAAAAGGTTAAGTTTGTTATATGCCAATTTAAGGCACAGTCTTTCGGGGGAAAAGACTTGAGAAACCTCAATTTGTAAATACACAAACCTTAGAGGATGCCACACAAGCATATTTGAGGATTTCCGGGCAGTCTTTCTTTTCCTACTCTTAGATTTAACCCAAACAAAATACAAACATTAGGCACACTATTGAACGTAAACATACATTGTGCATCCAATCTCGAACTTCACATTGTATTCAATGGTTTCCAAAAGCACTAATGTGCCAGATGTGGGCATCAATGCATACAGTAAAAACTTGGTGGAGTTTCCACATTTTAGAAAGATCTTGTGAAAGAATAATTTGGTTTACTCTACAGTTTACGAGAGTGATTCTACTTTGTTTGGTAGTTGGCTTGTCCGGCAGAACTCGCCTGCCCAAGTTGAGGTTGAAGGTATCTAGCTTTCATTGATAAATCTCAAAATAAATGATTACCAGAGTAGGGATGGGTACACCCGCAAATCCCCACCCAGATTGTGCATTCCAAGGTGACAAAACGGGGATCAGATCGGAAACGGGAAAGTTTGTGGATTTCTTTGTGGAACAGGGCAGGGTCGGTCCCTAATCTGCTCATGCATTCTTATACTCACTAATTAGTATGTGAACTTGTTTATTGCAAACAAACACTCTATAGAAACCCCAGAAAGCTCCTGTTCCTCAAATCATTACTCTGCCAACTTCATCCAAATTCATCACTCTTTTAGGCAGTCCTTTGCTTCTTCAATAGACGCTCAACTCCATCTCCTCCCACGAATGTAGACCGCTCAACTCCATCTCCTCCCACGAATGTCAAACCTTGCTGGCACACTGCCTTTGGACTGAACTGAACTCTCTCTCTCTCTCTCACACACACACACACACACACACACACATTGAGACCGTTGTTTCTATGGCAAAGATCATGCTCAATTGTTGTTGTCCAATTGCCATTAGACTAAAATTAGGTGTTGAGTCCCTCCCTCCCCATGCCTTTCGACAGATAAAAGTTGTGCAGCTGGAGGCTCACTTTTACCGAACTGATTTACATCTAAGTATTTACTAAGAGCACATGCATTTATCCTAAAGTTTTTATAAAATTACAACACTCGCAGAAAAAAACTGCTGATTCAGTATTTCATTTTACTCGGAAAGAGATACTTTTCTAGTTCTTTTCTATCAGTGAATTTGCTCTCAAAGACTGTTTAAGTATATCTCAGTTGCACTGCTGACCGAGCCAGGTGCTCATACTGCACAGTTACTCGACAAAATGTTACAAAATGTTCCTTTCTAAGTCAAGCACTCCAACTGGAAGTTTGATGAAATGCCGATTCAGCAAATGAACGACTCCAACCATGCAGTCAACTCCTCATGGACACCTAAGCACCCTTCATCTCCTCCAAAGCCCATCAAGAACTTCAGAGAGGGTCCCCTTCTACCGAAAACTCAGAACATCCGGTCACTTTTCATGCACATCCCCAAGCTACCAAACTTCGCCTATCATTCAGGCCAGCACTGTCCAATCTTCTCACCATTTTCGCGAGATTGCACAAATCTCCCAATTCGTATAATGAGACATACAAGAGCAATAAAGAAATCACGAAACGAAGCACCTCCACCCAGACATATTCAAAGAACGCATCTACACACAGTCTATCTACGAGCGTGGAAATCACGTCCATTTGAGCAGAGGAAAAGCAAAATCTGGAGTCTCCGCCAAAACGAGACCGCACCAGATTCGCGCGAACGCAAGAACAGATCGGGAAGGCGGTGACAGCGCAGCTAAAGCTACGCCCGAATCGAGTACCACGCACCGGCGACCACAAAATCCACCAAAATACAGGCCATAAACAGTTACCTGAACAGCTCACCCGGCGTTTTCCGGCGACCGGAAGTTTCGGGCGATCCGGCTTTCGCCGTAAGATCGGAAGCCCAAAAGCCCAAAAGGCCTCGAATCGGCATGAAATGGGCTCCGAATGGCCTGTTCGGTCCATTGGCGGGTTACTACTGTATTTATATATTAAGCCCGGGCTAGAATTCCGGACCTCACATGGAGAAGTCCGAATGGGCCCGCCCAGATATGTAAGAAAACTTATTCATTTTTTACATTCGCAAAAAATATATATTGAGAATTCCCATTCCACTTAAATTTAATAAAATTCTCCGATGATATTTTTTTTTATTTTTTGATCTCGTTAGATATTATAATTGCAAACACTATAATCTATTAAATAATACATAAAATAAAATGCTTCGCACTAAAAAGGTCAATGAAAGACTAGGCATCGACAATGAGTAAGAGTTGTTCAGATTCTAAATTGAATTAGAATGGACTCTGATTTTTTTTTAATTGATCACGTAAAAGATATGCATACTTTCTAAGCGCATTAGGTGGGTGGGGGGGGGGAGAGGAGAGAATCTTTTTTTTACAATTTTGACATGTTGCTGCGAATCAATTAACAGAAACACGCCGTGCCTCCGTCAATTTCCACGTGGACAAACCAACTAGGCACATTAAATCAACTCTAAACGGAGAAAAAGACCATCGAAAAGTCGGGTAGAATCAAATAAGAAATTTAGACATAAGAAGCATGTGGTCACGAATTCAAATCTCGACGCCGTCTTTTCCTTTTTTGTAATTGTCAAGTGTCGGCTTAAAACGGAAGGATTGTCGTGACTCGACGACAGTTAAGGAAGTATTCATTATGCAGCGCCGCAAAGAGATGATAGAGTGACGTAAATCACGTCCGGCTTTGAAATCATGCTCAAGGACGACGGTCTACTACTTGCTGACGGTCGTCCACATACATCGTCTTCAGTTGCGAGCATGGAAATAAAATTAAACGGGCAATCGAGTAGAAAAAATCGCGATCATGTAAGATCATGAACTAGTCACTGTACCTCGGAGCCGCCGTGCCCGTCGAACACTCCAAAGTAGTCAGCATTCGGCCTGTGGCGCGCACCCTTGTCCGGCGGCGCTGTGCACCCGCCGATCGCATCGCAAGGGCCGTCGACGAACCCTGGTATGGCGCATGCGAAATCCTCCATGGTCTCCCTACGGTTCTTGGCCGTGGCTTTGGCCCATGTTTGGTTCGAGTCCAGCCTCACTCCCTCCGTCCTGCTTGACCCCTCATCCGTTGGAGGGGCGGTCTCCCTCGGGACAGCGGGCTCGTCACTCTCCAGGACAACCGCCGCGGCCGCCTTGTTCGAGTGCCCGCACGCGACGGTGCTCTCGGGGACATCTTCAGCAGCAACGACGATTTCAATACCGTCCTCACCGGTCTCAGCAGGCAGCGCGGGCGCATCGCTATTGTCTTTGCCAGCGCTCTCTCCGTGATCGAGCTCATTTCCGACGAGGTTCTTTGTGGTTTCGGCCATCGGAGAAGAAGGGAAAGAGAGGAGAAATGTGGATACGTACAATCTCAATACGTCGGTTCTTTGAATACGTTTGGTTTTCTCGTGATACGCACAATCTCAATACGTTTCCTCGTCAAGCGTATTTGGTTTTCCTTTTTTTCTGCAAATTTGTCAGCGGACAATCAATGTCTCGCTTCGTATCAGGCATATGTAATCTGGCTCTCGTTCTGCAGATGAGGATTCATTCTACAAGTCCATTTGGCCAACCCCACGTAATACTCAAACTTATATGGGGGAGGCGATTCTGACTAGGACCCAAGTTCGGTGAAGGCCCAATCGGGCGCCGCCACGTCGCCGGGGGGGGGGGGGAAGGCGGTGATTCGGCGGATCTTCCAACGTGGCATCCGGGTGTCTGTGGTCGGGTAGAGTTTCGTTTAGGTCGTCGTTTGATACTGGAGTATGTAGTAGTGAGGGGAGTGCCACCTTTGCATGCGGCTGTCAGATGTGAATCACAGCAAAGCCAGACCAGTGGTACGGACAGCTGGCTCACCATGTCGACGACGACTCGTAACGTACGGTCTTCAAAATGAATGCGTTGAGCATTGCGGTTGAAAAGGGTTCGGGTATGCGGATTTGCGGTGCTCCTTCAGAAGGAAGGAGGTTTGTTGCCCTATGAGGACCTGGCCTTTTATACACGTGGCGAGGATATGAGTAATTAGGTGATGTTATAGTTTGATTTTCCAAAAGATTGACTTCTCGTGTGTGGGTTTAGTTACTTCTCCTGATAAATTCTGATTAGGAGAAAATGCTGTGAGTGGTTTTTTCAGCTTAATGGTAAATACGAGCTACACAGACGACGTCATATATGTTGAACCGACGTTTAGGGAACAATAGACCTTGCGTGATCAATGGGAATATTTTTGAAATGAGAGAAAATGGTGCAACCAGAATAGAATCTCTACATACATATGATGCACAATCATCGTTGACTCTAGCATAAGACAAGTCATCGAAAAAGCGAACGAAGAGAAAAGGTTAGTAGTAGGCAACGCAGTCGAATTTTGGCAGAGTAAATGGAACGTGGCACTCTAACATCCTTTAAGAGAAACTTTGTATTGTAGACACATCAAACTATGTTCCCTATAGTTATATAAATCCTTCCCTTCGTCTAATTAAACAAGAATAGCTAAATCTCTTTTAGACACTAATGGAGGGAAAGGACTTGTCTAAACCGAACTCAGGCCCAACTTGGGTCTAGTGGATCGCGTCTATCTGAGCTGTTATTCATGCCGGCCTCACGTTGAACCTATCTGAATATCGTAGACTGTTACTGACAGACGTTCACATTGGATCGACTGCTTCAGGCCTGCCCATTCTGTGGATCCGGGCATCCCGTCCCGTCCAGTGGATCCAGGTGCATGCAAGAAAAACCACTCAACAGCCTGATTTGAGGGCTTTCTTGCCCGGTTGCGTACTATAAGGAGAGCACATGATAATGTAGATACACATGACACTGTTCAAGGTGAAGCGTCTCCCCTGCATGCGTGAGCAAGGTAACAACTAGGCCTAATGCATACGGCCATATTGCTGTATCACCAAGTGACAAGCTAGCATCAATGCCCGAATTCGGGGACAAGGTTTATTTCGGATTCCATCCACAAAGTGCACAAAGAATATATACTTCGAGAAGTATGATCTAGCTAGGGCTGTGTGGAGCAGAAAACCTAAAGAAAGCAGATAAAAAAGGAAAAGAAAAACGGCAATACATATGGTTCAACAGGAAGATTCACAAGAACTAAAACGTTGGTGATCTTAGGCGCGAATCAAGCAGCTCGAGTGGCACCATCCTTGGAGTTGTCAAGATTCGATTCATTGACTGAAGGCGCCTTAATAAATGCTGATTGTCGAGAAGTTTCCCCAAGAAACTTCAAAGAGAGCGGTGGAGGTTCATTCTCAGCAAGACTTAGCTGAGACATTCCAACTATTTGGTCGATATTGATGGGTTCTTTTGGAATTACCGGGATTGGTTTTAGCACACGGTGATGAGATGTCTCTGCCACCCTTCCATCTTCCGGAGGTGCCATGTTGGGCGGCCACATGGGAAAAGGTACCGGTAAATAGTATGGGAAATAACAGGGGACCAGAGGAACTTGACCAGTCGATTGCATCACAGCATCACTGCACCCTTCCGACGTTTCTGGGTGTGAGGTCTCCATAGGCGTTCTTTCCAGATCGAGTCCAACACTGGTTGAAGTTGTTGAGTTTGTATCATCGTTGTTAAGTCTCACCAAAGGAGGCAGAAATGTTTCTTCTGGAAGTGAGGGTTGGTCAGCAGTAGCCTAACAAAAGCAAAAGATGGATCTAACCAAAATTACCGACAGAATAAAACAGAATGAAGGAAAAAAAAGAATATTTGTTGCTACAACATTTTATATACTAACAGATGCCTTCCTCTATGATAGCTTAACCTTACAGGAACACGGAGTACTGTTTTGCAATTTCTCCTGGTCTCTAATCTACCTGCCCTATCCACCTCCCCATTCAGTATAATCAATTGCCCTGCTTAAGTGGTAAGCCAAATCTCAGCCTACATGTGATGAGTGTCATGCTATTTAAAAATTAAATCACACCAACACTAATCATCTAAAAATTAGATCTATTGGCAATGGATCCATAAAGGTCTACAGTCATTGCACAAAAGAGTTCCTTTCCTGTCCCTTTTTCCTCTTTTGTTTATATTTTTTATAGAGATTAGTAATGATCAATTCGTAATAATTCATTGAAAGACGATGTAATTCCTACTAGTATCATTTAAAATGTTCCCAAGGTCTAAGGGGAATGACCTTTATCATATAATCAGCACTAGGGTCAGGTTAAAGCATATGTCAGCATGAGCTAAGAATACATCTTAAAGGTGCACTAGCTGGATGTCTGAACAAAGTGCAATTAATGTGCAGAAGCAACATCATAGAGAAGACAAACCATATCCGGAGCCATGTCAAAAAGGCTGGAGCGCCTCTTTCTTCGGCCAGCATTACTCTGCCGGATATAATACTTCTGGGCATGGCTTGCCACTTGAGTAGGAGTCCTTGTTGTCACAAAGTCACGAGCTATACCTCGCCAGTCTCCTTTACCCAATTTCTGGAGACCAACTAAAAATCGCCGATGCTCTTCCTCCGTCCATGGGTTACCTGGAATCAAATCCAATTGAACAATAAGTAACATCCACCAACTACATGGAGGAGATGCCATACAGCTTATGCAATATCTATCTACATAACAATCTAGAAGGCAGTCATCTCAGTATCAACCTCTGGACAGAAAGAGCACAGTCAAACATGGAATCTATTAAGCAAAAACCATAAAAAAAAGAAGTCATTAATGTGACACTGACAAAGATAACAGATAAAAGATTTATGAACCAATGGCAACATATTGCCTATCCTGCGCAATACTTTATTGCTGATGTTGCTATCCCGTTGGAACACTAATGACGTGGTATGATATAGAAGATATCAAAACAAGAAACTTAACATGATTCGACTTTAAATGAAGAGATGAGATAGCTGCCTCCTATTTGGCAGGAGATAACTTTGACGGAAGCATGCCTGCCAGCTAATATAATTCCTCACATTGGAACAACAAGACATGCAGTACCACCAATCCCACAGAGCTAAGAACAAGAATTCACAATACTGAAGCTCATTCATTTGTTCAGTGGCCAATTCCTAACGACTTCATAAGGTTTCCATGCTCATTTATCACGTTTGTTCAATTTGCACAGACCAAGTGCGATAAATTATGAGTCATACATGACCAAATCTCATGTTTAGCGGCCAAAAAGGAAAAACTCAAAAATTAAAAAGACAAATTCATGTATGTCGTCTTATACGGGATCCATTGACAGGTCATTTCCTACAAGGTAACTAGGAAATAGAGCACACGACCAAATTACCATAGGAGCCTTCCGTAACATCATCAAACTAGCCTTTCTCTTAAAGATAATCGCCAAAAAAGTTGATTAGCTTTCTGAAATGTTAACTAATAACAGACAAAAATATAACACATTTGGCTACTCGGGTCAAATTAATTTCATTAGCAATCCATTACGGTGATTGTACCGTTTAACACCAGCACATAAATATAATACCGTTTGAGATTAGAATTAAATGACGCATGATGTTCTAAGTGAGATTTTTCTTCGTGAATTTGCTCTGGATCGCTTTGATTTGTTGAGAACTGCAAAAAGAATGATCTTTACATTTAAACTGGAAATCCAAAAGCAGGGGCCATCTTTAATATATTTCAAGCTCCAATTTTGAACCAAATACACACGGACTCCAGATGGGAACTCGCAGGGAGGGAAAGAAACAGCACAATCCAAACAAATCAGAAACGCACAATCGATACCCCAGAATCAGGAGCCCCGAGCAATCAAAATCCGCGATACCTTTCTTCCTCTCCACGCGCCTATTGGACGAGCGGGAGCCGTGCGCGGTATCATCCGAGAGGTAGCCGTCGCTCCCGTCGATCGGGGACGAGCCGGGATTCGGGGACGCGGCGGCGGAGGACGAGGAGTGGTAGTGGGCAGCGGACAAGCACCCCACGCTGGCGCTCTTCTTCATGATCGAGCCGTCCGTTAACCTAACCCCGAACAGCTTCACACCGCCACCGCTGCTGGAGGCGGCGGCGGCGACGGCACTGGAGGAGGAGGAAGGGGAGCTGGTGGCGGCCGCGGCGGCCGGGCCCCCGCAGTCTCCGCCGCCGCGGACGGGGCAGGTCCGGGAGTTGTGGCCCTTGTTGCAGCAGTGGGAGCATCGGCGAGTCATGATGGCGCGCCAGGTGCAGGGTGTGTTGACTCGGCACAGAAATGGCCCGAGTCGGAGTGGGGAGGAGGGCTGAAGGCTTGCGGAGAGCGAGTTGGCAGCGTGGCTCCGACAAGATTTTATATGCGCGGAGGAGGGGTTAAAAATCGGTGATTGGCGAGTGGGAAAAACGCGGGCGGTCGTGTTCGTTGGAGCTTCGAAGAAGAAGAGATAAGCGTCCTGCGCTGCTTCTTCTTCTTCTCCTTCACGAAATTTGACCGCCGTGCTTTTCACTTTTGTCTTTTTTCTCACGCTCCAAGTATAGGATCCCCTTAGCTTTTACACTTAATAATTTCTCAATTCTATCTCGACAGATAATACGATGGCTAGACTTTTCAAATTATTCAATATAATTTTTTAAACGTACGAGCTATATCGAACGGATTAAAAATATATAAATTACATCATGCATTAAATTAAAATTTAAAGACTATTTTAAATAAATTAAAGATCCATAAATCATATAACTATTTATGTCATTTTCCTTTATTAATAACTTCTTGTTATTTGACATATCTTGGGGATTTCTTTTTCTATCAATGGACAACTTACCCTAAAAATTATTTTATTCCAGTTCACCTCCACTCATTCTTCATAGGAAATAGATTCCAATACTAAAAGCAATTTTGGTGAAAATGATTCATAAAATCCAAATGCTCAGCCACTGTGATTAAAATTTAAAAAGACAGAAATTTCGCAAAGCCTGTCGACGATGTCTCTAATAGATCGGCGATTATTCATATCAAGTCCACGTCGTGTCGTGTCGCCGGAGCAATTGTTTCCGATGCAAGCCCAGCAACTGCAGAAGAGAGGGGGGGAAAAATCTAACGCGATCCTGAACCGTATGTGAAAATAATCTGTCGGACGACAACCTTTGTCAGCTTGACTCTTACTTGTTGAGTACCTCGTCATCGGTCCAAAGTCAACATGGGATTTTTCTTGGTTGGGGGAGGGAGACGAGTCCATTGACGTCATCTGTTTGCTTGCATGTCGATTTCGTCCGGCTCATCCACTTTGGACCGTTCATGGGATCGTGGATAATTCGCATCCACAACCCTACCAACAATAGAGTCGTCGACGATCATCATTGAGAAATTCCCCAAACTTGATCGCTTTTGACTAAGGAGACCTTAACATGAAAATTTCGGAATTGATGCGACCATCCTCCATATTTTTGTTATTTTTTTTTTGAAGTATACACTTTTATCAATCTAGTCATAATAATCTCTTCACTTTCGACATCATGGCGCTCATGAGAAATGACACTTCATGGCCTGGCCTTGAACTTTCAAAGCTCAACAAAATCGAATGCAATTTGTGTGGTGTTTGCCACTGTTGCAACTTTTCTCCCCTCCAAAATAAGTCAAGAAATGACAGGGCGCTCCATCAAACAATCCCGATGCGAATGGCCTAAATAGCTTAGATTAGTCAAGCGTGATCATATCGCTCTCTCTCTCTCTCTCTCACACAATAAAGAATTCAAGAAAAGGACTGGGAGTTCCATCAAAGAAACCCAAAGCGAATAGCTTGTTAGCTTAGATTAGTCAAACGTGATAAAATGAATCTCTCTCGCTCTCACAGAGGCACAATCTTGCAATCTAATTGACCGTATCAATGCAGATATTTGAATAATTGCAACATGCTTTTGTTTTTATGAGTTTTCTCCTTGCCACCGTTTTGTTTATTATTGTCTCCAATCTCCACCAACTTGCAGCTGGATCTCCACATATGAGAAGAGAATGTGAGGGGAAAAAACAAGGACACAACATACGAAGCAAACAGCAAATGACGACAACATAGTTGATGAAAACTCCATGCGAGATGTATACAATACTCGTCTTCATTTCACCGGTAGCTACGGTAGTTAGGGCTGTACATACAGCTCTCAGCATACTTCACTAGGTCTTTCGGCCGAGGGAGGCGAGTAGCCAAGCCTGTTAAAGCATTTCATCCACGATGTGAACACAAGAAAGTGAGGGTACGCGTACGTGCAAATGCTCAAAAAGATGAATAATATAAAACTCCGTTCGTTTTACAGGAAATTATTTTATGAAAAAAAAATGATAATATTTTTTAGTGTTCGTTTAAAACTTAAGAAAAATAATAAACAATAGATTTTTAAATCTTATCCTTTTTGTTTTTATTATACGTATCGCCGGCCACAAGTTTTGCTAGGCTGCCACAAGCTCCCAACTTGCCACCAGAGGCTATGAACTTGCCAATCCAAGGCAAGCCTCGAACTCACCTTTAAAAGCTACAAGCTCACTGTTAAAGGCCGTCGGCTCGCCAGCCTCAGGCGAGGTAAAGGCACGTTGCTAAAGGCCGCAATATTTAAATGTAAATAAAGAAGACGGAAACACTTTCAAAAAAGCGAAAAATATTTTCCCCATTTTTGAAAGTGTTTTTTCTATTGGTGGAAAATATTTTCCTTGATTATTTTGTTTTCTGTGAAACGAACGCCAGAAAAATCAAAAAATATTTACTTGAAAGTTATTTTCTATGAAATGAACGGAGTCTCGAATATAGGAAAAATTCCAAATGCTACTTTTTGATCCTACATTTTTACCCTTTTTTTTTCCTAATGAAGTCCATTATTTCTAATTTGTCTAACCAAATCTTTTTACTTTCACCAATTTGCTAATGAAGTCCCCTACCAAATCCAACCTAAGCTGTCGACCATTGGTTGATGCCAAAGTATGATGCAAATAATAAATTGCAGACGCCTACGTGGACATGAACGGAAAAATGTAACTTCGACAATTTTGAAATATAACGTGGATAAAATTTAGCCAACGCGGATGTCAAAATTTTAACCACGTCAAATCATGGCATCATTTGGTGGCCATGTCAGCTGGATTTGGAATCAGGGGTACTGGATTAGAAAATTTATGAAAGTAGAAAGACTTGACTAGACAAATTTAAATTACAGGGACTTGATTAGAAAAAGTATAGAGTAAAAGAACAAATAGAAGGATTTTTCCAAAAGTAAAGAACTTACCAAGTTCATAAGCTTTTGCCGCAACATCAGCAGCTATTTGGGCTGAGATCTTTCTTATGTCAGTAAAAGGCGGATATATGAGTCCCTTGTCAAAGTTTTCCTGAGTCAGTTGTGCAGCCAGGGCTTCCGCTGTTCCAAAGAGGTATACATAACAACAAAAATAATCAGAAAAGGCAGACATGCTATTGAAACATTTGAATTAGCTTACATTCAAATGTCCAAGAAATTTATCAGTCCAAGGTCAATAATGACGTGCATCCCGAACTCCATGTTAGAATTTGTTTTAACCCCAAAATGGTGCACTTACAGGCAGCCAAAAGCATATCATTGTGCACACGGATTGCACCGGACATTATCAAGCCTAGACCAAGTCCTGGGAAAATGTATGCATTATTTGCCTGGACGAGAAGAAAATAATGGTGAAGTCAGTCATTGAGACTTCATGTACTTGCATCTAGAGTTGAGACATATGCTCTTCGTTAAAGACCTGGCCAGGCACAAGAGTCTTCCCCTTGTATTCAACAGGAGCAAATGGGCTACCACTGGCAAATATAGTGCGGCCCTGCAAGAACAGAAATCACAGTAAATATTAAGCAAACCAAAAAGGTAACGAGTGTTTATATTTCGGGAAGAGAGAGCTTCAAATTCCAGCAAGACAGGACTTGCATGATTATGTTACCTGACTCCATCTATAAGCTTCGTCTGCTGTACATTCAGATTGTGAAGTTGGGTTGGAAAGAGAGAGAATGATGGGTTTCTGCAAGTCCCGGACAAATCTAATTAAGCATCTTGTCCTTAAGAGGGTAGGTGAGGTGGACAGAAGTGATACATACATCATTCAGAGCAGCCATAGCCTCAACCACATCTTCTGTAAAGGTCCTTCCCACACCAGATGTTCCAATCAATACCGTTGGTTTGATTGCCTAAGACAATAAGAAAGCATTAGAATAAGAACCCTAGACAACAAAGAGAGACTTCGAGATCAGCCTGCATCATGCACATCAAAGCCCACACGCACGTGCACGAGGGGGAGAGAGAGAGAGCACCTTTACTGCATCCACAAGTTCATTAATAGGCTCATGTTCATGGGCCCAAGGCTTCTTGAAATGCTGGAGTGATTCCCAGCGTGAATGAACTATCAGACCCTGCAAAAGAACACATGCAATGATTCACCAATCTATGAATTACAACAACTAAAGCAATCCAATTCATGAAGAAAGCAGCACATTTTACTACCTTTGAATCAACTAGCCAAATTTTCTTACGAGCTTCCTCCACTGGAACATTTTTCTGCATAAAAAAATCAGGTATATCTGCTTATGTTTTGTATGTCATATCATCATCCAGAATTTCTCAAAGTGAATACTCAAATAAAATATTGAATGCTATGCTTTAACCTGTTTTGAGATTTCGAGGGCCATAAGTTCAGCTATACCTGTGCCAGCCTGTAACAACCACCAGTTACAGCAGAACTTCCTTATACCAGATATTACACATACACAAGCTAATGAAATAAGAAAGAGGAACAAATTTGCCTTTATATTCTTCCAATGACTCCAAGGTAGCAGAACTATAATACATAGATGCAGACTACAGGAATTTATACCGATAAGCGGAGCTACTTGAATAAAAAAATTAAGGGCTCTCACAACAAAATTTGACAACGAACCTCCCCAGCACCAAGGAATAAAAATCGTTGATCTGCCAAGGTTCCACCGACAAACTTCAATGCTGCAATAAGCCCTGCAAGGACCACAGATGCTGTTCCCTGGAGCAAAGTAATGGAAGGGTAAATAGGCAAATTTTGACTCATATTAAGAGTGTTCTGAATTTCACCTGAATATCATCATTGAAGACAAGATGAGTCATCCCATACTTCTCAAGCAGCTCAAAAGCATTGTGGTTTGCAAAATCTTCGAACTGCACCGAAAGTTATTTTAAGGCATGAGGTATCCATAAAGATTTTACAAAAAAAATGGTGACTAGCACAAACTATAAAATAATAGTCAAACCTGAATGAGTACTTTCTCCCCATAAATCTGCTTGACCGCAGTCATAAATTCATGTAAAAGTTCAGCATATTCCTGAAAGAAGAGCATGGTACAGATTTCTCCCATTGCATAACATGTGACATGCAGTAAAAAAAATGATAATCCAATTGGAAAAAAGTGAATCAGACCTCCCCAGTTGCCCTCCTCCGCCTGAGCCCAATGTAGAACTCATCCTTCAGCAAGTTCTCATTATTGGTCCCCACATCAATAGTTACAGGCAAGCACTGTAAATGAGAAAATGTACAGTTATTATAAGTATTATCCACAGAAAAAGTGATTGGGCAAACATAACCATCATTGCTCAAGTTCCGTACATGGTTTGTCGTGAACGGAATAAAACATCTAAACCTTCAGATAGTCCATGCTAGTAGTCTTTAAATATGCATTAGTTTTCATAGAGCATTGGCAAAGAGAAGCATCGCAAAGGATTAAAGTCAACACTATTAACTGCCGTCTCATTTTAGATGCAAACTGACTGGAAAAATAAAATGTACATGTAATTTGGTTGCGTCACTTTGCTGAAGTCAAAATCGCAAATGCCACACAAGTGGAAATTTCAGTAAAGCCCGTTGTAGCAAGAGATAGAAGGTAGAGAGCGATTTTTAGTGCCTATTATAATAAAAAAAAAATGCACCTAATGGAAGTTCTAGGACATTTGATGTAACAGGTTCTTGACTTGAGTATATTTCAAAGTCATATTGACACACAAGCATAACTTACTGCAGAAGGACGGACTCCACCAAGAGCAGTGTACAATGAAAGCTTCCCTACTGGTATCCCCATTCCCTAGCAAAGAGATAATTCTAGAGACAGTTATCAATTGCGCCATGTGAGCATGTGTGCGGGTGTGCATGTGTCCTTGGGATGCACATGCACATGTGTATGTGAAGGAGAGAAACAGCCACTGATGGTATATACTTGACAGCCAAGATCTCCAAGTCCTAAGATCCGTTCGCCATCCGTAACGACAATAACCTGAATGTTTCTCTGTGGCCAGTTCTTTAAAACCTCAAGAATCTTGCCCCTAAGATTAATTATTTGTGAGTACCATATATGTATCCAACACCAGATGATAGCAAAGGTATGTCTATTAGGAAAATATAATAGCACAATTGATGAAGTACAGCAGGCATAGACATACTTTTCTTTCAAACTGATAAAGAGACCCTGAGGTCGTCTGAAAATGCTCCCATATTTTTGGCAAGCTTCACCCACGGTTGGTGTGTAGACAACAGGAAGAAGCTCCTCAACATGGTCAATAAGAAGCTTGTAAAAAAGCCTCTCATTTGTCTCCTGTGAAATGGATACTCCAAAAGTATGAAACCATTCCAGCAGTTGAGAAATGTGCAGCTTTTCGTACCAATAGAAAGATAAATAATATGTCTAGCTCTTTACCAAAAAAAAGATATATATATGTCTAGCAAATCTTTACCAAAACGAAAAAATAATATGTCTAGCAAAATGCAAAAGTTGGCATTGCTGCGTTATCATAAAGCTGTCAAGGTAGCACACTTGGTCTGTTCACATGATTGAATAAGGCTGATAATTTTACAACGCACTAAAAAGCATGATTGTCTAATTTTTTAGATGAATAAGGATAAGGCATGTCTGTGGGAAAAGTATAAAAGGGAAGAAGAAGCACATCAAAGAAAAAAATTCCTGATGGCCTGTTCCATTGGGATGCTCGATCATGTACAAAGCAAGATATGGAAACCACATAAACATGAACCTAAGTGGGAAACCTGGATCTCTTCAAGAAGGAAGAAACATAAACTCACTTGAAGATCCATCATTGCCATGTACTTTTGCAGCGGGACTTGGTACTGGCGAAGGTTGTGCATTATCTTCTTTACCTGTCATGTTCGAGTTGCAAAATTAATGTCATATTTGATGGAACCGAGATGGAAATGCACAAGAAGGGGGCATGTAAAAAGTTATCAA
This sequence comes from Melaleuca alternifolia, assembly GCA_019926035.1. Classification (NCBI taxonomy): domain Eukaryota; kingdom Viridiplantae; phylum Streptophyta; class Magnoliopsida; order Myrtales; family Myrtaceae; genus Melaleuca; species Melaleuca alternifolia. The sequence continues at coordinate 186,187 of JAGKPW010000119.1, read as the reverse complement.
AAGAATTATCCACAGCATAGATAACCTGAAGATCTTGAGAAACAACTATTGGAGGGAGAAGACCGCGTAAGTAGTGCGCATCTCTTTCTTTTTCCGAAAAGGCAAGTGCTTTGTTGTGGTGTGGATCTCGAAGTAATTTATACCCACTGACAGGGGGAAATTGCTAATTAGAAACGAAAAGGCTGAGCAGTAGAGAAGCAAGCATCCAAAAACTCATATTTTTGCCTGAAGGACCATAGAATATAGAAGAAAGCATGCCAAAAGACTGGGCCGAGTGGATCCCTTGCCTGTTGTGCTCTATTAGGACATCCTGATATTCATTCTCTCTCTATAATTCTCCATCTATATCTTTCAGATCTTTCTCCTGTCCCTCTAAAACTCGTATATTACCATCTGAGCTTCTAAACAAAGTTTCTTTCTCCTGTCTAAATCACCTCAAACACTCAGCACTCAGATCCTCCTCATTCGCAGCCACTCCAACTTCTCTAAACACTCTGTCTCTAATCCTATATGAAGATAACACGTGAATAGCAGCCTAATTCTTCTATGGATTCAAATATACAGAAGACATGCATCCAGAAAATACTGAACACAGATGCTTTGGCTATTCAGGATGTCCAAAAGATATCTTCAAGAAGCAATGTAGGGTGATGTTGCAGTTAATCACGAACATCGTCATAATAATTCTCTAAGTACAGCAAGCATAATTTCATAATCTATTCCTTGCTGGCTCATAGCAAATTAACAGAATAATCAAAGTTCCGGGACCACCAGCCACCACCTCTGTCGTCTCGAATTGGACAGCTCTGGAATAACATTTATCACAAACAAAAGCACAATTTTTGCTTAGAAAGTTGGTGGCTGGAGAAGTCAGAACAGAAGTGCCGTCATTCTTACAGCATTCAAAACTATATAAAAATACGGAACAAAAGAAAAGGCTAAACGGATAATGCGTGGAAAATAATTTCATTACTTCCAAGAAAGAAAAGGGAATTTTTAAATAGATTGTGGTAGAAACTAGTTCACACATTAAGCATGCTTAATAGAAAATAATTTGATCTTTCATAACTGCAGACTTTACTCGCATAATAAATGCCAACTCCCTCATTCATACAAAGTGATAACCTTTCAATACTACCTAACCATGTCGGCATCCATCTATAATAATTTTCGCGTCATAAATAATAATCGGAAAGAAAAATAAGAAACATTTTAATGCCCAGAAACAGTATAAATTTCTCAACACATCGGAACCATCGATACCACAAAACGACGAATCCGACCTGGCTACAGAGACGGCCCAAGGCGTGACGAGCTGGTCCTCGGTGGCTCTGTCTTCGCCGTACACGTCGGGGCCGCCGCCACCACCCACGGCGGCCTTGGAGTCCAGCTCCAGAACGGCCGACGACGACGACGAAGAAGAAGAAGAGCCGTCTTCGTTCAATGCGCCGTCCTCCACCAAAACGCGGCCGTTCCCGTCGCTCGCCACTCGACAACGCCCCCCGTTCGGCTTCGATCGCATCCTCACGAAGGCGACGGGGATCCTCTGCGCCTCATTGAAGGTTCTGCACGACTTGCAGGTGCTCGAATTATTCTGCTATCACACAAGGAAAAGCAAGCTAAGAAATCAACGAAGACGTCGTCGAATCGAACGCGACGACTGAGAATGAGCTCAAATTTTTATTTTTTATTTTTGGTTATGCACGCTCCATCTCGTGAAGAAGACGATCTTTACTTCGCTTTCGACGAAGCAAAAGCGAACGACACTTCAATCGTTCCAAAATGCCGAACGATGCCACTTCAATCGGCTTTATCTCTGGAAGCAAAGGACAAAGAAAGGGAGGCGAGAAAGGCGGGATTGTGAAGAGAAGTGAGGTTTACCAGAAAGCTGCTTCCGTTCAACGACATCATGGCGAGAGAAATGGCAATGGAGTCCGAATCTCTCTCTCTATGTCTTCGGTGGGAGAGGGAGAGAGAAGAACAGAGGAAGAAAGAGAGAGCGTCTGTCTGAAGAACTCTCTCTCTCTCTCTCTCCCTTCGTGATTGCCGTACGATTTTGGTTTCTCTCCTTTTAGGTACGAATTCGATACGAATTAATAAATCTGAACAATGTAATTATTAAACTTTTAATTTATTTAATATAAATTTTAAATTATTGACACACGTTCCGTCTAATTTCTGAATACTTTTCTTAAACTTTAATTAACAAAATAACAATACTAAATGTATATATATAATCTATAAACCATATATAATAAATTAAAAGTCCATACACGACATTAGGTGTTAAGAAAGAGATTTCCTACCAAAAGATTAGATGGAAATTCAGTCTTACCTCTTATAGTTGTGTTATCTCGCGGGACGATAAAAGATATAACGAAAGATTAACAATTATGGACCTTGAACTTGACGACCGGAGTTGTTCTTTTCTGTCAATATTAAGATGAATTTGTCCGGCCTATCTTCCTATATTGTGAAAATCACTTGGGTTTGGCAACTACCAGTCCCAAATACAAACTGGCCGAGCAAATTTCTGGTTTGCATCCCGTTTGAATCTGACCCCGCCCTAATATTCATGTTGCTCACCGTCGCAATTTTCCATACTTCTACGTATTGTTGCATTCACCATAAAAGTATGTCCAAAGACAAGGTCAGGACTTGAATAGGGCGTCATTCCACGGAACATCAAATCAATTACTCTCAATCTATTATGTTGATACTGACGAAATATTCATAATTTTTTCGAGACGTTTACAATGCACGATGTTATTATGAAACTAGATGTGGATGAATTTGGTAAGAATACCTAAATGGATCGCATGATGCAAGAGATTTTTTATTAGATAAGAGAGAGTAATTCACTAATAAGTCCTGTTAATATTGGCACCAATGTCGTGTCCTTATTTTGTGATCGAGATGGGACTTTAATGCTAACGAAAAAAATGAAGAGATGAGACTGTCGAAAGATTCTATCTTGATGAGAAAAGTCAATTAGCCGCTTTAATGGTCCCCATACCCCGAAGTGGACTTATTGTAAAAATTTTATAATATGAAAACTCTATTTATTTCACCAACAACAAATAAATTAAATAATATATTTTAAAAATAAATCCATCATTTTACTTAAAATAATAAGTAAAATGATTTTCATTTTCACTATCAATAATGAAATTTGTCGTTCATTCATTTTTATAATCGATGTAAACGACTCATTTTTAATGATCAATGCAAACAATCATTTTTAAAAAATATGTAATTTTCAAATCATTTACTTTTCGTCAAATAAAAAGGCAGCTATAAGTTTTATTTTTCTTTCTTTCTTTTTTGGCATGAGTACTATAATAAGGCACAGTTGGTAGTTGGGTTTTCCTCCAACTACCCAAGAATGAATGTATCATTTATTTTTTCTTATCGAGTCCAATTACCCAAAATGTCATTTTCTTCACGAGAAATCAATCAGATCGAACTCATTCTCATCGAGTGCCGAGTTGCTATCCCCGGGATCCAATAGGGCGTCGACTGGAATCTTACCTAGCCGAATGATGATAAAGATTCCGATGCACCTGATCCCAAATCCATCTAAGGCGAGCTATTCGAGTTAGCGCTCGTGCCGTGTCGGCTAAGAATTGGTAACACTATTTCCCACAAGGCATTAGGCAAAACCCAACGTGATGTATATGCATTTCGACTGTACTAGTTCAGCCAAATAGTGGCGGATCACAATTGGCAAACAGAAGAAGGAAAATCTGAAAAATGGTAGCAATCTGATGAATGCTTGCTATTGTCCTACACTACCTTCTTTGGAAGTTCAGGCGGGCGATGCAGAAAGCGAAAAGAAGCGCGAAGAACACAGCAAAGATGACCAGAATTGCTGAAGTTGGCCCCATGAAGTGTAGGTTGTAGCCGAAATGGTCCTCGAGGTACCGTTTGATGCTCGGATCCGTAGACGTCCCAGGCACTTTGATCGGGTCGTCCATGTCGCCGTATTGCGTCACGATCAGCGCGTACACCGTCCATGCCAAGGGACAGATGTAGTAGTACCACTTCCACCACACGGGTATTTTCTGCAATGACGAAACGAAGAGTCAGTTTGTCGATTTTACTGTGCGCAGGAACCGTGTCAGTGGTTGGACAAAGGAATTTGAGGCTCACCGGCTTAGGTATGAAGAATCCCGAGAAGAGAGTAAAGAAGCCGAAGAAAGCCGATGCGAAGATAGCTGCCGCTTGAAGGTTCGGGGTGAGCGCGACTGTCATCATGCCGTAGTATGTGAAGTAGAGAAGGGAGATGAAGGCGATGAAGAAGAACCAGAAGAACTTCACCGCAGTCCACTGGAAGCTCATCATGCCGTATATTATCACGGAGTAACATGCCGATTGAACCAAGACATACGGTATTTCCACTACTACCTGTTTCAACCCGCAAGCCAAATAAAATAATGTCGAAGCGACCAATGGATAGCTAATCCATCATGAGAATGAACCATTACAGTAGAGTTCCTCACTGCTTTACCTGGGCCACTGCATATGGCAGAGCTGCATACATGCCGGCGGCCCTTTCTCGGTAGAACACAGACCTCTCTCTGGAAACTATCGGTTGAACGGTCGAACAATTATTAATCCCCACGAATAAGACAGAAACATACATGGCTCCGATGACCGTGGTCAGATCATGAACCTCATCCCTAGTCAAAAGAATGTATGTGTTATAAATAACCATCAGATAAGCAACAAGAGTTTCAGTCGAGATTCGATCAGAATGATTCAGTTTCTCATGGAATTTTCTGGGGCAGCCGGGCTAACAAGTAGGAAAATTTGGAGGCTCTTCGCATGGAAAATACTATCACCTGGTTTTGCCAATTCGCCAGAAAATGGAACCGAGGACAAGGGCGACCAACAAGGTGAAAAGGATTCGTACAAGGTTGTAGTCCGGGCTCCTCCAGTAGATCCACCATTGCTTCCACAAGCATGATTTGAACTGCCCCCACGTTGACTGAGAGTACTGGTTGGGAAAGTACAAGTCGCTCGCACCGGGTGGCGGCGTCCGCAACTCATCCACAAGATCCTTGTTTTGCCTTTACATGTAGGAAATGTAATTCAGCTAGATGACCACCACATCCCCACAACTATACAAGTCTCTTTTCATTGGAACCTTGTTTTTGCACTTACTTATACAACGCTGATAATTTATAGTATTTGGCAAAGTCCATCTTGAGCTGGACCTCGTTCCCAACTGAGCTCACATCCAGCATCCATCCCGCGGGATTTTGCTCCCCTTGTAGTTTAGGGACTCCGGGGATTGCCTGCATACATCCACATATTCCTAGAGTGAACAATGCGGGTTATCATTTGATGCTGCAATGAAAGGTGAAGACGAGGAAAGGTGAGATGCACCTCGAAATACTCCACGAGCTTGCAGGAACGCGAACCAAGTGGTCCGGAGTAAATAACTTGCCCTCCTCTTTTCATCAACAACAGCTGTGGCAAGACATTGCAAGCATTAAATGGGAGATAGTGAAATGTTTCCTAGAAGTGGTAAGATTGTTAAGAGGTCTACCTCATCAAATGCTTCAAATATATCAATGCTTGGCTGATGAATTGTGCACACGACAGTTCGTCCTGTGTCCACCGTGTTCCTCACAGTCCTCATGACAATGGCTGCTGCCCTCGCATCAAGACCCGAAGTCGGCTCATCCATGAAAATGATCGAAGGATTAGCAACAAGTTCTACTGCTATAGTCAGCCTCTTTCTCTGTTCCGTCGACAACCCGGAGACCCCTGGAAGCCCAACTATGGCATTCTTGATACTACCGAGCTCGACAAGTTCCATCACTTCGTCAACGAAAATCTGGAGCATACGCAGATGAAAATAAGCTCGAAAAAGACAGACAAGCCAATTGCTCCGGCAATGGTTAAGGTTTTCTTACCATCTTTGCCTCATTGTCTACTTCTTTAGGGAGTCTCAAGAAGGCTGAGTACATTAAGGACTCTCTAATAGTGATCTGAGGGGAGTGAATATCCGTCTGCTCGCAATAGCCGGAAATTCTTGCAAATGTTTCTTGCTTCTTGGGGAAACCAGATATTCTTATATCACCTTCAATATAACCCCCAGTTTTCCTCCCTGCGAGAACGTCCATCAGTGTTGTCTTTCCAGCACCACTAACACCCATCAAAGCAGTTAGGACACCAGGCCTGAATGTTCCTGCCACTTCTCGGAGCAATTGTAGCTTGTTCTCGGTCACTCCTTGACTTCTAATTTCCTGTCCTCACACAGAAGATCTGCTCAGCTCCATGTATGGGAAAAAGAACGGCTTGTTGACTTAGAATAGCATGAGAATTAGCAAGAATACCGGGGGCATGTCTACGTAGTAATTGACACAGTCGAAGGACATTGATAGGGGTCGAAATGGGAGTATCATCCCTCTCTTTGGGGCTGCGCCATTGGCCACTGTAATGGCAGGTCCATCTAGAAGAGTAGACTTGCTATTTTGTCGAGTAGACATTTCCCCTTGATAATTCAAATAGAATTTTTTTTCTGTGTTAAAATATGTAAAAGGCCAAAAACTAGAGATAACAGGAGCAATTCGCATTTTTCTGCTTATACTTGGAGTAACTAGGAATCACAAAATGTAAAAGGAATCGTCTACCCATGTTACTTCTCGTTGCTAATGCTCTTGCTTTACTTTGTTCTATATTTGGGGAGTCTTTGTCGTTTGATTTCTGGTCCTCATCAGAAACAACAGCTTGTGGCTTCCCAAAGGCTGTAATGTGTGCATTTAGATCAACTAGTCAGCATATATGGAACTGCTGCTGCAATATTGCATCCGAATATTCCAAGCATCACAGGTTAACGACGTCAATGTCTAGAACTCACGGTTTAGGTACATGAGGGTAAAGGTAAAGAGGATATTGAAGAGGATAATGAACCCAAGCAGTGCTCCAGTTCCAATCCAAAACCAGTAGCTCTTGTAGTTGACATCAAATACCTCCAATGCGGCCACACCTAATTTTGTATTGTTGTCCGGTCCCTGCAGCAGAATCAAGTAGTGATGAGTTACTGGCTTGTATCATTATGACTCCAGACATTGTACAACCACTCCGTCAATCCTCCGACACATGTTTCAGTGAGTTACCAGTTTGTTCATCCACCTCGGAGCACGCATCTCATTGATGGTCAAGGCTTTGAATGCATATGATAGAGGTGAGACCCAGTTACCCCAAGACCACCATACTGGTATTTGGCCTGCATTTTGAAGCCTTATTTCATTACTCTCTAAAATAAGCTGTTGCAAAAGGAAATAGATCTTGCTTGCTTTCTTTGTTCAAAATAATCTATCATGACAGTCAGGGGAAGGTTCTTGAACAATAACTCTTACGTTTTGGAAGAATGAAACCTCCAAGCAGGAACAGAAGGAGTAGAGCAAGTGAACCGCCGGTCTGGGAAATCATCATAGTCCTACAAGCACCAGCCAAGAACCGAAACAACCCAGCAGCCATTTGTTGGATCAAAAATACCACGAGCAGGTATTTGAAGAACCTGGGCAAACAGAAGAAAAATCCATAAATTCTTCCTAGCAGGTAAAGAAGATTGAGCGCCTAAAAGCAAATTATGGTTCAGTACCTGCTAGCTCCAGGGTCATATCCAATGGGATAGTAAGTCATGAGTGTCCAGACTGTGGCTTCCCAAACTGAGATGGGCACGCGTAGTAAGAAGTTTGGGAGGGTGAACACCCACGCAGGATAAAATAGAAAATCCCTTTGCTTATAAAACACAGGAAGCCTCATAAGAGTGAGAGATAGCTCAACATTTCCATTAAACATATTGATAACCATGGCGAAAATAATTCCTCCTATGTAAACAGTTGCATCATCAAACGTCCTATGGAGCCTCGTTCTCAAGAAAACCGTCGCTGCCACAAACCCAACTATGATAATCTGAGAAGTCCTGAAAATGTAAACGCCCCGGGTTCTCTTGATTAGAAGCCATTCTCTATCGATAGATGCTTTGAGGAGTTCCATTTTGGGAGTTGACTGTCTCGTAAAGGTCAAAGCAGCTCTGTGGCTTTTGCTTTTGTCGTAAGGAGTTTGGAGTTCCCTTCCTAGCCGCTGACCCACATGAAAGGCCTTAAACCTGTCAGAAAACTCCGCAACCGAAATGAATTGGTAGGGCTTGTTCTTATCTGCCCAATATTGCTCTTGGTCCTTCTTGGATGTAACCTGTGACAGTGCTATTAAAATTGACTAAGCAGGGTTTTTTTAACATTAACACCGTCTACAATCACTAGCAATTTCAGGGCCGGACTAGAAAGCTGATGTATTGAAGCATTCCCAGAAGCTCAAGAAAATGTTTCAGGAATTGTTAAAAGATGACAGGTTTCTTCTGTTCTGATGATCAACCAAAAAAGCCATTCATTTTTATATAATAGTCCAGCAGATGTACCTAGTTGCGTAAATCATAGCTCAAGAAGCAAACCAGAGTTTCCCAGAAGGATTTAGTGATTTTGAACAAAAGGTTAGATGTCTTTACCTCTTGCAGAAAGTCAGCGACACCCTTCCTCTCGGGACAGTGAAATCCACAGCTCTCAAAGAACTCCACTACATGCTCCCGAGGACCCTGATAAACAATACGGCCTTCTGATAAGAGGACAATGTCATCAAACAGCTCGAAGGTCTCAGGATCTGGCTGAAGGAGGGACATGAATATGGTTGAATCGACTAAATGCGCGATCTGTTGCATACACCTCACAATTTGAAACGTTGTCGAGCTGTCCAGACCAGTTGATATCTCATCCATAAGAAGAGTTTTTGTCGGTCCCACCACCATCTCACCTGCATGATACAAGACGGGATGTGTCTATGGCTAATGATCGGGGAACAAAAATGGGCACTTGACATGCGAAAGATCCGTCAGAAGTAAAATGAAAGATTGCAGTGGTCACTTGCATCGCAGTCACGTGTCCAAATAGTGCATGTATTTGACCCATTTCATCAACTTATTAGTTCCCTCTGTATAGATTTTCAAAACAACACGGAATACAGAAAGACCTAATCGTGATACAAAAAGATATTTTCCATCACTGGGACACTCGACCGTGAATTTGTCGGCAAAGCTGGGTAACCAGAATTAACCTGTTGTCACTCGCTTTTTCTGTCCACCCGAAACTCCTCGTTTCATTTCATCTCCGACAACGGTGTCCTTGCATATGTCAAGTCCCAGAAGCTGTTGCAGCAAACTATACATTGATAAGTAATTCAACGACTCAATGGCTTCATGGGAGAGTATCAACCGCAATGCGATGGACAATTTACATTACTCCGTGATGGCTATTCTAGAACTAACCTTGAGCGTATAATCGGTAATGAGATTTGTCTTGGATCCAACAGCAGTTGCCTGCATTTAAAATTAGAGTGCTGAAGGCACATATGTGAATGAGTTCATGCGAATGCACGAATTTGATCATTCGCACTAAGTTCAAAAGTTAGTAGCATGTACCTTCATGAATAGATCAACACTGGACTCTGGGCGGATTCCGGCATCCTTCTCTCTTCTTGAGAGCTCAGCTAGTAAATCTAATGTAGTGAAAAAGAAACATGTGAGCTTCTTCAAGCGACTCAAGAAAAAGAACATTCATGAGATGGGCATACTTAAAAGGTAATACCATGACGAGGACCGCTTCCTTGGAATCTCGCTGAAAAATCAAATGTCTCCTTGACAGTAAGATCGCCTAAATGCACATCGTTTTGGCTGATGTATGCTGACGTCTTTTGCGGCACAAATTCTTTCAGATTATAGCCGTTATACGAGACCCGTCCTTTCACCTGATGGACAGACATAATAATCCTAGGATCTCTTCTGACGTCTAGCTGAAAGGGCAACTAACTTCGGTCTGCATTTAGTAGCTTAAAGCTGACCGAGCTTAACATGCTTATGTCCAAATTATCTCGAATTTATCCTTAGAGAAAGGAACAAATAATTGGAAAATTTAATTGGTATATAGGTTCAAATACAGCGTTATTACATACCTTCAGACTTGAGTCCAACTTTCCTGCCAGTGCTAACAATAGAGTTGTCTTCCCGGATGATGGAGGTCCAAGAAGAAGAGTCATCCTGATCACATCAGAGAAAGAAGATTACAAGAATACAGTAAGTTCCTCTAAAATTATTTATTATCTATTTGCAATGATGAAAACTGACGATGAGAAATGGAATGATAGCATTTTGGTCCATAGAAGCTAGTGAGCATAATTCATTGCCAGTGATGCACTTCATTTCGATCTCGATGCACATAAAATGCATCTGGTGGCTGGTCACAGATGTTACTTCATTGAAGATACAGAGCCAAACTGAGAAACTGAATAGACTTAATGCATCAAAATGCAAAATCCAATACCAATCCGATAGATATTTATATCCAATATAGCTTTAAATAATCTAATCAAACGGATATCAAAGGTTCAGCATTCTCTGCGCAAACGGAACAAAATATATAATTTTAAAGATACAGCAAACGAGCGAGAGAACACATAGTTGAAGCGCAGCAACTCCAAAAGACCAATGGAAACATTTTTGATACATGTAGTATCACCTTGATGGCCTAATGATTCCGGAAACATCCTTAAGGATTGTCAATTTCACTTTCTTAGCGAGCTTAATACCAAACAGGCGGAGTGCTGACTCGGCAAAGTTACGCACTTCATTCAACAGTGTTGGAAGAGCTCTGGTCCCAACATAGCAATCCGCTTCTACTTGTAATTGTTCAAATCTTACTTCTATTGTAGGGAGTTGAATACCTACCCTGTAATTGAATTGACAAAGTGAAATGCATCAAGTACAACTTCAGGGCAGAAACAATAAATACATCATCACCAAATGTAAATCTTGGAAAGTTATATAAAACCTATCGATGCGAGCTCTGAGCTTGGTCAAGAACTTGGCGTTATCTACATCGGCGACCTTGAAGTGCTTCTCGATGAACTCTTGCTTTTCCTTCTTGTTCAACTTCCGGACATCAACCTCCTTGTGCGTTGTCATGCTCGTGCCCTGCTCGATGTCACTGACAGCGCCATCCTCCTCCGGGGTCGACTGCAGAATGCTCGTCCTCAGCCTCTTGTACGTGGGGAGCTTCTCTATTGCAGCCCATTGCAGCGCGTCCTCTTCATCCCTCCTCGAACTTGACGTGCTGAAGAACCGATCGTCATCCGGTCCCCAGTTATCCATTCCTTCCTCTGTCTTTTCCTGCGGCTATTCTTGAACTTTTTCCCCCGTCTTGATCTTGATCTATGCAGAATTTTCTGTTTTCTGTTGAGAGAGATGGATTCTGTTAAGAACTTGAAGTAAGAATGGTTTTTATCAAGATAACCGTGAAGAAGATAGATGTGTCGTTTCAGGCTCAATATAACTACATTGGAATGAACTTAAAAAATGCCATCTTTTTCTTGAGGTGAGAGAACTTCATGCTGTTTCTGCATGGTGGCTGGGAGAGCGATTAATCCTGAGCATGCAAAGACAGTGAAACTCGAAAAATTTACAAAGGTACTTTATTTTGTCCAGCGTCACTAAGTAAAAAAGATAGCTTTCTGAAGTGACGTTAGCAGAATGTCGCCATTTATTCATCCATGTACGTATCAGAGGTGAGATTTTTTTTCAAGATCTACTAGTGCCACTTGGGAAAGGCAACGTTTCGTCGCGGTCAATAGCCGGCAGGAAAAAGAAACTCGATGCTACATTTGCTTTGAGAAGCTATAGTCGAGGTACAGGATCTACCTGAAATGCAGTTTGAGCACCACCTCGATGAGCGGTCTCAGCCATCTGTCACGGCGGTCGGGATATCCAGTGTCCACCGCCCCAAATGTCCAGTGCTCGGTGTTTTCGTATTCTCTCTCTCTCTCTCTCTCTTGGGGTGATCTCTATGGAGATTTGGAGTGTGAATGCTAGGTGATCAAACAATTTTCTTGGTGAGGGTTTCAATCACCGGTGATGGGCATTCAGCAGTTTGCTGATCCTGATCAATTGTGCATTTGGTTCCTATTTTGGCTCTCATCCAGACTTGTGCTCTGCTAGTGTCCACTTATACTGTGCTGATTCTAAGGCCTTTGACCTGAAAAATAGGATCTTCATGTTCACATCGTTGATGGTGTGAAATTGGCCATTTTTCATTTCCATTTCCATCTTCATCTCTCCGCTTCCTTTTTCTTTTTCTTTTTGCTGGATGGTTTTCTTCAAGCGAATTAAATGGCTCGCCTAAAATGCAAATCAAGGGTTCACATTAGCAGTCAGTTCTATCCTTTCTCTATAGGAATTGTATTAGCAGACACTGAGGAGTGGATATAATTTAGGGCGCTTCTTAAGACGCAGTGGCATAATGAAACTTGGATTGCACAGACGGTCTAGAAGACATACACATTCGAGTGTCAGGATGTACTGAATTCACATGCACCGGATCTCATTGTAATGATTTCCCTCCTCGGTTTGGTTTGTTAGTACTCATTATACACACCTTTTAGGAATTTATTAGACGCAAATCCGGGCAAAAATGAATGTGGAGTCTCACGTGAAGCAATTGCCAGAAACAGTGAAACTGGCAGATGCAAATGAAAATTCCTCTGTACGTAAATGCTACAGATTTGCGTACACAAGTTGCATCTCTCAGGAACTTAGCTATATTCATCAACATCTTCTACTATAAGTAGGAAAAGCATAAGCGATACTGTCCCTTATATCTTTATGAATATTAACACAAAAGATCAACTGAAAACGCTAATTACATCATATACTTTTGTATTCGGGAAAAAAAAATCTACATGATTCTATCTTCAGCGGGAGTTCTCTTGCCCCTGTTGATCTCCATCTAACCTATCTCGTTTGGAAGTTTAGGCTCTTTATGCAGTAGGCGTATAGAAGCGCGAAGAACACCGCGAAACCTGCCAAAACTCCGGCGACTGGCCCCATGAAATCAGGGTTGTACCCAAAATGATGCTCTATGTACCACTTGACGGTCGGGTTAGGAGACATCCCAGGCACAATGATGGGGTCTGTGACGTCGCCATACTGCGATACGATCAGACCGTACACTGTCCATGCCACAGGGCAAATCCAGTAGTACCACAACCACCATTTGGGTATTCTCTGAAAATTCCAACACAGAATTGTGTTTGCGTCAAGATTTAGGGCAAAATAATTTTATTTAAAACAAATTTGCACTCTCTGAGGGTCTAAAGGAATAAACTTACTGGTTTCGGGATAAAGAATCCAGAGAATAGATTGAACAATGCATAGAAGGCTGCGGCGAAGATGGAGGCCACTTGGTGGTTGGGTGTGATGGAGACGGTCATCATGCCATAGTATGTGAAGTAGAGGAAGGAGAAAAAGCTGACAAAGAAGAACCAGAAGAATTTCTCGACTGTCCATTGGAAGCTCACCATTGCATACACTATCAATGTGTAATAAGTGGTTTGAACGAACACGTACGGTATTTCACAGATAACCTACATTGAATTGTGAAGATAAAATTATGACCATGAGGATTAAAAATTTAATTAAAAATTTAAGTAAAGCTAAACTTTGCCCCTCTCACTATTCTTAGTTCATTGTTGGGTGGGGCAAATGATAGTACTTGACACTAAAATGAGATCCAGAAAAACAGTCGAAATGATTTATTTCTTTGTCACCTGCGCAAGGGCATAAGGCAGTGAGGAGTACATTCCGGCCGCTCTTTCTCGATAAAAGACCGTCCTTTCAATGGCTACAACAGGCTGCACCGTGGAGCAGTTGTTGACTCCGACAAATAGCACAGACGCATACATGGCTCCAATTACCATGAATAGGTCGTTAGAATTATCCCTGGAATGATGGAATGAATGAAAGAACATCAAATCAGTAGCAAGTTTGAAGCAAGAAGAGATCAACACCATAAAGCACATGGAAATTTTGTGTTTTTTCCCCTCAAGCCCTCACCAACCTTTTAGTGCCGACCTTCCAAAAAATTGTTCCAACCATCAACGCACAAGCTAGAGTGAAAAAGAACCTAACAAGATTGTACTCTGGACTTCTCCAGTAAGTCCACCATTGTTTCCATATGCATGATTTGAACTGTCCCCATGTGGACTGAGAATACTGGGTCGGGAAGTAGAGATCTTTGGCTCCAGGCAGAGGCGTGCTTAGCTCCTTCACTAAAGCCATGTTTCTCCTGCTCTAGGTCACACATATTAGCTCAAGATCAACAAAACAACACCATTTTCTTCATAAACACATGCTCTTGCGAGAATGACTTGACTTACCGATGCAATGATGAGGACTTGTAGTGCTCTGCAAAGTTGATTTGCAATCTTACTTCCGCTGCTATCGAGCTTACTTCAAGCATCCATGTGGCCGGATTGTACTTCTCTTTAATTTTTGGGACCCCGGGTATATCCTGCATTTAATGCGTGTTAATTGATGCTATCTAGGATTAGTCATTGGTGTGTCTAAACAACTTTAAGGGTACTAGTCACCTCAAAGTATTCAATAATCTTCTGAGAATTCCGTCCTAGAGGACCCAAGTAGATCACTTGTCCTCCTCTTTTCATCAGGAGAAGCTGATATAGAGCATTTTTTGTCAGCATTGCTACATCTAATGTCCAATCATTATAAGACATAGGAAGAGATTTCTTTTTCTTTTTTTTTCTCAATAACTACCTCATCGAAGGCTTCGAAGATGTCAATGCTAGGTTGGTGAATTGTACAGACGACCGTCCTGCCAGTGTTAACTGTGTTCCTTACTGTCCTCATGACAATGGCTGCAGCCCTTGCATCGAGGCCTGATGTAGGTTCGTCCATGAATATGATTGAAGGATTCGCAACAAGCTCCACTGCAATAGTCAGCCGTTTTCTCTGTTCAGTTGACAGGCCTGTAATTCCCGGGAGGCCTACCATAGCATCCTTAAGGTTGTCCAACTCCACCAATTCCATCACCTCATCCACAAAGATCTGGAAAATTCAACACAAAAAACATACATTTCTTGAGTTTATATTGTACGAGCTCTTTTTGACTCCTGGATACAGAAAGCTAGATAAGTCCTCACCATCTTGTCCTCTTTGCTAACTTCTTTGGGTAGCCGGAGGAAAGCCGAGTAGATCAAAGATTCTTTCACAGTGACTTGAGGAGAGTGGATATCATTCTGTTCGCAATATCCGGATATTCGAGCAAAGGTTTCTTGCTTCTTTGGGAACCCAGATATTCTAATCTCACCTTCAATGTAACCGCCCGTCTTTCTTCCTGCTAAAACATCCATCAGTGTCGTCTTTCCAGCTCCACTGACTCCCATCAGTGCAGTCAAGACTCCGGGCCTAAACGCACCCGTTACTTCTTGAAGTAGTTGGAGCTTGTCCTCCGTAACTCCCTGTTCTTTCATTTCCTATTTAATGCAAACAAACGATTAAAGTCGAAACATCCTTCAATTTCGTGACTGGGATTCAAACTAAAACACATATAGAGGCTTCTAGGGTATGGACACTTACTGCCGGCATATCTACAAAGTAGTTCATATTGTCAAAGGACATAGCCAGAGGAGTGAAAGGAAGAACCATTCCTCTCTTCGCACCAACATCATTTGCCCCTTTCGGAGATGAATGATGCCTACTTAACTCATTAGTAGTTGGTGGTCTACTCGCTCTTTGAGTTCTCATTTCCCCTGAAAGATCCATTAGATCGATGGTCATTTTAGCTATTTTAGACCACTCTACAAATTGATAGTCTAGCCCTCTCTATGCTTGTTTACCTGTATTGCTTCCATTGGAGGTGTATAACGATCTAGCTTTCCGATCTTTATTGGAAGGGTGTCGTCTCATTCTCGGTTCTTCCTCTGATCCTTCCCGTTGAGCTTCCATCTCTTTCGCAGATTCTTCAGATATTATAGCTTGTGGTTTCCCGGGAGCTATCATGTTTCAATTAAAAAGAAAGATGAGCTTTTATAATTTGATATAAGGGGGAAAATCTAGTTTATGTTAGTCACTCACGGTTCAGATACATAAGTGTGAAGGTAAAGAGCACATTGAAGAGAACTGTGAACCCCAGAAGTGCAGCTGCTCCAATCCAGTACCAATTTCTCTCAGGAAAGACGTCGAAGTTTTTTAGCACCGCAATGCCCAATCTCGTGACTCCATCTGACGCCTGAAATGCAAATTAAGTTCAAGCAATCCCCATTTCTCGGATAATTACAAGATCGACCTTGGTATTGCTCATTTCTAAGTACATGCTGTAGTGTATAAGATGGAAAAGGAAGAAGATAACTATTACCCGTTTATCCATCCATCTCGGAGCAAACATCTCATTCACGGTAATGGCATTGAAACCGTACGTCATAGGAGAAATCCAGTAACCCCATGACCACCAGTTCGGTATTTGACCTGCCACATACGTACAGAGCATTTTCATGTTCAAAGTCCACTTTGTTTTGCGGCACATCATTTCTCAATGAAATAATGAATAAGAAGCGGACCTCGCGGAATAATGAAACCGCCAAGCATGAACACCAAGAGGAGCATGAGAGCTCCGCCCGTGTTGGCAATAATCATCGTCTTGCAGACTCCAGCTATGAATCTAAAGATTCCGGCAGCCATTTGTTGGATCAGGAATATTAACAGCAGTTGCTTGAAAAATCTGCAAGTAGGAGAAATGTTAGTTGCCAGTTCACTTCATATTTCCAAGTCACTCCCTTCAAGCAATTAGTTACAACGAAGACATTATCTGTACGCCACACAAATGTCCACAGAGCAGGAAGTTTAAATTAAATGGAAATAGGGGCCGTTTCGAAAAGTACATGCTCGGTTCAGGTGCGAATCCAATGGAGTAATACGTCATGATGATCCAAACGATGGACTCCAAAATAGACATGGGAATCCTCAGCAGGAAATTTGGGAGGGTGAAAGTCCATGCAGGGTGAAGGAGAAGGTCTCTGTGTTTGTAGAAAACTGGAAGCCTCATTATGGTCATTGAGAGCTCGGCAAAACCATTGAACATATTGATGACCATGGAGAACAAGAGCGCGCCAACGTAGAGAGCACCGTCTTGTTCATTACGAGTGTGCATCCTGGTCCTTATGAACACCGTCGACGTGATGATGGCCATGAGAGTGAGCTGAACAGTCTTGAAGATGTAGACAAACGCGTTCTTCTTGATGAGCAGCCACTCCTTGTCAAAGCAAGCCTTCAATAGATCCATTTGAGGGACCGAGTACTTGGTGAAGACGAGGGCGGCTCGGTGGCTGAGGCTCTTGTCGAATGGGATGGAGAGCTCATTGTCCAGCCTCATTCCTACATGGAAGTGCTTGAACTTCTCTGCGAACTCGCTCACCGATATGTATCTGTATGGTTTGCTTCTGTCTGCCCAGTACTGCTCCTGATCCTTCCTTGACGTCACCTGCCAAAAATCCACAAGGATGAGTGATGTCATACAATCATGCATGTCTTTTGTCCTCCTTGTAAGGGCTCAAGTGCTGGTAGTTTGTGATTACTCATCCATGGATAATGCTAATGAATATATTGTCAAAGTAATGCAGTGGGTTTTTGTTCAATGCTCGGCGTAGGAGTCACTCAGTAGTCAGTACCCACTTAAAGTCCACCAGATACTTTGTAAACTAGCCTTTCCATCTAACTTCAAAGTTCCGACCAAAAAAAAATCTAACTTCAAAGTTCATACGTAAACCGTCAGTGAAGAGGTTATTTCCACCGGCGGATCACTAGTGGAAGAGACATTTTCTACAACATATCAAATGCACTTTCAGCTCACTAACCTGATTGCAAAGTCAGGTTTTTCACGGGCCATGCACGTCATGGTACTGGCCTATATTGAGCAACCAAAAATAGCTCATGAAATCTGGGCCTAGCCCGACCAAACACGAACATTTAAAGAAAATTTAATGCTCCTATTCATGAAAAGGCCCGAGCAATGATCTTTACTTCTTCCGCTCAACTCTAGATTCGACCTTCGACCCAACTAGTTTAACCGTACATGCCCATTATTCAGGAACTGCATATGACGATGGATGTCTACCTCTTGCAAGAAATCAGCGGCTCCTTTCCTCTCTGGGCACCGGAACCCACACCGCTCGAAGAATTCGAGGATATGCTCGCGGGGGCCCTGGTACACGATCTGGCCTTCCGACAAGAGGATGATGTCATCGAACAGATCGAACGTCTCGGGAGCCGGCTGCAGCAGGGACATCAGTATGGTCGCGTCCGTGAGGTGTGCGATCTGCTGCATGCACTTCACGATCTGGAACGTCGTGGAGCTGTCCAGGCCCGTCGATATCTCGTCCATGAACAGCGTCTTTGTCGGCCCGACTATCATCTCTCCTGGTGGTTCAACGCCACACATAATACAACAGTCAACGTCCGCTTCTGATCTTGTAACTTGTGATGCGTCTATACTTAACCAAATCCACTGACTTACTCAATTTTTACTCAAACCAAAAAACCGTGATGATTTCTAATCAGTGTCTTCGTAACAATGTGGACTGTCCGAATGTGCCCCCATGCATGACATGTTTCTATGTGGAGGCTATTCCGGAAATCAACATTAACCCTTCTAACTTCACATAAAAGCACGCGACATACATCTAAAACACTCTGGGGGACTCAAACCTATGTGAAAAAAATGCCACAAGAATCAAGATGCATATCAAAGAATTTATATTGGAATGAACCTGTTGTCACTCTTTTCTTCTGCCCACCGGATATGCCTCTCTGCATTTCATCGCCAACGATTGTGTCCCGGCACATATCAATCCCCAAAATCTGGTTTTTTTCCATCATATGAACATGCTATGAGAAATCCGTACTAATTATACATGCTATTAAAAGAACCGAGATCCTCCTTGATCCTAAACAGTAGATTCAATTTGAGCACGAAAATCATCATACGTTATCTAATTAAAGTAGATAATTACTTATGGTCATTTGGAAGTGAGATTTCGTCATTAATCTTTTCGGTATCATGAGTTTTCGGTATCATGAGTTTTACTAATCGCTTCATATGCTCATTGACGATGGTTTAGGCACATGTGCAATTTTTGCTAATAGGTTGGTGGTCTCTCAAATTGGGGGTGTCAAAATGATCAAATCAGTACCTAATGTCTAATGCGTAAAGGATGTTGAACTAAACTTGAAAGATCAAAAAATAGTTAAGAAGTTGGTACTGGACATGGACATGTTCTCCGATTGAAAAATGGCGACAAGATGAAGTGTAAAACATATCAAGCAGACATGGACGCCGACAAACCCACCAATAAAAGTTGGACACCCGTCAACGTAGTAGGTGAGTTGAAAATGTTGACCAAGAGAAAAAACAAAAAAAAGCAAAATAACAATCAGCAAAGGTTTTCCTATGGCGTTTAGTGTTCTTGTCGTATCAGTTCGACGTGATTGGCTGAGAAGAGTCATTAATGCCACTTACTCTTAGTGTGTAGTCGGTAATGAGACTGCTCTCCACACCTTTCATTGCTGTTGCCTGGAGATCATAAAAAAGAAGAACTAAAATTCCATTATATGTGACTAATTTGCATATATCATTGATTAATCGAAAAGCAGGCAATATCATCTAAACCGCAATGTGTGTCATTTCAAGAGTATATTGGAAATAGTCATACCATTTTATGTCTTGCTTTCTTTTTTCAGGTTAATCTGTGATTAATAAGGTACACATGACTAATCTTCCCAAGATGTGTTTACCTTCATGAAGAGATCAACTTCAGGTTCAGGGAAGATCCCAGCAAATTTCTCTCTTCTTGCAAGCTCACTAAGAAGTTCTGCAAAAATTTAGGCATAAATTTCGATCTTTTTTCCTTTATTGGCCTAACGATGACCAGAAATTCATATTTGATTGTGTTCTTAATCAAATTAATATTTACCGTATCGAGTTCCAACCCCTTGGCACCTCGCAGAGAAATCCAAGGTTTCTTTGACAGTCATTTCCCCAACATGAACATCGTTTTGGCTGATATACCCAGCTGTCTTTTGGGGTACGAACTCATTTAGCCTGTACCCGTTGTATGTAATATTTCCTTGAACCTGTGTTGAATCACCATGTAACATGAACTATATGCACAAATCACATGGAAATTGTATTTTTTTTATCTTACATGGGCTCTGAAAGAAAATGCATTATAATTAATCATTTACCTTCAAGCTCGGGTCCAACCTTCCTGCAAGAGCCAGAAGAAGGGTGGTCTTTCCTGAGGATGGTGGTCCTAATAACAGAGCCATCCTAAAGACAGCAATCACAGTACAGATTCATTTTAGTCACATGGACACGTAACTAATCAAAGTTGGAAGAGGGTAATGAACTGCCATTCAAAAGTTTCCAAGCTGATACTTGGGTTGTCTTCTCCGAAGTAAAAGGTCGAGGCTTCGAACCTCGAGGGTTTTATTATTCCGGAGACATCTTTGAGGATGGTGAGCTTAGTTGTCTTGGCCCATCTAATCCCAAGCAAGCTGAGGGCAGACTCTGCAATGTTTTGGGCGGCATTTGGAAGAGTGGGAAGAGCTCTGCTTCCTACATGGCAATCTGCTTCCACCGTTAACTGCTCAAATCTGACTTCCACTGTTGGTAGTTTTATCCCAACCCTGCAAAAAATAATCACCAAACTAATTAGGACAAAGAAACAACAACAAAAATCCAAACCAGATGATGCATTTGGCCTTGTTTGAGAGCAAATGATTCTGTTTGACTGGTATCTAAAGCTAAACGCTCTTGATTCTGATATTTTTAGGTGACTAGAACCATGTGAAAGTCAAAGATTGAAGAAAGCGGTCTGCCTGAAGATGTTCTCTTTTTGTTTTTTGTTTTTTGGTTGGGAGATTATTTGTCTGTAGATCATGAGGAGATGAGGGAATATGACATTTCTTGAATTTATATTTTGAAAATCGAAACTTTTCTTGTACTAAACATTAACACGAACACGCCAGAGAATTGGTTAACGTCCCGTTGATTTGGTAAAATGAGAGAGACAGAGGAATCGGCGTACTTGTCTATCCGATGCCTGAACTTCTTCAGGAACTTCTCGTTGTCTTCCTCAGCCACCCTAAAGACCCGGTCTATGAACTTCTGCTTGTCGTCCATGTCGAGCTTCCTCAAGTCCACTTCTTTACTGTTCATCCCCGCTTTATTGTTCTCATTTTTGTTGTCGGTGAACGACTGGATTATGCTTGTTCTCAAGCGATCGTACGTGGGCAGTCTCTCGATTGCGGCCCATTTCAGCGCCTCTTCATCTTCGTTGTTCGATCTGGTGGAGTCTCTGAATACGTCCTCCATGCTCCAAGCACTGCTCCTGCTCATGCTCTTGCTCATCACGCTCGCCGCCACCCCGCCCCGCCCTCCGTTGTGCCTCCCAGACCGGCTTCTCTCCGCGCCAGCCATCTCTGAAGACTTGATCATTCATAAACACGAGGAAGTTGTCAGTAGAGTGATTCGCACCCCCGCAAAGAAAAAGAATCAATGCAGAATGTGAACACAGTGAAACTTTGTTTGTTTCGCCGAAGCGTCTAAGTGCAGGAATAATAACATGTTGCCTGGGAGTTGCTGGTGAAAGGGTCCTCTCATCAGTTGCAAAAGGAACAAATATGGTATATATTTCGAAAGTGGACCCGTGTCGACATTAAAACGAGCAATCTCGGCCATTAAAATTCAGGGGTCACAAGCATTTTGAGAAGAGCAGATGGGTTTTGTCCACATAACAACACAAATCGTTCTCGAATCTCTCTACTGCCAAATGTGAAAGAACTAAAAGGGAAAAGATGAACACAGATTCAGCACTGTGCTCTTGCACCAGCCCTATGAGGTTTCACAGGATGCAAATGCTTGCCACATGGTGTAGATTTTGCGGAGTAACTAAGGGGAGAAACTTACTTACAATTCACTCTGCTCCAGGCGCAGAGAGACAGACAGAGACAGAGACAGAGACAGAGAGACCAATGAGGATTGATTCAGGCAAAAGCAGCTCTAGTTGAACTTGCTCTGCTACTTTTGGAGTTCGAATGCGAAAAGCCGCCTCTTTCGTGGAAGGTAGAGAGTGGGGAGGGAGATTCGGTGATCAATGGAGGAGGATTTCGAAGAGATTGGCTTTTTTGCTTCCTCCCCTCCAAAGATCAATTGGTAATCCGGAGAAGCTGTCAAGTGTATTTATACACAAGCGGGAGGAGTGGTTGCCTTATGCATATGCCCCGGGTCAAACATTCTCCTCTTCTATTGGTGGGGCGCGGACAGGAAAGACTGAATTTTTTTTCTTGCGCAGCCACTTGGGATTCCAACAACTCCCGCGGGTTGGGATTCACACGAGCCGAACGGATCTGGCACACGTGGGGCTGACAACATGCAATGGCTACGATGCGCTCCCCGATCGTGTCGTGGTGGCGATTTGTGTTTGCGGATCCTGTTCGTATCATGTGGACACAAGACTATACACAGTGAGATGGTTAAATCCAAACAAGAGACGTGATTTGTTGATGGCGTCGACCTACGAGACATTACTTTACCGGCCAAACACACTGTGCAGTCACCCAACCAACATGAACTCGAGATGAAATGTTCTCTATGTTTTTCACAAGTTGATGCAAAATTGATTCGAACAGGAAAGTGATAGTTTCGTTTACTGCTCGAGTCAGTCATCATGTCATGTCAGAAATTGCTACAGCTGCTGCTTTTATGCATATATCTCTCGATTTCTTCTTATATATGACACGAAAATATCAGTTTATAAGAACAAATCGATCTGATTTATCTTATTTATCTTATTTATAAGTGTGTGGTGCCTAGAGAATCAATCTACAACCGCATTGCCTCCTTGTTTCTTATACTCCTAGTTTTGATCGCTTCTGCAAAACAACATTGATATTTACTTTCCATTGTTTCTCTTCGTCCCAACATATCCAACCCACCTTTGTGTCCTGAACTCTTCGTGGTTCACCTTGATTCGATCACATCGGTCACCCAACAATGACGAGGATATTTAGGTATCTTAAATATATTGTAAATAAGTCAATTCAGTCTCAAACTTTTCAATATAATCAATTTGGTCATATACCTTTTAACAATTTATCGATGCAATCCTCCCAACCAATTCAACAGGAAATTACCAATGTGGATGCCGGCCAGCTTGCGTGACACGGCTAGCATTGCAATTGACGTTTTTTTATAACTTTTAATATTTTACACAAAGAAAAATGGGAAAATATGAAAATAACGAGCAATTTATTAAGAAATAACAAAAATTGTCCGCGTCGACATCAGTTGTGCCACATAGGATGGCTAACCTTCATGTATGACTTTGTTGGCCGAGGTGTACGATCAAATTGGTCCGATTGAAAATTTTAGAATGGAATTGAAATCCGTATAATAATTTTATAACTTTGTCAGTAGTAATCCTGGATATCTACGCTCTCATAAAAAAAAAATCTACTTGGTATCATTTTCTCGTGCAATTCATTTTGACTTGCAAGGGACATTGATTTGTGATGACAAACGTCAAAAGATGGCATAATTGTGGCCCCTAACTTGTGTGAGATGTAATGTCAATGGGAGGAACACATCAATGGTACATCAGATTCGCTCCCCGTACTGAAATTGATGTTAGGAAACGAATGGATCCTACAAGGTGATCAATAAGCCAAACTGAGGATATTTTGTGGCTTCATAGTTGTCGTACCTCTCTTGTATTTAGTTGAAGCGCCCTATGTTAGAAGGACAAGATAAAGGAACGGATTCTACCCACACAAAGATTCTTTACTTTGCACTGTACTTCGTTTGGTGCATCAAGCAAGTCTTAAACAGCGATGAGAGGCTCGTCTCCATAAATCAATGGTCCAGATTTACTGAGATACTGAAAGGAGCACCTGATAGAACAGAAGATCTACATCCAATGTTACTAATTGCATTATCCTAATTAACTAGGGTGAATTGAGGTATTCCAATAATGTGGTTATAGATTGCTTATCAATTATACATACAATGATCTCGTCCCCCCTCACATGTATAATTCTTTTATGTAACTCAAAGCATGAGGGCAGAGACTCGACAACCTAGCGGTCCATGAAATACACCATAAGACATATGAACCGTGTAAATCCAGATCTTCGACTTATGCAAACGGCATTAAGGTCCTAGAATAGATTGCACGAAGATTATGAGATTTGAAAATGCGACCTTCGATTTTCTAAGCCAAAAATCTTTTGAAGACCGTAGCCAACTATGCCAACACTTATGGTTTCCTCACACGTATAGATGTTAAGCCAGCTACCAATTCTCACTACCTAAAATTGGACAAGCGTGCTTACCTTACTTGGTGACCCGACCTCACCCAAATCAGAAGGATATAGGCTAAAGTGGGGGTTGGTAAATGAACTACTAGTTATGCCAATGTATCTGATCTTTGCCTTTATTTAGGTCCACCAAATCTTTTCACTCACACCGATTGCGATCGTCACCATAGTCTTATCCCTGGACAATGCGAAGTGGGTGCACGTCAGCTGATGCACTTGCTTTGCTTTGTTTGAACAGTGCTGTGTTTCCTCATATAGAAACTAGGTTTATATATCTCGGTTTTCTTCTAGCTGGACAATGCGAAGTGGGTGCACGTCAGCTGATGCACTTGCTTTGCTTTGTTTGAACAGTGCTGTGTTTCCTCATATAGAAACTAGGTTTATATATCTCGGTTTTCTTCTAGCTAACCTAATTTCAAAACCGTACTGCATTCTCAGAATTTTAGCCCAATATAAAATGTAATCCTTGAATTTTCAATTTCAATTTGTTCAATATGATACTTAGACTTTTGACACGTGTTTAATTTAATCTATGTACTATATGAAAATGTTCGATATTGTCGTCATTCCATTAAACATATAGTGCAATGACTAAGCTAAACACGTACCAAAAATCCATAAACCACATTGAGCAAATTGAAAATTAAAAAATCACATTAAACAAATCAAAAGTTCATGAACCATATTGCATATTAACCTAAATTTCAGGAAGCATTTATGTCGTTTTCTCAAAAATCATTAACGGAGTTAACAATCCTATCTAGAACGGATTTGAAATAGGGGTAGCTAGAAGACCTCATTGTTCCTTTTTTAAGAATTTCTCGACCTAACCTCTTAATTATTTATAACCCTCCAAGGCTATGCTCATTGCTGACGGATGACCTACTCGCTTCTTTTGCTTATGTTTTGCTTTTACTATCAATGATCTCGGAGTCAATTCACAAGCAAACAGTGAGTCATTCTATATGTCTACCATATGAATAAGTTGCTCTCGTTGTGCCTTTTGTTCCCTCCCCGTTCGAGAGAAAATTCAATGCGTGATTATATTTTTGGGTTCACCTAACATTTCTTAGTCATTTTTAAAACAAAAAACGTATAAATGTCTTTGTCTTTCAGTGGGAACCTAACTCCTCTCCTTCACTTGGACAAACACACAGTGCAGGTGACTCCATGAAATAGTCAATTTGGCATCCCCTCTTGTAGGGAAACATCTCTTTCGTTTGTGACATGGTGAAGTTCTAAGACAAAAAGTATAACATCAGCTCTTGTACGTCTGATTCTGTATAGACTATAAGACTGTGTAATCAAGAAATTAATTGCTGATGTTTATAATTGATCTCCGGGTTTCCTTTTGGAAAAATTCAGCCCACTTTCCTGTTGGACAATTCTATTATTGTGATCTAACAAACGGTTATATGTGAAAAAGCTGGTAAGTGTAAAAAATAAATAAATTTCGGTAAAGAAAATTATTGGTTACCTAATTCCAAAGCCATTTATTGGTAACTTACTGACACTTTTATGAAATTTTTGAGTTTTTTAATTCTTTGCAAAGTACCAATGTCTCTTATTTTATATAAGCTTTTACTTACCAACTCTTATGCCATTTTGAATGCCAATGTTTTTATCGAAGTGACTTACTAACCTTTCTCCGATAAAGGTATCAATTTTTTTTCTTTATCACCAATTCTCATTTTGTACAATTAGGTGACCAACCGGTTTTGTATTATTAACTCATATTTAGGCTCCCTTTATTTCGCAAAAAAAATTATTTTTTTTATTTTTCAACGTTTGAATTGCTTAGTGAAATGAGTTAACAGAAAACGTCTTTCTATTCAATGGAAAATCCATACTTAAATTCATAAAAGTGATTTCTTTTTTGAAAAATATGACTAAATATTAATGCTTGGATCAAAAACTCTATATTTGTGCACAAGAGTCACGATGCTTGTTAACGAACCCTTGATAGTAACCCTGGGCCAAGGTTGGGTAACCGGGTTCTCTTTAGGACAAACCTGGGTCCAAAGAAGTTAAGCCCTCTAGTGCTCAGACCTAAATCCACAGAGGTTGGGTTAAGGACACTAGCACCCATGGCTGAGCCTAGGGTTCTAGTAACATTCCTGACTCCCTAGCGCCTTGGCCTTGGTCCATAAAGGCCAACCCTTAGAGCCTCGTGCTTGTGTCTAGATCTCTAACACTCGAGCTCAGGTTTATTCGGGTAGGACTCAAGTTCACATCATGCAATCCCAAGACCCCACACTTGGGCTAATAAGATTAGGCACACAAACACATCAAAATAAAAAAAAAGTAAAGAAAAGAAGGAGAAATCGAGACTCGATATTTATCCTAGTTCACCCTTAAATTAGACTACATTTATTGAGGGATTTCATTGTCATTAGCATCTCCCATCTCTATGTTAAGACTCTTAAACAAGGGGCTAAGAAAGCCTTGAATCACTCAGTAGCTATTCATGGGCCAAAGCCGAACTACCAACAAAAGTATAGTCTCAAACTATAAAAGCCTCATGGAAATTCAATAGTGCTGCCATCTGTGACCCCTACCAAGGCAAGCTCCCATGCCTTCCTACCAATGGAGGTATGAACCACAACCCAGCACAAGCCTAGGTCTATTGAGGGCGAGTCTAGGCCCCCAACACTCGTGCTCTATCCATTGAGCCAAGCTCAGTACGATATCCCTTCCTAGGCCCTGGATGCCCTAGCCCGAGACCTTAGCGCCTATGCCCTAGTCATCGGCGCTTAGGCCTAGGTCCTAGGTCTATCGAGGCTAAGTCCAAGACGTAGATGCCTGCTTTGGCCAATCAAGGCCAAGTTCGAGATCTCGACACCTATACCCAGAGGCCTATATCCATTAAGGTCAGGCTCAAGACCTCGATGCTTGAGCCTCGGTCCCCGACACTCACACCTGGTTCTATCAAGGCCAAGATTGAGAGCTCATACCCCAAGCCCCAAGACCCAGGTCCATTGAAGCCAAGCTCACATCGCCAACGCCCAAGTTGGGGTCCATCAAGATTGAATTCGAGATCCCTGCATCAAAACCTGACTCCTTGGATGCCTATGCAGAAATAACTAGCGCCTGAACATATATGTCTATTTTAAAAAATTACAACACATTTTCGTTATCACACGGTGGATAATATTTTCCATTTCATTTTTATGTTTTTACTAAACACCAGAAAATAGTCATTTTCCTAAAAAATAATATTTTAGAAAACACTTTTTTGAAATGTGACATTTTTCACGAAACAAACAGAATATTAAGTTACAATCCTTTCTTTGATTGGTTTTGAAGCATTAACTTCTTTTATCTCTAAAAGAAAAATATATTACTTTTATCCCTTTTAATTTATTTTTTTAAAAGTGCTTTAAACTTTCCAATTGTTATATGAAAATAAGAACTTCTATATGAATGACTTGTTAACTTTTTATATGAGCTCATTACAATGCTTTAAATTTACGTTTGAAGAAGTTGGTAGAGTAAAAAGAAAACATAAATAGTTGTTATAACTCAAACGGAAGTTAGTCATAAGAATTGACAAATTTAAGGAGTAGTTCAGAAAAGTCAATAAACGTCAGTAATAAATTAGAAAAGTTTGCAACTAAGAGAAAATAGACTTTAGTATATAACTCAAATCAAAAGTTGGTAAACCAAAACTAATGGGCAACGTTATGAGAAAAAAAATTGTGAATTACTCTGAATAAGGTTGGCACTTTTTTGGAAAACAAAATTGATGAATTCGAAGCATTATCAATAAATTTAGATATAAGTTTGTAAAGGACAAGAAAAGTTGTCATATCAAAAAAAAAAGTAACCAAACGCGGTAAGTAACTTAAAATAGAGTTGATACTTGGTCACCTGAGTGATAATTTAATAGGAAAAAGTTGGTACCTCATGCTAATTTAAGTTGGTAATCTATAACAAGAGAGTAAATTTTTTAGGGGTTGCTAAAAAGGTAAATAGAAAGTGGCTACTAAATAGAAAAGTTGGTAAATTAGAAAATAACAGCAACAATTGAACGTTGATAAGTAAATGAAAAGAGAGTTGGTAACCCATTACCATCTAATGATTTAATTTGATTAAATTTGGTGAGTGTCTCCAATTTTAAGTTGATAATTTCGTATAACGGGTAATAAATTCGAAACAATCTAAATTTTGCAAATAAAAGTAGCAAGTTAGATGGTAATGCACAAACGATCCAAAAACAGTCGGTAATCTCATGAAAGCGTTGGTAAGTTACCAACAAATCACACAAGAAAAAGTCATCCATCGTTTTATTTATCAAAAGCTTATTGAAACTTATTAAAATAGGAACAAAAATCCGCATTTTTGGGCACAAAATAAGAGAATTCTACCTCGCTCTAAGGTTGCTTGGCGAGCTTCTTCTTCCCACACTTGGGTATGGACAAGTTATTGAATTCTAATCTCCATTCCTCGAACACATTGGATTTTCACGCGCAGCCTATGAACAGAATTCAATCAATTTAAGAGATTCATTCGGGGAAGTTGATGTGGGGTGTGCTAGCTTGGCAGCACCACGTCAGCATCATGCTTAGGGAAATAATTAAGGAGAAGTTCATTTTTCCCCCAAAAAGAAAAAAAATAATAATAAAAGAAAGATTACATTATAATGAATAAAAAATGAGGAATGTGAGCACCTTTCGCGACTTCATCATCTAATAATAACATGAAGACGACGTTTGTGAACGTGGTAGGTGAACTAAACATTGAAGGCGGTCGTCGGGTTGGGGCGATGAGGGTCGCCGCTGTTGAAATTGGAAACCGAAGCCCTCCCGATTTCCAAGACTTTGAAAAACTTGCGATTTCAATTGATCACTTAATCAATTATCGGCCTCATTCTTTATTAGGGGATTTTCTTTCGTCATTGGCTAGAAAGATTCAACCTTTCTTCCTCTTGCCATACCAAAGATTCAACCCTACTTTCGTTTATGAGGGCGAGGCAACACATCCTCTGAATTCATCGATTCGCTAGTTCCGATCCTCCCCTCGCATGCTCTCGTTCGCATCATGCGCTCGTCACTCGTACGCGTGAGGGAACAGGTCCAAGGCATTCCCAAACTTCGGACCACCAAGAGTTTTTCTTGGACCTTAGTGAAACAAATCTCTTCTTCATCGTGTCCTTGTCCCCTCGTCCGTCGGTTTCGTTGCGTCGTAGAATAGTCGGTTTGTTTTTCAACTATGTGTACCTCTACTGTTGAAAACGCTACTGCCCTCGTCAAACATGTCCTGGAAACATTGGCCGACCGCATCGTGGGAGCAGCTTTCGTCGCCGTCCATGGTAGCTTCTCGTAGCTTTCACGAGCTCTTGGCGGTGTGTCTCAACAAGTCCAAATCGCTCTGAAAAAATTGATCGTGATCGAGCACATGGTTCACAAGGCGAACCATGAGATAGGTCATACTTACTTGTGTACGTGCATAGGCCCGCTGAAAGGACAAAATTATTGAGATTTTACTTGTGAATTTGGCTTCAATCTAGAGAAGCTTTGGTAAATTAATTCCTTCCGATGGCCTAAACATCGACACGAACATTGACCCGCCTTTGATCGGTCGAGGGAGGTGGTTCATCTCAGGATGAGATTAGGGAGAGTAAAAGCTCAGATTCCAGACCTCGCATATAATTATCGGCATGCTGTTTCAATCATGTCACCTTACAACAAGTCACGACCGTCTTTGATTGCATCGAACACTGCTCGATCTAAAAACTATGGTCAGGACCAGGCTACTCATTCTTTCATTAGGACGCAACTGCATGAAGAACGTAAAGGGTGGTCGCTCGACCACGAGTTATACACATGAGTGGCCACCGGTCGAGCGCAGGATCGCTTTCTCGGGATGTTCACGGGTTGATGATGACACATCCTCAATGCACCAAAGGGTCATGAAAACCAGAACACATGCTCATGAGAATAGCAGTACGTAAAAGCAGATAGCTCAACAAAATCAAACCCTTGTTATGGAAAGGGACATTTTCCTCTCTTGCCCAATAGAGATGGGGGTCAAGCATCCTTGTCTTGCGGAGGTCAATAAATAACATTATCTGTTCATCAATTATTGAATAATGCTGATCTTCTATGGGGGACTGTGACCCAGGTTGAATGAAAAATAGAATAATCTGCGAGCAATTTTAATATGACGGATCAAAGACGGTGGTGGGAAAGGGAAGAACGACAAAGAATCAAAAGGAAGGAAGATCTTCTTTATCAAAGAAGGTCCAGATCGGCTGACTTTCCGAACCCAAACAATATGTAGGTGAGGGAAGGCCGCGAACTTTGACAAACACTTCTCCAGTCCCAACCACCATTGAAAGTGACATTGGTTTTGTTTTTTTAGGTTTTGTGTAGTCTTTTTAATGACCACTTGAAAAAAAATACATATATATTATGAAAATGTAAATTTTCTTTTTTTTTTCTCTTTTTCGTGTAATTCCTCCCATCTTGACCGATGACTTAGGGTCGCTTCAAGATTCAATTTTAAGTTATTATTCAACATGTTTAGGATCTTTTTGTTTGATGTTTTCCTCCCTTTATGCAGCTTGATTTTAGGATTTTCAAGAATTTTAGACAGTATTCTAATGCCCTATGTGATTTGAGTTTCACTTCGAATAATTATCCAATTTAGATTTTGGATTTATCTTTATGATTTAGTAGATATTATTTTGTCTTAGATGAGTTATTTATTTAGGAGATTTCTTTTTCAGTAATCATTCAACTTGTTCTCAATTCAAAGTCAACTCATCTCTTTGAATCATTTATAATATTGAGAATTTTTTTGGTAATTATTTATCTCCAAGTGTTCTGTACTTATACGTCTCGAGGTTTTGTAAGGCGTGTCGTTCCTTAAATAAAAAATGATATGTACAATCCCTAAATTTTGGTTCAATGTACAATATCATTTATATATTTTTGGTTTATTTAATGTAGTTCTTAAACTATTAGTTAATGTACAATCAAGTCCCTAAACAAAGGAAAACATTCAACGTCGCCTTTTCATAAATATTAGTTCAATTTTTTTTTACCGATCCGTTAAGTTTGAACAATGGGCCATAAAAAAAAGTTACACTTATAGAGATCTAATAATCCACGTCATCAAGTAACAATTGACATGTTAATGCGCTAATATCTTTTTTCATTTTTTTAAACAGATAGATAAAAATGATTAACATATCAACTTGTCATATTTAAAAGGACTACTTGACATATAAAAATTCATGTCATCAAATGATATTATACTTCATTGTTTGAACAGACGAAAAGATCGTATTTAACAGATTGAAATTTCAAAAACGATATTATATACTACTAAAATTCGGAAAACCACACGTGTTATTATTTCCCTCCTATGAGTGATAAAAAAGACCGATTCAGCTTTTTTTGGGGGGGCGGGGGAGAAAGGAAGCAGAGGAAAAGTCCAAAATATGAATTGCGTTGACTTATGCAGTCAAACGTTGACTTGGTTGGTGGAGTGTGTCAGACCTCGAGCGAGCCGTCGCCGCCGTGTTTGGCCGTCGGAGCAGGATGGACCGCAGCCACTCCGCGGTGCACGACAATGCACGAGACTTCCATGCCACTCGGTTGTCCTGTCCCCCATATTTCCGATTAATCAATAACAATTAGTCTTTTTAAATGGCGTATATTATTATCATCGCCAATGTAATGTAAGATCACAAGATTCATGATGGGATTTTCCTCGTGTATTTTGAGGTGGGACAATTGCCAAATGAGTCCTAAACCTTTTGCTACTTTGCCGATTCAGTCCTAAATATTTTTTTATGCCAAATAAGTCCTAAACCTTTTGCAACTTTGCCGGTGAAGTCCTTCCGACGGATTTTGGTAGGAAAATGCCTACATGGCGACGACGTGACATTACCGTCCGTCATCGGCGACGACATGGCGATGACGTGGCGACAAACTTTTATTTTAATTTCTTTTCTTTTCTTTTCTCTTCTTTAAAAAAAAAAAACTACGTGGCCGGTGGGTCGCCGGCCACCGGCCACTCCAGAGGGCGGCCCAACCCTCGCCGGCCGTGGGCGAGGGCGGGAGAGGCCGCCGCCCTCGCCTGTAGCCGGCGAGGGCCAGGCGAGCTCCCTCGCAAATCTGTGCGAGGGAGCTGCGAGGAGAGCTGCTATGCGAGGGAGCTTGGCCGGCGGGGCCGGCCCTCGCCCGCCGTGAGTGAGGGTTGCGGCGGCTGGGGCTTGGCCGCCTCCACTGTGGCCGTAAATTTTCCGAGCGGCAGCTAGGTTTGTGGAGGCTTAGGAGGAAGACGATGAACAGTAATCGGGAGAAACAATTTTTTAGCCAAAACGACGTAGTTTTGGCCACGTCGTTGCCGGCGACTGCCGGTAACGCCACGTCGTCGCCAAGTAGGTATTTTCTGGCCAAAATCTGCCGAAAGGACTTAACCGGCAAAGTTGCAAAAGATTTAGGACTTATTTGGCATAAAAAAAGGATTTAATACTGAATCGATAAAGTAGCAAAAGGTTTATGACTCATTAGGTAATTGTTCCACTTTGAGATCAAAGTATCTTTTGAGTTGGTTTCAAATTCACCCCACGACGCTATCTTTAACTTATTGAATTTTTCAATAGCTTGACCCTTTCTTCTCTTCTTCTTCTCTTTCTTTAGCCCCATGATTTTCAAAAGTAAACATGTTGCAAGAAAATCATTCGATTTAGATAGAACAACTGTTCGGATAACATGGAAAAAGAGATGTCAATCTGTAATCAGCAAGCGGAATTGAAGTTGACAAATCAGCAAGGGAAATTGAAGTTGACGAATGCCCGGGGCATACTAGTTGATTTTCTCTAGAAGCAAGGAAAGCGTCCATTCAACCTCTTTTAGTTTTAGTAAGAAAAGTCCACATGAGTTGAAAAATCCACATCAT
Organism: Melaleuca alternifolia; assembly: GCA_019926035.1. Taxonomy (NCBI): domain Eukaryota; kingdom Viridiplantae; phylum Streptophyta; class Magnoliopsida; order Myrtales; family Myrtaceae; genus Melaleuca; species Melaleuca alternifolia. Next base: position 152,988 of record JAGKPW010000119.1, on the reverse strand, counting down.
TTTTTTCCTTCGTCCATTTTTCCTCTGTTTGGAATCATATCTTTGTAGTGGTTTGAGATCGGGTCCACATTCTAATTGTGCAGATAAACGTGCATGATTTTAAAAAAGAAAAGAAAACAGACCCATTTTAATTGTAGATAATATCTATTATCCATGAAGATTATTGTCGTAACAATGAGTGGATGGGGTCATTTGAGTACTCGATTAATTCGTATTGGGTATGACAGTCTCCTCGTCCCCCGCATAGAATATTGGATTATCATCGGCGATACTTGAGTTGAAAAACCGAGTTATCCGTTGTCATGGCAAACCTAAGAGTTCAAGTTTTCACTGTACACATGGGTACGGATTCTCGGGTCCAGGTTGAGTCTTGCCTGTTCTAATTGCAGAACTGAGTTGGGGGTCGGGCCTGTTTAAGTTAGGAGTACCTTATCTTTGACCCTATCCCTACGTGTTTGAATTCCAATTCAATGCATGTTCTGTTATCCTTCCTTATCTCTATGACCAATTCCACACGCATCGGTCTAGTCCATCCTCGCGAAGTCGCGGAATCGATGGAACGGTTCAATCCAGCTTGGGCAAATCAATCCTAATTTTGAGGAATTATGTTTGCAACAGGTCACCTCATGACTAGAGGTGTCAAATGAGTAGGTCGAGTCGGGTTTGATAAAAAATGATCCAACACATATTGTTTAAACATTTCCATGTTTAACCAAGTCTAGGAAAATTTGCTTCATGATTTCTTTTAAAATGTATTGTTAAAATAATTTTTTTTTGTTTTGACCTCTTTCAGTCGCCAAAGTCTAGTGAATTCATCCGTTACCTCTTGGTCAGCAACCAACTTAGAAAGAGCAAAAAAGGAAACAAACAAAGGAAAATACAAATAATAAAATTTTTATTATTTAAAAATAAATAATTAGAATATCGTAATTTTCACAGTCTACAAATAAAGTAATAATAATATTTAAAATGATTTGTTAATAACACTTAAAATTAATTAGGTAACTCATTTAAGATCCATTTAACATTTTAAGCTAATTCATTTATGATCCACATTATCCAATATGAGTTAAAATATAGGTTTTTGACCCATTTTGCCACCTCTACTCACAAGCCAGGACGAAGAAGATCGTGTCATTATGGATCGATTGGGATTCCCACGAATCCGTCAATTCCATGGTGGAGTGAGATTAAGTAGTCCAGATTCCTTTAAGGGCCTGGCAGGAACGAGATCCAATATTGGGTCCGAAAGCTCTCTTGGGCTAGAATCTCAAGGAGGACTACAAATCAAGATCCGACCCAAAATCTCCTCCTCCTTCCAGATTCAACATCTTGATCGAGTGGTTTCACCGGTGGGTCCAAAGGCAATGGTGGACCCAAAATGAACAGTCAATCTCTAAAGCCTGAAATCCAGGTGAGCAAAATTTGCAGTGCCCGGCGGGTCGGGACTTGGGCCCGCTAGCCAAACTACGAGGCCCACCAAGAACTTTAGTCGCTCGTGAAGAATCGACTCATTATTCTGGAGAGGACCACAAAAAGGTGAACACAGGACCAAAACTATGATGGAGCTTGGTGTTTCAGCACAACGTATGGTCCATCCACGGTTGATGCTGAGCGCCACACAACTGTAGTCAATCATTAGGATCGTGTTCCTGAGCCATCGCTAGGAGTCATGCCCATCAATGATTCACGGCTAATTGATAACATCTGGGCTGTAAAGGAACCAGACGAAAAGAAAGCAGATCAAATCCAACCAAGTTTGGGTAAAGAATTGAAAAGAAAAATGAGAAAAAGCAAAACCAGGACTTGATGATTCTCTCGATGTCGGCGACGCCGTGGACATTCCCATCATTGCTGCTGCTCCTTGCTTTTCCTCTTTCTCGAGTTGCATGTCACAGATGGAGTGTTTTCACTTTGATACCGCTCGAACTATACAGCAATGCAGGAGTAGCTGTAGCTCGTTAGATTTGATCATGGGTGTTTCGCCGGAATCGGGTCGCGAAAAGCCCATCGATTTCCGCGCCCCACCGCCGTCCCCGGTGGCATCGGGCCGGCGGTCATGCGTCACGAACGATGACGTCTTGACTGAGTTCTTGGAGAGCTCGCTCCGAGTCCCGGATCTCATCTTGCCTGATAAGATATTCCCGAAGCAGAAGTTCATCGAGAACCCCTCGAGGGTCGATTTCGACTCAGTGGGTGCCCCAGGAAGCGACTCCGCGTCAAAAATGTTGCAATCCATAGCGAGGATCGGATGCTTTCAGCTGGTGAACCATGGGATCGGATGCGAACTCTCGCATGGCGCGAAAGCGGCCGCCGACGAGATCTTTCTGGTGCCGCCGGAGAAGAGAGCGGCGGCGATGAGATCGACGGAGAAGCCTTACGGGTTCGAGGAAGTCCACGGCGGCGAGGAAGAAGAGAGCAGTGAGCTGGCCGAAGAGTTTGTGTGGTGTAGAGAGGAAGGGTTGGAGGCGGAGATGCAAAGAATATGGCCATCGGGGGATTCAAATTTCAGGTAAATAACGACCTAGTTTTTTGTCCTCTTATGCGTTCACCTTCAGTTTGATGCTTCTTGATTACCACATTAATCATCCTAGAAAATCAGATTATTCTCCAAATTTTAGGCATAATGCTCTCGAGTTTGTTCTCGAGCGATTTGCGATTATTATTCTAACAAAATTGAATTAACAGATAACATGATTCTCATAATATCCAACGCCTTCTTATGTAACTTGGTCCCTAATTTCGAGTTAAATTACAGCGATAAAATGGTGAAACTTCAATCACGTGTTGAGAAGATTGCAGAGAGGGTCATGACAGTTCTCCAGGAGAAATGTCTCGATGAATCCACGCGCGGGAGCGATGGGATGAAAGGCGAAGGATGCGCCGGCGCCAGCATCGGAACAATGTGTTGCATTCTTAAGCACAGTAAGAATGTCCTGGATGGCGACCGGTGGGCGAGCTCTCTCCGGTACGACGTGATCAGGATGCTGATTAGAGGAGCCGATTACTCCCACGCCTTGTGCTTGCACATGTGCGACGGGGCTTCGGAGTTTCATGTGTACTCCAAGAAGGGGTGGGTCTCGTTTTGCCCTGATCAACACTCTTTGATCATCACAGTCGGTGATCAATTTCAGGTATGCCGTCGTCGATGAATTTTGTTGCAGGGCATGCTGTAACTGTTTCACTACCAAAACAGATACTAGGCTCTCCCAGATAATGTTTGGGAAAATTCTGTACGAGGAAGATCAATGGGAAACATTGGCAATATGGCTAGTGGCATCGAGGCAATCAAGCAAGAAGATTGAATAGATGAATGCTTTCAGAAGTCGAACTCTGTATAAATTAGCCCAGCGTATAAACAGACGTCCACGCTCCTCCGTCGAACGTTAACAGCGCACTTCTCTTCCGCTTTTCTGCAGGCATTGAGTGGCGGGAGGTACAAGCACGTTGTAGGGAGGCCGATCGTCATGAGCGAAGCGGAGGACCGCATCACCATGGCTTTCCTCTACTCGCCCCCAGCGCGCACGCCGGCTTCCAACCATGAAGAGTGCGGCGGAAGGAACACGGTCTCCGTAGGCCAACAAGTCGTGCTGGCCATCGTTCTGAGCCTTGCGTACCATATTTTCGTTTACATTCTCAACAAGTTTTGATACCATCTTCGGTTCTTCTTTCTTTCGATTATGGATACATCCCGGGGAGGAGGACCATATACAAAGCAAGGAAGTTTTTTCGTTTTCCTGGTGTGTGAATCTCAAGGACAAGGTGTCCTTGAGTTTTCACGTGATTGTCGACACATCTGTATGACTTTCGAAAAGCATATAGTTAGGTGGAGTTTCGTTCATTGATCAGGTTGCTGGATTCTTTTATGCATGGCCTCAATCCAGAAATAAACAGACATTGGTCTTTGACATCTACGCATTCAGATGCTGCGGACGAACACTGCTTTAGAGGATGGGCTGCTAACAATCTGTCCAAAACTCAAGCAAAGTCAGTTATGGAGAAAGTCTCGCAAACCATATCAATCGGACATTCAAAAGAGTTTCTAGCTCATCAGCGAATCTAATAGAAATCCATTAAATGTTCGATGATGAGTTTCTTATCAACATCAGAATCAGTAAATATCTTATGTCGAGCATGATTATATAGATGAATTGAAGCATGTAAATTAGATGAAAAAAATATGATGCCCAATTAGATGAAAATTTTATTGAACCTTTAAAGGTTCATCATGACATATTCTCGGTACTTTGTTTTCTCCTCGTAACAGATATTATTTTCAAGAAATACGAGGATTTTGTGCATTGATCTAAAGCATCACTCCGCTAATTTTCATTGATTGAGTGGATTAAGAAAATCTCAACCTCTATGTAAAAGCATGAATAGATATTTAGAAATAAATTAAACATTAGAAAACTTAAATTTGTGACTGACAATATATAAGATAAATGCATTGTTAACGAATGACTTGGGGATACTTATTAAGTGTATTTAATATGAGAATACTTAATCATTAATATATTGATTGTGCAATGCGCAAAACAAACGAACAAAAAACAAGAAGTCGATACGCTGAATATTTGCTCTCTCTCTGTCCGAAAGGAAAATGTCTTGACCAGAAGAAACCTCTCTCCCCCTCTCCCTGTGCCTACACAAGAAAGAGTGGGCTTCGTTGCTGGAGCCAGTCCCGCTCGAGGTCGAGAAATGGAGGGAGTTGGGTCGAGGGATTCAACATCTTTCCATTCTCTGTTCTCGCTGTCTGAGGTGAACTTTGACAACCCTCTCTCTTTATTGATCACCTTCTGCTTTTAATTAGAACACTCTGCAAGCAAATGTTCGATCCCGGGTCCTGACTCGACTCGGTGTTGCCACTAAGCTCCGTGTGTGTCTGTGTGTGGATTAAGCTGGATGTGCTGAGCATCTTTATATTCTGGGTGACCATTAGTTTGTCGTTTCGTTGTGTGCCCACTAGATTATGACTCGGGTTTGAGTCCCCATTTTGGCGTTCTTGTTTTCCCTCCTCCTCCTTTGTTTTTTCCATAGGTAATGGAAACAAAATCCCTTCTCTCTCTGTTCTTGCTGATAAAGCACACTATTTTTTTTATTATTTCGACAAGGTGTAATGGAGAGGAAACTACTGGGTTGAAAAGCAATGTCAGGCTGTATACTCATTGTTTTTTTCCTGAAAAAATTGCGTGCTTTGGTTGTTCCGGTTCGTGTAGTTGTGATTGGTCAGTCAGTTATGCTTCCAGGGTTCGTTCTTTGTGTACAACGTGTTTATTTCGGATAGTCTGTTTGGCAGAATAAAAGTGGAAGCTTGCAGGATGTGGAAACACTGGATTGACCCAGAAACAATTCCAAAATGGAAAGAGGCTTTAGCTCCAATTTGAAAAGAAATTTAATCAGATATTGACATATGTTTACCACTGCATTTTGTGAATTTACTGAAAACACTCTCTTTAAAGGATTTTAATCCCTTCTGCTTTTGTCGCACATACTATATGTTGAACCCTTCAGTTGTCCTTTTCTAGGATTTTGTCACGTCTCTCGGCACTGTCCCACATTAATCAATCAACATGAATGAAACCGAATACAAAAGATCCCTAAAATTTGAGCATTCACAACTCATAAAATCATCATATGTCTCAAGAAAGAAGAAAAAGGTTTTGATTTGTGTACACTTGAGAAAAGCATCGAGCAGCATTCAGCAAGAGCTTCATTGAGGACTCGCTGATGTGATTCAACCAGCTCATATATGTGTCTTGGCTGTTTCTGATGGATATGGCTTCACCGTATTGAATGAAGAGACTCTTTTTAGCAAAGAGGTGTACGAGCACATTGTAGTTTCTCCCAGTTTGGTTTCTGATTATTTATGTTGTCCTTATTTGGACGATTATATAACCTTGGATTTAGTTTATGCTTAATGCCCGATTCTGATAGTTTTGTTGCCGCTACAATCCCAAATATTATATGCAATCTTTTACCTTGCTGTCAAGGCTTTCATGGTCGGATTCTCCTCATTTTTCTCTTTAGCATACTGAATGTTTGGACTGATGTTCATTTAATTACATTCCTTTTTCTGTTTATCGTGTTTCTTGGGTTCTCCATGTTATTATAGATCGTGGAGATGGAGAATATAATTAATGAGATGGGAGAGAAATGTTTGCATCAAGAGTTCTGTGAAGAACTTGCAACAAGATTAAGGTAATATTATTTTACCTTCCTTTGGGGCATACCCATACTTTACTGGAATGAATATTATCTTTCTTCATTTGATTTTATTTGACATGTTATCAACATATAGTTCCTCAGCAATTCGGGCTGGAAGAGCTGCATTGACGTGGCAACAGGTTTGCATTTTTCTGCTTTTTCCATTTTATACCATCCATCTTTAATATGAGAAAGGAAAAGATATGGCACAAGTCTATTAGAGAGCAAAGCACTTACTCCATTATCACATATCCAGTTCTCTTTCCTTATTGTTTTAACTCTATATTTGGCTAAACGTCATAGTTCTATTCGTAGTTGGGTGATAAACATTTAGTGGAACAACTTGCCTCTCTTGTATGTCCAGGTGCAAAGCTGGTTCCAGGATAAACACAAAGATATGCAGGCTGAAACTGTATCTTCACCTGTTGCACTGAAGTTGTTTGTTGATCTTTCAGATGCCAACATTTTTAGAAATGCCAGTGAAAGTTCCCAGAAACCTGAAGGTGCCTCTTCCTGAATCTTAGTGTGGACTATCGGGATTGTTTGATATGCTTTTGTATGCATATGGGCTCCCTATTCACACATTTGGGTGGGAATTGTCTTATGTCTACCATAGAATTTTCACCAGTTTACTTGAATAATTTCCTCGTTGTTATATTTGTCACGTCATCCCTGAGCTGCAAAAGGAGTTGTGCTTTATTTAATGTGATTTGGCCCTCATATGTTTAACAGGTGATGATGCAACAGATCTTTCAGAATTGGCATTTGAAGCTAAATCGTTCAAAGATGAGGCCTGGTAAGATGCACATATGATCAAATAACACCTTAGTTTCATGTATTATCAAATGTTCTGTGTTGCATTGTTCTTCACCCTTTTGTTTCGACTAGTTGATGATTAGGCTTCAATGAGTTGATCTTTTTGGTAGCAACCGCTCTGTTAGTCTATTGCCAAGCTCAATCGAACTCTCAAGTTTCCCACATGTCCCAGAAAGATTATGCTATCATTCTAGATACTCTTCACTTGTGAGCTTCTTAAAGACATTGGTGATATTAAGGCATAATTACTGTATGATGGGCGCAGAGTCATAGGCCTCTTGTCACCAATCTTACCCGTATTGTATTTTGGTTCCTTAAAAGTACATCTCTGATTAATTATACAATCTGTCGATAAGACTAGTTGTGCAGCTGATAATTTTGAGAACAAGATCATAATGAAAGACTCAAAGCCTTCTATGTGAGGTGAGTCGCCGCTCCTGTTTGCCATCATTCTGATACTAGTTGGACATGGCAGCTGTATTATGATACTTGTCCAGTCTGAATTTTGAAGTCAACTCGTTGTAGAAATTTAAGTATTGGCCATCCGTTACTAAATAATACTTCTGTCTAATAATACTACACGGTTGATTACAACACAGCTGTTGGGCCAAAAAACGTGGAAAACACTAAGTAGTCTATTAGTTTGTGTGCCCGCATCAAATTTTCTAGTTACCATCCGCCCATCTGAAACTTCTGGGATGTTATCTTTGTTCTTTGGTTTTCCTTTACCACCTTTCCAAGTCTGGGAGGGATATTTACTTCCTGCAATGCTATCTTTCTTTTGGCTCGTTCCTCTTCAAGGCTTTCAGATGAATATTGATATTGGAATCGGATCAGCGGATACATGGAAAAATAAACCCCAATTGAGGTCCTGACATTGATTTTTGCGTCCAAAATTGAGCTTTGTCAAAGCAATATTGCTTCTCAGCTCAACTTGATGAATAATTTGCTTTTCCTTTTTGCCATGGACATAATGATTTATAAAAAGCATATGCCAATTGTAGTCTACATCCCCATTAGAGCTGCCAGACCATTTATTGTAGAGACAAAATGCTGTTTATGAATGGCATGATTTATTTAGGAGTCAAATTTTCCCATCAGCTATATGTCAATGGTTTTTCAGGTACGACGTCGCTTCATTTCTCACCTTCAGGATTCTTTATTCTGGTGAACTTGTAAGCTTCTTCTACTTTTAACTAGTCTCTTGTCTGAGCATGGTATTTGGATCTTTTGTCCCTCCCACACTAGAAAGCCATTTGTCAAGATCCTTATACAACAAAATCCTTCTACTGTTATTGGCAAGCACTGACCTTGCCAAATCCACTTTAACTGTTTGGCTTAGCTTGATGCTGTTGCTTGGATAGTTACCTCATTATTATCGCCAAACACATAATTGTGTCAAGTGACTGTATTTCATCTGTTGTCAAGATGGCATGCTTATAATAAGAATGAAGGTTTTGTAGAGCTCTCTTAGAAAGATGGTGTGATGGAGATGTCAGTGGTTTATTGCCTCACCATAACTGAGACTTTGTGGCAAGGAACAAGGTAGGGGACAATAGTGGCCGCTTCAAAAGACATTTTAATATTCCTTGAAAAATCACAACTCAAGCCGCGCAATTTAATTGCACTTCTACTCCATCATGTGTAAATATTTTGAAGTTCATGCCTGCTATAATGCGCTCGCCACTATTTGGCAGCTGCTAGGCCTGCATTCGTGAATGTTTCAGCATGCATGTGGGAGCAATTTAAAACCTTCCATGGTGATAATAATTCTTCAAGATATATGCCCTCTTCTTATGTACTGTGTCCACATGGCCTATGGGACCCATTAACGGAGTGAAGAGGGCATCTACAGGGGGTTCCTAGATATAACTTTCCATGCTTTGCAGGAAGCTCGTGTACGATTTGCTGGTTATGGAAAAGAGGAAGATGAATGGGTCAATGTGAGGAGGGGCATTAGGGAGCGATCTATTCCTTTAGAACCTTCGGAGTGCCACCGAATCAATACTGGAGATCTTGTTCTGTGCTTTCAGGTACCATTTATCTTTGAATTGACAATAATCTCCGTTACTCTAAAAGATTAATCACGTGCTCATTACTGAAAGTCTGCAAGTTTGAGAGAATGTCACAATGACCAATTTAGAGCTTGCGGCACCGATTTATTGTTATGCGAGTAATTAATGCCCCAACAAGAGAATCTTTTCATTTTGGTTTCTGGAGTGTGTGTTGACCTGTCATTTTGTACAGAAAAGATTTGATCAAGAGGTCTATTGTGATGCCCATGTTATGGAAGTTCAGAGAAAATTGCACGACGCCAGCAGTTGCACTTGCGTCTTCATCGTCCGTTACGACCATGATTTCAGTCAGGTGAGTGCTACACAAAGCTGTTTGGCCATTTATAAAATTGTTGACATTAGGTATTCCGGCATCTGGCTCCAACATCTCCAAAAAAAACCTGATCATGTCGTGCATGGTGCCTGCATGCATTTAATATGAGCAGATTATGACTTCTCATCCCGGCTAATTTGTGGTTCAGGAAATGGTTGAGCTGCGCAGTTTGTGTTGCCGGCCGAGGCAAGAACCGAGCCCACAGCTTTCCGAGACCAATCAGCATGAAACTGCCTTGAGCATCTCGGCCCGTAGCTTGTGGGAGTAGCCGTGCATTGCTCTTTATAATCCGAGAACAACTGTTTTTTTTTTTTTTTTTGGGGGGGGGGGGGGTGGTGGTGTTAAGGTTTCTAATTTTCTTTGCTTGTTCTGAATTTGAAAAAAAAAAACAAAAAAGAAAGAATAAAACCTGCAAGATCGAACTTGAGGATGAAAAGTGGGTCTAGTACATCGCAAGACACAAGTAAGCATGTGAGGTTGATTTTTTATGGAACTCTTCCGGAAGCGGATAGACGGTAGCATGTCCAACTCCAGCCGACTGCACAAACAAGAGCACAAATTTGCCGCACGAATCCAAGTTTGACATCTTGAGCCAGAGAAGTTTCTGCTTGGTGGATACTACTTGAAATTAATTCTACCATAAGAGATCACCGGATCAGGCATCACTTTTAAGTTTTTAGCACATTCATATGAGGGAATCGAATGAGATCTTTTTGAATGAAGAATTTCAATGATTGTAAAAGAAGCACGCCACCACCACAATCGTGCACCTGCCCACATGAGAGAGAGAGAGGCACCAATAAAGACCCCAAACCATCTTAAGGATATAGAGCAGGACAACCATCGATCTACAAAAAGATCCGAAGAAGCAAAGCGCTCCTTCGGGCTTTGACTGATCAAGAACATTACCTAGGGTATGTAAAATTTCCTACAACTATGGACGACGCTGACTTCTACACAAGATGCACTACTTAGCAAATAGCCAAAGATTTCTATCATCGAGATTACTTCTCTTAGCTCCAGAAATGCCAACACTAGGAGAGAGCAAAATAAGGACCACTCAGCAATCTCTTCAGAAGCTTCAACAGACTCAAGACACAGTTCTTCCATAGCACACGGATGCAATATAAAGATTCTTTGCCCACTTCTCCTGCATGACAAGAACAGTGTCAGGCGCACTCCCTCCTTGCAAGCTGATGAGAACCTCCATCGGAGGTATTAAAAATATTGGGGTGAGTCACTTCAAGGATCCGAAGTGAAGTACGCACCTTGACATGTGTGCTCGGGAAAGCAGAAGTTCGCAGAGTCTCCTGGGTCTCATCCGTTGGCCTTCTCCTTGGTACGCTAAGAACAAACGCAGCTTGGTCCCACGTCGCAGCAGTTGCTGTGATTCGATAACCACAATCCCATCTTTGATGTATGCCTTCGCTTGGGTATAGGAAATCCAATTCAACGACCTGAAATTGATGTTTGAATGGTGAGTTCTCCACAACCATCAATAAATGGATGTAAAGAAGACACTAACTCCACTACCTGGTCTGAAAAACCAGCACCGCGAGACATTACGATAGCCCATCTACTTCCTGACGTGGCCATTGCAGTTACGTAAAAACCCTCTTTCCATTTTTTGTTGATCCATTTAAATGGAAAAGAATCACTGACTTTGTAGGACTGTTGAAGATACGGGGTTCCTGGGGGTCAACATAAAAGTATTAATAGCACGCAAACATCAGCGGGCACATGATACCCAAAATAGGGGAATTACCTTTTGACATCACCACTAATGAGCTCCCATTAGTGGCTCCAGCTATTGCACTGATGTAATAGTTCTTTTCCCACTGATCCATTATCCATTCCTTCAATCGTAGATAACATGTTAGCATCTTGACAATTTACAACAGACTAAAAGTTTCTTTTTTCTACTGGCAATTTTGAGACTACCCAGGCCCAACCTACATATGAACAGCCTAAATGACTGGACTTTTTCAGGTGTACCCTCTACTTAACCTAAAAACGAAGATCCCTTAATTTGGCATCCACCCATGACTCGCAATTCGATATCTCACAAAAATTTCAGAAGAGCATACGATTTTCAAACCACTCAAATGAGGAGATCTGTGGCCTTAGGGAAGTACCTTGTGAAGAAAATAAGGAGAGAGTTCATAAACTTGTGAAGTAAATCCAGTGCCAGCGTCCATAATAAGGGCCCAGAGATTTTGACACGAGGCCACACTGCTGATAAACAAGCCATCCTCATTTCCTTTCTCAATGTGTTGATTGAGCCTCCCATCCGCCACATTGTAGTGATACCTATAAAGTAAATAAAAATTTAAATATGTTAACCATTGACACTAACCAATCATGATTAATTCAAGCATTTACAAAGTTGCTCAGGATAATGCAAGACAAACAAGATTATTGCTAAAACAATAGGGCCAACTGTGGAAAAATTCAAACCACTTCATCCCACATCATATTAATACCTTTGCTTCATAGGGCGGCGAGCATTGTAAACACTTATCCACTGTGTCGCTGGCATACCCAAGCGGACCTTCTTCTTTGGTTGTCCATCATCATCTTCGTCATCCTCCTCCATTGTCAAGCGTCCTCTCTTATGACCAACCTGAATGATGAGCTTTTCATGACAAAACATAAAACCTAGTCAGCTCCACACACAAATTTCCACGAGGATAATTTAACATGAACGATATATTTGTGAATAATTGCAAAAGGAGAAAACGATCTTTAGTACCTTCTGAGCACCCTCTGTGTTAATTGGTCTAATATCCGGGTTTGGACCAATAATCCCATCAAAAAAGGAAATATATTTCGCATATTTAGGTTCCTCATCAAACTTCAAATTCACCACATGTTCAGCGAACTGTCGAAATGGTTGTGGACAGAAACAACAGAGAGTTTCGGGAGATGTAGCCATCTTCTTCTTGCAAACAAGAAAACCTTTATTCTCTCCCTGCAATGTAATAAAAAGCATAAAGATCAATACCGTTTAACATTCGACAACACTTTTTTAAGCAATCTGCTAATACCAACCTGATAACCCTGCCAGGGTAAACGACCTCGCAGAAGGAAAATCAGTGTGTAAGCAAGGGATTCGAGATCATCTCTCCTGCTACCAATTCTCCCTAAATGAGCATGGACACTAGCATAACGCACTGTTCCCCTGTGACAAGAAGCCAAACAAGAGCAGCTACTGTTACAAATTGTATTGTGGAAACCAACTAGGTCAATAAGAACAGAGAAACTTCTCATTAGAAAATATATAAAACAAAATGCAGACACCTGAAAACATCTGGTCGTTGATCATATTCAACATGCAGACCAGTTGAACTGTCCCGCCATCTAGTTGCTGACAGATGAGAATGGATAACAAATTCAATGTGAGACCTCCACCAGCTTCACAAATAAAACTACGCATAATGTAAGAACAAATTACCTAATCCAAGGTCAACCAAGAAAAGTTTTTTCTCATCAGGAGTCCCAGGTGGGCCAAGTAAAAAATTCTCTGGCTTTACATCCCCATGTACATATCTGACAGAGTTTATATGGGTGAAAAACCAGTGAGTTACAGACAGCATAATGATTACAAGGAGGGATGATTAAAACCATACTCCATCACTAAAGAAGATACCATCCAATTCTCAGTACATGACAATGGTATTCTCCTATTATTGTTTCTTTATAAGAGTAAAGAAATGCTAAAACTTATATTAAGATGGGTGTACTAGACTAAATCCTTCATACAAGGCCTATGTTGTGAACCATTAATTAATCTCATTAGAGACAAGGAAGGAAATCTGACAGACAAGTTGCACTAGAATTAGTCACACAACGTAAAATTAAAGGAAGATTGGCAAATGTTATCGCAGGAGAAGTACCCTCTAGAATGCATTTTCTCCAATATGGATATTGCTTCAATGGCAATGCATGCAACCATTTCAGTCGACATTCTGCATAAACAACAAGTTTTTAAGCACCTAAGAAGTATACAAAGCAATAAGCATTAAGGAACATTGTATACCAAACTTACGTGTGAGAATTGTTATTCCAAACATCCCACAGGCTTGGCCCCAGCATATCCATAACCTGCAGGAAGTATGATCTCTCATAGTCCTATTATGATGCCAAAACCTGGGAAAATCTACTTCAATAATCTGCACAAAAAAACATACCATGACATAGTAGTCGCCTTGCCGGCCCTTGAAGTGGACCCGGGGTACACCATGACTACCGCCTAGAGTGCTGCACATATGATACAAGAGTAAGTGATTCGTTTAACAGAATGACAAGACTCACAAACAGAATAGCGAAAGGGAATAAAAGCACACTTACTTGTAGACCTGCCATTCATATGGGGGTCCATAGTTACATCCTTTGCTACTTCTATGCTCAAACTTCAAGGCCACCTGAGGGACACAGTTATTTGATAGTCTATATAAAGGAATCTTGGACACGTGACATTATAAAAGTGAAAAGTATATGGAAAACCAGTATACCTCCGGTGGCCCATTTGTATTAGTGGCAGAAACACGTCGACCGACATAAACTTGCCCAAAACCACCCTTTCCCAATTTCCTGTCTATTCTATACACTGGGGATCCACCGACCTGGACCTGCAATGAAGTATTCAACAAACTATATTCCAAATAAAGCAAATAACCACCAAAAAGCAATCAGATAGTTAATTTGTCATACAGGAAAGGTAACTCAGCAGGCTGTAACTGCCTTAAATGACACTCACAATGCTATGGTCACACATGACAAACTCGTATCAAAATCAGAAAGCCCCAAAAGTTATGAGGTTGCTTGACATGTGAAAAAATTTAGGCTGTCCACGTGGAAAAGAGGCTTGCAAAGATGTCTTGAGTATGTGAAAATCTAGAGCTAACGAAATATTTAAGCATGAGAAGGTTAGTGGTTCTTGTGCTACCACCTCACTGTGACAAATGTATAAATTCATCAGGTGCAGTTAAAATGTCATGCGTGGAACCATCACCTTTGAATGCATGCACACCACAATTTAGGTATCGCATGAATATGTCCAGATTTTTCACTATATAAAGAGAGCTCAGGAAACCTATCCAAGACATGCAAAATTTCTGACTATATAATACCCACAAGAAAAGCATGCTAAAAGTAGAATATGTGCAATAAATATCATAGCAACGGCACAGCTGGAAATGTCTCAACTAGACGTAATGGGCACTCAGTAGCTAAAAGAAGAATATAAGCAATAAATAGCTGAGCCGGAATTATAATCAAATAGAAAAGAATCGACCATCATCGACAAACTGCAAAAACAACAAATCCGACTATTGCACTGCATTTACTTTCTCAGAATATACTACCATCTCATAAGCTAATTGCTCCATGAATAACCCTAATCGAATGCACGCTAACTTAAATGCCAAATTCAAGATAAGAAACTAGCATTATACTCTCCCAAAAGTTCAAATAATTCTGACCGCCAATATTGTCAATAACTCGAAGAGAGGACTCATATGCCTTAGTGCTCTAAGGATACCCCCAAGGATTTCATTTTTTTTCTTCTCCCTACTTAAACACTAAATTATCTTCAAAAAAAGAAAAAACCTGTCCGATGCAATCTTCACTGTCACCCCCCAAATAGAAAGTCATCAAAACATATTAAGCTAGAGATTATACTGTAGAACTAGGTCAGACTCAGCAGTTGCTCTTCTCACGGCATTAACATTGTACTCCTGCTATGCCGAGGAAAAACAAGAAACCAAGCAAAGCTAAATGGCGAGGCTAAATTGAAGAAACATGCAGCATTGAAGAAGTTCTTTCCCTTCTTGCCTTTATGTTGTTTTTGTTCTTTTCCTTTTTTTAAGGCGGCTGTCACGTTACATATCTGGGAGTTTCACCATCATATGGTTCATTATTAAGCAAGATTGTTCCTTTAGATCATGATAAATAGGTGACATGAACCCATACCAATGACATGCCAAGAAACCTTTTAATAGATAAAAATGATTTCCAAATCGTCTTTAACCTTCCTCGATAGCATGCCTTGATCCCTCTTCTAAGCTATGACACCAGATGGAAAAGAAAAAGAAGTCGAGCAGTTGCTCTACTCAAACCGTCTATTACTTTGCGAACGAAGACTTCATTTCAAGATTGAAGTTTTTACAGAAAGGTGTAAGTAATTTTAAATTTGACTAAAAACAAGGATAAAGTGGAATAATTACTAGCATAGAGACGTTCAGCCAGTCACGCTGCATGGGTAATCGCATATTTTAAGACAATGCCCATGTCTAAACAATCCATGAGTCAAATCTATCAAGAAGTTGAAAAATCAGTCGAATTGTTTTCTCCTTAGTCATCTTCTCTGCTACAGGATTTGCTGTGGCAATCATCTGAACGGCATAAGCAGGTTATGCTTCTTTGAATATCAATGACATGAAACAACATTTCTTCGCTTCTGCTTCACTTTCTTCCTCCCATCTCCCTGTCATTTCTTCTTCTTTCCATATATCTTTTCACCAGAGATAAAATGGCACCAACAACTACCACTACCAAACTAATCTCAACAAGTCTCAAAGGACACAATGATGTAAGATATGATTGATAGTGGTCCGGAACAGATGAATCCATACCAATAGATTGCAACATAATTAGATTGACGAGCATCAATAACATATGTCCATCACCTCCAAAATCATTTAACAAGCAAGAAATAATTAAGTAACCAAAAAATCAAAGAGACTTCTAAAATCAGGAGACATCAAGCATCATGTTACGCATGTCTCTTCTTAAAGGTTTTAAGATTACTCAACATCATCAAATAGAGAAAACAAACGGGAGGAGAGTAGTTTAAAGGAAGAAGATGCAAGAGCAAGAAAATGTGGAATGATGAATGACATGGGTAACAATTAACGAACACATCACTCTTCCCAACTAATAATTCGACAATTGACAGCTAACAGACATCCTTGAAACTCAGGTCGAGGTAATGCACTCTGGGTAATTCTTAAATCAGATAAACACAGAAAGCCAGAAAATTGATCGTGTTATATGAGAAACACTGAATTTGTAAGCACAATCCCAACTCCAAAGGTTGACTTCTACTTTGAAGCATATACTATGAGGTGGGTCCAGATTGTCATTATATCATAATCAGAGAAAAGGAATGTAGCTACCTCAAAGCAGAAGATATATCATTCCAGACCAAATACAACTCAACATAATGCAAGAAAGTTATCCCTAATATTCCTTATTGATAGTCAGAAGCATTCCCATCACCATTATTGCACGATTTACTCTACAAAGTACAAAGTACAATCACATGTTTCATGAAGTCCAGGATAGGCTACTTAAGTGGGCAATCTACTAGCCCAATATAATATACAGTGGGGAGCAGACCGCCAAGCCTTCCATTAAGTAAATATTTCATCCTGATAAATATTCCTAACGCATTTTAACCGTTGCATTTATGAAACAAGACATGCAATTAATAACTGTTTCATGCATCCAACAGCTCAAATGCACTGAGGCACCGTAAAGGTCCCCTCCAACCCCAAAAAGAGAGCAAGCCATGCACACGTGCGGCGCACAAACACACATACCGAGAGTCACTCCACCTTAACAAAGATAAATGTGGATAGCTATCAGAGTTTGTTCTACAACCCAAGTGAACTGCTCGGGATTACATTGTCGATCGAAGTAAATCTATTTGAAGTATGTCTCTACCCTGTTATCTCAACTTACCCAATATCTCAGTCACTAGTAGCTTAATCCTTTAATCTGGAAATTACTTCGAATAACAAACATTTAAACAACAACCGGTGCTCAAAACCACCAAAATAATTCAACTTTCCACTTCTTTCAACTAATTTAGCAAGGATGATCACAAAAATTCGTGAACCAACAGCCAACCAACATTCTCCACAATAACCAGCCACCGCATATATTACTCATTCACGGAACATAAAAAATTATAGCATGTGCAGTTCCAGCGACAATCATTGAAACGACAAAAAATCTTCATGCAATATGAAGGAAGACAGATGACAACAGTGACGACAAGACGACGACGACAGCAACGACAGCAACAAAAATAATAAGAATCGTGTACTCAGAGCACAAACCTTCTCGGGAAGAGGAGCCGTGCTCCCCTCGTCCTCCCCAGCGTGTCCCTTGTTGCTGCGCCCCGCGCCGCTGTCAAAATCGTCCATTGGCTTCTCTCCCACACCTTCCTTCTGCAATGCAGGTGGGGATACTCTCAAACCCTCCTCCAAAATCACCCTGCAACCTTCCGCTTCCTTCCCTACCCCCTCCTCGGCCTCGGCCGCCTCCGCAACCACGTTCTCGTCGACGGCCTTCTCCTCCCGCGGTAGCTCGTTATCCACTGGCCCAGCTACGGTCTCCGCTGCCACCGCACGCCGCCTCCGCGTCCTAGTCGCAATCGCGCCCCCAGCGTCGGCTGGTTTCCGTCGATTCACTGCTTGTGCGGCTCGGCCCTTGCGCGCGCCACTACGGCGTACTGGCATTGTTCATTGTCCAGTCGTCATCCTCCAAATCGAGAAGGAAAAGACAAAACCCCAGCCTTTTTCCCTTCCTCACTCCAATCGATGACGACTGAACAACCCCCCAAGAAGACAAAAACCAAAAAGAACAATGAATCAGCCAAAAGTCACCACCGATCTGAAGTCGCGATCTCCAGCTGATGATCGAGGCTCTCGCGCTCAATCGAAGCACCCCGAACAAACGGCGACGAATCGGAGCAACAGAAGAAGGAGAAAACCGTCGCGATTCAGCTGAGTCGTGTATCGCGGAAACGAATGCGGCACGCGGGAGCACAAACCGGCGCCGGAGCGCGCCGAAAATGCGAGCTTTCTTTCCTTGCAGAAGCGACGAAGGAGCGCGAATCGAAGCTGGGAAACTTAGGATCGGCGATGTACAAGCTTCTCGAGCACCTTCGAACGCGCAGAGCGAAAGAGAGAGAGAGAACGGGAGAGTGAAAACGACGGGATAAATTATTTTGCCTTCTGTTTTTTTGTTCCTCTAGGCTGAACAATTTATAGAAACGAGGAAATTATTACGTGGGACGGTGTGGACCGTAGAGATCAGAACATTGACGGTGCTCTGGGCTCCACGTGGGAACAGTGTTTTTCGGAGAGGATGAATGAGGTTTATTTTTCTGTGAGGTAATTTCGAAAATAAATATTACGTGTTGAGTTAAAACTTAAAAATCATATGGAATAAAATTAAAAATGCTAAAAATCACATTATTATATATTAAATAAATTTTAAGGATCGTGATTATTTTTATGATTTGAGGGCAGAACGAAGGTTCATAACGCACTGTGACGAGCGGACTGGATGGGGCATGGGGCAGCGCGCATCGTTACGGTGAGGAGCGAATCTGGACCGTTCGTTCTCAAAAGAGAGGCGCGACTTTCTGCTCTTTTGTTTTCCGTCGCGCGGGAGCGACGACTTTGCGCGGCTCCCCGGCGACTCTTTTCTCAAAGTCTGCGTTGACGAATGTTACATTTGGTCAGACATGGGAAAAAAAAAGAAGACAAAAGTAGGACACAAGTGGGAGTTGGTCAACGCGAGGACACGTGTCCTTAAAAATGAAAAATGAAAGTTAGAAAAGTTGTGTTTCCCTTGAGAAGAATGCATGCGTGTAAACCAATTGTGGAATTTATATAATTTTGAGAGAAAGAAAAACGAAATGCATTGTGAAAATCTACTTTTCTGTATATGAAATGAGTATATAGATGAAAAAAGTAGCATAAAATTCGTTGGGTGCCATCTTATTACATCATTTTCCTCCGTGATTGGAAAGCTTCAAAGATACTTCAGTGTACGAAAATGATAATATCGATAGGAGCAACTTTTTATAGTCTCTCACAATTAATCCTCTTTATCATATTTTAGAATGTCTTTTTTTTCCTTCCGGTCATCTTATCTCCCGTCAAAATTAATTGAGAAATTTTCAAATATGGATTCGAAGGTGTGCCGTATTCTCAAAAGAGGGCCCCAAGTGAATAGTATCTCCAGCAAGAATCTCAAATGGCCAATACACTATCGAATAAGGTTCGGGCTTCGCCAACTAATCAAATCTTATCCATGTCTAGGCGATTTCTCATCCAAGCACATTTTTTTCTATATTTTTCCTTTTCTCTCTCTTTATTTCATCCTTTTGTTTTGTTTTCTTTCTTTCGTCTTTCTTCATCTTGTCTTCATTGCCCCCACGCTCCAGCATCCGACATTTTACTCTCACCATTATCGCCAAGACCGCGACACAAAGGAAGTTCAGTAGGCGATTCGCGGCCCAATTCCTGGGAGAATTAGCTGACTGACAAGAAGATGACGATGAGGACTACGTTCGTCATAGCACAAAATGCAAGCATTACTTCTGACGTTTGTGAAAGAAAACAAGAAAGCAAAGCTGGACATTGAGGTCGAGGCACTTCCTATCAGAGAAAAAAGTTAAAAAAGAGACAAAGCCACGTCGCAAATCTTCTTTACCTCTCTTTTATCTCCTCGGGCAAAGAGCATAAAGAAAAAAGAGACATGAACATGATCCAATCAAAGCTGAGAAGCTAAAAGAAAGGGCAAATGGGGAGTTTACGAGAATATGAGAATCAAATAGAGGAATGGCTTAAAGGCTTGAGAAGACCACAAGGGGGACGAGTTCATATGGAGATGAGGGAGAATGGCATCACGAGGAGAGATGAGGGTGCTGGCGACAATAGGCGTCGGAGCGGCAAGCAATCAAGACAAGAGGAAGAAAGGAGCAAAGGAAAGAAAACTAAACAAGAACACGAAACAAAGAGAGAAAGAAAAAAAGAAGAATAAAGAACAAACGTGCTTAGACGAGAATTTGGACAAGTTTGATTGGTTTGCAAAGTCAAGCCCCCATTTGACATATCCACTCCGGTCTCTCTTTTGATAATACAGTCTCACTTCGGACTCTTCCTTTAAAATTTCCCAAAATAATTTAAAAGCTCGATTGCCAAGACCTCAAGAAAACTCTAGATTACAAGAAAAGTTCAAACCTTATGAACATCGATGAATAAATAGGAATGAAGCATATATTGGTGAATGAAAACAACCCTAATCGGATGGCTTTTTACTTGAAAACTCGTGTAGAATTAGGTTGCGTTTTTATTTTTTAACAAAAGATTCAAGGGTTTGGAATATATTTAATTAACAACGAGCGTTTATATCACTTAACAAAATGAACGAAGAAAAATTATTTTCATCAATTGTGAAAAAAATTTAATGTAAAAAAAAATTTATACCAATGCAAATAATTATTTTCAACGAAATAAATGGAAGAACGGAGCCTTACGTCCATGTCTGCTGGATTCAAGGATTGCTCTGGGCGACCATTCGGGTCACTCGATTTGAAGGTCATGGCCCATCGTGGAAATCCAGATGTGTACTTGAATTTGTCGATATGGGCCCAACGGGCCCCTTGGATGGGTGGGCTGCACCTTGGAATGACCCAACATGAAAGCCCGAAAGAAATTAATTGGATTTATCGAAGTGACCGGAGTCAGGAGGGCGGGAGGATAGCTTAATGGGCCCAATCTAGCCCATATCTATCGGATCCGCAACCGCGTCTCGTACGGCCCAATAGACGATGAGAACGTCAAGTCCCAGTCTCCGCTTCTACTTCAGCCTGCCACTCCCTCATCCTTTGAAGACCGGAAATTCATGTCTCTGGTTTATTCCGGTGGCTAACACCTTTTAACGTTTTACTTCTCACATGCCATCCTCGCGTGTTGATGCCGAATAACATGGAAGCTGGCAAAAATTGCAATTCGAGTTAAACAGAAGAAGAAACTATCAGAGAAATCGGTGAGAGACGATAAGGATACCGGAGACTTGCGTGATTCGATTGAGCTGTCGGTATCTTTTCCACTGGGGGAAGGCTAGCTACTAGTAGCTTGAGTGTTTCATGGCTTTAGTTCACACCAAAAGCAATACCCACGGGTGAATCTTACAATATCTCGTAGAAAAGTCGCAAAAAGACAATCCCTAAATCCGCATTGTGATGCCCTAGTGCGTAATAAGCGATCAGAAGTCCCTCTCTGCATATATATAATACATGTATCCACAATAGAAGAAAAAACCACTCAAATCGGAAAATCAATTAAAGTAAAAACCCAATTCGAGTTAGGAAATCTACACGGTTTTCATTTTTACTTTGATGGCCTCAAACTTGAGACATCCCAATATGTAAAAATCTATTCATAAATTTACGAGAATTTTCCTTCTTTTCATTTCTCAAAATTCGCAAGGGACGTCAAGACAATAAAACCCGAGTTCATGAGATAGTTTCAAAAGAGAAAAATTAATTGGTGCATGAATTCTCGTGCGCCTAAAAATAGCCAAAAAAAGCTTGGATCGATCTCGACTCGCCACCCGTCGTCCCTACAAAGTTAATAAGCAATTAAAAAGAATGTCTTAAAGCTAATCACGGATTAAGATCAAGATACGTACCGGCCTAATTTGAATGAGATACTCCTTTTGGGTTTTACTTTTTGTCGACTACTTTGTTTTGTCTGCCAATGATTCGACCCACCAAAAAAGGCTGTCGAGTTGACAAAATTCACAAGGCAAAGGGCTAATGGGAAATTAGCCCGTTTGATAAAGTTAAAGTTGTCCTCTTAAACCTCCCTTTCGTCATTGGGTGAATTAGAATAATCTCGAAGCCAATCAAAAAGTTTCTAGCCCTAAATCGATGGGACATGTCGTTTTCGATGGAGCGCCACGTGTGGGAAATCAGACGGACTTCTTAGACAATGCACTTTTTTAATCTGTATACGGATCGGCAACGTGTTGGTTTCCACATACGTCGACATGTACGTACATGTTTAATGGGAGATAATCGTTGTTTATTGCATAATTGAAGTAATCTGTATACGGCTCGGCAACATGTTGGTTTCCACATATATCGACATGTACGTACGTGTGTTAATGCGAGATGATCTTTGTTTATTGCATAATTGAAGTTCGGGAGTAGTTAACGATAAGGGTATGGGCCATTTGTAACGGGGTGAATTTAGTGTTGCTGGAAAATATTCGTCACGAAAGTTATTGCCCGAGAAAATGTATTTATTCTCTCACATGGTTACAATTCCTTTTGACATGGGGTGAAATCTTTTTCACGTATTTGTTACAGAAAAAGCGCTTCGACTGTTAGAGACCAAGGACTAAAGACACAGATACGGCCCATGATATGGATTCGAGGCCAATGCCAAAGGTCCCTTGATGGCTAGGTCCAGTCGAAACGGTCGACGGCATTGATGGTGGTAAAATTGATTTACGAAGAAAAAACAAGTCTCAATTATTTAAAGATGTCAATTGCTTTCTCCAAATTTGGATGGCGTTGCACTTAATTGAACCATCGGCGGTACTTAATTTTCAGAGATCGGCGTTAAACAACGCGAAGCGTGGAAGATATCATCATCGGATTCTAATTTTCTTTCTCTGTAAAACAAGTGGACCCCAATTATGCACGTGAAATCACTGATCGACAGAGACATTTGCTGAAAAAAGCTCAAGAAGATCCAAAGGCGCCAATGGGCAGCCAAAAAATTATCGAGGGAGAGGAAGCAAAGTCATTTGGTCCAATGTGATGGAGACTTGGCAGGTTTCAAGGCAAAGATCGATAGAAAAAATTAACCCCTTTTTCCAAAGAGAAAAGACGGCCTCTTGGCCCTGCTTTGCCTTCGCATTGATTAGACTGATTGCAAAGTAATCAACAGGAAGAGAGACTTCATCGCTCCGAGATCGTGCGATGCTGGATCGACCTGCAAAAGTGGAGCTTGCCCTATTTCAACGGGGCATCGTGTGAGATCGAATGGAGATGAGCTTTTGGACGTTAACATCGTGGGGGGGGGGGGGGTGAGGAAAGATAAAAGTCAGGCTCCTGAATCCGACCGAAGATAGCTCCTCCTAACGTAGATAATTCGTGAATTAGCTTTTATAAAGTGAGAAACTGCACGGATACGTAGCAGTGTTGATGTTGGGTACGCATGATATTCATAAGTTAATCCTGTTATATCTCGGGTAATCTTTGTAAAAACCAGGGAGCCGCTCATCACACGCCCACGCATCGAACTTTTGGACATGGACCTGTCGTTCCATAAAGCCATGTCGGCCATGGAAATGGGGAAGCTTAGGGCCAAAAAGATGGAGGGAGAAGTATGTTCTTGAATCTTGGCATCATAGAGAGAGTGCTCAATTATTGAAACTTCACTCATGCACCAACCACCTCTCTCTTTCTCTCTCTCTCTCTCTCTCTACTGGGTCATTGTCAAAGGGGGGCTTTAGCAGTTTTGCTTCATGGCCAGAAAAGGAAGAAGAACTCGCTCATTTGCCATCATTTCGTGCCAACATCGAACTAAAAAGCCGCCATTAACGTGAAGTTTGGAATTCATGTATTGTATGTAGAGAACGTGTTGTGATGGATGATATTCTATTTGAAAGGTAGAATTACGTGATCAGTGCCTTGGCATGCATCTAGATACCCGTTTATTTTAAGGGAACACCCAATAGTAATAAGAGATTAATTCCCGTTGCTTTTCTTTGTCACGTTCGTATAGTCGAAGGAAACTTAGTACGCAGGGTATGATAGGACCGGCTCGTATATTTTGAGTCGCCGTGTCATGTCATAGACAAAATCACCAAATCAATTAGGTTCACAGATGAAGTATGTCCTCAAGATGCATCCATCGAGACTATAATTAACGGAGAAAAAGTATGGGGAAATTACTAAAAAAGTCTTAAACAAATTGCATGCATGCAAATTCAGTCATAAACATTTTAATTTGTCTAATTTTGTCCTAAATCTTTTGACAATTTGTCAATTAAGTCAGCAAAAAATTGTTAACATGGACATCTATCTTTTACATGATACGATCGGTGTTGACATGTATAGTATTTGTAATTTTTTTCTTTCTTTCTTTTCCTTGTTTTCCTTTTAAGGTTGGAGAGGCTTGTTAACCAACCCTTGCCAACCATTTGGCGTGTAGTAAGACATATATGGATGCGGTAGAACTGTTGACAGAGTGCTCCAGCTCCGACCGAGGGTTGCAAAGGTGTTGCCGATCATGGCCGAGGGTAGTGGCTCTCATCTACCACAAGCAAGGGTTGGCGATTCTCGTCGGCCAATAGACAAATGTTGGAACCACATCCCTTCTCGGGTAGGGCTTTATGGTCCTCACCGCGATCGGCAAGGGTTTCACAACCCTCCCCCAGTGGCCTGCTAGGGTCGCCGATCCTTGTTAATACTAGTTGCCCTATGTGGCATTATTGGCATCCACATAAGAATTTTTCGATTAAAATTGATCGGAAAAACTACATTGTTAAAATAGCCAAAATGTTTAGAACTAAAGTAGCACAAGTACGATATGTTCATAATTTTTCAGGTGATTTTTCCTAGAAGTATTGATCGGGCTCAATCGGCCACTCTCCTTTCTTCGAAGGACGGTGGGGTTGAAAAAAAGTCCCGGCAATCTTCAATACGGATCCATTAGCCACCATAGCGATCTCGCACGCCTCCGTTTGCCATAACGTGCTTCCATGTATAGTTGAAAAGCATGCCGTTCATTATATCTCGTGTCTCTCTTTTTTAGTGGGAGGAAACGGGCGAAAGCATGCCATTAAAGAAAATGAACTTTTGGCATATGAAGCTTTTTTGCTTTTTCCCACCTTCCCCACTGTATGAAGACAACCCCTCTCTCCACTCTCTAAGCTTTTTGGTTTGCTTTTGCGAGGCTTTATCTTACATGGTGAGAGCACCTGGTTTTTCTCTGGAGTTCCAAGGTCTTTGAGTTGATAATCGATTGGACAATGATTTTCCTAGCTAGCCACCGAGCTAAGGAAACGTCACTGATCTTGTGTATTCTCGTTTTCCTTGGCTGCATGTAATGACTTTTGCTTTGAATGCATCTCTTTCGTGTCCCTGGACTTCTTTTTCAGTATACATGTCCCTTCATTATGGGATAATGTAAATAAGAGTCCTCGTTCCACTGGTTAAACACCTAAATAAGAAACGTTTGTGATTCTCGATGCGACCGCCTCTCTCATTGTATGAGTAATCAAAATATGGAAAGTCATTTTATTATTGAGATACTTGTTATTGGCGATACCCTTTATAATTATCTTCCTTTTGAAAACTGGATCAATTACCCTTTTTGGTGTCCGAAATGATAGCCTTTCCAGTTTTCAGCTCGATCTAAACAAGGAAAAAATGACCGATGTCCATGCACATAATCTTCGACTTCTCGGCTTTGATTATTGGCTGGTCCTATATCCAGATTTAGTACTTGTTAGGGTTTGTAGCCGAAAAGCAAATACTGGCCCAATAGTTTTTCTCAAGAGATATCGGGATTAGGGATATAATGACAAGCTTAAGGGACAACCGATTAATATATTGAATTATTAGCGTGAAAATCATGCAAGAAGTCTAATAATTGACCTGAAATCTGAGATTGTCCTGTATTTTTAAAGAGAAATCAATCCAAACATCGACACGTTGCATGCAGGTAAATCATAACCTTTGATTCTGTCTTGTCAATGCGTGGGGCTCAAATGAGATGGGGACATCGATCGATAGGGACTATACAGTCAATTATTTAGCAATAACTTTTTAGGTTACGTGCATGTCCATTTAAAAAAACTTGTTTTGTCAGGGCAAGGCCTTGTACCAATCAAGCAAACCAACGGCTGTGATTTTCCTTAACAACTAATTTCCTATGTTGATGCACCCCCCCTGCTTTTCGAAGTGCACTGGTTGGGACGCAACAGGAAAAACGCATGGAAGTGTTAATAAATTTAGATAAATTTGATTCCTATGCATAAAATGTACAAGTTCAAATCGAGTCAATTGATTGCTCATATATGAAGATATGAGGGTTAAAGCGTTGAAAAATCATTGATAAAGTAGAGCTTCAAATGTTACATTCTAAATTGAGATGGAGTCCTAGGTGCTTTTGAAGTATGAAATTTTTACCCATCTCAATTCGAAAGTGTCGTTACTTTCGATATTTTATAAGAGAAATTTAAAATGACTCATACCAGCATCCCAATAACTTGTATGAACTTTTACACGTGCGGTTTTTTTTTTGTTACAAAATACATGAAATTAGCTAGTAATGCGCTGACTATGGAATAATTTCAATAATTATGTAATGTTGCTTTCCATGTCTATGCACGAAACGAAATTATTGCCCGTAAAAAATAAACCCTTTTTTTCCATGAACCAAGGAAGAGGAAGATCACGAAACCCCTCTGGCAACTATTACACGCGAAGCATCTCCAGAAAAGGCCAAGGCTGAGTTGAAAAAGCGACAAATGTCCCGCAATTCACCAATGTCTTTTCTCCTTCACCTAACATTTCACCTAAAATTTTGGCTTTGAGCCTCTTTATGCATTGCCACTTCGCATCGTGGCTGGCAAAAGAAAAGTTGGAAACCCTAGCCGTTATCGTAGCTTGCCAAGAATGACGAGGTTCAAACTCTTTCCCCATCTTGATTTCACGGATTATTCGATTCCATACGAGGCATTACAAGCAAGGACACGAGAAAAAAATATGCACAGGCTTACTTGTTTCGAATAGCAAGGAAACATATAACCAGTTTAACCCTAGATTGACTAGCTAACTCCATAGGTTTAGGGATGAGCCCGATGACTTAATTTCACGCGGCTAGTGCACCTAATTTCTCTCAACTTCTTCATCTTCATCAAATGGATCGAGATTACTATTGATCTTTCAAGAGACATAACCTTTTATTATTAGAGTACTTAAATACTAAATCACGTCTTCAGAACATTTGACAGTTGTTTCACAAAACCCTATATGGTGTTACAGTTGGAGGTTCTAAACTCAAAATTTTCAGTCTTTATTTGCCTTCCCAATTAAATACATCCATGCTCAGTACTAGTTAAAAAAAAAGCTAAATGTGAGGGGAATGTTAGAATAATTAAATACTTATTCTGATATTGATAAATCAAAGTGATGAAGCAATTCTCTCTTGTGGGTATGCGAAAAATGGTATTCAACTACATCTATGCCGTTTCGATGTTGAGCATTTTGGTTTTAATATTAATTATGAGAAGACAACTTCGGAGAGATAAGGATTGAATATGCCGTTTCGAAATTGAGCATTTTAATGTTAATCTGAATTATGAGAAGATAAGCTCGGAGAGATTGGGATTGATATGAGAAACTTCTCTTGTCATGATTGATCAATCATAAGCTGCTGTCGGAACATCGTGCAGAAGGACAGTGACATTCGGGTTAATGTCGTGCAAGGAAAAAGAAATTGACAATTCTAAAATCAAGGTGTTCTTAAGGCCCTCGTTTTTCCTTCTCGGAAAAGATGAAGAAAATGACTTATATAATCCATGTTCTAATCATTTGCGGATAATCTTTTCTTGCTTGCTATATTAAAAAATGATATGAACTGGCCTCATAAAGAGTACATGTCGTTGTACGCACCACGTATGAAAGAACACGCCTTGAGAGATACTACAAGAGAAATCCCGATTTGTACATGATATTCTCGATCTATATGTTTACCGGGCAATGAAATATGTCATTTTAGTTTATTTACATTATGTCATTGTCAATGTCGATAAATTTCTTAATGCCTGTCTCCTCCAATTATTTGAAAGTGACCTTGTTGCAATCTGTGTTTGCTAGTGAAACTCCAGGGGGAGAGATTACAAATCATCATTAATGCATACGTGTACACTTTAACTATTAGCCAAAGTGAATAACGTATGTTTCAAGGATTTATACGATCACGTCAGGTCTTAAAAAAACTCATTTGACTTTCAATATTATTAATTCAATGATTCGATCCACCACAACATTCATACAATGAGCAGCTAATTATTACACATTTCGTAGAAAACAAATCCATCATGCCACGTTTTAGTATGTTGATTAGAAAATGTTGTTGTAATTGACTTTTATTATGAGGAAATAATTCTCCTGAAAATTCTCAAATTCATAGACTAAGCAATGTTATATTTTTTTTAATGATAAATGGGTGTGAAGGAACGATCTTTAACGACCCCTTATAAAATTTATTATTAGGGTCTTATACCTCATATGTCAGTCATAATTACTCAGCACCGATTGTAACAAACAAGTTTGAGGTTAGGGAGCTTGTTAAATTTACTAAAGTGCTAGTGATAAAAAAAACAGTCTCTTCACACAATGTAAGTCGCAACAAATCAACGTCTTATGAGCAGTTCGATAATTCTCTCCCGATGTGCCTGGTAAATAAAAATGTCACTCGCATCATGCCATGAGAATGGCTCTTACATTCTGTCAAAACAACCTCCTTAGACTAGCAATAGCAAAAATAACCTCCTCAAAAGACATTTTAAAAAAAATCAAAAAACTCCAATTTATTGCAATTATTATCGCTGGGACCGGGAGTGGTCAGATCGAAATTTTCTGTTCTTTTGCAAAATTAACCTCGTTGTCGTTGACAACCAAAAAGAGAGAGGAGGAGGTTTCCCATAAACCAGCTCCAACTTTGGAAGTCGTGAAATAATTGAATATACAGAGAAACAAGAAAGGAAAAAAGAGGAAAAGCAGGGTGGGAAGGAAAAAATAAAGCTTAGTTGTGTTTTTTGCCAGAGGGGCCAGCTATTAGGGTTCACTTTTTTTCACGTAGTGGAGTCGCATTAGGACAGCTTAGTGGGGACGACCAGACGAGCTCTCAAAAGTCTGATTTCTCATAGAGAAATAGGATCGTGGGTTGGCGCCTTTTCAGGAGCGCAAATTGGAGTATATACAACCATATGCTACCAAAGGTTCATGGCCTACCTAACTCGAGTTAAATTGTGCGATGGCACTTTACATGGAGGCAAGATTTATGTTATGCGGCTACTAATTAACGGTGGAAGATATCGTCTTCACTTCGTTCTAATAAACAAGTTAAATTGGAATGATGTTGTAGCTCATTTTTTTAGTGGGAGATCGCCCGTATTTCTAATGAAATTTGCTTAGAGGCGATGTCCATATCTCTAACGTATAAATTTTAAGTCTTCTCGAAGGAAGGGACCGAGGAATTACAGATCACGCGCACTATGCAGGATAGATCTATGCGGGAAGCCGATAATCGCAACTGTATTGGAGCTTCGAGGGCCATGATGAAGGAGAGGCTAATTCTGCCAATTTTGATAACAATATTATTAGCTTATTGTTTTAAAGTTGACATAATTGATGTACCCTAGTAAGAGACTAATCACATCTGTTCACCTTGATGAAAGATTTTTGCAAAAGAGAATGAAGTCTCTCGATCCGTGAGCTACAAATGGGGAAACGGACATGCTTTTTTCTTGAACTAATGCCCTAATCATTCTTGCATTAGATACTGCCGTATTGAAGAGATGCGTAAAGTGCTGGGATAGGCCTTCGAGCTCTTTAGAATACACTACTTATTTCCACAAACTTCTTATAATCGACAAAGAGGAAGAAAATCGGGGGCTGGAAATAGCTGCTCTTGCAAGTTAATCTCTCAAATATTATTCTCATCAACGACATGAAGATCCTCTTCATGGAAGAGAGCATTTGGGCGTGTCCATAAACATCCACTAAAATTAACTACACAAAATATCAAAAGCGAAAATTATTCAGCAAGATCGTGTGCATGTGCAGGGTCATTTCGACCGCGCATTCACTTTTGTTGCCTCAACTCCTTGTAGAACTTCTCTATAAACTCCGCCGCCGCCTTGTCCACGCGATCATCCTCCACCTCCTCCTCCCTTAAAGGGAAAGGCGAGTCTGTGATCCTCAGTTGCCGCGCCAGCGGGGTCTGGCCGAACCCTGGCAACATTGGCGACGCCTCCACCGCCTCCTTTTGGTTTCTCAGCATCTCGATTATCGCCTTATCGAGGTTAAAAGTACCCAAGACGTCGTCGTCGTCGTCGTCGTCTTGGGTCGGGGGCGGGTGAGCGCACGTGAAGAGGTTGTGGAAGTGGTGGTTTAGTTGGTTGCTCTTGCGCTTGTTGGAGTGGAGGTTGGGCCAATGGTAAGGGAAGGCGGGGCTGTTGTTGCAGCTGAACTCGTACTCGAGCGGCCCCGACATGGAGGATGAGGAATAGTTGTCATGTGAGCGGCGGCTGGCTGCGTTGGCAGCATGGTGGTGGAACATGAGGTTGCCTATGGCCTTGCCGGCGATCTTGCCGCGCTTCATCATCATGCTGAGATCAGCCATGATTCTCCTCTTGGACATTTCTTTCCTCAGCATGTAGAACACCACGCGCACTATATTCCATATTTTCTTAGCCGTCAAGGGCAGATTATGTTCCATGTCTTTCTGTGTGTGTGTGTGTGTATGTGTGAGAGTGTGCGAGAGACAGAGAGAGATTTGTTTGGGATTGAGAGAGAGAGAGAGAACTTTTGTTTGGGATTTGATGGGTAAGTGTGGGGGAAAGAGAGGGGCTATATAAAGAGGCGAGAGGAGGAAGAAGACGCAAAGCTAAAGTTGTGTGCTTAACTCTACATGTAACTCAGAATGGCGGTGGGTGCACAGATATTTCGTCGGTTGAGTTAAGGATCGCTTTCATGGGTTATAGCCTCGTCCGCGCAATAATTCGAGGGAGAGGAAGATCAAATCTTGGAGCCAAAACAGTCGTGCTCGGAATGGCCAGGATCACTAGTTTGACTGACAACACCTTTGCCTTTTTTGATTTTTTTTTTGTTTCTTTATCGTTGTCCTAGTGCCTCGATGCCCGCGGCAGGTAGAAATCATGCGATACAAAACTCTTAGCAACGAAGGAAGAGCGTGGCGATCTTGCTTGGGCTGGTCTCTCGCATCGCCTTTGCGTGCTGAAGACCGGAATCTTCGTACATTAAAATAAGCAAAAGCTGGCTGCTGCCTACTGAACGCATGTCGAAGAAAAGTGCTGGGGCTAAATATCCCACAAGACCGTAGAGGATATGCGTCCCAAGAGGGGAGATTTGACCCTTCATTGGGCAAGAGTTCTTTCAATTAAATGGGAACTTAAGCGAGGCGTACGAAGGTTCCTATCCACTCCAATCGTCCCTCATAAACGTACTTTAGGTCCTTAATTCTTTTTATTTTCCCTCTTACTTAAAAAAAAAACCTTGTACCTTATTCTCATGATTCCATATATTGGTTAAGGTACGAATGTGTATGGAAAAAGGGAGCATGGCATGAATCCTTTTTCTCAATATATGTCCGTTTGACTTGGAATTTACTTGGTTCATAAGGTTATTGCAGAATATTTCATGGGACCGAAGGTTACCTTCCTTCATCCAATGTATTTTCCTTTGTTATCCAAAAAGAAAAATACCTACACTTCTCTTGATGGAATTGTCGATTAATTACTTTTGTGTCGATATGCTTTATGAAATTAGGAAAGCGTAAATTTGTTTCTAGTAGAATAATTTATACACGTATAAAAAAGAAAGATGCTAAGGGTATTAAGAAGTTGCGCCCGAGACATGTATATTGAGTGATTAGCATGATTAGATTGAGTGTAGAAACAAGTGGGAACTGTATATCAAGTCGGACGAGAACCTCTGTCCCCAACTATGTGTCCATCCATGTCTCATTGATCCAAACTATTAGTCCACGTGAACAAGGGTTGTGAAAATTTATGCCAATTTTACGGACGGCTGAAATTTGATTAAGTCCATCAATGGAGATACCTTGTGGCTAGCTGATATTACTCCATATCAAGTGATTGTCCACCGATATATTTGTGCAAGACCATTTGGTCCTTAATTAACTTTAATAGAGCTACCTACAATTAAGATTTCAATGTGGCAATCTTTGACTAAAAGAGAAATTTGCTGTAGTGAATGCGTTTACTCTCTCTTTAAATTTGTAATAGACAAACATTAATTCTTAATGTATTAAGATTAGTGTTATAGACTTACTTTGGTTCCATTTTGGTATCAGTGAAAACTAAAGTGTGACAAGACCTTTTTTCGATAATTCAGGGCCCGTTTGTTTGGATATAAATAAAACTAGAAAGGGCTTGTTAATCCTTTTGCGCCAAAACTTACGATAGTATCCGAGTTTCATAAAACTATGAAGAAATCAACTTACGTGTCAACATTTAAGTGCTGCGGAACTTTAGGCTATTTATTTATCTTTTGTGTATGAATTTGTGTACTCAATCCGAATTAGCAAAAACTCCAAATGTTCGTTAGTCAAATCAGAATGGACGCGGCTACTCACGTCCTCAATTCCGTTTGACATTTGACAGAAGAACTTACTTGAAGGACTCGATTATTCATGTTAAAGTCAGGGGACCTGATTGAATGATGAGGACATCGAACCCTATCGAGGAGGAGGTGCTAGGGACCCGTTGATCTATCCGCCAGGCCCGATCACTCGAGCGAGAGCAAAGGAATTCAAACAAGCTATCGGCATCATGATTCAAGATATTTGGCATGGAGACAATTCGGATTCAAGATTTGAAGATGCTGAAATTCTTTGGTGCAACATGATTACTTTTACTCTAGCGAATTCTAAAGAGGTTTCAAGTTGACGAACTCCGAATTGACTCAAATTTGGTAGACGCTTGGAAACGAGCCATTGATCAATACTCACTACTTTAGTAGTGATTGATGATATGTTATAGCGATTTGAAGTCGTTTAGATAGACTTTTAGGCCTTTTTTCCATTTTGGACGAATTTAAATTAATTAGGGTTATTTTTGTAATTCTAATCCTAGTAGGGTTAGGATTAGGGTTAGCACCCTATATAAGGTTGCTTATAGGTTTCTCAAGAGACAGACATAATTTTACACAGAAAGGTTTTCCTTCTTTGAGTTCTTTTGAGGAATAGATCTTATCAAGGTTTCCTTGTGGCGATCGAATTTAACTTATCAAGCAAGATCGCGAATTCTCTTGTTCGTGGCGTTATAGCGTTGATTGGTTGACACAGGTTCGTCAACAGGTCGCGTTCATACCAAGATTACCAATCACAGGTTCGATTGGGGGTTGAGGTCAGCAATTCGCAACTCACGGATCTTCGTAGAACGATCACTTCCGCTTCAGATATATAGATATATATCATCTGGTATCAGAGCTAGTTCTACAAGGTCTAGTTATCATACTTTTATTGCTTTTCATTCATAAAACTAGGTTTTTAGGATTTAGTGTTTTGTTACCAGTTGAGTCAAGGTTCTAAATTTGTTCTTGCTGCGATTTAAACTTTGATTTAGGGTTTCTCGGTCCTAGTTCTTTTTTTTTTTATGTAATTGAGTTCGTCATAAAAAAAGAGGCAAAAAAAATTCAGCCAAAAAAAAAGATTTGGCAAAAAAAAAAAGAGGCCCAAAAAAAAGCAAAAAAAAATCAAGGGGACGACTCGTTATTATTATTATTGTTGATAGTTGGACCGAATAGACAAGAAATAGCAGCAAACATTGAGTCTGAATTCAAATCTAGCAAAATTTTCTGATTTGAACAATATAGTGCTGAATTTGATCTTGTTTGGAGGTTAAGAGATTGTTGCGAGGAGCTTGTGATACTAGATTGAAGTCCGATAAAGAGCTTGTAAGAAGGAAACGAGAGGTAAAAGGCAAGAGTGGGTGAGTTTATTTGAGGGAAGAAAAAGCCGAAATTGAGTTAAACACGAGAGGAGCGACAAACACCTTGAGTGAAACACGTGAGGGAGTGTTTGGTGAGAACTTTTTTTTCTCTAACGTTTTCTTGCAGATTAAAAAAAAACAAAAAGATGTTAGGTCAGGAAAGTGTGAATCAAAGGGAGGATGGCACTCGTCCAAGGGATGATACGATTCTAGCAGGCATCCAACAATTGAGTTTACAAATTGAAGCACTTAGCAACCGGGTTGCAAGATGTGAGACGAGAATTGATGAGCCACCCCGAGGGGGACGACAAAATCAGCGAGAGGAGCCTAGGGCACAACCTAGATGGCAACGTCAATTCGATGATGCATACGTGTCCGATACAGAAGATGATCAAGATGACAGGTTTGAGAGGAGAAACGGACGCCGCGGATTTAGACATCGAGAAGATAATGAGCTTGGCAATATCAAGATGAAAATTCCATCTTTTCAAGGAAATAATGATCCTGATGCGTATCTAGAATGGGAGAAGCGAATGGAGATGATATTTGATTGCCAGCGTTATTCGGAGCTTAAAAAGGTAAAAATTGCAGCTGTTGAATTAACTGATTATGCTATAATTTGGTGGGATCAACTTGTGACTAGCAGGAGACGCAACGGTGAAAGATCAATAGAAACATGGGATGAGATGAAGGCGGTAATGAGGAGGCGCTTCATACCTAGTCATTACCACAGAGACTTGTTCCATAAGCTGCAAAATCTCACACAAGGCAACAAGAGTGTAGAAGAATATCATAAAGAGATGGAGATTGCTATGATCTGTGCTAATGTGGTGGAAGATCGTGAGACCACAATGTCACGATTTTTATGTGGTTTGAGTCAGGATATAGCAAGGGTGGTAGAGCTGCAACACTACGTTGAATTGGAGGGGTTAGTGGACAAAGCCATCAAAGTTGAGCGGCTATTGAAGTTGGATCGAAATCACAAGAGTGGTGAAGGTTCAAACTCGAATTGGAAGTCTAATTGGAAGAGAGATGAGAAGCCGAATTGGAAGGGAAACAACACGAAGACAGAATCTTCAAAGGAGAAGGAGAAAGATGGCAGAGTTGGTTCAAATCCTGTTTCAGGTAAAACTGAAAACTCTAATACTAGAACACGTGAAATTAAATGTTTTAAGTGTTTAGGCAGGGGTCATATTGCAAATCAATGCCCTAATAGGAGGGTGATGATAATGACTGGGCCGGAAGATGTTCAATCTGAAAGTGATAGGGAGGAAGACGATGATGACATGCCATCGTTGGAAGATTGTAGTGATGTTGAGATACCAGTTGCAAGTGAATTGATGGTTGTTAGGCGTTCTCTTAGTGTTCAAGTCAAGGAAGAAGAGCATCACCAGCAACGCGATAACTTGTTCCATACAAGATGCTTGGTGAATGATAAGGTTTGTAGTTTGATTATTGATGGAGGTAGTTGTACAAACGTAGCAAGTTGTACCATGGTGGAAAAACTGGGATTGAAGACTACAAAACATCCAAGACCATACCGACTACAGTGGTTAAATGATAGTGGGGAAGTAAAAGTATCAAAGCAAGTCCGCATTCCATTTGAAATAGGGCGATACAAGGATGAGGTGGTGTGTGATGTTGTACTTATGCAAGCGGGACATCTTTTACTTGGTAGACCATGGCAATATGATCGAAAGGTACATCATGATGGGTACACTAACCGATATTCATTGGTAATGAATCAGAAGACTTACACGTTGGTACCAATGACACCTACTGAGGTGTATGAAGATCAATTGAAACTACAACGTGAGGTTGAGAGAGAAAAAAAAAGTGATAAAATTGAGGGGTTGCGTGGAAATTTTGAAACGCAAGCAAAAGGAGAGAAAAAAGAGAGTGGAAAGGTAAAAATCGAGGGAAAAGGAGAGAAAAAAGAAAAGAGAGAAAATAATTTCTATGCAAAATCGAGCGAAGTGAGAAGAGCTTTGGTTCTGGACCGACCGATACTTGTACTTTTGTACAAGGAGGCACTACTTACTACTAATGCACTTGACCCGAATTTGTCAAGTTTTGTCATGTCTTTGTTACAGGAATTTGAAGATGTCTTTCCTGATGAGATTCCTAGAGGTTTACCACCGATTCGAGGCATAGAGCATCAAATCGATTTGATTCCTGGTGCACCATTGCCTAACCCACCAGCATATCGAAGTAATCCTGAAGAGACAAAGGAACTCCAACGGCAAGTTAACGAATTGCTACAAAAATGATATGTGAGGGAATCTCTTAGCCCATGCGCTGTTCCTGTTTTGTTGGTGCCAAAGAAGGATGGGTCTTGGCGAATGTGTATTGATTGTCAAGCAATCAATAATATAACGGTAAAGTATCGACATCCTATTCCTAGGCTATATGATATGTTGGATGAATTGCATGAAGCTTGCATATTTACTAAAATTGATCTGAAAAGTGGTTATCATCAGATTAGGATGAAAGAGGGGGATGAATGGAAAACTGCATTTAAGACCAAGTACGGGTTGTATGAGTGGTTAGTCATGCCATTTGGTTTAACTAATGCACCTAGTACATTCATGCGACTTATGAATCATGTTTTGCGTGCTTTTATTGGTCGATTTGTTGTTGTCTATTTTGATGATATCTTGATATATAGTTGAAGCATTGATGACCATGTTAAGTATGTGCGAGCTGTTTTGCAGGTTTTAAGGGCTGAACAACTATATGCTAACCAAAAGAAGTGCTGTTTTGTAACTGAAAAATTAGTATTTCTAGGCTTTGTTGTTGGTGCTGATGGAATACAGGTTGATGAAGAAAAGGTAAAAGCAATCCGTGAATGGCCGACACCTAAGACAGTAGGAGAGGTGCGCAGTTTTCATGGTTTAGCCAGTTTCTATCGTAGATTTATGAAAGATTTCAGCACCATTGCCGCACCTTTAACCGAGGTTATCAAGAAGCACGTGAGTTTCACATGGGGAGAAGAGCAAGAGAAAGCATTCAATCTATTAAAGGATAAGTTGACTAACTCCTTTATTATCTTTACCGAATTTCAGTACTACTTTTGAGATAGAATGCAATGCTTCTGGTATAGGTATTGGAGCTGTGTTAATGCAAGGAGGACGTCCCATAGCATATTTCAGCGAGAAGTTAAGCGGAGTAACATTGAATTATCCAACTTATGATAAGGAGATGTATGCTTTGGTGCGAGCTTTGGAGACTTGGCAACATTACTTGTGGCCAAAGGAGTTTGTGATCCACACCGACCACGAGACCTTAAAGTACTTGAGGGGGCAGCAAAAATTGAACAAAAGACATGCCAAATGGTGGAGTTCATTGAGACTTTTCCATATGTAATCAAGTACAAGAAGGGTAAGGAAAATGTGGTAGTGGATGCACTTTCTCGACGGTATGCAATTCTAACTACTCTAGGAGCAAAGTGTTTAGGTTTTGAGCATATCAAAGGTTTATACAGTAACGATGATGATTTTGGGAGAGTATTCGAAGCTTGTGAGCATGCTGCGTTTGAAAAGTTTTATAGGCATGATGGATATCTTTTTCGTGAAAATAAGTTGTGTGTGCCTAGATGCTCTTTGCGCGAGTTGTTAGTGCGAGAGGCACATAGTGGAGGTTTAATGGGGCATTTTGGAATCAATAAAACTTATGAAGTGCTACATGAACATTTTTATTGGCTACATATGAAACGAGATGTTACATGAATTTGTGAGAGATGTATTACATGTAAGCAGGC
This sequence comes from Melaleuca alternifolia, assembly GCA_019926035.1. Lineage (NCBI taxonomy): Eukaryota > Viridiplantae > Streptophyta > Magnoliopsida > Myrtales > Myrtaceae > Melaleuca > Melaleuca alternifolia. The sequence continues at coordinate 115,223 of JAGKPW010000119.1, read as the reverse complement.
TAAGTCTACTACTAAACCACATGGTTTGTATACACCTTTGCCTATTCCAACGCATTCGTGGGTTGACATCTCTATGGATTTTGTATTAGGATTGCCTAGGTCTAAGCATGGAAAGGATTCTATTTTTGTGGTTGTTGATCGATTTTCAAAGATGGCTCATTTTATACCATGTCATAAATCTGATGATGCGTCGCATGTTGCTGAATTGTTCTTTCGTGAGGTTGTACGTTTGCACGGCATGCCTAAGTCTATTGTTTCTGATCGAGATTCTAAATTTCTTAGCTACTTTTGGAAGACATTGTGGAAGAAGTTAGGTACACAACTTTTATTTTCTACTACTTGTCATCCACAGACTGATGGTCAGACTGAAGTAGTTAACAGGACTTTAGGGACATTGTTGCGTGCTATCATTAAAAAGAACATTAAGTCTTGGGAAGATTGTTTACCACATGTTGAGTTTGCTTATAATAGGAGCGTGCATTCTGCTACTAAATTCACACCGTTTGAGGTTGTCTATGGTTTTAATCCCTTAACTCCGTTAGATTTAACCCCTTTGCCTATTGATGAGCGTGTGGATTTAGATGGTGCTAAGAAAGCTGACTTTGTGAAGACCTTGCACGAGAAGACGCGAATGAATATTGAGCACAAGACAAAGCAGTATGAAAAGCAAGCTAATAAAGGGCGCAAGAAAGTAGTGTTTGAGCCCGGCGATTGGGTTTGGGTTCATATGCGCACAGAGCGTTTTCCCAAACAGCGACGGTCTAAATTACTACCGTGAGGGGATGGACCATTCATGGTGTTGGAGAGAGTCAACGATAATGCTTATAAGATCGACCTTCCAGGTGAATATGGTATTAGTGCTACTTTCAATGTTTCTGATTTGACTCTTTTTATGCAGACGCTGATTTGAGGGCAAATCCTTTGCACGGGGGAGGGAATGATGAGGACATCGAACCCTATCGAGGAGGAGGTGCTAGGGACCCGTTGATCTATCCGCCAGGCCCGATCACTCGAGCGAGAGCAAAGGAATTCAAACAAGCTATCGGCATCATGATTCAAGATATTTGGCATGGAGACAATTCGGATTCAAGATTTGAAGATGCTGAAATTCTTTGGTGCAACATGATTACTTTTACTCTAGCGAATTCTGAAGAGGTTTCAAGTTGACGAACTCCGAATTGACTCAAATTTGGATAGACGCTTGGAAACGAGCCATTGATCAATACTCACTACTTCAGTAGTGATTGATGATATGTTATAGCGATTTGAAGTCGTTTAGATAGACTTTTAGGCCTTTTTTCCATTTTGGACGAATTTAAATTAATTAGGGTTATTTTTGTAATTCTAATCCTAGTAGGGTTAGGATTAGGGTTAGCACCCTATATAAAGTTGCTTATAGGTTTCTCAAGAGACAGACATAATTTTACACATAAAGGTTTTCCTTCTTTGAGTTCTTTTGAGAAATAGATCTTATCAAGGTTTTCTTATGGCGATCGAATTTAACTTATCGAGCAAGATCGCGAATTCTTTTGTTCGTGGCGTTATAGCGTTGATTGCTTGACACAGGTTCGTCAACAGGTCGCGTTCATACCAAGATTACCAATCACAGGTTCGATTGGGGGTTGAGGTCAGCAATTCGCAACTCACGGATCTTCGTAGAACGATCGCTTTAGCTTCAGATATATAGATATATATCATTGAATATTTTAGAAAAGTTTAGGGACCGCTATCGCTTATACATGAAATTATGATTCTATGAAGTTCATCAACGATCACGAGAGAGAGGAAGAGAGAGAGAGAGTCTTAATTTACCGTACATTAACATTCTTTATCTTATACAGCGATTAATATCGCAAAAAGGGTCAACAACACCAGATAGACAACCAGCTCCTAATCAAAGAAAGAGGGCTAATACAAAAAAAAAAGATCGAAATCAGTTGCATTTACGCCAGATGGGCAAAGAAGGCAAACCTGTAACCTCAAAGCACCATAAGAATATCTGCCCTAATTTTGACTAGTTGAAGGTTGATAACTCAACGAGGACAACACCCTCAAAAAACCTTCTTTTAGAAGGTAAACAACAAAAGGCCGGTCCATCAAGTTATCACATAGGTAAGGTTAAGCTGATAGACGAGGAATTTTACTTGTCAGCTTGACAGATGGTGCACATGGTTGATGAAATATGAAACCATGCACACCGAAAGCATAATTCTTTCTCGGCAAAGAATTCAGTTGGCCAGGTTAAGGTCATTCAAGTCCTTGGTGATGGCGGGAATGCAGCTTGAACTCCTCGTGATCATACTGACTCTCTTTTGACCCTCCGGGTCCCGAGGGCCTAGAGACTTAGCCCTCACAGTGCTCTTCTTCAAGATCTCCCTCATGGCGTTGGCCTGGAACAACGCGGGGTACGCCCGGATCTTCTTGAACTTGGCGCACGCGCTCATGTGCGCCATCAGTGCCTCGTCCCGCCTCCCGCCATTCTTCTCCGCCTCCTCCTTCACTGCCTCAGCGCATAGCCCGCATATCCACCTCCCCAAGAACCTCTTGCGCACCCGCTCGATGTACTCCAGCGTGCACTCCTCACTCATGCCGCAGCACTCGCACTTGGCATCCTCGACCTCTGATATCGGTGGGAGTACCGCCGCCGCTTTCAAGTGATCAGTAGCTACCTCTTTCATTAGATCAAACGTTATGTCCGACTTGGTACGGTGAAGGTTGTCGGTGGATAGCCTCGGCGGCTTGGAGAAGGCACCCAAGGCCTTGCTAGCAGGTTTGGAGTAAGAGTTGACCATAGCCTCTCCATGTGGTGCCATGAGAGTCGAAAAAGTTGGTGCGACGAGTTGGAGATTTTCTCCGAAATTATGTCGAAATAGATCGAGACCGACGAGAAAGAAGAAGCTAACCAACAAAAGGAGAGTGAGTGCAATTGACGGCTAGAAGATCATTTCAAGTTGGGGAGACACAGGTGCAATGTGTACATATTTATAGTGCTAGAGAGTCCTCTCTCCTGACGTGAATCTGGGTGTTTTTGTGTGCGTGAATCGTTTTAGAGATTGTATGGACCATGATGAGTCTCGTGTCAGTTATCATCGACGCAGGAATCGCCGTGAACGGGCTAGATTTTCCAGGAAAGAAACGGCTGGGAAAGAGCAAGTTGCTCCAACTTTTGTTTCAAATGTCATCATCAATGAGAGAAGCCATGCATTTATTTCCAAGTGAACTCGCTAACTGTTTTTCTTCTTTTTTGGCTGATGGTGGTGATGACGAAGACAGTACGTTAACGTGAGCGTGAGCTGCAAATTGCACTGTTTGCATGTCTTTTCGTGATCTTCTATTCTTTTCCTTCTCTTGTTCTTCTCTTTTTCTGTTGCTTATGTTCGGACGGAAGTGAGAGAGAGATTGGGTAGAAACATCTATGAGCTTTGTTTGGCATTTACAGAAGAGGTAGAAAGTGGAAAGGAGGATACAAAACATGGAACATTAGGTTTCTTCTGTCAAGGTTTTGTTTTTCTCCAAAAATGAAGGTAGTATGGTTTTTCAGTCTTGATTTAAATATATAAAAAAAGCTGGCTAGATCTCGATTGAACTTCGAGTTTGGGCCCAAGTTTTTACTCAAAACTCTTTCCAATAACCAAAAAAGTAAATATCGATAAGAGTACTTGTTAGTTGCCAGAAAAAAATTAAGAGATTGGATCGTAGATTTTTCATATCCTCATGCGCGTAGCAAGTGACATAACTCTACAGTCAAATGCTCAAGATGCGCATGTGAACACTTGTAAAGCATAACATGATTTAAGCTAATTACAGTGTGTGCATTTTCCTAACAATAATTATTATGCAGCAGTCAGGGAACATAAATCGAAGTTAACGATGCGGTCTGTAATTTTGCTGCTTAATGCTAGAAGTGGTAGACCTAAAGAAAGAGATATTCAGCCGGACGTTGATGACATCTTAGAAGTCAAGTGTTTACTACGAGAAAGAGACATTGTGAGAAGATAGGACCATATACGACAGCATTTACGTTCGCAAACGAAACACGTCCATATGTTCGTATATAAATAACGTACTTATTTCCTTAGTATACACGAAGTGAGGTAACAGAGATCAGAGCTAATCATGTGGTTGGCGATTCTGGTTAAAGCTAGACCAAGCAGACCTTAAGAAAGAGACATCTTCAACGAAAGGGGGAAGAACTTCACGTGTAGAACCAACACAAACATATATGCATTTGTGCTGAAATCTCCTCTTCTTCTTTTGTGCTTTTCCCCCCCTCAGCTCGTTAAAGCATGAAAGAAAGCGACTCCTCCGTAGCTTGCCGCCACAGAAAATCGCCATAACTTCACGAGCTGCGATATCATGTCATGAGCTTTAACTTTCATGAATGAGCAAGAAAGGTGGTTGATTTTTTTTGTCACGAGGAGAAGAGAGATATTAATTATGAAAAGAGAGTATTTGTGAGTTGTAGTTATCTTAAATGGTTGAAAAGTTGAGGAATTAGCATTCGTTACGTGGGTGCTGCTGGACGACAATCACGAAACCCTAGCTTTCCTAAAAAGCTGCGTTTTAGTCTTGAGGGAATAAATTTCGAAGTCTTTTGATTATTTGTTTTCCTTTTCAATTTAACTTGAAATTTCTAGAAGAACGGAGAAGTAAAACTTGTGAATGTTAGATGTAGGATGGGTGTTTGCGGTTTGGCTCGGAGAGATTGAGATAAATAAGAACATATTATTTCTCGAATCGAACATTATTTATTATTTGACTCCTAATGGGCGGAACCTTATTATGGTAACCTTAGCACGCCTTGACCCATGTAAACATGATAACTTGCAACATGTATGAGATCTAGTTTGCTTAGTGAAATAACAAAAACAGGTGTCAAATTTGACCTAGTTTGTAAAATTTTGCATTTTGAATTTTTAATGTACGCGAATGAAATTCTGAAAGAGGATAAAGAGAATCTGGACTATAGACCACCAGAAACATCATTAGGTTAATCATGCGAGAGCAAATTTATTATTATAAAGTTCAAGGGTTACGCTCTGGTGATAATTTGTTCTCTCTATCTTGCTCGAGGACTAGTTGGAATTTACCACAAATACACTCTATTAGGGTCATTCTCAAGAGAACGAGAACTTTGTGCTCTTGTACCCTTTGTTCATTTATGTAAGATTTGAGGATTCCAAACCAGACAGAGATTAGTGAGGTGACCGGAAAATTCCGGACTGGCCATTACTAATGAAAAACCAGCAAGTTATCCGCGCTTCGTTGCAAAATAATTTTTTATCATGAAAAACCCGTTACTCCATTATTTACTTGGACATAAAAATAAACAATTGCACAATAGTAACATCGTCTAATCCCTTTGACATAATTCAAATGCATCATAATTACCTCATTTGAAATTCTATTCGTGAAATAATTAGAGATCGACAAAGTGTTTACATGTAAGTATGACATTATTCAATTGTAATTTGATAAGTTTATATTGCTTAATACTCTAAATATACAACCATAAAATCTAAATATATCATAATGATTTTATCAAGTTAAATTTAATAGATAGAAAATTAATTGAAAAATTAAATAAATGAATATAGGATATGTTGCATTGAAAGGAAAATAATTGATATTATCGATTCATAAGGATTTAGACGTGATTACGTGAAATTACGTATGTTTTTTTAATGAGTTAAATAGAATAATTAGTCGTATCAAATTACATTAGGGCTAAAACGTAATGATCCCGACACCAACACAAAAAAGTGCAAAAAATAACGGAGGAAAAATATAAGTGAGGCACTTTGAAAGTACAATGAAAACATGAAATTAGTTAAATTCATAGTAGAACAAGAGAACAACAAAAGAGGGAGAAAAAAGAGGGAGATAGGGATACGATATACGTACTAACTTTGTTGTCCTTCAACTGCTTATCATTAATTCATAATCGAAATATATCCCAAGTCATTTGACAATTTTGTATACTCTTTATATTCGTACGATATATCTTAGCCTCATAATTTAAATTTGTGAGTCGAATTTTCTGACATGACATTAGAGTCGGGTGCCATTCCTTTTGCATGTGTGTCCATACACATGTATTTTTAAAATACATAATTTACATCCGCCTAATTTGATTCTTTCATGGGCCGAAAGTTGTCCAAGATCCATTAGTGAATTTTGAGAAAACGAGAGATACAAAGCGATGACCACCTTCTTTTTCACATCCAATTATAATATGCGAGACGATAGATACTGCCAAGGTAGTTTTCGTGTTTTAGTCCTTCATTTGCTCTTTCCATAATTCAAAAAACATCTAGTGGTTCGGCGTAGATTTATGTGGCGTCATTCCACTCGAAAAGTCATATCTATGCCCACATCTCGAATTTTATTATATCGAATTTCCAATAATAGAATTTGAAGGGATGTATAGTTTATGAAGAAATTCAACTATGACGAAAATATAATATCTCACCCAGAAAACACACAAAGAGAAGTACCTCACATGTTTGACTTTTCTTCCTAATGTACGTCACCACAGATTTAAATGAATGATGCGTTTCTTGACTTTGACTTATGCCCCAATAGACCCTGTAGTAGATTCTCAACATGGACAAAAGCAAAACTACCTAATTATGTACTACTCGATTCGCATGCTCTGTACATCTTGGTCGCTATATTCCATGTACTAAGTAAAAGCGCAAAAAATAAGCTGCTACCCTAGCTACTTCAATAGGCTATAAGATTCGTGCCGCCGGACATCTCGTAACCAACCCCAAAAGAATTTGACCAATTTCTATCTACCCTCATCAGAGCCCCTCAGCAAACTGCTGATCGTCGCTGCAATTGTGCCTGTGGCGGCGTTGACAAAATACATGGAGATCGAGACAGCGGAGCTCCAATGGAAACGGCGAAAGGCGATGGCGAATGCGTCAGCTACCCAAGACAGCGGTAGTCGGGGAGGTGCGGCAGCAGAGGTGGGGCTCTTGGCCTTGGGGTTGAAGAAGAAAACGGAGGTGGGGGGAGAGAGATCGACAAGAAAGGTCGGGGATACGGCTTTATCGCACTAAAAGAGCATCGACAGACTAGTGCCACCTGAGAAGAAGCGGGAAAATTGCCCATAAACCAGCAGACGCAACTAACAAATCGTTCCCTTCCTATAACAGGAGTGGCTCCATCTTTAAACTTTCTGACTAGACTCGCCGCAGGCCAGGAACGGGAGTGTACATGAAATCATGAGCTATTGAGCTTGCAGTTCATGGAATGCAGGTTTGCACGCAGCGTTACGCTTGCATGCTATCATGACCCGATGTCCCAACTCAATAACTCGCAATATGGGAATGACAGCGTTAGCCTCGCAGTTCTAATGTGTTTTTCCCGTTGGAACATATGCTATATACGTAATTATAAGAAGAAAATGCCATACAGAATTGCATACAGATCCCCCCCCCCCCCCCCCCCCCAAGCCACCGCGACGAGGAACGTGGCGCGCCAAACCATGTGATTCCCTCTCCTCTCAGTTTTTCTACCAGTATTTGACTATACAACACAGCAATCTGGTTATCGTAGGACCGCTTGCGTGACCCACAAGAGCATGTTGTAAGCCGAAGTAGATTTACCTAATGGTTTTAGACAAATACTTCATTGTTGTTATTGAGAGTGATATTTCAAGCATGAGAATGTGGACCTTCAGTAGGTCCTATCTCGACATAACAGTACCGGTTAGGTAAAATATATCCCGAAATCTTCGATTTTTCCACTTAGTTCAGTTGCGGTCATCACTTTTCTACCAAAAACTCAATTCATGTCCAACTAGAACGAAAGTTATGCCCACATCTACATCCACGACAATGATAATTAACCACTTCCACGCATAATATCCAGGTCCATTCATTACCACTACACAGACATGGCAAAAGAGTCGACATCGACCAGGTAGGTGTCTGCATGACCATCGTCTAACCAGAAGAGGACATATCAGTTCTAAGGTTCACAGACCAAAGGAGTTTTAAAGTAGTTGTCACTAGATAAAGAGTCTTATTCACGACTTACATAGCTTAACACCTTAGCTTCTGCAACAGAAATCACACAAAAGACCAGTTGATGAACATAAAGCAGATGCAGTGGGCATTCTCTTCTTCATTCATAACTTTCCACGCCACTGCTCTTTCATACGACACTGGTCGCCCCATGCTCGAGAGGCAGATCCCGCCTTGAAGACAAGCAAAACCCTGCAAGAAAGTTCAAGCAGCAGCTTAGCTCGTACAACCTACCAAGGTTGTAATAAATCAGACATATGCAGTACCCACTTATTCAGAGGATAACGATTCGAGTTCAAAGCAATTAATTACAACAAGATCCCATTAAAGCGGCTAAATAAAACTAAAATGTGGTCAAGAAGCAAAAAAATCAATTTAGGTGGCCTCTTTTGCATCTAGTCCTAGCTCTCTGCCTTAAGTATATTTCTGGCTTGTCCTGAGTGACCCCATTTTGGTCAGAAGCTTTTCAAAGTCAATACTGTCTTGGGTTAAAAGAATGCTGGAAGAAGTTACAGACCTGTTGCATGATTTGCGGGAACTCTGAACACAGAGTCTTTCGCCCGTGATCATCAAATATCTTTTCAAGGGTTATGTCTTGCAGCGCGACCAACGTGGTCTCAAGCATGTCCAGACCAGCCTGATTCGCAAATGTGAATACGGGTAAAGCCTGCAAGGAAGGGGATTTTAGACTATAGATCATATTGCATCATAGAAAATAATCCTGCATAATAAAAGAACAGCATAGGTGCAACACATGGAGATGAACTACAGTATTCTTGCAGAATTGTGCAGCACACCATCCCTCGTCTTTAAAATTAAATTCATGAAACTGGCAGCCTTAAGAGGCAGATCTGTTTTCAGTAGTGAAGGAATGATTTCCTTGTGAATCATTTATTGTAGATATCCTACGCAAGGGAACAAGAACGCACCTTAAGAGAGCAACACATGATAGCATCTGAGTGATGCCACAGGTTTTTGAGAATCAACTCACTTCCTTCACTGCTCGACTTGAGAAGATCCACCCCCAAGTAACACCTGCAATTTTCTCACAGATGGTCCATCAGACACAAGGTGATGTAATGTTCACACATCAATCAGAATCAATGTCCAAACATAAGTTACCCGCTGTGTACCAAAACTAAAGGAACTTATATAACTGCCAACAATGAGAAAACTGTAGTTCCTTGACCTTTTTACTGGTCAATAAGGAGATCAACAGCATTAACGTGCATCAACAAAAGGCCAACACTCTTTGCATAACACCTATTCTCTGAACGAAAGATCGTTTAAACTCCAAAGTAAATTCCAATAGCCTTATTTTTTTCTTCTTTTTTCAGAGAATGTGTCATGTGCCTTGCACATCATAAATATAAATAAAAAGAGTGGCAGACCTATAACTGTGGCAAATCCAGCGAGCAAGTGTTTGGGCTTCAGGAGTGCCAAGAGGTGTACGCAGACCAGCATGTGAACCCAGATTGGAAGGAGAGAGCGCCAATGCCACTCTCTGCACCGAGGATATAATGCTACGCACATATTGGCGGGCCATGGAGGCCACATGTTCTTGCATGTGGCTTTCGAATGCAAACTCAAATGCGATAGTCATCACCGATCTTGTACAGCCAGAATTAGCATTAATATCATTTAAACTCCTATTTCCAGCGGGCCCAATCTCAAGAGAAGAAGCAAGGTCCAGCGTGCGATTAGGGCTAGAAGCTTCCTGCAGTGTGACACAATGATCGACATGACGGGAAAGAAGTTGCAAGAATCAAGGGGTAAGTGTGAATTGATCACCAATGTAGTAGTGTAAGTGATGCTGAATAAAGCAAGTTTAAGCCTCACCTTTACCGAATCAAGAGGAATGATACGAAACCCAGAAGGAAGAAGAGGTGCATCATCAGCGAAGGAAGCATCAATTGGAGCAAATATCAATTCGGCAAATGTTCCCACAGCATTTTCATCCACTCCACTGCACATCTATAAAAAAAAAAGGCAAAAAGAGAGATTAACCAAAAACAGCTAGAAAAAGACGGCACGTGTTCTGGTGTGCACACTCTTGCGTGTGTGCGTGCTAGAGAGAGAGAGAGAGAGCGTACATCAGATTATTCTAGTCCCTACATGAGCCTAACTAACAACATCAGTGGTTTGCATGAAAAAGTGGTAAGACTGATCAAGCCAAAAACATCAATCCTATATTTAACAGGATAATCAAGAATACAAGCAAAGCAGATTTAATACTTACTTGCAGGAAGAATATATCTCTAGGCATTAGGGCATCTTCTGGAGAGTGGCCCATACCTTCCAATTTGATGACCTCCAAGAACTTAAAATGTACAAGACAAGATATTGATCAACCGAAAATAGATAATCACAATTGAGTTTAACAAAATAAAAGGACACTGCAAAAGGGTGCCAGATATAGTATCTAGACATCCATCATACCTCTTCATGCTCAATAGTATGAGCAAGTGGAAGTATAACTTGACCCCCGAAACTCCCAATACGTGATCCAGGTAAAGCACAGGAACCAACTTTCACTGCTGCGGCTGAGTACGCATCGATACTGTTGTCAGCCCATTCGGACCTGTGCTCACGGAGGAAGCGAAGGAGGACTGCAGGAGGCACATTCTGAAAGGGAAAGATCAAGGCAGGACAACGAGATTAGAAATATAGACATAATAGAGTAATCAAAACAAATGCTACGGCAAGTCATTTAAAAGAATGCTTCAACCCAGATTGAACTGCAAGGAACTTCCTAAAGGACACTCTTGTATTCTTCTATACATGGTCAAGACGGGTGACTCTTTTTGGAAATTGACAGATCATCAGAAATTAGGTTGCACAATTATTTGCTCATGTGGTGTATAGGATTACAAAATATGGGCGCATCATTTACAGAAAAATTTATAAGCCATTCACTGCACTAAAAAACAACTTATGAGCATGCCTTTCTAGAGAACAGATGGAAAGAGCAGTGGCTCCAGCGCAACCCACAAAAATCCATAATATACTAAAAGACGACACCAAGTAGAATAGACTCCAAGCCTATAAATTATAGTTATATTCAGCTGGATCATGAATCCACGTACATAGTGATTGCTTAGCAACATTTTTTCCTAAAATAACTCAGGCAAAAAGACGATTAGCATCGTTACCTGCAAGAGCATTGAGGCCCTAGCACATAGAACAGCATTGCTCACAGCTGGAAATCCATTCGAAAAAGAAAGATTCAATCCCATTAGCTTGTCAGGGGATGAATTGATGAGGATAGTGACATCATCAATGCCATCACTCCCCATGATCGACCATCCTTCATCAGTGAATCCATTAAGAGCCTCATTAAATCCCCTGCACATCATCTATTATCAGTTCAAAGCAGCAGCAAGAAACCATCAGCAATCAAATCATGAGCTGAACTTTTGAAGATGATTTTAACCTGCTTAACCTCTGGCTAAGAGCTCTAAGCGCTGCTGGTCTCCTTCCCCAGCCAGAAACATTAGGCTGTGAAATTTCCTGAGCTATCTGCCTCAGCTGCCGCAGGGCCTGATCTCATAGATGGGAAAGAATGGCGGATCAGAATACCCCCTCCCAACTTATATGAAACTCGCCATGTTAAAGTAACAGTTAATAGAACACTTAGAGATTCTAAAGATGTCGAGTCTAAACATAGCCATATCCATGTCAACTTACTGCCATCGTCGTCTTCTGAGCAAGCATCGTGGAGGACTCATACAATGGGCGCAGTACTTCAGGCACACTCCATGGCTGCGAGGTGCTCAAGTTAGTACTATTGAACAGCAGTATATAATTTCACTCAAGCTCATTGAAGATACTTCACAAATTTTACCTCCAGATCCATGTGATCAACAATGCGTATGATTGAACCACCACCTTCACATGGACGTACCAAGTAGCCACTAGGGAGAATCTCTGCTCGGACAAAAGGCTGTACTGGAGGCATGCTTGGACCATTTTGAGTATTTTTAAGTGACCTCTCACACACCTAAACGTCATAGGTATCAGGATAATGACAACAATGATTAACCAAAGACATAGTAGATATGAGCAGCTGATATGGAGGAGGTGTTTTTTCGACATCTGCCATTAGAAAAACAGAAGTAGGGGGACAAACAATATTTCCTGGTCTAAAAGAACACCAGACACAAGCCAACAACTTTTTCACCAACATACCACGAGACTCCCATCTTCCAGAACAGAAGTATAACGCAGCAACCAGAAGTCACGAGCCGGCGCCAAGGTTGTTGGCGCATAAAGCTGAATAATGAATAGAAGCATGAGAAACACTTATATTGTAGAGTACCAAAACACTTCACACGGTGTATATCATCACCTGCATGTAGAGCAGCTCAATGGTTCCACCACTTGCTGTCGGCAGCACGTTCAAAACATCCACGGCTCGACAGTCACGGAACCATGACGGTCGATCCTTTAGGATTTCTGCGACCTGAAACAGTTTCCAAGTCATATTTATGAACACGTTGGAATAAGCTTCAAGTGCAAATTGGACAGAACAGTTCTGCGATGCTTACTCTTGTAGGTTCAAGACCCACGAGTCCGCATGCTCGTGCTGCCACACCAGTGCAACCATGAGAAATAGCAACGATTCCAATGGAATCCGGACCAGGCTAAGCAAATTAACAGACATCTTTGTCAATTTCTTGGAAAGTACAACACCAAATTAAAAACAACGAAAACAAAAACAGCAGCTTTGCATGTTGCCGCAATCGAATAGAGATAAAAAAATGGAACTTATCGTTCCACATTTCTATGAAATCAGTTTTTACAGCAAAGTGAAAAGCTCTCCAGGTATTGCCTCAATGAAATTATTTATGCAAGAGCCTGAAAAAGAAAATAAGACCAAATATACCTTCATTCCAGGCATTTGGACCCACTCCACAGCGGTTCCAGTGGCCTTTGAAAGAAACTCTGCTAAAGTCTCTTCTGCAATGGACAAAAGCCTGCAAACACAATATTAATTAATTATTAGAAAAGACAAGGAAAGAACCACGATGTTGTTTGTAACAGCGAAAGAGACAAAGACAAAAGAAAAGGATCAAAAGGGCATTTTAAATGACAGAAAGTGACACCACAACCACATCCCCACTAACCCTGCAGGACTAGCATCCCTTGGAGGATGCTGAGATGTCAACTGGTGTTGACCGCTCGTCACCACCGATTCACAGCTTGTGTCTTTAGTTGCAAGCGTCGTCTGCAAGAAACAATTTTCACCACCATGTCTCAATCCAAAAAACTCATATCACACAAAACACTCATGAAACTAACAAGAAACAAAACCCTTCTAATTTGCTAACTATCAGAATCTCAAAGGGAAAACAAAGAACTCAAAATAAAGAAAAGATCTCGCACTGATATATGCCCAAATCAAATCTTTAAGTATTTCACAGCGTTCAATAGGAGAGAGATACAAACGAAAAGAGAATATACGTTCTGGGTGTGTTGGCGGAAATAGCCATTCTCATACACCAGCTGAGAAACTTGCTTCTGCAACCTATCATTCTCCTCCATCAATAGTTTGTTCATGGCAGTGAGCTTCCTGTTCACAGCTTGCAAACGAGAAGCTTCTTTCCTCTGCTTCTCCCTGCATCTGCAATCAGCACAAGCACACAGGCACTTCCGTGAGACTACACATTGCAATGGGAAAGTCCCTATATGTACCAAGTCATTGCAATGGTTAAAACTAACTTCGACAACATGCTTCACATTACTTATAACGCCGGAGCAACTACTTAACACAGGGCACCGCCTCCAAAAATCGAAGAAAGAACAAGTTTTCAGCGGTTATTACTCTTCGAGCCTTTACCGATCGCTTAAATAAATCAATGAGGAACCAACGCATTTCGACTTCAAGAAAGAAGAAAAACAACGGAACTTCATGAACTGAAACATGCTTGCCATGTGACCTCTCTTCAAAAAAAGCATCTCCGCACTTTGACAGAAACCCAATAAGAGAAAAATGGGACATGGACATACCTTCTGTTCTGGAACCACACCTTGATTTGCTTGGGCTCAATGTTAGAGAGAATGGGACACTCCCTGATGAGCTGTTGACGACGGAGTGAACTGGGCTTCGGACATTCGTGGTAGAGCCTCTCAAGGGCCTCAACCTGCTCAGGCGTGTACCTCACATATTTTCCATTGTCCAAGCTATTGCTACTGTTGCTGTTCACAAGTTTACCGTCCTTGCAGGAGGCTGCCATCTCCAGAAAAATTCAATTCAATCACCCTCCCTTTCCGGGAAAAATTCTCACTTCCCAGGAAAAAGAACCGCAGAACTTCTCAAGAAATAGTCGACAGTGCCTGACCCCAAAGGACCCTCCTTTTCTTTTCACGACTCTTTAGAGCTCTCACCCACATGCAAAATGCCAAATACCCAAGATTTCAGTGCAATCTTGAGAATTGCTTGATACAAACAACAAAGAAATATTATCCCCGGTCTAATTACGCAGTCTCATCCCTTGTTGTCCCACTGAGAAGCATCACCGAACACAAGACGAACAGTGAAAATCCCTCTCTAGAGATCAGCGCTTCTTCAACCTAATACCTTTCACAATCGCAAGCTTCATACATAACACCAACACCCTTTTGTCTATTATTCAAGAATCGGAGCTCAACTCTTCAGGGTCACATGATCCGAGCGAGTCAACGAGTCAACTCAGCGGCGAGTCCTCGGCATGCATAAAGTTGCGAACTTTGCTCACACCCAGATCCAAATTTCAGCTCCAGGAGCAACAAATGGCTGAAGAAAAAGCGGCAACGGAACTTTTCTCTTTTCCTTCTCACCGATCTTCATCGCGCCAATAAAGATTCTTCTGAGTCCACTGTTCATCTGCTCGTCCACACATCTTTAATGGGGGGGTTTCACGAAAAGGATATAAAATCCAAAAACTTGCAAGCAATACCCATTAAATGAGGAGAGAGGGAGGGCGAGATGATGGTTTGGGTTGGGAGAGAAGTTTGGAGTCAAAAACAGGAGATCTCAGATATGGTGATAATTATTCCCTGCCCCGGCAAAATGGAGAAAAAGCAATACAATTCATTGAATTTGAGTAAAGGGAGCTGGGGGAAGAGAGAGAGGGAGAGAGACGATAAAAGAGAACAAAAGGAAGGCCTTGTTATTTGCACAGGAAAGTGGTTCTACTTTGGTTTTTGCAATACCCTCTTCTGCTCTGTGCGCGTTCGTGCTCTCATTGGTTCGTCACTTTCGGCTCAGAACAAGGTCCGTTGCAATTTTATTTTAATTATTGAACAAAAACAGGGTCTCTCTCACTTCACTGTTGCTACACTTCACTGTGTGCAGCAACAACAACAACAAAGCAGAGCAACAACCTGCATGAGTATGTAATTTTTCCTCTCTATGGTTTGTATTTCAAAAATAATTAATGAGGTTCTGTGTCTAGTGAGGTGAGGTGTGAGGTCCTGGAATGCCCTTCAAGACAGACAAAAGGGCTGAAAGATATTCCTGCAAAAAGTCAAATCTTTGAGAGGTGTTAAACGACACTTGTCCCTCTCTTTTGCGGGGGGTCAATCTTTTTGAACAGTGCTGTGAATCTTTAATGATTTGGTGCTCAGAGAAAAAAAGTTAATCTCTGCACAAATCTATCTAATAGGGAAATTAATGCAGGATTGCAAGAACTTGCCGGAAGATTCACACAATAACTTCTTTGTTTTCGTCCTTCTAGCCTTCTAGGATTAGAAACAAAAAAAAAAAAAGCGGGAAAAAGGGATCTCTGGAAATGGTATCTATTGCAATGAGACGAGAATCTAATACGAGATGTGGTTGGATTAAGTTCATCATTTGATATGCTAAATAAAGCTGAGGTGCTCATCAGCACAGGTACCTAAACATGAGCTGATAACGAGCCAGAATGAGCATAGTACTACTTGGTTTCCTGAGAGTACATACTAGAGTATTAACATTTTTTTCCCTCCCCAAGAGAATCCGGCAATCTTTGTTGGTTTGAAGGGAGGGGGGGAATTTTGGGAATCGGAAAACAAAGCCAAAGAAGAGAAAGAGTAACTAATTATACATCAAAATCACTGTCAAGAAACTGAGGATGCACCTACCAAATGTGTCGTCTTGGTCTGGTGAATCCAGAGCCTGCTAAACCAGATTTTGTCCAAAAGATCTCAAAAAGCCAAATTCAAAAACTTTGATTTGGATTTGGAACTATCGCTTCTCCGCAACTTATCCTTGGACCTTTTTTCCATTCATGGCAATTCCGTCCATCAAAATCTACCTCGACGAGGCCCCTTCCTCTTGAATGGCAAGTTGGTAAGTAACAGCATTCAGAAGGGGCAATTCAAGAAACAGAGAGCTTGCATCAGAAACTTATAAAATACTCTTTTATGGAGCACGAGGGAGAGGGGGAAGGAGAGAGAGAGAGGAGGCCTGGCGTGGGACACAGAGAACACCATCATGAGTGCTCTTGCATGCGTCTCGGATTTTAAAGCTGGAAAACCCCATAAAGAAAAGAGGTAAAAAGGGCACCCATTTCTTTTGAATTTATTGTTCTCGGCTCGGGGGCTTCCATGAGGCTACGTCATGATCGCACGCCCTCCATATCCGTATGCTGCGATCGCCATTCGCACATACCTGCACTCCCGTACACATATACAAAGCCCCGAGTATATATAAACATATATGTCTGTGTGTGTAAAAATATAAACTCCCTCGAGTGACATGACATGATGAGACGTGAAAACGATAGGGGTGGGTGTGTGATGTAATGGATATTGTAAGATTGTAGGGACAAGGAGGGGGGGGGGGGGTGTTAGCTGGACTCTTTATCGTTGGATTTGTCTGATTGGGGCTTCCATCAGGGAGAAGCCAGTCGTATGCCGGATGGGGCCGTGATTTGCGAGCCGATTTGACACCTAATCTAGAATTCCCAGAGTGAAGTCACGGTTCACAGTGTCGGAGCAGGGGTTCCTCCTTTCCTCCATTTTCTCTGCCTTCTCCTTGTTTTTTTCCTGATTTTTCGCATCTCACTACATGCTTTTATCAAAACCTCTCGACTGGCAATTTCTTTTTTAACTCTTCTGAATCTGAAACGCCTAAGATTTATAGAGGGCGTCGTTCATATTCTCCATTGATAAGATGGAACAGAGAGGGTCTTAGGGAGCAATGCTTCTGGAGACGAACCGTTTTGGCCGATGAATACTTAATGGGTACTTATAATCTTCTCTTTGTGATTGAGAGTAATAAAGAAAAAAATGGGATGTATTAATTATAGCAGACTATTCTATTAGATGTAGTCTAATCAGGATAAATCTCTCGATATCTCTTTTCTCTCTTTTAAGTTTTATTTGATTTTGGTCGTGCGCATAATCCTACAAAAATTGATTCAAAATATAACTTTGACGCTTGAATTATCATGTAATTTTTTAAAATTTTATGAAATTAAAATTACACTTTTTGGCTATACACTTTTAGGATTTTTTTTTAATAATTTGCTGATAAACCATATACTTTTTGTTTTTCTGTTAATGGCTAAGGACTCGTTTGGTTGCGCCAACAATCCTTTTAATAATCTCATTTGATTTTCTTGTAACAAGTATCATTTTAATCTATAACATTACGAAAAATTACCATTAACAAAATCATTATGGCTGCGATTATCTATATAAATAGTCATCTCAACAAGGTCTATACTACTAGTTAACCGTAGCCAAATCCATCAAACGCGCTCGATAGCAACCTCCAGCATTTTATGGATGAGGGATCAGTTGTCCCATACCTGGCTCACACGATTACATCACTTCCAAAAATGTTTCATAATCTCGAAAGGATTTTATTCATTTGAAGTGGACTTCCCCATTAAAATTAGTAACGTTTGTTAAAGAGTGAAGTGTAGCTTTTTTGAAACTCGATGATCCTGACAAAAAATAAAAATAAACCTATTATGAGTGATTAGAAATTCCAAAATACGAAACTAAAGGTGCATTTTACTGATATGTTTTGACTCTATGATCTTTAGTTCATTCGTTATCCAACACACAAGAAGAATGTAAATCCTTTTTTTTTCGAAATAGAAAAGTTGTTTAGAAATAAATTTGAAACAGATATGAGAATTTTTTAAAAAAATTATTCCTTTCTTCCTTGAATAGATCACCGATATTTGATGATGGCCAGTGAGGTCAACCTTGCTGGCCTTGGGCAACCCTCGTTGGCCCCCAATAAGGCTCGGTCTTGTCATGGTTGAGTGTAATCGACCTTGCCGTTTCAAGTCCTTGGCCTACCGTCGCTCATTGCAACTAGAGAATGAAGGGGAAAAACAAAAAAAGGAGGAGAAAAGGAGGAGGATAAATAAAGTAAAAACTTGGAAAATAAGGTCGTACTAAACGTATTTTATCATTTTTATATTACGGAAATGGCAATTGCCAAATAAGTTATTTTGTAAAGAAACTTATCCAGATAACCAAAAAATATATATATAAAGTTATTTGAAAATGTATCATTTTTTGAAACAGAATTCATTACTACATCCAACCCTGGTGACTTGGACTCAATGGGGTATGTAAAAAAAGTTATTCATCCTTGATGTTAAGGATTCGACTTCCTAGGCAACTTGCCAGCCTCACAGTTTTTTACTCGATGCACGACATGCATGGTTCGTCGGTCTTCGTAGATTTAGACAAAGTGTCCTTTATATAATATTTATTTTAGATCCTCTAACTAGTATGATCTGTGAAGTTGTATTTCATCTATTTATAAGTAAAATAGATAATGCGTATGTATAGGGATGGAGTCCAAGATGAAAGAATGCAAAGGGTGCAACGTACTTAATATTTTCTTAATGTTAAATCATGTCAAGCTGAACTATTTTATCAAATAACGTACTTAATTATATGCAGGTAATACGAGCACGGGAGATTTTAACTTTAAAAATTAAAGAAATAAACGAATTCCCTAAAATGTTTTACATCATTAAAAAGTTGTAGATAGCTGAAATAAATACAAAACAAATGCTTCGAGTTCGTTGACGCGAGGAGATTAGCAAATTCACTTTAAAGATTAAGAACAAATTTGTCGAGAGAGACATTGTAGATTGCATTTCATGACTGGGGCACGACTTTAATAACATGTAAATTATCATTATCTAGTGTTTGATTACCGCATGATATAGGATTTGATGAAGATGGAGGGCTTGATCAACGTCATTGGCGAATCATATATCAAAATCAGCACGTATATTATTATTATGGGGAAATTGATGTCAATAGTCCTGAAAATTTGACCAAATGCACATAATCATCACTGGACTTTTAATTCGTCCAATATAATTCTTAAATCATTTCTCGACGTACATTGTCATATTCGAACTTTATATCGCCGAGTTTTCAATATGTTGCGGTTTTGTACTTTTGTAAAAGAAGGAGTAAAATTTAGATCAATATAAACCTGAATATCTATAAATAAATTAACATCGTTTGAAGATATCATTGTGGGAGTACCTGGGCATAAACTATCACGAATGTCAATAGGAAACCACGCTAGATGAGCTTCTACTTTTACGATTGTAGCTGTTATTAATTCAAACTTACTTAAGTGGAAGTATCGTAATATTTTTAAAGACCAAGATGTCAAAACAGTAATAAAAAAATAGCATATATTTACGTTGATGTAGGAAAAGAGTTGAAATGAAAAGATGCTAGAAAATCTGCATGACACTTGCGAATAGTGTAGAATGATCGATCTTACTTAATTTGAAAAACGAATAGCTCGATTAAACAAATTAAAAGTTTGGGAACAACATTAAATTTTTAAAAATAATTTAAGAATTATATTGAACAAACTAAAATTTACTAATGACGTTGCACGTTAGATAAATTTATAAATTACTGGCGTCATTTCCTCAATCATTACACATGAAATCACAGCTCCAAAAGTCTAGGTCTCTCTCTCGGCTTTCCTACTTTGCCTCGTTACTACGTTTGGAAGGTGAAGCAAATGGCAGTGAAAAAGGCAAATGCAGGTGTAAAAAGAAAGAAAGTTGAGGACAACCAATTCTCTTTTCGTTTTTTTTTTCTTTTCAAAATCAACAATTAAGGGCGAAGAAAACGTGAAAATTTGAATTTCGTCTGCTCGGGAAGTGAGGAAAATCAAGAAAGAAATATAATATCTATAGTGTGGATTATATTTAATTACTTATTATATGTCGTTAAGGGTGTATAAGATAACCAAGAATTAATCAAATCAGTCGATTCTCAGCAACTTCAGAGTCCAATTGAAATCAATGAATATCGATCAGATTTTAATTTTGGAATCACCAACCTGAATCAAATCGGTATAAACAAAAATATATTTTTTCAAATTTTGTGTTTTTGAAAGTGTAATTCCTAATTCCAGATCACTCACGACCCTCACTGCTCGGTTCTCACTTTTCCCCACGCGCAATTTCTCTTAAAAAAGAGAGTAAAAGTAACTTGCAAAGACGACAGAAAAGAACCCGAACCTCCTCGCGTGATGTTTTTCCAATTCTCTCGCCTTTACTCGTTCTCGATTGCCTCTCAGTTCAGCTCTCACCTCCAATCCTCTTTATCACGACATCATGGTCGCACCCTCGTTTGCGGCCCTCCCTTTGTAGTCCATATCCTCACCTCCCCCTCTCACTCTCTCTCTCTCGCCTCATTGTAATGGTCGTTCTCTCGTTGTTATTGCTTGATTTTCATTGCTGGTGTTGATGAATATGTTGGGAATGACGGTGTTGACTCTGTTGAACTTCAAGTTCTTGTTTGGTGAGGTTGTTGTGATTGAGTCTCACCATGTCTCTCATAAGCTCTCTCACTCACGTTTAGACAATCTTATCTCTCTCAAGAGATTGGTTTCGTGGATGCATCAAGGAATTGAACCGGATTGGTGGTCTGATTACCGGATACGTCCATAAAATAGCGGGCTATTCTTAATTTTCATCTTTTGGAACCGACCCCTTAGGAGGTGCTTCTTGATTCCACGCCCGACTCGTACGGGGGTCATCCCTATTAGTCGTATGTATTCAGTCAATTCTAAATTCTTAAATTTGATCGGACTTACGTGAAAACCCGCCCGATCCGACAATCTCGTCTCCCGTGTCATTTCGAGATGGAAGCCGACGAGGTAAAGCCAACGAGGTAGGGCAGTCGCAATCTGGAAAGATCGGGGATTTGCGCGGCCAGGCCACCGAGCACAAGCCCGGCAAGGCGTCGGGCTCTTTAGGGCAACGACGATAAAAAGTCCAGGGGCTTTTTATAGCTGGCGCAGAACAAACACATGGCGTTGAAATTTGAAATTTGAGGCTGTAGGAGTTGCGGCAAAAGGGAAAAAGGAACACTCGATGTCCGTAATTATTATGTCAATTACCTCCTCGCTTTTTTTAATCTGTCGTTGGCCCCCGAATCACGAACGGAACGGCGACAATCAGGCGATCCCCTCCATCAATACCCGAACGCAAAAACGACAATCGGAAGGGGGTTGGCAAGAATGCATTTACTGAAAACGATAAGCGGGAATTTATCACGAATTAGTTTCGACGAATCAATATCTATATTCCAAATCCTTGAACGGAATGGATTCGATCTTGACTCGTGGTAAAGGCGGATTGGAGGGAGGCGATCGAAAGGGGTGAGCTCATGGCCACCTTGGGAGAGCAATGATGATGGCCATCGCCACTTTGAATTAGAACCCCCCAATTCCCAATGGACTCCAGTTGTTTTTAAAAAAAGAAAATCATCTTACTCCAGTTGTCGTCTTCATTTGAAGTATAAACTACATTGGTAAGAAGCAAGCATCTTGTCTGGGTCGCAACATAAACCAGCCCGACTGAATCACGTCCGAAAATGATGAGGTCCCAAGTGACAAAGTCTGCCAATAAGGTCGGAGATTTCACGAGCACAAAACTCTCCCATTGATTCACGACAGGCACGAGTCTCTGTTTGGGTGTTTCGTCCCCCAAGGGCGACGCGAATGTGGATCGTAGAGAGGTATATGGGCCTAGAGGGAGGTGGGCCTTGTGGCCCAGATGGGTTTCCCCGACGGCGTCCAAAAAGCCCAAATCACAGCTGAAATTGAAGGTTAGGGAAGCTGTTCTAACGTTGTTGAATCCCGTTCATCGAACCACTTTTGGTAAAAGACCAAGAAGGAGAAAACACGAAGGGTTGGATCTTCAACTGTTGTTTGCCGAGATGCCAGAGCAAGGCATCTACAGCCCATCATTGTAATAATGGCGTCTGTCTAGGACTGCAGCTACATGTCACCCTTTGCTGTCTAAAGACTCGAATTTGTCAAATGAACTGCTTTTCTACGCTCCGGAACTCTTTCACGTCTTCACTTTGGTTCCCGCTTTGATCCTTGGTTCCACTCGATTTGCGCTGGAACAGAATCAGCAGAAGTTACCGTTTAGGAAAAAAGTTTCACTCTTTCGACCCACGCTTCCACTGATTTTTCAGTCATGTCCGCCGCTTTCGATTCTTAAACGTTTCTAACTAAGAAAAACGTCGGGTAAGGCCCTCCCCGCTGAAAATCCAAGCAAATCCAATCGGCGTGACCATGACGTGAATCAAACGTACCTTACACGGAGACCCGATGTGCGTGTTCAATGGTCGGGAAAACAAGAATTCTTTTATACATTCATTTCCCATGCTTTTCGGACGTCCATTCAGGCGGTATCTAATCTATTTAAACTCTAGCATATTCCGATGATCTCATCATTTGAATTCGTCCATTTTTTTATTTTTTTTGTGTCCGGCAGATTTGGTTAGAGGCTGTGTAGGTGAAAGAGTCATTGATTATGAAAGTTTTGAGCAGATAAATTCGATTAGAAAAGTAATAAATCTGCAAGTATGAATAATAGACAAAATTTTCCCATGATGCAACAGGATTGAGAAATTAAGACCACGGAACTGTCCTGTGCACTCACGGGCGTCCCCAGTCTGAATCCAAATCACCGCGTTCCGCCACGTGTCGCGCTGGCCATGGTGGGATCGACGGTGGGCCCGGGAGGTGCGGCGGTTCCTGAATTTTGACTAATTTTATTGACCATGGCGAATTTCCGTCGCATATGATAAGATCTACAGCAAAACCTTATGAATCTATGATTCGCCACACGAGGCAAAAGAAAAATTTTCTCTTTAGGGAACAGAGTCCAAGTTAGCAACCTAACAAAAAAAAATAAAAATCGAAGTAACATATAGAGACTAATGGTAAGTAAATATGGCCGCTAGTTCGTCCCAAGAATAAAATATTTGAAGGCTATTGTCTTAAACTAGTGTTAATCATGACGTCATGCATTTTTTGATTTTTTTGAAAAATTTCAAAGTTCGTAGATTAGGCGTAGGTTAATAGTTAATAAATTTTTGTTTGTCACGTGAGCAAGATGATATTTCACATATGATTGAATAGTTGATGGACACGAGATCATGTCATGTTACTATATCCGATGTGTTTCTAACTTTCAAGTATGCTTTGGCAGATTCCTTTTATTATTGTCTTTCTCTTCTTTATTATACGAAGCATCCGAATATTTCAACTCATTTAATTCTACATATATACCTTGTTAAAAGAAAGCAAGCGAACATTGCATAAACTCAATCCGTTGTATCAGGCCAACCTAATTTGTAAAAATTCACATTGTGTCTTGAGTTAGCCGAGTGCATGATCCGTCACATCTTAAGGGTCTCAAATGAGGGCCACACGATTCGACGGATCGCTTGCATTAGGAGATATCAAAAAAAAAGAAAAAGAGAGAAACTTTTCATGTAGTTCTTACATTGTAATCAATTTTGTCTATTGCATAACCATGAGCTTAAATTTTATAGATCTTTTTTTAAAAAGACATTCTTTTAACATATCCCTCGAAAGATTAGCAGACATAGGCTGTGTTAATCTAAAACAATCGGTTCAAACTTATGTTAACACCGATTTGTGGATACAAAAGTCTTCCGGTGAAATGTAAACAGAAGTCGCTACCTCAGCTAACTGCCTGGCCTTCTTTAAACACTCGCAAGCTCCATCTCTCTCTAAAAAAACACAGACGCACACGCAGCAGAGCCTCTACGCCAGCGCCACCATTAGTTCTTCAGAGAGAGAGAGAGAGAGAGGGAGGGAGATGTTCAACGGACAGAAGCTGAAGCAACCGGAGGCAGCGCTGCAGCTGCCGGAGACAAAAGTGGCGGCCGATCACCAAGATGCGACGATGAACGGGTCACCCGAGGCAGCAGGGGCGCCACGCCTGAAAGGCGCTCGCCGGAAAGCCGACGTCATGCACGTGATTCTGAGGGTTATGTGCATGGCGGCTTCTGTGACAGCGTTCTCGTTCATGGTCACTGCCAAACAGCACAGCGCTCTCATCATCTACGGCTTTCAGTTCCCAGTTCACTCCAAATGGTCCTTTTCTAACTCCTTCGAGTAAGCTCTCTCTCTCTCTCTCTCTCTCTCTCTCTCTCTCTCTCTCGTTCTTGATTGCGGGGATCCACGTTAGTGTAATGAGTTCGATTTTTGCTGAATAATTCAAGTTAAAGATGGGAAATCATTCTACTCCAGCTTCACTAAACGAAGCTTAATACATTACCGCATGCAAATAAAAATAAAAAAAATCATGGGTCGTCCATAGTCCATATCCTTCACACAAGGGTTCAGTCGCAGGTCACTGATCTTTCTTGATCTAATGCAAAAAATCTAAACAGAACTGATTTCCGCAGGAGTCTTGGTTGAGTTTTGTCCCACTTTTCATCCTCTTTGTTAAGATGTCTCAATCACCTTGCGAAGCCACCGCTCAGTTATGTCCAAAATGCATCTATTCTTGTGAACTTATTCTCCCCCTCCCTTCTCTTTCTCTCTCGTCTATTTTCGTGTTTTGAACTGGGATTCCGCGAGGAAGCTGACCGGCAGAACCGGAGAAATTGTCCTGCTTCGTTTTGTCCCGTTGCGACTTGTGATGCTTGCCGTCTTATCGGTCGAAGAAAGGTACTCCTTAAGAATGAGGTGTCGAGGAATAGCAAAGAGAACCCGTGAGCGACGAGCATCCACCTTGGCACGTCTTGTCCTCTTCACGAAAGAAACAAAAGAAAAATAAAAGAGGAATATTTTTGGTTTCAGCTCATGTCGATGATCCACCACGAATTTTATATTGTTGATTCATTCGTATGATGCTGACCATGTTGTTGGGTAACAATCGCTCACTAAATTGGCGTGCTACTTTTATTTTTATTTTTTTCCTTTCTTTCCTGGCAGAAATTTGTCATAGGTCCTCCTTAGCTGTTGACATATGCATGATGAGGAGGTCGGTACAGTAAAAAGCGTAATTAGTGTAAATGGACATTGGTTAACATTGCGGATTTATCTTTACTCGGATAATATCTTAGCATCGGGGACACTACGTGCTACTCTGAGTCCATGTCGATTTATTCGTGGTACTGATTCAGGTACTTGATCGGCGTATCGGGGGCGGTCGCGATTCACTCGTTCCTGCAACTGCTCGTCTGCGTCTCGAGATTGCTCAGGAAATCGTCAGTGATTCCCCCGAGGAACTATGTGTGGCTCGTCTTTGCTGGAGATCAGGTGCTCGCGTACGCGTTGATGAGCGCCGGCTCGGCCGCTTCCGGGGTCACCAACCTGAACCGCACGGGGATAAGGCACACGGCGCTCCCGAACTTCTGCAAGCCTCTACGCAGCTTCTGCGACCACGTCACGGTCTCGATCGCCTTCACTTTCTTCAGCTGCATCTTGCTCGCAACCTCGGTCGTCCTAGACGTCATCTGGCTGGCCAAACACTAACTCGTCAGCTCCACATATCCTCCTTCCTTCCTAAGTCAGTAAAGAACTGCATCTGAAGTTGTTTCGCTTGCCTCGTGATCGATCGAATCGGCGGAAGCCATCTTCGCTTGTGAAGCATATGTACCTTCGTGCAGCTAGCTCTCTTGGTAGATTTTATCGGTCTAGCTTGTCTTGTATGTGGGATGAAATTACAGCTAGCATGTGCATATATAAGTGGATCTTCGTCTCACTGACCAGCACGTATCAGGTTGTCACACAGGCTCAGGGACAAACCCCCTATGATAGCATCTTCTCCAGCCACTGAGGATAGCGTTAGGGAGATAAAGATCATGCACAATCGCTTCATAAAAGAACGTGATGGCCTAGGATGGGAATTTAAACAAGTGGGTCGCGCTCAAGAATTCAGACAAACATAAAATCATTAACATCATTTATAAAAGTGATTTTCCATACTAGTCTCAGGGTTAACTAGGGGGTTCGCCACCGCCTCCGGCGCCTATCCCTCGTCTTCGTACACTAAAACATCGGATTTGCGCTAAGCGTGCACTAATCACTCAGCCAAAGAGAAGAATCTTGGCTAACTTGCAATCTCTTACAATCCATCCCTGTGAAAGTACTTAAATATAAAACCACGTCTTCACCTAACGGCTTAAGTTTTTAGGACAGTTGGCAGTGGTCTTACAAAATTTCACATGGTATCAGAGCAGGAGGTTATGGGTTCAAATCTTGCCAGACCCCTATTCTGCCTCCCAAAAAAATATTTCCACACTTAGTACTGGCAAAAAGACTAGACTAAGCGTGAGGGGGAGTGTGAAAGTACTTAAATATAAAACCACGTTTTCACCTAACGGCTTAAGCTTTTAGGATAGTTGGCAGTGGTCTTACAAAATTTCACAATCCCTTCGCCTAATTCATATATATTCATATGAACATCTTGTTCACTAATTGTTGATGTCAACATGGAGGGGAATTAATAGTAAGCCTTATTCAATTTGGACAACTTTCATTAGTTGAGGATCTTTGAGTTGCCCAATGCCTGAAAGGGAATTGATTGACGGGAGCTAGGGCATTGCTCACTGAGCAAGATCCACCGCCCTTCGCCTCGTCGCCACAACCCTCGAAACTGTCCACGAGAGTGTTCTCACCCACGTCTCCCTATTGCTCATGTGCCACGTCAAATCCTAGCCCATGACCTAACCTGAGCACTCGAGCTCCCTCATTGACTTTGCAAGCCGGTTTATGAAGTCATCCGTTTTTCAGAGACAACAATCTTAGACGGAAAATTACAAAAATTAGAGCCTGAATTAGATATAAGTCGCTAAAATTATATTATATACAAATAAATAAATAAAAATGGATCGATATGAGTGGAGCCGGCTTCCCTTCGGCTCACCCATTTGACGAACCTAGGTTCCGAGCAATATCCATCTTGATCGAACTATCAATGAGCACATCTTTTTCCTAAATTAGATGTTCAACTCTTGTAATTATTGTTCGAACTCGCAGGATCCATAGTTGTACTTACCATTTTACCACTTCCCGTTGAGGATATATTTAATAGAACAATCGCTATTCTCGTGTGGCTAATTGATATGATCAATATGGTGAAATTCGAAACTACCTCTTTCTTTTCTTTTACAAGCCTCACTAGTCCTAATCCATCGTGTATTGTGGTTTCCCAACTAGCATAAGTAGAAATGCACTTGAAAATGATCGCGATTCAAAATGATATCACCTTTCTTAATTTAACTCAATGTCATAAGTGGCTTCTGGGTTCACATCCGTCTCTATTTATAGTCCTCTACTGCTTATGTTGAACCTAATTTGGCTGAGCACAACATCCTTGTGCATCTACTCCACATGTCGGAGGTAGCTGGTGTATTTCAATTCTATGCATGTTTCTTTGGTAAACTCTAATTTGATCAGGAAACCTATTGAAGATAAATATGCTAATGAAGGTTGCACTTATAATATTTTAGCCATATACTCTGAAGCCCTATATTCGGGTTCTTCAACTCTGTTCCTCTTTAATGCTAAAACCACTTTCCCCTAGTCGTCCTCCTATATGCCTTTCTCATGTTCGATGCAAACCAAATATTTCTTCTTCAAATCTACTTAGAAATTATGAGGGGAGGCGCTAGAAAATTGAATAAAACCCAATAAAATAGAAGTAACAAGAGCTCGTAAATCTTGATCGAGCAATATAAATTAGAGATGATGACAAAAACGGCTCTTGAACTTTGACTCGATGTGTAAATATAATCAGTTAATTTTTAATTAGTTTAATGTGGTCCTAACCTTTAACTTAAGGCATCAATGTGATTTTCGAATTTTAATTTATTCATTGCGATCAATGGACTTTTAATACATGTTCAATTTGACCGCTGAACTATGACAAAATGTTCAATATAATTCTTCTATTAATTCAAGATATTGAATAATATCGAATATTTTCATATGATTTAAGAAATTAAATATGGATAAAAGTTTATGGACAATATTGTCTACATTACATATTGGGCTAAAGTTCACAAATTATTCGTGTCATATAAATCATCAAATATTTTGGTGTAGCTGCAGTCGTGTTTTAATGGGTCGGGGTATATGTGATGGATTCGACATATGTTTTGAGATTGTCGCACATCGAAGATTGGCGGAGCAACTTAAAGTTGGCACGATGTAATGCAACTATGAAGTACAGCTAAAACACGTAAAAGCACATTCCTAATCCTAACTGTTCTCCGAAAACTGTTTTGAATGCACTGAAAATTGAATCCACAATCAAAGGGATCCGAAAAACAGTAGAGCACAGAGAGTTAACCATTTCCATTCTCTCTTCGAGACAGGAATTCAGGATTTCTCGACAATGCTTCTTTTATTTCCCCGTCCACCATGTTGATGTTGTTGTCGGTGAAGCTCTTGGACCCGTTGGATCCAAACCCCGGCGGTTCCCATAGCGATGGTGAATGGGCCGGTCCCGAGCCGACCCAGGAGCCACGCACGGGCCTTTATCGTGGGCCATGCTGGGCCCCGATTGTGGCTCCCGTGGCCCACGATCTGGCGTGGCACGAACCCCGTCATGCACTAGCTCAACGTTGGCGGCAGAAACGCCCTGTTGTTGGGACACGTGGACATAAGAAAAGAGAAACTTCCTCCTTCTTGACTGGCAAAGCTGACCCCTGACCACCCTCCCACGATTAACCGCCATTAACCGCCACGTCCCTGCTCTCCCTTCCACGCTCCTCAGAGTGTGAGGGGGGAAAGAAAAACCGAACCCGCTTATAAAATCATTCCTCTTCTCCTTTCCCTCGCTTCCAACGGACGAAACTCTCATGCCCGTAACTTCCTCTCGGCGTTATTCTTTTCGCCCAGTTCGTGCAGGAGTCATATGAAAATGGCGTCTATCTGGGGACTTTGCAATTGGGTCGTCGCTGTTTTCGCTGCTCTTGTTCTTGTTGGTGGAGTCTCCATGAAGGCGAAGGTCGAAGCTGCGAGGGAATTCAGAGTGGGCGATGGCGAAGGTTGGCATGAACCTGCTGAAGTCAACTCCTCGCTTTACTCTGACTGGGCTACGAGGAACAGGTTCCATGTTGGAGATTCTCTCAGTGAGTCTTTTCTCTTCTTTCTCTTGTTTTTTTTTTTCTTTTCAGTGGTCTCCAATATATGCACTCACATCGGTACACAATGATGACGTGTGGTTGTTACTCATGTGAGTGATCAACATAAGGGAAGATGATTTCTAAACTATGTTTAGTTAAATGGAAGAGTTTTGATTATAGAAGAATCTGTGAATTTGCAGATGTAGCTAGGGTTGTCAAAGCTAATCCTAACTCTTTTACACGCAAATTTGTTGATGAGCTTTTAAATCTACGTACCATATGGGAGAAGGCCTTTAGTATTACCTGAAGGGATGAAAAATGTTTGTTCAATAGATCTCACTTGTCATCACTAAAAAGGTGCAAACTTTAGTGTGAAATCTCGACAAATGGCTGTAACGACTTAGAACTACAGAATGCTATTGCTCGCATTTTTAGTTGAAAGTTCGTTTTGTCAGAGTCTATATATCACAAATTAAGTAGCATACCAGCAAGTTTGGAGCTACGGCCTTCATAGTTTGGTGGAGGGTTAGTATAGCTGGGTTGTCGATTGATTGGTTTTTCATAATATAAAGATTTCGAGTACCAGAATGACTCGGTTCTGGTGGTGGACAAATGGAGCTACTACCACTGCAACACAAGCGACCCCATCACGGCCTTCAACAACGGGAACAGCACATTCACTCTCGACAAGCCCGGTCTCTTTTACTTCGTTAGCGGGACAACTAATCACTGCAAGAACGGCCAGCACTTGATCGTCGACGTGATGTCCCCTCACCGAATCTCTCGCCCCGCTCCTCCCTCCATCGCCAACCCTCCACAGGCCGGCATGGGCGGCCTCTCTCCTTATGCTTCCCCGCTCTCAAGTCCGTCCTCAGGAGCAGCAAAAGGAACCTCATCAGTTGCCGCTGCGGTTTTTATGAGCCTGTTGGCCGTGGCCTCTTTCGCAGCTATGATGCATTATTATTATTAGCGTCAGGGGGTTCGGTGTTCTGGCGACTTAAACTAGTTGATTATATTGTTTCCACTCGTCATTTTGTCATGGTTGTTTAATTTTTATTGCTATAGTTTGTTGAATTTGGTTGATCTGTTGGGCATTCAGGGTTATGTTTGCTTGATGAGCATTTTGTATCTGATTCTATGAATTCGAGACATATTTGTGAGGTTTCCCACTCCTCCTATAATATGTTATGTTGCCATGTTGCCTTAATTAATTTACTGCGTGTGCCATATATGGATGTCCTCTGTGAGAGGGATCTGTCCTATTCAGGTAAATCATTCCATGCAAACATGTAACTGCTGTCTACATGCGCATGCATGCCTAGTCGTCTGCAACTCTTATATCTCTGTGTTCTGAAACTGCCTCTGGCTATACCTTCTTATATTCTAAGATACTTGACTTGGCTCGACGAAACCGACCGACGTTATCCCCGAGAACTAGACAATTTTGCATAGTTTCTAGTAGTCTCGGAATGAATCCATAGCACAGAGAATGATGCTTGGGTTGCTATGTTTGATTGTAAAGTTGCTGCATATAAAAAGTGCGAGTCCCGATTCATGCAGTGACACCGAATTGAAGTGTAGCAGATTCTAAGTGGCATCATTTAGCAAGTGATCGTTCAAGAAAAAGTTAATTGCAAATTGTATCAGATATCTTATTACAACTTGTCATGTCACTTAGTATAACAATTTTACAAATCGGGATTATTATATAGTACAATAAAAGTGTACTAAGGAGGAAATGGCACGGGCAGTGAGCAGCTCCGACAACGATGCTTCAGCTTGCCCAAATTTTATGAGGTTGCAATTGGGTTTGGAGATTCAGATCATCGGACTGATTTTGAGTCTGAAAGCTCCCCCCCCCCCCCCAGCAGAATTGGGATCTAGCAGACATTCGCATAGAACAGCTCGAACTTAACTAATCATACTACACAATAGCGACTATACAATTATTTATGTTAGAGTCCTATTCTTCTGTGCAAAAAAATTAATTTTTTTTCTCCACGTTAAGAAACTTCAGTAAGAATTTTGGTACATGTAAAAAAACTATCAATGCAATAAATGACCGAATGATTGTTTTTCAGGTAACTTGCTAAAAGTTTTATGAAATTACAAACTAATTTATATAGGGGCAATTGTCCAAAAAGTGCTAAACATATTGTACAATGATCAATACAGTTATAAACATTTCAATAGTTCCAATATAATCCTAAATCTTTTGACGATTTATCAATTTAGTCTTACTGACCATTTCAATTAGAAATAGCTGACATGAACGCCAACGGCTTATGTGACATATGGCCTAGGCATTGTTAGTGTTTACATGGATAATTTTTTAAACACTTTAAAAAGAACTTCTGGATTTTTCTTTTTCAAATTTTCCCCTTTACTCTTTGGCAATGGCTGGCCTTGGCGAAAAAAAAAGGGAGAAAAGGAGAATGAATTGTCCAAAAAGTGCTAAACATATTGTATAGTGACCAATTCAGTTATAAACATTTCAATAGTTCCAATCTAATCTTAAATCTTTTGACGATTTATCAATTTAGTCTTACTGACCATTTCAGTTAGAAATAGCTGACATGAACGCCAACGGCTTATGTGACATGGCCTAGGCATTGTTAGTGTTTACATGGATAATTTTTTAAACACTATAAAAAGAACTTATGGATTTTTCTTTTTCAAAATTTCCCCTTTACTCTTTGGCAATGGCTGGCCTTGGCGAAAAGAAAAAGGGAGCAAAGGAGAAGGAATTGTCAATGTAATATGATAAGCAGAACAAACAAATGTTGATAACTTAATATAAAATTGAATAATTTGAAGAAAAAATCGAGTAAACATTGACAACAAACTCAAATAAGAGTTTATAAACATAAACTAATTGGCAACACAGTAGGAGAAAAACTAGTGAGCCATGCAAATAAAGCTTGGTAAATTCATATAAGCACTGATGAATTCAAGATGTTTCTACAAATGACAAATACAAGTTGGTAAAAGAGATAAAACTTGATAATAAATTAATAGAAAAAACCCAAATAAATGTTGGTTACTCAAAATAATTTCAGAATGGATTTTAGTAAACTGTCTATTAGGTGAGATGTGTTCCGGGATGGGAAGGGTCTTTAACCTAAGAACATATTATAGGTTCCATAACTTAGTTAGAACCTATAGAACCAACACAAACACCAAACTTCGCTGTATTTTTCCACACAAAAAAAGTTTATCAGCTTCCAAGGATTATAACATCAAAAGTAAAAAAAAAAAAAAGCCAAAGAAATGAATCACCTTCCACCCCTCAATTAAATAGGAGTTTCCATGAATGTCAAATCCCACTTTGTTGAGAGCGTGGACTATATTGTATGGTCATATACATGGCCAAGCTAGTCACAGAGAGGCAGGGGGAAGTGGAGTTCAGAGATTTTTATTTCTTTGGGATTGGAGCTCCTTGATATATTAGGGTTTTCACAAAATAAAGATGTTAATATTTCAAAAAGAAAAGAATCAACCACTCTCGCATTTAATTAAGGAATAGATAAATTGTACCTTGCAACTTTCTACAAGGTACCCTATGCAAGGTGAACGGTGCAGGGCATATGGCTGTTACGGGATGGCATGACCCCTTTCGAAATTTCGGATTCTGAAATCTATCCGGCGAGTCCCGATACCCACATGGGAAGCTACCTGAGCATGATGATTTTGCTGGGTCCGCAAGTTCCAGAGGCTCTCCAGCACACCCTTTGTATTTACATTCCTTGC
Source organism: Melaleuca alternifolia (assembly GCA_019926035.1). Classification (NCBI taxonomy): domain Eukaryota; kingdom Viridiplantae; phylum Streptophyta; class Magnoliopsida; order Myrtales; family Myrtaceae; genus Melaleuca; species Melaleuca alternifolia. The sequence continues at coordinate 82,050 of JAGKPW010000119.1, read as the reverse complement.
GGTTCGATTGTTCATCTTCTTTTCCCCTTTGTATGCCTTTGGGGACATATTATTGGGAGCTACCTGATCATGATGATGTTGCAGGGTCCGCAAGTTCCACGGGCTATGCAGCACTCCCTTTGCATTCACATTCCTTGCGGTTCGATTATTCATTTTCTTTTCCCTTCTTTGTATGTCTTTTGGAACACTCTTCCGGATTGTTACATAAGCAATGAAGGGTTGTTGTCATGCCTTGGAAAACAGAAGACTTGACGCGCCATCATCGCGATAGTAAAACCAAGTTAATCCCCCGGGGTCACGCATCGTGTCGTGGGTCGACTATTATCACAAAATTATCAATGAACAAATGACATGGCGACATGATCTCCACTTTGCCCTCGATCTTTCCTTTTCCAAAACTTCCTGCTTGAAGGAAGAAAAACCAGCGCATCAATCATTGAAGCTCCTTCTCCTGTGTCGACGAATCGCGAAACTAATTAGACAAGAATTGCATCTCCCACGCAAACGTTTGTCAACATTACAAGTCATGCTCAAGTCTGTGGGTTTCTAGTAGTTTGATCGAGTTATCCGACCCTAGAACAAGATGAAAAATATTAAAGTACGATCATGAGCACATAGCTTGGAGCACAGGGTCAAATGCTCGTACCTTTCACAATGTTTCAGAAAATGTGCGACGGAATCGAACATGTATCTTGAAGCTGGACAAGTGGTTTAGTTAGGCATAGGTGGAGATGCGCAAACTTGATACCATAGAAATGCTAAGTCTGCGCATGGTCTGATAATACGTTTGTACGTGCTGGCTTTCGCGGAACCGTCGGAGATTTATGCAGATAAAAATGCTTTGTATTTGCCATAATTCTTTTCCTAGTCCGACGTCAATCAATTCGTGCACGTTCTTGTAGGCGTCTAATATGTAGATAGGCCCACACCACTAAATATCTAGGCGATGGGACCCGACATCATTCATCGCCTCTGTAAGCTGTCTTTTTTCTTTTTGGGACGAGTCATGCGTCATCCGGTACTAATGCGATGGCTGTGTTGTCCGATAGGCGTTGTTGATATCTCGTAAGCTAAAGACGACAAGATTTTGGGAATCAAATTAATTGGGTGACTTATAATGTCCTGATCTAATTTGTGTTTATGATGTTCTATTCCTGCCCCAGGGCAATCTTTAATCTGCCCAATAAGGGGAGAAACCTTCGACCAAAGGGAAGATGATAAGATTTACGAATCGAGACGACCTTTTTAATCGGCGACGCACGGATAAAGGGAGCCATATGATTAAGAGTTCCTAATAGCGGGCCAGAATACTGTGGCACCAATAAAATCTTTCGACACAAGGAAGCAATTTAGTGCCCTCTTATCATAACTCAAACGTGGCATGTCAAGAAAAACGACTAGAATATGCATCAGTTTTTGTCATTTTGGGATGGTGAACTTGGTCCGGCATAGCGCACGGTTTCTCATAGCAAATCGTGTTTTATCTCGGGTTCGTAACGTTTTAAAGTTGTCTACTTGCAAAAGCACTGGACATCTTATAATCCTTACCGCAATCAAAGTAACGTTCTTATCTCTATCGCAAACGCATGCGCGTCACTCGTGCACAATAGTAAGCAATGATGTTGAACAATTTGGATTTACATGCGCTATCTCTACATGCGCTATCTCTGCAGCACTCTCGTTTTCAGCACGAGATCCAGCGGTTTGCTCATGTCCTATTCCGATGGAATCGAGGCTCTCTTGCTGAATAAAACACAGCATCGTTTTGCACGCCGTGGTCGGTGCCGGGGTCATCAATGTGATGATTGACAGCGCGTTTTCAGTCTACTGCCCTGTGGGAAGACTCTTGGGAGATGGAGACAAAGTTCAAGCAAGTAGATATGTCTAATTAATGGTGGCAAACATCATTCATCTTTGACGTGCAAGTCCGGGTTCTTACCTTGTTGGTAACTCATTAGTCTTTACAATAAGTGAACAGGACTCTCCCCCAAACTTCAAACCCTAGTTTTCAACCAGCATTACCATCAAAGCTCATGTGACTTGGAAGAAAAGTACACTGGTTTGTAATTGTAAAAGTGTCGCATTAACTTGCCATTTTCAAAGTTACATCACTTTCAACTAAAAAAGAGGAGTGGATTACAAGACTCTCGTGCGATTGCTTAATCTCAGTTCGTCCATCTCCACGATTTACCCAAAACACAAAGTGTACATCAATATGTAGGTTGACATATTTCTTTTTGGGACCTACTGTATTATTTCTTTTCTCCTTTTGTTAAGACTGCTGGCCATGAAGTTGGTGGAAGATGAGGATGACATCAAGTTGTCACGCCTCTTATGCCCTGCAAGATCCGCAAAGGACACGGTTATTAATGATTTCGGCATCATGCGGGCTCTTTCAACTACGATGTTCACATTTGCTAATGGAGAATTAGATAACACTACTTAGAGAGCCACGGGTTCTTTGCCCCTATTGGGATGGAGCAACTTTGGGCATGGCCAACTCTTCGAGAACTTGCAATGATTTTAGGTATAATCACACTCGAACCGATGACTTTTGCCATACAATTATCCGATACCTCTTTTGAAGTAACTAGTTTTAACTGGGAAACAACATTGCTACAATAGAGGTAATCTTCATGTGTGCTGGAGTCGAGCCTAAGTTGTTGTGCTAACTCATTCATGATTACAAGAAGAAGAAAAAAACGTATATGTAAAACTCTTTCAACTAGGCTTAGCCTCATTCGGACCTAATTGGATTAGTTAGACTTTTTAACTAAACGAGTTTATCCAAATTAGCCCAAATTTTGACCATCTAATCAAATTGGCTCGACCGAGTCTGAACAGGCTCATGAGTCACTACCTCATAATTAGATCTACTCCGTAGTTAAAAACAACTTGTAATAGGCTTTAGAAATCATCTTACTTAACTTCAAAAGGTCTTGCGGCGTTGCAAAACAAAATATCAAATGCAAAATCGATGGCGACGACCCAACCCAATTACGACCCGGCAACAATTAACATTACAAAAACTATTCATTAGGGAGGGGAATAATCTCCTGTTTCCACATAAGTCTATTCGAAATGCAAGCTCCAAGGAAACTTTTGTCCACCAACCAACGAAAAGTTCCATAAAAGCTCATGCCTACTGCAACATGAATAGTAATCTTACACTACTAGGCTATGGACAAAGTAATAATTTAAGAAGGTCAACAAAACTATCATAACCTCTCAAATAATCAAAGCACACTTTCGATGCTTTTGATTATAAGAAATGTATATTTTATTTCTAGTATAAATTATTCAAACCTTTCCTTATTTGCTAGGGTTGAGTGTCGTCGGAGCCTCTCTTACTGCAATGAACTGATCCTCCACCAAATCAAAACTCCTCACATGCGATTTCGATTGAGCAACTTTTGTAATCGAATGAAGCGTGAGAAATAAATGATTTTTAATTTTTTAAAATGATCGTTTATATCGCTTAAAAATATGAATAAACGATAAATATTTCCATCATTCACGAAAAATATTCAGATATAAATTTTTGTTGATGATAAGAACAATTTTTATCGATTAATTATTTCAAGTGACACAAGCCATCATTTTTTAAATTATTTATTTATCGTGAAATAAATGGAGTCTTAATTATGAAATTTAGTAATTAAATCAAAAGACGCAATCCGCCTTCATCTTTAATAAGTTCTCGGGAAGCATTGCGGCTTGTGCTCGTTAGAAGTTACGACTTTCCTTTTCCTTCGTTCTCACTCCGACATTGACAAATCATACGGCAAAGATTGATTCATCGATCTTGATTACAAGAAATCAAACTGGTCAAGCTTCCTAACCACCAAAATCATGAATAATCTATTTTATTTGAGTTCTAGATGTTGTCTATGTATGATGCGAGGAAAAAGCATCGAGCCAAACTTATCACAGAGCAGGTTGTGTAATCTCTACCCACTTAATTATGCTAGTTGGAAGCGTGCATGACCTGCTGATCTTTCCTTCCCTATGTTCGTAATCAAGTAATTTCGTACTTATTTTCTATCTCATCTTTCTTGCCAAGATAAGGCAGAGACTAATCAAACAAAGAGAGTTGGTATGTTTATTGAGGGTCAATTTATTAGAAGGATAACTGTTTTCGGGAAATTATCTCTATGACTTTCAAGTGCTTAGAATTGAATGACATAAAACTAATCAATCTCCGGAAAACATTTTCCATTGACTGAAAATAATAAGTTTAGATTTGGGGAGAACGACTTCCATTCCTAATAAGGAAAAAATCATTTTTCCTAAACCATCAAATGAATTAAGACTAATCATTTTCCTCTTCAGTCGCAAATTTTTTTAGTGAAATAAAGGTACATTAGATTGATTTACGAAATAAGTATCACATTGTATGATAGGTTGTCATTGACTATCGGATATGGCTCGCTTATTTAATTAATCACTTATGATATGTCATGTCATATATTATATGCAATGGTCTCGATCTAAGAGTTTTGATCTGTGACTTGCCATTAACCTAAAGGGGTCCCATGCGACCCATATAACTGTTCACTTAAATGCCGTAGTGGCCCCATTCAGGACACAATGACGAATGGCTCTGTGTAACTTTGGCTCTAATTTCTCCACATTATTTTTGCTTTAGTGGCATCAAATCACACGTTGATGGAAAAAATCACATGCTCCACCACCCAAAGGTACAAGCAAGCAATCATAACGAGGCCGGGCGTAGCGAATGATCACAATCTTCTTCACATATAAGATTAGTTCAATGTAGGAGAAGCTAGTTCCCATGCCAAATTCAGGGCTGGAAAAATACAAAGAAAATCCTAGAATTATCTATACAGTTACCAATTCAGTTTGTAATATCTTAAATTTGGCCAATTTAATTCTAACGATTTCGACAATTTATCAATACAGTCCTTTTAGTCAATTTCATTATAAAATTACTAAAGTGGATCCTGGCCGTCTTACATGGCACAACTAATACTGTCGTAAACAATATTTGCAATTTCTTTTTGTTGGGAGGCAGCCTTTGCGCCCTCACTTACCACAACAGGAAAAAAAATAGAACAGAAAAAACTAGAAAAAATTTGCCAAAATTATTCATGGCTAGCGTCCACGTCAGATATTTCGGGCAAAAAATGGTTAGAATGATTACAACATCAAATCATTAAAATTTTTACAACTATTTTTTCTAAATTGAAAGATTTATGAACAGAGTGGTATCCCTATAATATGTTTAAGATTTTTTTCCCTAATTATTCCCAACTCGTGGTTGATAACGAGAGACTCGTCTCTTTCCAAACCATGTTATCTAACCACGCGAAGATCATGTGCCAGGACCGCTAGGTGATCATCCTCCAAATTTTGCAGAACCACTCTTCCCTTAGGTAAATGTGGAAAAGTCTAGGGCAAAACTTTCCTCTAAACTTAACAACAAATTCTCTGTTGCCCCTACTTCAACGTAGAGCCAACTGCCCTCGTTATATTATTGATTTTTGTACTGGTCGAGACTAGAAAAATCACATAGAATTGACCCTAGAACCAGTAGCTTAGATCTTTCAAGAATGGGGAATCTTCGCGGGGGAGGTTCCTGCCCAAGAAGAGAGGGTCACCGAGAAAGAAAGTGGAGCGATAAGAAGATGAGACCGTCGACCTCACAAACGAGACGTCGCTTTCTCACGTCTATTAACTAGTAAGTCCCACAATGCCTCCCAAAAGTGAAACCTCGAGCTCTGTTGGCCATGGCTTTTCGACGTCGACACGTCACGAGCCGAGCTCGAGCTAACTGGCTTGTGCGGACAAGAGTCGTCCCATGGAGTTGAAGGGAGGGCGTGTACCGATCAGCATTGGTTGGCCCCATCGGATAGGTCCTTCGGGAATGTGCAGAGGGCTCGCGTAGTTATAGATGCTGCTGTAGCATTCCCTGTGCAGTGTTTACTCCTTGCCAGTTTCGTTTTCCCATTTAATATGCGAAGCTGTACCTCATTCCGTCCAATTCTCTCTCGTCCGAGTCCTTTCCTTCCTCTTCGGGCTAGATTGAAATGACCGCGCTCGTAAGAGAGTGCGCCGTACATCGAGCGACAAGGTACCATATGCTATGTTGCCCTTGATGCCACTGAGTAGAGGTTGGGGATTGGTTCTGAGCGAGGATTGCTCCACCCGAAAAAGATAATCTCGTTTTACCACTCTTGGGCTAGCCGAGGCACTGCGTTAGGCTCGATCGGGAGGCCGGATTCGGCCCGAGCCCCATCGGCTGATCGCTTTGAACCCGCCATTAATGACGTTGCTCGCGCGGATTGCGACTTACTCCCGCCCCTAGTGCTTTAAAGCATGTCATGCTTAGTACACATCGCGTTGGGCTTATTCATAGACGTAACAATTCAGGCACGGGTGTCCGGGACCAGAAACACGATCCGCATCTAATAACGTCTTCATCTGCGGCCACTTGGCATATGTTAATTAGAGGAGGCAACACGAAACTTCTCCGTGTGTTCTTTGATTGGTGTGGCAATAGTTTTCGAACAATCGCAATGAACTGTAGTGGGAGGTCCTGTGTTGGAGACTCGGAGCGTCCTAGTTTCTTCGACACTAACAGTAGATTCCCGCCCTAGCAACTTCCAGCCCACGCTCTAGTCTAGATGATTAGGACTGCCACATTCATGCGCCTGAATGAGTAGGATTTGAACTGTCGCGCATTTGTAACTCTATAAAAACGCACCCGAATACCGAGTAACATTAACCCGAAGGGAAGCGATCAGGCCGCGGCAACGCCGGCAAGATAATCGGGATTTCAAGTTTGATTCATAGTCGGCGCTACAATTTAGAGTTGGGCCACGAGGAAACATGTTGAGAGCGAACTGTCGATTTCGACCTGGATGGCTCGCCTTAGAATTTACGGTATGCGAATACTATCCTAAGATGCGCTAGGATGGCCGTTGGAAAAATGCTTTATAGTATCACAAGGAAAGCTAGATTATCCATAAAGAAAAATTAATAAAAAAAAGTCATAAATCTGTTGTAATTGTATCAATTTAGTTTTAAATCTTTTTTTTTGTCAATATAGTACTAAACCTTTTACATTTTTTTGTTAATTCAATCCATCCAACTAATTTTAACTGGCCACAAGGAAGGAAAAAAGAGAGAGAAAAAGAAAATCAATTTACAAAAATTAAAAATTACTCACGTCAGTACTGGTAAAATGTCAAAAATTAATTAGATGAAATGACTTAGTACAAATATAAAAGTGTTTAAAATCGAATCGACAAAAAAAAATTGAATTGGCATAATGACGAGAGACTCGATACTGTTTGAGTAATCATCCATTCACGAATCATTTATTACAATAGATTTCGATTTGTCCGTTGGACGGCACGCCTCAATGGTGGAAAATTTCAGAGCCCGAGACGATGATTGCGTTCCTCCACTCCACACCCCATTGGCACCAGCTCGAGAGCCTTCGTGTCAACAACCCCGACGAGCAAATGACACGTCGAACGCCTCGAAGGGTCGAACTCGCTCCGTTTTCTTATGATCGACCGATCAGATTTCAGGACCAGTCGCACGTCAAGTTGTTTCGAACTCTTCTTTCTTCCAGAGTCAAGTTTCGGACTCTTCTTCCCGAGCCTTTGGTCTGCTCCAGCGAACGCAGCCATCGGCCACACCCAACCAACGACGGCCAAATGGTCGGGAGGGAGCTGGTCCCGCCCCGTCAATTTTTGACAATGTTGCGATGCTACGGTCGCGGAAGAATCAAAACCAGAGCGTCAAAAACAATGCCGGGTCGACAACGACGGGTCGTGAGATTCATTTTCACTGGACGATGGCTTCGGACAGTCGCCGTGTGACCGTTGCGGGGATCAAACAGATGTCGCGAGCTGTTCTTGAATCATGAGATGATTTTTCTTCAGCTGTCATGAGAGTTTGCATCATTCCACGATCAAATGATGATTGTCGGGATGTTGCGGCCACGATACTATTACGACATATCCCGGAGGGATTAAATACTATGATAGACAACATCCACCGCGATAGTAAATACTATGCTCAGCAAGACTCTGCGTTTAAATACAATTCGGCAGAAAGTGGAAACTCTCGTTTATGAATTCCCTACACGGTGACATCACTTGCATGGAGCTTTCATTCAAATGCGTGGTTTTCGTTTTCACGATAATTAACGATGATTGGATTCGGCTCGGTAGGAAGCTCTCATTAGCTCCAACTCGATTAGTTCCTGTACACATGTTCTAAATTCATAAGCAAATCATTTCCGGAGCGATTTCACCCATGCGTTGATCATCCGAACAGTACGTCCTTGCCCGATGAATGTCTGGTTAGGAGCTGTAATCACCCGAAAATCCTCAATTATAAAAAAAGGCCCAAAATGAAATAGAATAATTACCGACATGTAAACAAGATTAGGTGTTTTGGTTAAAGCCAAAAGACGGCTAATGACAAAGGGACTATACGATAAAAAGAGAAGAAAAGTTGCTCTTGTTTGGACGAGTGACATCCACGTTGTGAATGTTTTTTCTGCATCATAGGATTCAATTTTTGTCACTGGCGGCGTCCGCTAGTCAATTATTTCGACAGCGAAATCCACGCAACGGCACAATTTCCTGTGGGGGAACCGATCCAAAAACCCATCCAACGGCTCGTTCATGAGAGATCTCGTGGTCCATTTCCCACGCATCCAAGAAAAGCTTGGACAGTATCTCCCGAGCATGCATCGCGAATTACCATGCCCGGTTCGAACGGAAAGCCGCCGGAATTCGGAAAGGACGGAAAACTTTCGCCGGAGTCGGAGCGGGAAAAAAAGAAGAAGAAGGAGGAGGAGGAAAGGGGAGAGCGGAGGAAGAACGGATGGTCTTCGAGCTCGTGGCACGCGTCCACACACAAGAGTGGACTACGCGGGTCCGACTAATCAATATTCGAGAAGAAGATGCGTTTTTTGCTGTTTAGGACGAAGAAAATTATCGATTTACATTTGAGCACCAGCCGTGAAAAGAGTCCATTACTGGACAAACCCGTGATCGCGAAGCAACTGCCGGACACTCCGCTCGTCGCGATCGCCGACGGCGCAGAGCAGCGACGTTCTCGACTGCCACAAGATGAGGAATAAAGAGAGGGAGTGCGCCGAATTGTGTAAGCAATATATGATCAAATTTACATTGCTCCAGGGAATCAGTTAGCATAAAGCTAGGGACGGACATGAGGTGATTCCTATAAATTATAGTCTTATATGGTCCCCGAAGGAATTAAAGATTACAAGAAAAGGAAGGACCTACATAATCAAGCCGTCATTAATCCCGCAAGAGCGCTTCGAAATTAGGAGGGTAACTACTCTCCGCCGCCAATAAGTGGTGAAGAAACTCCGCACCGAAGTCGGCGTCTCCGCTCTCGATCAGCCACCGTGGCTGATCCTCCACCCACCCACAGTCCACCGTGTCGGCCAACAGCACATCGCCCGATGGCCCGGATGTCCCGAACCCGCCTTCTATGTTCGGGAGCTCGATGATCTCGCTCAGCTCCTCGGGCTCGGCGATCTCGGAGCATGATGCCGGTGGCGATGATCCCGGCATTGCCACTTCGACGTCCATCGTGGCCGCCCTCGCCGCGGCGGCCTGGATGTCCCGGGGCGCGAGCGAGGCTGGCCGCGGTAGGAGCGAGGCGAGGCCGGGGAAGTTCAGCACGGCCGACTCGCCCTTTATGCTCTGCGCGGCCACGTCATGGGCGCGGGCCGCCATCTCCGCCGTGGGGAAGGTCCCCAGCCAAATGCGTGACTTCTTGCGCGGCTCGCGGATCTCCGACACCCACTTGCCCCAGCTCCGCTTCCGGACCCCTCTATACACCGGGTGCTTGCTATCGTCCCGAGCCCGCCCGGAGGACGGCCGGTTCCCGCTCTTCCGAGCCGCGGCTTTTCCCTTCGACCTGTGGCCGGACGGCCCGGGGTTCGACGCCCAAGAAGAACCGGAGGAGGAAGACGGGGAGGCCGGCGACGGGACGGGGGAGTTACTGGCGGCGGTCTCGGCCTCGGCCTCAGCGGAGCAAGGCGGCTCCGGCATTGGCAGTCGCGTTACGGAGAATGAATCAGGAGAGGTTGAGAATGCGTTGAAGAGAGAGAGAGAGAGAGAGAGAGAGAGAGATTTTGAGGGAGGGAGAGAGAGGTGGACGTGTTTTTGTAGTGAAGGAGCTGAGAGTGGGCACGCTCCTGCAAAGCGACCCATAACCTACCATTCATTTTTTTCCAGGATGACAAAAACATACTAACAGTAACACACAGAGAGAGACAGACCAAGGGTTAGGAGATAATGAAGAAGGGAATTTATTATTACTATGGGAACTTCGATAGTCAATGGCTTCGAAACTCGAACGTTTGGGCAGTCGCCATTCATCAACCCCATCATGGACGATCCCCCACCCATTTCAAATCTCCTCTCTCGCTCTCTCTCTCTCTCTCTCTCTCTCTCTCTCCATTGTCTAAACTGCATTCACAACAATGCGTGCTCGATCGACGACTCCACAATTGTCAAAGGGTCTACGATGCTGGCCCTTGTCGAGGGGATCAACGACTGGGAAGATCCTTACCCTTCCGTTTCGCATTCTTTAGCCCATGCCACACCAGTTTCAGCCGAATTCAATTGACCTGGCCATCGAGCGGCGTTGTGCCAAGACGGGGACAGAATTTCTACATACGTACTCCGATATTTTAACACACTCTTTCACGTGGGTATATACGTATTCTATCCGTATCTTATTCTAGTATCATGCGAAAAATACGTTACCTGAACTTGATTAGAAAAATTGATGAAAGTAAAAAGACTTGATCATTCAAATTAAAACCTACGTAGACTTAATTAGAAAAAAAAAAGTAAAAAGACTTTGATCATTCAAATTAAAACCTACGTAGACTTAATTAGAAAAAAAGCATGACATATGGGGACTAATTAATTCCTGAAAGTTTTTTCCTAGATGTTTCATATGGTATTTGTCATATGATATATATTTTCTTTTTCTCAAAAAGAAATACGGTAAAAATTTCTCATCGAACCTATTTATACATATCACCTAAAATTTGTAAGCAATAGACACTCGAAGGAATCGAGCATATTGTCACGGTACGACAATATATCACGAAACGAAGTAATTATTTGATGTGGGCAAAAAAAATTAGGAGAGTTAAATGGTTAGGAGCATAATCCCATCGACGTCTTTTTCTCCTCCCCCTCCCCTCCAAATTGCACAATGTCGTGCTACTAAACACTGCATAAACAAATGCCATTTGATCTAAGAACAGAAGAAATGTCCAAAAGAAGGAGAAGAAAAGAGAGAAGAAGAAGAAAATATCAAGGGGAAAGAAAGAAAGAAAGGCCAAAGCATAGAGGCGAGGGGGGACCCAATTGACGAGGGCATGTTCGGGGGTACGAAGTTGGGTTCCACATTCTCGTACCAAAAGCCCCACTCCTTCATTGAAGTCTCTCTTGCATTCTCTCTCTCTCTCTCTCTCCAATTATTGTTCCTTCTGGGTTCGATCGTACTTTGCTACTTAGGCTAGAAATATTCTGTATGTTGATAATAATGAGAGTATTAAACCCATGTTTTGAATCTTGATTGGGAAGAAATAATTTCGAGATGACATCGACGAAAGCCTCTTTCCCGTCTGTTTAGGCTTTCGGTCTAGACCCTATTATTCTTTCCCCCTTCCCCAAAAAAGCCAAATGGTATTTGGACCGGTGTACTTCTTCTTATGCTTCCTTTTCTTTTTAAGAGTGCATTTGATTTAAAAAATAATTTTTTTTATAAAATGATCACTTGAATAATTTATAAAGTTAAATGAGAGAAGGATATTTTTATCGTCAACGAAAATAATTAGACATAAATTGTTATCGATAATAAAAAAATACTCATTCTCAAGCGATAAATTCATTGTTTGTGAAACAAACGGAATTTTAACCGAAAATTCTATATGAATCCGGGCCTACTTGGAAACCCCCAAAGAAGAGAAAATTCCAAAGGTAGGTTTATTATACCTTTTTGTTTTTAAACTTATATTGGAGGCACGTCTCTAGTAGCTCAATATTTTCTGGTATGAACGACTTATTTACTTGTTCTAAGTTCTAACTGTGATCTATGGTAGGGGTGAGCATGGTTCCAAAGAAGAATCGGGAAATCTGAAAATCGAGTTGATGGGTACTGATCAAATTTCAGGTTCAAAGGCATGCAAGGTAAGGTCCAATAACTATAATTTGAGGAACCTATTCTAACAGGAAGGTTATAGATTTCTAGACTTGGAACCTGGAATCTAAAATAAGTCTTTGTATTATTTTTTTGTTTATATTTTTGCATGATCATGCAATATTTTACAGTGTCCGATGAGGATCGGTAGTATAGAATTACTAGTTTGATCTTCTGATACCATAATTGAAACTTCTCTTTGATGATATGTCTGCATTTCTTACGTATTAAATATGAGTTGTTGCCGATGGACTTTACTAATAAACGATAGTCATAAGAAATGACGGTCCATTACAATTGTTCAACTAAGAAAACAGATTAAACATGTTAAACTCTCTACCAAACTTGGAACATGTTATGGCATCTGTTCCAGGTTTGAGGGTATGTAGGCGGGTTTCGGGTTTTAAGTTTAAAAAAATCGAGAATGGTTCTGAGGGTAAGTTCCCATGGGTTCTAAATGAAACTTATAAGGAACTTGAAGTCGTTCACTCTTGATTTGCACTATATGTTACTTGTTGAATGCTTCATTTGCATTCAAAATAAGGACAATAAATTATAAGTTGGCAGCCAACCAAACAGGTCAGACCAGGCACGAAACAAAAGCTACGGAGGGAGGGAGACATAAAGATCTGATCTGACCGCAACACAAATCGCAGCAATAGTTTATGATAATTGTCGCCCTTACACCAAACTTCTGCTGGCTCAACGCGGAAGAAATAAAGAAACAATGCACATTGCTCTCACATGCGCAAAAAATAGGTAGACGACACAGGATCACTCGTTGCACTTGTTGGTGTTTAAGCTAATTAATTACCCAAAAGAAAAAAGAGAGAGAAGGAAAAAAGATCTCTAATATAATATTCCCCACGTGGATACTTCCTCTTTTTTCTTTTCTTTTCTTTTTTAGTCTCAACGGGTGCAATTTATTTGTAAATTAAAGTATATAACAGCAATTTGACCTGTGCAGAGACATGAACATCTCAACTAATGAATGGAGAATAAGGAAAAATGAAATTTATTTCATTGGCTATTTATGATGCGTTTGGTAACCATTCTCGTCCCATTAGAATGAGTATTTTTTTTTTAAGAAATGGAGTATTTTTTTTTTAAGAAATGGTTCTCATATGAGTTTTTGGTAAGTAAAACACATTTGGTAACTGAGGAAGAAATCGGTTTTCTCTTTCTCGTATTATGCATTTTTGTCCGAGAAATAGAAAACCAAAAAAATTTGGATTCTGATTTTCCATCCAAAACCCATCCAAAACCCATCCTCAACCTTTTTTTTTTATTATCCCGGGAATAGAAATTTCAAGGGCATTTGCCAAACAAGTTTTTCGTCCCAACCTCATTCAGGGACGAGAAATAAAGAACCAAAACGGTTATCAAACGCACCCTTAAGAGCTCGTTGATTTTCTTATCTATTTCACATCGGAGTGCTAACATCGGCTAATTAACAATTCTTTTTTTCTTTTACATCTTTTTAAATTTATCGGTCTCTTCCAAATTCCAATGCTTACGTCCGATGAACAGATTTTATCGCGAATATAATCAAGGGTTGTCTCCCCTAACTTATTTCTTAAGAAACAAATTCCGACAAGTATTATTGTTAGAGTATAATTGCTTTCTTAACCAAAAGAAGGATGGGAAAGGTCGATATTCCATTCCACGTGACGTGTTAAGAATAATTGTTAAGACCTCCTTTAGTCCACCAATAATTGAATTAGTCCGCCCATGTGCAATTTGATTCCAACCTCTTTTTACTTCTTAATTAATTTGTTTGTTTACGAGGAAACAAATGGCCCAATGGGAATTTAGTAGACCTGTTCACTCGAGTATATTCGGGAATTCCAGGTCAACGATGCTTCGGCGACAAAAATGTTTTGGTTGGAAAGAATAATGAAATGCGTAAGCATTGTAGATTAAAAGTAATCTTCAACGTGATTAAGCAAGAATCATTAGTCAAGACTGCCGGGGGATTGTTTGTTTCCCCCTTGCATCGCTGTCGAGCCATTATGGTCGCCGAGACAAACGTGGCGTTAGTTATGCTTTCGCTAATTGTTTGGAGATTTCGAGATGAATTGAAAATCTGGTTATCTTTTTGTGGTGCAAGGGGCTACTTAGCTCCTACCCTCTTGGTGTTTTTTTTTTTTCTGTATATGTTGACAACCCCACAAAATATGATCTTTATTTGTAAATTTAGGCTCTATTCGTTTCGCGAAAAACATAATATTTCTGAAAATTATTTTCCTAAAAAATGATAATTATTTTTTGTATTTGTTTGAAACTTAAGAAAAATTATAAAAAATAGATTATTAATTTGTTATCTTTTTTTTGTCATACAATGACATGTCGTAGGTCACAAATCTCGTTAGGCTCTCACGAACTCCCAACTTGCCATCACAGGCCATGAACTTGCCAATCCAAGGCAAGCTTCGAGCTCGCTGTTAAAGGCCGTCGGCTCGCCGGTCTCAAGCGACGTTGATGTATGATGTTAGAGGTCGTGATAATTAAAGATAAACAAAGAAGATAAAAATGTTTTCTCCTTTCAAAAAAGCAGAAAATATTTTCCCCTCTTTTGAATGTATTTTTTCTTTTGGTGGAAAATATTTTCCTTGACTATTTTATTTTTCGTGAAACGAATGTCGAAAAATTCGGAAAATATTTTTCTTGAAAATTATTTTTCGTGAAACGAATGGAGCCTTAGCTGATTGTTTAATTTTATTTATTTTTATTTACAGATTTGATGCTTTAGATGACATATGCTTAATTCTCTTAAAAGACGAATTTATGAGCTAATATATGGGAAAAATTATCCAAAAAAAGCTTACATCTATTGTATGGCGGCTAATTCACTTCAACACCTTCCAATTGTACAAATCTAATCTTAAATCTTTTGATGATCTGTCAATATAGTCATCTTGGCTAATTTTGACTAAAAATCACTGACCTAGATACCAACTATCTTATGCCGTACGATCAATGTTTTGTATAATTGATTGCTCTTATCCTCGAAATAACTAACCAATAAAAAATGTTTTCTTCATTGACAAAAAAATAATGTACGTTTCACCTACGGTGAAAATATTATTCGTTCATTAATTTTTGCAAGCAATATAAGCGGGCATTTTGAAGAAAATATTATCCGAACCATTCATTTTCCACAAAGTGGACCGAGCCTAAACGTGAGTTTTGGTCTAGTGGTAGCATATACCAATCCCGGGTTCTATTCACGGTATGTTCTTTGATTATTAAAGATCACTAATCTTATGCCTGCCGCTCCTACTTCTCTTCCTCTACCGTTATGAGGTGGGTCGATATTTAGTCTCCAATACGTATTTCGTTGTCAATTCGTATCTTTAGATAATGATGAGCAACGTAACTTCAGAGAAGTTACTGCGAGGTCACGAAGAAAATGACAAACTGAAGGTGGGGCTGAACAGAGAGAGAGAGAGAGAGAGAGAGAGAGAGAGAGAGAGAGAGAGATCACGGGCCTGAATTTCTGGGCCATGTTTAGAATCACTGATATCTACAAATCTACATCTATGGGCCCGAATATCTTTAAAGGGCCAGGTCCCATCCACGACCCCAAGCCCAAGTCGGGATTAATCGAAGTTCTGGGTTCGATACCTGATCTGCCTTGGAGCCCAGGGATTGATCGAGTCGCGTGGCACGGTGGTATGTCGGCCCCGGAACTCGTTGCGTCGAGTATGTCTCGATTTTTCATCAATGAATCGGGTGAGGGGCGAAGACCAGAAACACAGGTCGGTCCGGGGAGGAATCTCGCCGAGACAAGTTGCTCCTCTTGAAGGTGGAAATGCCCGGCGACGAGGATCAATCGTGGGTACTTTGGGAGCACTTAGGTGTGAGAGCGCTTCTGATCCGAGCTTGTAATCTCTGTTGTTCATAGCGGGCTCATAGATTCTGACGTTCGGATCGAACCAAAACGCGTAAATTCTGACGCCTTCTCTCCTCTGTTTCTCGCTGCTATATTTCTCCATTAAACTCACCGTCGTGATCCATTGCACAGTCACTCGTAGCGACACTCGAAAATACCGAGTATATACAGATTGTTCAAACACATCGACCTCGACCAGGAAAGCAAGGGGGAAAAATAAATATATATTTTATCAATCTGTTGAAAATGGAGCAGGACTGAAGGGGGAACTAGTTAATGGTGTTGAGTTTGTTCACCTAATTCATGTTCGTCGTGTCTGGACAGCTCCCCCATAAACTTCCTAACGAAACCTTCCTCGAATGCTTGAAAAAAAATACAAGCGATTCACGTCATCACGAGTCCAATATCAGGACATTGCGTGATGACTTCCGGAGTGGTTGGTCCAAATAGATCGACGCACACATTCCCTCCTCCTGCCATTAGCTTGGTATGAAAGTGAACTGCCATGTTTTGCGTGAGGTTGTTGAAGCTTTGGTCATTTCTATGCATGAATTGTGCAGAAGAAAAGTAAAAGAGGAAGAAGAAGATGGGAGAATAGAGTAGAGAGATGGTCAGGAGCCTGTGTTGCTGCCTGCCTCTTTCTAAATCAGTAAAGGAACATCCATGTCAAGGTAGATAATCGACAAATTGCACTAGCCATCGTGTGCTCAGACTAGACCTTTCAAAATGGGTCTTAGATCCATTTCTTAACCATATGTGACGGATTTAATATGGGTGTTAAATAGCTCAAATGGGTCTATAATTCATATAAATCATGAATTGTTCTTATTCTCTCTTGTCTTCGGTTAATATCATGTTTACCCGCTCTGCACTTTTATCTCGGTTTGGATACAAGTTTTCGTAAGTTAAGTATAAAAGCATTTTTAGCTATACGAATTATCTCGAGAATCAAGCCATTAAATTTGCATTTCATGAAAAACAATTCAAATAGATACATTTTGGATATATATCCGATCCGATTCGATCGACTTGCTCGATAGGTCCTATCGAGATCGACAAAGTTTAACCTCCTCGGCCCGGGGAGAGGGGGGGATCAAGGAGGACCGGAGCAGGCATTCGATCCGTGTGCTCTGCGTAGTTTCTTGGGTAATCCGGCGCCGGAGACGCAGGACAATCTTTGAATGAATGAGCAGAAGACGGGCATGCGCCCAAAGCCGGTCAAAGAAGAACGAAAAGCAATTATGTGACCCCATCTCGCACTTCACATAACCACCAACTTCTCATCATTCCTACATAAAGATTAAATGAGCAGCAATCTTTTCTCCCCTATTGAATTCAGCAATACTCACTCCAATAGTATGATTGTAATATACTTAAAAAACATCGGACCTTTTTGCTTTATATAAACAAGGATTAATATCACGAAAACTTTAAAGAATACTCGTTGTGATACAAATTACTCGAACTTTTTCCTTACGATGTAACACAATCACTCCAAAATTTCTTCGTGTTATAGAAAACTTAGAAAGCATACATGTCGTATGCGTAAAAGTTTGAATTTTTCTGTGAGATAAAAAAAATCGCACGTGTCTGCGTCACGATGGGAAAAATTAGGATTTTTGATGATACAAGAAAATTGGGGGCATTTATTTGGAGTCTTTTTTTGGCCGTATTCGTAGCATAAATAATAGACATATAAAAAGAGTAGAGGATATAATACCAATAGAAAAAAAATTAAAATCCATATATATATTTGCAGAAAATGAAAAAAAATCGTTTTCGAAATAATTCTGTTCAAGATTGCTTCCTATAATTCTGTGTATATTCTAACTAGAATATCACATTCGGAAAAATGGGAAAACTCGATTTGTTTCTCTCTCTCTCTGTCTCTCTCTGTGGAGCCAAAAATCGCATTGCCCGCGCCGACACGTGGAGCGCGTTTGGCGACTGTCTAAGTATAAATAGCCCCGCAGGCGATCCTCTCCCTCCCTCTCCCTTCTCTTTCTCTGTAACTGAAAGTCTGAAACCCAGGGAGGTCCGGACACACGTTCCGCGTCGTCATCGTCGTCGTCATCATCTCCGGCTTCGTCGAGCAGAAGCTCCCCCCCGGAGATGGACGCGCCGTACCGTCTCGGCCTCGATGAGTCCTATCGGCCGCTGCCTTCGGTGTACCTGGCCTTCCTCGCGATCTGGCTCGTCTCCGCTTGCTGTTGGACCTTCAACACCTACCGCAACGCCCACTTCCAGGTTCTGCTCCTTCCTCTCTCCCCCTCTCCATCGTTTCTTCAACTGGTTCCACCTCGGTTCGCTGTGTTCGAGTGGGGAATCGGTTGTTCTGTTTCTCGTAGGTTGTGCTCATGACTGGAAATGTTTTCCTGGGTTCTCCCCATTCGAGTCGTTGAAAGAGCTTCGGTTGAGATGAATCTATTGTCTAGGAATGCATCGTCTTTGGCGCACCTTTGGTTTTCTCTTAGTTGTCGCCGAATTTAGTGAAGACGCCATCCGTTTCGAACACTTACGTAGATTCCATGTCATTCTCTCTGCTTCTTTTAACAGCGTATTAGCTAGCATATTGAAGAGGCATGATGTGTTGCCTGATTGGTTTTTTGTGTTTCTTTCTAGAACGCTTTGTTTTTCTTCATCACCGTGTCGTGTACAAGTTGTATAGTCGGGGCATGTTCTGCCGATCGTTCCATCTTTAAGTCCAGTTATGTCTATTTTTTGGTTTTCCTCTTATTCCCTTTTTTTAGGGGGGGGGGGGGTGTTGTTGTGATTTTACACGAAAGCAGTTTCTTTTCATGAAGTGATATCTTTTCCTTTTCTTTTTCCTTGAAAGTGATTTTGCCTTCCGTTGTCTATTTTTATCCTAGAGCAGACCAGCAATTTGCAGTGGACGCTAGCATCTGTTCCGTTGATCAAGGCTTTGCAACTCATGCTCTCCTTCCTTTTCTGGTAAGGTAATTTATTTTTTTGGAGGGGGGGGGGGGGGGGGGGGGGCTGTGTGCTTGGATGTTAGCTATTTCTAAAAGTTTTATCCATGGAAGATGGAGCAGAGCGGAGGTGGTTGACGTTTTGATGAGTTGAGTACCAAGATGGACCTTCTTTCCTTTCCTCACTCTGTTTCCTCCTTGGGACACCGTGATCCGTTCTGATTGTTTAAAACTCTGCATTATCATTGCAGTGTCATGCTTTTCACTTCACTTAATATAACTAAGGATTAATCTTTAGAATAATGGAATTGTAGGTAATTACGTACATGTCTGGACAAGGATTTGTTTAAATTAAGTTATTGATTAAGAAGCACGTGGGTTTATGCTTCTCACATTAACTGCTATGGGGTAATATCCTAGACAGGAAAAGCTTTATACCTTTCTAGAGCAGGCAATACATGTGCTTACAATGCCAAGAACTGTAATGGGAAGTTGTGTTAAATTCCTGTAGCAGCACGAATTGCTGTTTCAGGCTGTGGGGAAAGATCAGAGAGTGTAGATACTCATTCTTCTGTAAACATTATTTACCAGCTGCCTCTTTTCCTGAAAAGTTGATCCAGCAAATATGGTGCCTTTTGCAGGTATTCGTGCTTTTATCTTCAGAGGTGTTCTTTATGGATGTCTTTTGGGGTCTACGTGACTGGAGTACTGTTTCAGACAGTTTCTTTTATATCCTTCTTGCTTATTTCTCATGGATACTGTATCACCTGTGAGCGCCTATCCGTAAATGAGCGCCGTACAACAGCTGCACTTGGGAGTGTGTTCTATCTGACTCTTGTTGGTTACAGAGCTTCCGTCCCTTATTTTACGGTGAGCTATATGAATCTAGTGCGTGTTGGTTTCTTGTTTTTATTGCCTGGCAATTTTTCATGCAGAGTCTATATTGGAGAAATGCATCTCCTTAAGGGCAGAACTTGTGACATATAATGCATTCTGGTGCAGGGGCTTCTGTTGATTAATTATTTTGTATCTTTCTATACAATCTTCTACCACATATCTCAAAATCTATCAGCACTGAGGGAGCAGTTGAACTATATAGAAGACGAGGATGTTCATGCAATGCATGATGCTGTATATATGAAGTACATCATGTTCAAGTATGTGGTGCCCTATCTGTCTTTAACCCCGGTCCTATAAGCATTGTCGGTTTTTACTCCCCTCTCTTTTGGACTACCATAGATTGAATTTGATTTGCTCTTCTTTTGGTCCATACAGGAAATTTCAGGGTGCAATGCAAATTGTCGCCATGGCTGAAATAGTGGCAAGTATATTAAATATCCGCTGATCTTTTATGATGGGCATAGTAGGGAGTATAATTTCTAAAATGGGTTGGCATTTATTTCAGATATACATAAATATTGATGACTCATCAAATAATTACTGGCTTCGGCTGTTAGTTCGAGAATGGGCAATATTCTGCATATTCTTGTACATCGGGTAAGTGATCTGCAACTTTTTGAAGGTTTCCTTCATCAACTCTGCCTTTTCCAAGCCCATGAAAGCCTTGAATAGAAAAGGAAATACTTCTTCAACTACATGGAATTTCTGATTCTGCTGATGTTTGTTATAGGTGGACTTTCAGATCTCAAGACCTGGCACCACGCTTCACAGTCATGCCAACTGTAAAATCTAAACGTAGCACAGTCATTCCTCCTATATACAGTATTGTGAGTTATCTCATTTTGGGGAAAATTGCTATTACTCTGCCGCTATGTTGTATTTGGATTGATTACCTTATTTTATAAGAAAATTAATGAGCCAGGTCTGTGCTTTCTGTCCAAATAAATGTTGGTGCCAAAGTCTTACCTGATCGTGAGAATTATATAAGATGTTTACCTCAACGTATGTGCGGGAGTATCTTGGCTTTTCTTTCCTTCAAAAATTGCGAATTATTATAGTTCACCACAAGAACAGTAACCTTTTTCATCTTTTTTATGTTACATTAACTTTTTTAATTAAACTGTACATTCTTAGTCTTATCAAAAGACAGATGCGGATATTTCATCTGTTCACATAGTTTGGTTCTCTCAACCTGGCATGTCCTCAACTAAATTGTACCATCTGCTTGCTTCCTGAAAGTTAGGGACATCTCTCCCCCCCAATTAACTGAGCCCCACTTCTGTTTCTTTGCTTGAGTGTTGATTAATAGGATTGCTTCTCCGCTAATGCATTAACCACCTGTTCCAGGAAATGGATGCAGCTACTTTTAAAGATTTCAGTCGTCACAAGTGGCACATCGGAATAGTAAGCAGCTCAAACTTTACAACATAACCTGGTCTTTAAGCATTTGCTTATTTGGATTTGGTCTAGCTGATACAGAAAGCTTGTTGTTACGGTTTTATCCTAGCTTATGCTGAATGCTAGTATGTGCCTTTTATTCTCTCAGTGAAGTCTTCCCCCTTCAAGTTTTATGAAAACTGGTAGGGATTATACGATGTTCTTTCTACTGACCAAGTATGTCTGTGTTAATGTAGCCAACATCCTCTTGCGGCAACAGGAGCTGTAGGGATTCAATTCTCGTCGTGATTCAGCATCCCCACCTGCACAGGCTTACAAATCCCAACAAACATTTGCAAGCTCAGGCATTTTAGTGACTTCAGGTAACCGAGTCCTCGAGAGTATATGTGTGGTTAGGAGCTCACGGGAGAAGATCAGAGTTCTGCACAACTGCGAGATTCAAGCGGGGTGTTTGTATGGTGACTACGGAATATTTCTCAGCAAAAAATTTCATTTTCCTCCATAGAAGAAGAGCAGAGGAAGGGGTCAAGAAACGGCATGTCGTTTTGGACGATTCGCTGTCGTCCCCTGTTGTAGCTAAATACAGCCAGATCATGGAAACTGTATATTCTTCTTTTCTTTTTCTGATTTACCTGATTAGAGCTACGCATGTAGAGGATTAAGCAGCCTTTTCTCTCATCAATTCTTTATGCCATGTCTTGAGCTCTCTCGACTGTGTGGGCTACGGGATTGCATTTAGCCTTATCCGACGGGGAATCGGGATCTTCTCGGACACAACTTTTACACAGCAACCTTAATCGCATGCTAAACATGCGTAACGTGTGATGAAATCAAAGTTGATCACGTAAAGTAACATAATCTCTTGCTAAAACAGTCAAAAGCATGAGACAAATCGTTCGGCACAGAAACGATGTCTTATATTAGGGGTGAGCATGGTTTAGGTGGGCAGTTCTTATCCTAGAATTGGGAATTGCCCGTTAAAAATTAGGTCTGCAAAATTGGAATTAAGAATCGTCTAGTGGTTTCGTGGATCTATCCGTGAATTGACCATTAATCCGATCCAGTTTCTGAGTAGATCCATGAAACCAGTCCCACTAAGCCTCATGCAAAGTCCAATCGCGTTGTACCTATCTAGCCGAGTCATCTGCGCTCCGCCATGATAGTTCCCGCAGCTGTGGACCTCTGTCAACATTATTAGACTTGGTATCATTGACTGACACTTCGCAGGTTTCTCAACGTTATTGTGCCTCCAGTGGTTCTTTCCGATGTTCCTAGTCTCAACGATGCAAGTCTGGCAACACCTACATTTGCTGCCTCCCCCGCTCCCGACGGTTCGGAGAGGAATTCTAAGCCAAACAAATAACTTTCTGTTCTTTAATTGCGAGCCAACTAACAAGTCAATGGGAGTAGAGAGATTTAGGGATTTAGTGAGTAAATTGAAGAGTAGGGATTCGAACTTACGGCAAATGGAGGCGATGAATAGTTGAAGAAGCGATCAGGAGTCGACGGGAGTTAAGAATCGAGGCTATTAGTCAAGAGACAGAGATGAAAACGGGACAAAGTAAGGGTGAGGATAGTACAGGTGGGTATTTTCCACTCTAGAACTAAGAACTACGTATTAAGGATCGGTTCTGCAAAATGGGAACAAGGAGCTAGTCGTTAGTTCCATAGGTTTCCTTCTCCCTTTGGCACTCTCCATTGGAGAGACCTAGGTAACGGTGAGACACCGAGACATTGAAAGAGATCGAGATGAGAGTGAGACATTGAGAGTTTAAGACGTGAAGAGCAAGTTTCGGATTAGAAATTTAGGAATTTCATTTCTTTGAAAATCTAAAACTTATATATATGTATGTAATCAGTCCGATTTGAGTGGGCGGTTCCATGACTAAAATCGGGAATTGGATCAGTGGCCCATCAATGAAAATCGAGAGCTGAACTAATTTCTTTTGGAATCACCTTTTTTAAGGCTGGTCCGGTACAGTTTCGAGCGGTCCAAGCGATTCTGAGGTCCTTCGCACCGATATGAAATCTGGGAGTGAAAACTCCATCTTTGTCAGCCTAAGGTTTCTCTGCGATCGCTCACCAGGTTGTCTTGGGCAATTTGCATCCATGAAGGGCCCAGAACCGGCCCGGCCCATTCTATTGGCCCAGTCAAGCAGGGAGAGAGTTTCTTGATTTCTACTTCTCCCCTGCTCCGCTTTTATTGTCGCGCCGAAGCGGATTTGATCTGCCGAGTTCCGGCAAACACCCGAGTTGCGTACGCACTTGCAATGAGCGCAGGTAACGTCACCTTCGATTTGCACAAGCATGTCTGGAGCGTTTTGCGTTTGAGCCTTTGATCGGACGTGATTTCAAGCTGGGTTTTTTTTTTTCCCTCTGGAATTGCTAGCTATTCATTCCAAATTTTCTTCCTTCCACTTCAATTTCTGTAATTCTCGCCGTTGCCTTTTCCTTGCACGTTCTTTCTAAACGAAAATTGTTGTGTGGGGTGTTCGGGTTTTGAAGGGGGCGAGGGGGGTTGGTAGGTTCTTGACAAGTTCTTGAAGCAGTCTGTTCTATGGGATGAAATGAATCAATGTTGGTGAATTGAGCCCGTGTTTTACCTTGCAAGTGTGTTGCATGAAGTATTTCACCTGGGCATGAGAAAAGGGACGTCCTTTTCCCTGAAAAAAGAAGAAACTAACTTGGTAATTAGTTTAGAACTGCCAGCACCTGCTATTGTTTGAAGAAGAAGATTACTTACTAATCTGACTTGGCATAGTTAGTCTTCTATAATCACTTGCTAAACCAGTGATAAATAGTTCCAGGTCCTTTCACGTCTGTACAGTCAACGGGGATCACTATGGAATTGTCTTTTTTTAAACAAGTGGTAGTGGCTGGTGTGGCTTGGGTAGCTAGTGGTGTCATTAGAACTGATGGGGGTAGAGGCAATGAAAGGAGTGGCGGCAGGTAGAGGTAGCAGTAGGAGTAGGAGTAGGGCGGTAAGAGTTGGATAGTACCTGCAATCTGGAATCACGTACTGCAGTAACTGCAAAAGCATTACCTTCACTTTTGCCATGAGCTACTTCTCCTCTTCGATATCGAGAAGAAGCACCTATACATGACTGCATTCATATGTGACTTGCAATCCTTGCAGGCGGTGCATTTGGAGGGAACAGGGGATTGCGACCAGTACCTCCCGAGAAAGGTGTCTTCCCCTTGGATCACATGCATGAATGTGACCTGGTACGTCTGTCGTACTTTTTACGAGAAAGGGGTTCCAGAATCCTATACCAAATGGGAATAATTTGACTGACAGTTGGGCGTATTCTCGACTTTTAGTTTGTTTTTAATCATGATTGTGGCTCTTTCTGCTTCAGGAGAAGAAGGACTATCTAAATTGCCTCAAATCTTCAAGTCATCAATCTGAAAAATGTAAAAACTTCTCAAAAAAGTATTTGGAGTGTCGTATGGCAAAGTGAGTACACCTTGTTGCTGTAGCTTTCAAATGGATCACTTTTGTGTTGTTGTATATCCGCTGTTGTTTCCAAAGTATCCAAATTGTTTGTTTAAGACATCATAGTTTAAGCATGCAGCACGCCCATCAGATCAAATTTGATGGGCTGGATGAACGTGGTGCTTCATCTGCTTGAGAGTTGCAAAGCTATGGGAAATCTTGTAGGCACATTGCTTTTCACTGTGTTATGATCTGCTTTCTCGCAGTATCCTTGATTCTAAAATCTAACATGAATGGGGGGCTTCTGTTCATTTTTGTAGATCTTTGAACCACCTAAACGTGTGCACATGAAAGAGTAGACAAGAGAACAGATTCATATGGTCATCATGAGTTGCTCCATCTGAATTAAACTAATTGTATTGTCCAGCTATGTGAGAGAATAAAGTTTCTTTAGGGGGTGTTGCTATGTCACTTGAAAGATGTCATTCATGAATTTTAGTGTTGCAAACCACTTGAAGTGCTTCAAGAGTAAGTCAACACATCCCAACTACCATGAAGTTTCTCCCAAGACTGAGCAATTTGACTGCATGAAGAGTTATAATGTGTAAATTAGTATTTCCCTGATGACACGGAGATGGAATGGATGCCTATAGATGTGGTTTTCATGTAATGGGTACCCATACCCAGCTTCAGTATATAAAGTGGTTTTTGATATTGAGCTCACGAATATGCCACTTTCATTCTTTAGGAATTTGATGGCAAGGCAAGACATGTCAGAGCTGGGATTTGGAAAGGAAACTGAAGCCGAAGCTCCAGCAGAGAGTGAATCCAAGAGAATCGATGGGTGATTCTTCAGTTGCCAGCTTATGGATAGAATATACTAAAACAGAAAGGAACATTTACTAAGGTTGGCAACCCCAGGCAAAGTCCTTGCGAAACTGAATCAGCAAACAATGCTGTTTCTCTTTATTAGGTCGATTGCATCAGTGAGTTCAGGTAAGTGGAAAAGTAAAAAAAAGAAAATAGTGAACAGGATATATAGAGGGATCTTGCTTCTTAGATTTTGATGGAATAACTTTGAAGCTGTGCACTATTCGGTTTCTCTCCGAACAATGATCTACAATTAAAAGTCAATGAGATAACAGCGGGAATTTTACACGGGTGCTTGCTAACTCATCTTTATTACAGTTTTTCTTGGATGATGAAAGTATGTGCTGGTTCTTAGCAATTCTCTTTGGGGATAGAAGGTGCTGTGAGTTAGCGAGTGTCTAATACCCTCAATCCTAAACTACAAACCAAGTCCTAGCATTTTCTGATTGCTATAATCTCCAGTCAAACAGAAGACTTTCTTCTGTGAATCAGCTTTTAGTTCAATAACCCGAACCCCCCCTGAATATATGTGTTTTCGCATTCAATAACCTATCTTATAGCAGAATTTTCTCATGTACGAGACTTCCCCATTATCAAGAAGTGGGTGGGTATGCAATTGAGGCGTGAAGTATTTGGAACAGTAAGGAAGATCCGGTGAAGTTTACTCAGAAGTTTTCCTATAGCATGTGAAGATAAGCTTGGCCCTCGATGCTAATTTGCTAGCTCTGACAAGAGAGAGAGAAAAGCAATGCTTTGATATACAATCTATCAACGAACTTGTTCCCAAATCTTATCGAACATCAAACGGCATGTACCAATACAAAACCTCCTTTGCCATAACATCTTGTAAAGCTGAAAACTTCATAGCACATGATACGGGTCAAGCCTTTTTCATTTTCCTTTTCTTTCCAGTCCTCGTTAATTCCGAAGTTCTAGAGGAACCACCAATAATCAAATTGCTTTTCCTCGAGAATTCACTCTCTTGTTTCTTCCTTTTTTTTTTTATAACTGTGGGGACATTTTGGTTTTCTTGTCGACATTGCTTTGAGAGTATCAAACACATGGACAAGGTTTAACAAGAGTGATGGGTGACTGTACATGGAGTTCCCTATGCTGCAATATCTCATGACGAGGCATGTGTAATCCAAGTGGCACCTAAACATCAATTGAACACAACTAGCCGAACAGCTTCCCTTTCTGTGGATAAGTTCTTCCTTGACATCTGGTTTAAAAACGAAAGGGGAAACAGTCTTTTGTTTGGATCATAGTGTTTATATAAAAATGATATATGTTCAACATATTCTTAAATTCCAAAATATTGGAACCCAAAGTAGCCGGCGGGTGTCAACTCCTATAAAAACCCGACTTTTAAGAAAAAAGGAAAATCATTTTCTGACTATAGTGGTATTTCGACGGCTTCGCTGAGGCAAATCGTTGTCGTATATATTAGGAAGACACATCAGTCTTTTCTCTTCTTTGCTTACTTCGTGTTCTTTAATGGCTTCCCGTCTGTCTCTGCAACTCCCCAAGCCTCTCAACAACTCGTAAGCTCTCTCATTTTGACTCGCTTCATTGTATACCATTGTATCCATGGAGTTGTATTACGCATATTTGGCATTAAAAGTATGTGCGTCAGTAGATAGCTTTTTGATGTGATTGTGGACAAGAAAGAAGAAAGAAGAAAGAAGAAAGAAGAAAAGGAAAAGAAAGTGGGATGTGAACCTCGTGATATGTTGGTGACTGGTTAAATATCTAATCAATGTGTTTAAAGAAAACAAATATAGAGGTAGATAAATCATAGGTGACTGCTTATTTTGCATATAAGACTTGAAGAGTAATGTTTGATCTTGAAAACTGTTAAAAAGTTTTGGATTGGAAGGCTAAAATTATGAGGGTAGATGCGGCTAGGGGTGAGCAACGGTCCAGGGTCGACCCTGGACCGGCCCAACCTGGCCGGTCCTGGTCGGGTTTTAAGACGAATGTGTTGATCCTCGATCCTGAAATCTCTAACCCGGTACTGTACGGGTTGGTCCTCGATCCTAGGGTGTCGTGTTGGTCCAATCCGGACCAACCCAACATATATATAATATATAGTATTCCATGATTAAGGAAAGAATAGTTTGGCCCTCATGTAAGTTAGGATTTTTCGATTTTGTGATCTTCAATTTGAATTCGTCATTCTCGGTCCCATATCCATGTAACTTCTAGTGATTTGTCTAGCAGGATGAATACATTCTTTCTAACATCTTGTTAGTAGGAGATACAAATACGACTTTTTTTTTTTTCATCTGGATGGTGTCATAATATGAATGGAATTGTTATCTTGAGTTCACTTGTTGGGTGAACATATAATGACGTGTTGGTATCCGCAATCCCATTGCGTACAATTATTTTAAGCCATTTTTCAATGCTGGACAAGTTCAAGAAATTTAGATCGCATTGTGAAAATTTAGCGGTTCTGAATTGATCCTAGGATCGGACCAGACCGATAGGGTCGGTCCGGTCCTCGATCCCAAGTTCGACAGGTCGGTCCACGGTCCCAAAAATTGAGGACCGACACTGTGCGGGTTGGTCCTCGGGTTGAGTACTGGACCGGTCCAACCCAAACTATGCTCACCCCTAGACGCGGCTTCCTCATGCTGAATATTCAGCCTCTTTCCTTTCCTTTTTTCACTGTTCATGATGTTTATCATGTTGCGACTGATATAAATCACGACTTTTGTTTTGTTTTTTTTTTCTTGATGGGTGTCCCCAGAAAATCTCTTCGTTCAGACAAGAAACCAAAGATTAAGGCCATTGCATTGAATCCGTTGAAATTAATCAAGAAGGACCGCGAGAATTATGGTTGCTCAAACAACTTCAGTTCTTCGAAATTCTTCATCACATATCACCCATCTCGACGGGAGTTTTCCTTGGAGGCACTATCACCTATGGTTTCTTTTTTCACTGATGAGACCATTGTTGAGAACTGGGGTCAAATTGTCAAAAGCCATAGTAAGAAAATGGAGTTCAACCGTGTAAATTGTCTTGTGTGGGTTCTCCACGAATCCGCTAAGAGCTTCTCTGCGGCAATTAAATTGCTCGAATTAGAGGGAAGCAGTGCTGAGATTTTGATGGCTTGGCTCGGGAAGGATGTGCACCAGTGGCATAAAAGGATTTCTTATCAGGTATCTGCAGACGAATTATTAATGTTCCCTATGATTATTGAGATGTTACCTTTTGGTGTATATAAATTATCACCTATCAATACATGCGTTCATAACTTCCTCAACAAGTTCCTGAAAATGGCGGTTTCGTTGGAATGGAGGGGTTGCATCCTTTGCAAGGATCATCATTTGTAATTCTCATGCAGGTGGCAGTTTATGCTATGTTAACGACGGCCGTTGAGGTGGAGTTTTTGCTCTCTCATGAGCGTATCAACAACCCTTCAGTTGTCAGGGAGATGTGAGTCTTGATTCTTTCAGCTTCATGCCATCATGCTTGACCATACTTTTGTGGAGTAAAAGGGAAGTAATTATGTAAAGTTTCAGGTCCTAGAATAAAGTTGAACTAGTATGTTTGAGGTCGGTGAAAGCAGAATTCTGCCCTTGCTGGTCCACCGTGTGTTTTTCTCAAATGAGATCTTGTCTAGTTGCTAAAGCCAGTTCGTCCCCAAAGAATCTTTCTTTTAATGAATGATACAGTTGTCCGAAGATATTATTCTAAAACTTGTTTAACAGCTTTATGTTGAGCCGTTGGTCCATTATCTGACTTTCACTTATCACATCCCTCAGCTTGAGCCCAAGGCTGAACTTGTTAAAGGAAGACATAGAAAGTCAATTGAGTGAAAGGCACACCGGACTTGTAGGATGGTTCAGGGAGGTAGAATTGCCACGTGTAGCTGGATTTTTCATTCCTCTGTTGAAGAAGTGGTCTATGGAATATGCAGGAAGGTTTGTGAAAAAATCTCAAGTGTACCCTTTTGTCTACTCCCTGAGATCCTAAGCTTATCCTATAAGAGAATGTACTCTAACTGCACCTCTGCATATTAAGAGAAATGTTATAATGTTCCCATAAGTTTGGTTGTGACTTCATTGTTGTACAACTTTTGTTCTGCGCTATTTTTTTAAGCTAAATATGATTCTAAAAGATTATTCTCCAGTGGTGTAGCAGGAATTGTTATCGCAATAAGTTGCTGTTTGGCAGTGGTGAAATTAGGTCCTCAGCAGTCAAGCTGCCGCATGCTTTCAATGTCCATTGATGCTATTTTGCTTGAGCTCATGGAACTTTCTCACGGCCTTGTGTCAGTGGAAAAAGGGCATCAATTAGCAACTGAAGCTGGTTTTGAAATGGACTTCTTGACACATTTTGGGAGGAAGTTCCTTCCCAGCAAGGAGAGTGAAGAGCTTGAATTCTGGATTGGTCTTGCTCAAAAGAAGCTCTCACTTGCATTTCAGAAAGAGCCTCTTGTTTTGTGCATGGAAGATTCTCGTGACAAGGTTAGCACTCCAATTTCACAGATCACTTTGAAATGGGGACCACTATTTTTAGGTTGAGTCGCAGGAGCTTCAGTAACATTATCCATCTCTATCTCAATATCATTCTAGGAAAGTTCTTAGTGACGGAAACAATTACAATGATATTCTAAAACTTGGGTTGGTGAACAAGGTCAGTCCTGGTGAACAATGTCGGTCCCTTTGAAAATGAGTCTCATCCTTCAGAGTAAAAGTCAGGCTTGATTCATAACACTTTGGCAGGTCAAAGCGGAAAGTCTAGCTATTCTTGGACTATTTGCATATTTGGGAAGAAGAACTAGACTATACTTGGCAAAGATGGGCATAAGAGAAGTGGATGAGCAGGTTAAGGATTTTCTCAGGTATGTGTTAGCTTCACTCAAAAGCTATAGGGTCGTTTTCACATGCTTTTCGGTGTTCCCTTCTGAGGAGATTTCATATCTGTGAAGTTACTTGGAATGTGGTATCATCTTCATATACCCCGAGTTTTCTTCGATGCCGATGTATCAGATTTTTATGGAGGTCAGATTCCTTAACCCCTAGTTCAGAATGGGAAGAGATACTCATTTCGATGTTTAAAATCTCTCTCTCTTCTTTCCCCAGATGATAATTGAGGAAATCGGATGGCTTGACTTTTACGCATCACAAACCACAAGCAGTCCTGACAGGAAAAGGTCCAAACAGTATGTCAACCAGGCGGAGACAGAGATTATTCTGTCTCGGGTCTTTACCACTTGCTATGATGTTTTCTCTGGCTTTGCTCATTTCAGCCGTTCGACATTGCAACCCTTGGATTCAGAATTGTTGGCATTTCTAGTCAGCAGGTATCTCCATCAGTGGATCTGTCATCTCGGGTTCTTGCTTTTCTTTTTTTTTGGTGAATTGGGTTCTTGCTTTTCCTCCTCCATTTCTAGCAATAAACCAATCCTCAAGTTGTTTGTGACTAATTTTTCAGCCAAAGCCTGCTAAGTGCTTGTCTAGAAGATTATTGGGTGGTTTATGATAGATCCAGGTAAGCTATATATATGCAACTGGTCATGCTTGTTATTTCTTGAAGCAAATGAATATTATTTTCTAAAAGTGATGGCGTTTAAACTACATTCCTCAGCAAAGCTCCTATGACAGCAGAAACTGTTGCAGCCGACCCCACATTGACTGCAGCAGGTAAGCGGAAGGCTAAGCTATCCATAGCCCTGGAGGCACACCATAGAGCAAGTGGGTCAACGATGCAAGAAAACTTTGAGAACTACTCTCAGCATGAGCCCAAATTGACAAAGGTATACCCTGCCCTATCCCTTGAATTAAAAGTTACATTCGTCTCCACTTAACTTTTCCTCTGCAAAGATCTCAAGATAAACTTTGAGAACTACTCTCAGCATGAGCCCAAATTGACAAAGGTATACCCTGCCCTATCCCTTGAATTAAAAGTTACATTCGTCTCCACTTAACTTTTCCTCTGCAAAGATCTCAAGATGTCGATAGAAGGAAGTGATTTTATTGATTTTCTCCTGACAATTTGTGAGAGGGTTAGTGGAGAGAAAACTCTTTCATTGTGGCGGTTATGCTAGTGGTCCGGTCAGCCAGGATCACAACCTAGGCCAAGCAAAAAGAAGCCACGATTCAACTTAGAGTTTCAATAAGAAATAGTCGACAGTGCGAATACTGCCGACGATGTGGAGACCAAGAAGAGCTTATGAAAGAAGAAAAGACGTAATACTTGGAATATATCCTACTGTTTGAATAAGGATGGCATCATATCCTTTGGAAGCAGCAATGGAATAATTATCAAAAACTCTCTGACCCTCTTAAAGATAATATCTCCTGATAACACCATAATTGGATTGATGTGGAAACATTAGTTGGTCTAATGATCTTCGTATCATGATGTTGGCTTCACCTTGCCGCTTATGCCTTCATTTTAGCTCCGGATTCCAAACATTACCTCCATCGACATCATGATCCCAGTTTGTATGCCTGTCCTGGCCACAAATGCAGGATAGAAGGTTAAACATGAAAGTTGCTCCGGCCACTTCTGACAACAGGGTGGGAGATGCTAAATCCGATACCCGGGATGAAGGCTTCCACAGGAAGTTATGCATCAAGTTAGTCTCTGCCGGTAACGTAAGCTGCATGATACCTAAGCAAACTTATCGGCATGAAATATACTTTATGATATAATCTCATACTCGTTGGCAGAATATACGGATGGGAACCCAGCTGCTCTGGATAGACATTGTGTTGTCGCTCGAGCTTCTCTTTAAGCAAATGCAGGGTCAAAATATCACGAAGAGAGAGAGGAAGACGGTAAAGAGGACATTACGAGATATCGCGACACTCGTTCCTGTCACCATACTGATGCTAATCCCGGTGCGTACCAACTCAGTTCTCTGCCTTTCTGTTTCTCTGCATAAAAATAGTTAGCTAAGCGCCATATTCGGGCCCGCAAAGTGGAGTACGAGAGGGAAGGAGACTCAATTACCTTCGTTCCTTCTACTTCCGCTTTATAAAAACTCGTGCATCATTTATGACTCATGAAAACCAATCATAGATAACTATAAGCAGCATGACATTCTCAATTTCTAAGTCAGTGGCTCATATAACGTGCACTATTTGCATATCCATGCCCGAGCGGCCAGACCTATCTTTTTTGGATTGAAGTCCTCAAAAAGGACTTTCCCCCCTTCCGCTGCTATTGGTACGTCTGATCTTGGCTTGAACGTGCAAACGAAGGCTATTTGCTACATCATCGTTAAGACCTGAGCAATCGCATAAAGCGAAGGGTTGCAGAGATTTTGGTCATTTTCCTCAATATATCTTCTAGAATCCACTCACTTCAGCGTAACGTAGCCTTTTTCTAGTTCTTGCATTGGTCCTGACTATGTATGCCTTTGTCAGGTCTCTGCTGTGGGTCATGCTGCCATATTAGCAGCCATCAAGAAGTACATACCTTCACTGGTAAAGCACGCCGATCTTTCTCGTCGTGACGCTTTTTTTCTTTGCCATTCTCTAATAATGTTGCAATTGCTGCGACCAGATCCCTTCTCCATATTCAAAAGAACGTCTGGACATTGTCAAGCAATTAAATAGGACTAAGAAGATGGACGTCCGTTTGTGGAGCAACCTTGAAGACTCTTCCCTTAAAACAACCTAGGACGCAACTTTCTGCACGAACCATGCTGTATATACCACACACAAAACAGGTTCTATCTGAAATAATGTACAGTAATGAGATCAATTCATCAAAGCTTATGCAACTTCGATGGAGTTATATAATCTCTCATCCCATTGCATTTCTGATGCTTCAATGCATCCAAAAGGCAACACAAAAGCAACGACTTTTTTGTGCCCCGAACCAGCGTTGTTACCATTTTTTCCATTTTTGCGAGAATGTTTCTTCCTTCTGCATCATGCAATTATGGAAATTCAAAAGAGTGATACGATGAGAACATAAATCATTCCTCGTTTAGACAAGCAACTTCCTAGGAAAATGATCACAACGAAGTTGAGGACAACAAATGACTCGTGAGAAGACCCACTTCCCGGCTTGAGGCAGAGAAATGTAATGGTACAAGAAAGACCGTCTCAAACACACAAATGGGTAATTCACCGGCACAGAATAGACAATTTGTACTTTGCTCATCTATGTACCTCACCGGCATACGACCTTGACAGGTCGATAACCACCATAGATGATCCATGCCTTCCATACCGTTGGACGATCGACATTTACAACCAGATTTTTACATTACAAACCATGCAAGCAACTCGTAAAGAACTCGTCAGTGGTCATTCAGCTTGTGATGTCCACTCAAATCTGTCACCAACTCGCAATTGCTGTGCATGTTCATGGTACTCCGGCAAAAGGAATGTATGACCACTCTAATGATAGATAGTTGCTTCAGTCGTTTTCCCAGACTTAAAGGCAATTTTGATGTATCGGCAAGTGCTTTCTAACAGATATGATGCTGAAAAATTTAAACTATCCTTTTCGAATCACGAGCTGCAGCAAGATGATCCTGCACGAGAAGACACAAGCACATGACCATCCAAAAACTTATCCCTTATTTAAAATCTCCAGCATGAATACAATAAGTCAAAGCAACTCAACTACAATTTACTTGCGGAAACTATCCCAAATTATACAAAGAAAACTAAAACTTGGGGAAGATTTTGTTTCACGATAGCCTTAGCCAGAGAATAAACCACCAGGCCTACAAAGAATCTACCTTCACTATCCGAAATATGACTTTAACAGGCATACAATTTCCTCTCACTTAAGACATTCCAAGGTCGAAGTAGCCAGTCAATTAAAATGATTATCAAGAAGATCATACGAGAAAAAGGGCTTACCGAGATAAAATCAAATGCTTTTGTCTCCTCTTTCTTCAAGTTGCTCCCCATCAAATTAGGAGCCTGAGCGGGAAAATTTGCCTGGAAAACATCTGGTAAGGGTGATGAATGACTGCCATTAGTTCTGCTAACATAACCAGTGCCGACACTCTGAGCATTCATATTCCCATTAAGTTGGAAGTTAGACATGGTTGCTAGAACTTGCTGCTGAGCAAGAAAATTCCCCATTGTAACATAATTCATGGGTTGCGATGGAAAAGCAGGATTAAACATCATCCCAGGAGGTACGCTAAATGGCAGGCTGCTGGAGAGAGGCATGGCATCAGGACTCATGCCAGTCATTTGAGATCCCATCATTCTGTTGATTGTATCATTAGAGACCTGATAGTCAAAATTGCTTTTTGGATCTGACAATACGGCTTCAGATAGGGTTGCAGGAGTTTCTTTTACCTCACTCCCATTTACAGACAAGCCAGCCATTAAATCATCGACATCATTTCTCTGAATTACCTGCTCTGAAGAGATGTCAGAAGACCCAAAAATATCAAATAATTCAGGCCCGCTTTTATGGATTGTTGCATGGTTTTGATTAGCACCATGCTTATCATCAATAGTCATCCCCTTAAAGATATCATCAGCAGAGTCTTGACCATGGCTTCTGTGAAAAGAGACATCAGCGAAGGGATCGTCATCATTTCTCTCTTCACTGGTGCTCACGTCAGACCCAACATTATCTCCAAGCAAATCATAAATGGAAGGGGTCGCCTCTTTCATCAAGCTTTCAGTATTTTCAGCACCTTGTGTGCTTGTTGAATCATTTGTTTCACTGATGTAATCAGCGTCGCCGGTATCTATCAGATCAGGCATCTGAACTGCAGTAGCAGTCTCAGCCTTCACTGACCTGCCCGAATCAACCCTCAGAGTACCTGCCTGTTCGCCATCCAAAATGCTAAGGACCTGTTCACAACAGTGCAAGCATACATTATACATCAGGATCTTACCATTCATTCAACAGAGCTTTATCAATCAAAACACAATTTACAGGACAGCATTACAGAAACCATCAAAGAATCTAGTTCTTTCACATCGAAAAAGAGGATGAATGAAATAAACTATAATCTGACCCAAAAAAAAAACCATTTATAAATTGAGATGAGAAGATTTGTGTAATTGATATCTGGCCATAGTTGTCAATAAGAATCAAATTTATGTCTCAAGAGGTATTTGACAGATCCAAATGAGATAAGGAAAAGGGATTGCTTTTGCAGATAACTGGGTATTTACAGTTATGGTAGCAATCTATGAAAAGCAATGAAAAACTAGAGGTATCCTCAAATTCTATGATTTAATGGAAGCATGATCAGACCTATGGAAAATGAAATTGTACATCCCTAACTATAGTACTTCTATACCAGGTTGAAATTATATAAATGCATGCTTTAATAGTGCATGAGTAAAGAAAAGCCATAACGCCAATATATACTCTGCTATTCTCTAAATTATGCATGCTAACACGTAAGAAGATGGTTTCGTTGTAAAGGAAACATGCCAAGCAATCAATATGATAATTATAATTTTTTAAGCTAAACATATACAAGGTGGCAAAACAAGTTGCAAAAAAATCAAGATGTAAGGAAGGTATGTGCTACCTCAAATATCTGAGTCTACAAATTAACTTGACCAATATTGTGAAAAACCAATATCAGAAATAACATTAAAAAGTACCGAAATTTCCCCATATAGGATCAAACAGTAAAAGATAGCAATGACAAGCCTAGTAATACAGTCTCTTCTCTTAGGATCATACTCACTAAAGAGAAAAAGCATTTGACATTTTTATCATCCAAAAGAGATAAATAGTCATGAAAAAAGCAAAAGAGTGAGAAGCACTCCTGATACATGTTGAGCTTTCAGATCATTATGCGAAGATATATTATCTTCATTGAACCAGCTAAAAGAAGCATGATGTCACCCTCACAATTTACTCAAGAGGTCTGCACACAACTAAAAATATATGGAGTCTACAACGTCCACTGGCTCTCATCTCACACAACAGAGCTACAGCTCCAACATGGATGATGCCTAATAAAGATTTTTGTGCCAAATAGATCGACCATAATGCACATGATGACACCACAAGTAAACGATCACTTTTTCCCTTCCTATCACTCAACACCAGAGACATGGAAATAAACTACAAGATCTCAAAATGGTGGAAGGATGGGTACCTTATTAGCCTTCTCCCTCAAAGAAGCTTGCGGAGACAAAGAACATCTAATCAAAAGTTCTTTGTTTTCACTGAAATAAGAAGCCACAATTGAGAAGGGTTCATTGTCCTTTCTCCTCACAATGGAGTCCAATACACAGACAGCTCTCACACGAACCTGAAAATAAACTAATTCATGAAGTAAATTTATGATGAAATAATAATTTGTCTTTTTGGCAGCCAGATGAAAAGTAAAGGTAATTACATGCTTAGACAATGAATGATTTGGAATTTTTTTTTCTAAAAATGATCGCTTGTATCTCTTGTACAAATAAATGAACAGAAAATATTTCATTGCCCACAAAAATGTTTAGACATGAACTATTGTTGAAAATGCAAGCATTTTTCACGTGACATAAGTGATTCATTTTAGGAGTCCAAACCATTCATTTTCTATAAGACAAACGGAGCCTTATAGCTGAGTGGTATTTTTTGTTGCTCATTTCTTACAGCCTGTTGAACAGCTTATATGGGCCAAACCCATGTTCTAACATCCTGGACCTTATTTCATGAAGATAAGGAGATGCTGATAATGAGAGATCCATGGATGCTCCAGACCCGAGCCTGGACCCTACCCGACCCGACCCATACATTTTGGGTCATCCAATGTTTGAATATTCTTTAGCCGATTTTCTTCCAGCTGGCCGTTTCAAGATTAGGACCATGGAAACTAAAAATTTTACTGTGGCCATCAGTGGTTTTCTACATCTCTAATTCTTAGAGCCTCAATGAATTGAAAATAACAATCCAAAATGAATACCTGCCATTGAGGTGACTGAAGCTTTGTTTCCAATGCCCGGCTTAAGGCTGCTGGATCCGATTTTGCTGCCTCCACGAGGAATATATGAATAGCATCTCGTGTGGGTTGTAGACGAACACCACCAGATGTTACGATAGTTTCCAACAACCGCTCTTCACGAGTCTTGCTCTCGCTGTGAACGGAAGTGGAGTTTCCATTTGTCCATTCTGTATTTGCCATTCTCATATCTGGATTCCAGGAACCACTTGCCTGTTTTGTAGAGATCCCAAACCGAGCTTCATTGCCTATTTCAACTGGTTCATAACTATTTGTGTTATCACTTTCTATTGTCAAAGATCTTCGAAGATTTGGACCTTTATAACTGCCATTTTCATTCTTTCTAAATGACTGCCCCTGAGTGAAACTATTGAGTCCTTGCTTGATGGATGCACTTCCAAGCCCAACTACCTCACTTAGAAATGATTTCTTATCTTCTGATTGAATTTCAAAATTAGTGTTTCCAAATCCTTGAATTCTTGTATTAAGGTCCTCAGTGGGTGGTGCTTTATTGTCCTGTTCAGAGAAGATGGCAGAAATTGCCTCATGAGCTGTGTCCCTTACAGCCTTATTCAGAGCATCCCCCTTAAGAGGATCTGGATGCCCCTTGTAATGAAACAATTGTCGAACTGCAACAGAATTTCTTTGCATCTCCCTGCGAAACTCCAAACCAGATTTTCCAACCGCGTATTTGATTAATCTAAGAACCTGCATAAGCCATTTAACTGGTTATTTAACTGTGTCCAAGTTAAAACTTCCTATGCGCTATTCATAGTTTATTAGAGGTACAAGAGACAGGTCAACTTGTCCAGGATGCACAGAAGTCAGAAATATTCGCTCTTGAACATTTGAAGGTGGTTTAGATGATTTATCACCTCACCAACTATGCTGGATTAGGAAAAAGAGTGAAACAGCTCCAAATTAAATCACAAGATATACACAAAATTAATTTGCACAATAGCCATGCCTATATGCAGGGATCGAAATTATGTCCGCAAAGAAAGAATGGGTTGCTGTGTGGATGTTACCGGTCTCATTCATAATTAACCTAGTTCTGATTTTTGTGAGTTAGTTATAGACATTTCAGGAACAACACAGCATGAAAAGAGAGCTGGTTCAGCTGACTGCTCCAGCATGTGGGTTTGATAGTACACACAACCTGCAAGAGGTAAAACCTTTTTTCGTTACTTCTAAGACACACCCCAAAACCTCATACTGAAAAATAAACATCCTGATTGCAATTCGCAGTGTTCAATAATCGAGCACTCTTGCGGTCAGTCAAAAGATTCAACAGAGAAATTCCCTCTGTTCTCATATTTATCCACACCTTCACAATCTTTTGCTTTTGGATAAAGCAAATGATTTTTATTGCTCAAGATTTCATAACGACCATTGTGGGACCTATCAATGACATTCGCTTCAGCAACACAGATTCAGCAGCACTATCATTCTCACAGCAATAAACCAGGAGAATTTACAGGTAAACATTTACCCATCAAACAAGCTCAGAAAAACTTATGTCGAGAAGCTAATAAGCAAGACGATAGCTCAATTCATGTATTAAACAGCAGAAATCCTCCACTGGTCACAAAGAAGTAGTCTGTCTGGATCAAACAGAGGCCCTCTTCCCCATATCAGTATCTACATCCCCACTCAAATTGCAAACAAAATGTTTGGGAATTACTCCATTATAGTGGACATCATTCCTCTCTTTCCAAATGGTAAAATGATCCTTTCCAGGCCAACTTCAAAAGTGGCCTCACAAATGCTTTACCTTTCAACTATTGCGAAACCCAATCAACCTAAAAGCTCCAACCACCAACAACTCTCTGAATTCCACTTCAGTTCAGAACTCCACCCTCAAACTTGTTCAGAAAAGAAAGCATTCAAAAAATAGATGCTGCCTACTCTGTCGAGCTTATCCACCTTCACAAATTTGAGATATATGTATAGTGTAATCTTCAGACAGCTGAAGATGCCGGGACAATCTGTTATGTACGCAGTTTTTCAGTATCACAGGACTGGAATCAGGAGATCCAGTATTCATTTCCTTACATGCTTGTTTCTAATTCACTTCCTCAAAATCATCCATTTCAACCATTTTTTTCTCTTCACTCACAGGAACAAGTTTCCTTCAAATGCAGGCTCTCATTGATTCTGCGGACTAATAACCGAGTGCACAATCAGCTCCAAACATGCAAAACAGCGAAACGGCACGAAAGCAAAACCCAACCAGAAGAGTACCATCGCCATTACCCACCTTCTGTTTGACGACGGGGCTCTTGTGATCGAGCCGCTTCAGCACAAACTCCGAGACCTCCTTGACGATGCTGACGTGAGAAGAACGCAGGAGCCGGCAGATTTCCTCGAGCTTGTAAACAGGCGTTACCTTGTCCTCATCGGAGGTCGCGGCGTCGATCATCCGCGATCTCCAGTACGACTCCACCGCTCTCCTACTCGAATCCATCTCACCTCAATCCCCCACAAAAGAAAAAAGGAGAACAAACGAATGCAAGCCGGATCAGATAAATAGATTCCTTCACCGACGTCAGCCGGATATGAATCAGCAGCGAAGTGGATTCGATTCGATTGGATTCGAGCGGAATCAAATCGAGGCTTTCATGCCAAATATCGAGAGAGAGAGAGAGAGAGAGAGAGAGAGAGAGAGCCGACGCGATTGCGAGGTGCGGCTAGAGATGGAAGAAGAAGGAGCAGAACGAGAAGAACAGGTGGGTGGCGAGCGCAGGGAGTCGCCGACGCGTGTGGACCACGTCGGAGCCGGGAATTCCGAACCGGCTCCAATTGCGCGCTCGTTAGCGGATACCGGCTCAATGTGCGGGCCCCGTCGGGGAATCCACCTCGAGTGAAAAAAATGAGATCCTAAAATTTTGATTTAATATGTATTTTATTCATAAAATTACTAAAATTTAACTTAGTATATAAAATTATTTCCAACTTGTTGATTAGCATTAAAGACCAAATTATCTATATGATCAAGATTTAAGAATTATTTATGTTATTATATAATCTAAAATCTTAGCAGTTTGCTATTATGGAGCCTAACCGGATGAATCTTCTAACCAAAGTGGTTTGGGTTAAAAAAAAATATTAAGATCCGTAATTTTTAATAA
The DNA here is from genome assembly GCA_019926035.1 of Melaleuca alternifolia. Lineage (NCBI taxonomy): Eukaryota > Viridiplantae > Streptophyta > Magnoliopsida > Myrtales > Myrtaceae > Melaleuca > Melaleuca alternifolia. The sequence continues at coordinate 41,345 of JAGKPW010000119.1, read as the reverse complement.
ATTAATTTGATTTTTAAGGTTTTCATTTTACCTTGTATCTTTTCACTCAAAACTCTTCAGCTAAGGCTGTAATTGATCGCTATGAACTCAAAATATTACACGTGTAAATAAAACTCGTAAGTTAATACAGTATGGCGAGTTCTATGTACTTAATTCTAGCACGTTCTTATAATAAAAAGAATAAGAAAAAAGTATTACAAATCAAATCCCACCCTTTATAAAAAACAGGAAAATTTTCAAAAAATATCTATAATATTACTTATACAATGTCCGAAAGTCACCTAAATGAGGCATGATGTTACATTTTCAATATGATTTTGTTATCTCAAAATATGCAATGAAATGTTAGTAATTTGATGGCTAAAGTTGACGCAAGATAAATCTATCTTGATTAAAACCAAATATTGTTTAATTTAATTAACTTATCCACGACGGTAGTGAAGCAAGGACCTCAATTATGCATCTAACAAACTAAGTTAAATCAGATGCAAATAATAGTCAAATTCAAAACTCTTCCAAGCCTGAATTGCTTGAGCTCAAATTTATAAAATACCTTTTGAGTTTCGAGCATTAAATGGAGTTGGAATTTAGATGATACAACTTTTAAGTCTTTCATGCACACAAAAAGATAAAAGGTTGATTTACCAGCCATTTCGTCTATTTCGAAATGTTCCGGTAAACGGAAATGGATCAGCTGACCTGCCCAATTGGACGGCCCCCATTAAATAAGGGGAGAGGGGACTTTTTTCTTTTTCTTTTTTTTTCTTTTTTTTAAAAAGTGCTTTTTTGCCTCTCATCGGATCTCAGAGGACAGTGGGGGGCAAAAGCAAGTCACCTGACCTGCTGGGTGAAGACGCTAAGGAAATACTAACTGTCCAATAGACAAGCCCATCATCATAAACTCCACCTCGACGTCGGTGGAGAGAACAAGGATACACTCAAGTCCGGGCCTGAGCAGTAAAACTTTTTAACTTGTCCATAGTTGGGGTCAGATGTAGAAACCAGATTGTTATTACCTCGTATCCAATGGTGCACTGGATAAGGCCAACAAGTATCATCACCACAAAACCCAAAACCAATCTCCATGCAAGTATCAGGCTGACCCCAAACAGTGGGAGAACCTTTTCGTTCTTGTTCGAGAAATGGGTAGTGTCCAACTAAGCTCATCCCGTTTAGCTTCTTTCTCGCTCACTCCCAGCTTCAACCATCGATCACGCACTCGCCGAGACCACCTCATACCTTTCAGGAGCCAAACGAGCTTCTCAAGAAGCAGGATCAGAGCAGTTGGAACCATCCCCGAGAGCGGCTCTGAGATTGCAGCTCCAGAGGAACCACCATGTGTGAACTTTGCATTTGTCAGTGTAAGTCCCAAAAGGAAAAGGGAAACTGAGAAGGCTCACATTTTTTGAGGTGATTTTTTTGTTAAATTTGAGAACTTGAGATTGCCCGTGATTGTTTTCGGGTGTGAACTTTGTCAGTCGGTTCTGCTTCCTGATGGGACTCCGGACGTTCATCTTCGCACGGCGTGCGGCGGGCAAGACCTGAGGAACATCATGTTGGATTCCAACATTGATTTGTATGGTCCCTATGTAAGCATGACTGAATCTTTTTTGGCAAATGTTCCAGCTTTTTTATGTGTTCGTGTCTGGACTGATCTGATGCTGGTGTTCTGTGATGATCTTCAGGGTAGACCTTTGTTGAATTGTGCTGGGGGAGGAACTTGTGCAACTTGTATGGTCGAGGTCAGTTTTTCCTTCGCATTCTTTTCCTTATGTTATGGTTTCTGAAAACAGATTTATGGGTTCGAATTTGGTTACAGAAATTTACTTAAATCGTATAGACGGGTGAACTGCAAGAAGTAAAAACCAAACAGGGTCGACTGAATTGTTAGTACTAATACATTTCTTGCTGTAATGCCTTATAGATGCTTGGATCTGGTCCTAATGTTAACTCATCCATAAATTTTTTGGACCGGCTTCCCATTCAATTAGTCTCCATGGGGAATTAGAGCTTGAGGAAGTGAACTAGTTCTCTGCAGTTGTCACCCGCCTGACGGTGCTTACTTTCAAAATGAGATCAAGAAAGCCTAATGGAAATGTGCCCGTTTTGCACGATTCAAGTGACTAGGTGATGAAGAAACAGAATTCTTGACCATGAACTTTGGGTTCTAATGTTAGGTTGTTCAAGGGAAAGAGCTACTGAGCCCTCGTACGGACAAAGAGAAGGAAAAACTTAAAAAGGTAAGCGATGTGTGTTCCGGTTGTTTAGATAAGCAACTAGCTAAAGCAGCATTTACAATCTGCATCAACTAATACATTGTGGCCACATGGCACCAGCTGTAGCATTCAAATAACAAATTACTGGAATTTCAGCTTTCGAGCCTCTAATAAACATGAATTCAAAAATGCAATAAGCATCTCCCTTGCTCTTCGTTGTTTTTCCAACTATGTACTAGGACAAGATTCTATTTCTATGCTTAATGGGACTTTGTTTCAAGTGTTACGTCCTGTTCATTGAGGCTAGAGAGAAGCACACATAAATCCTTCAGAGATTATAAGCTGTTTTTGCTTGTTTTGGTGGATTAAATGTAACTATCAGATGAATTTTCTGATTTGATTGTTGCTTAATGTCATCGATTTTCTGCAGAAGCCGAAAAATTTTAGGCTTGCATGTCAAACAACAGTTGGTAAACCTGATTCTAGGGGGCTGGTAAACATGTCTATCCTAATATTTTCTACATTTAAAGCATTTACTTTCGAAAGTTTCACTGTCTTATTAACTACTCTTTTCTTAGATCTTCATGTGAACATCCTCTTTCTATCTCTCGTAGGTTATCATACAACAATTGCCTGAGTGGAAGGCTCATGAATGGAAATATGAGGAAGTGTCGCCTTCGGAGTTCTTATGATACAAATTTTGTATGTACTTTATTGTGAATGGACAAGCTCGATTCTTTTCTTCTTCTTTTTACGAGACTATCAGATAGTTCCTCATAATCTATTGTATGGAGATGAATTTTCTGTTGCAGTTCATATAATTTGGGTTCATAAATCTGTAAAAGGAATATCAGCAACGAGTATAAAGAAAAGGTTACAATTTTATATGTCATACATAATCTGGAAACTAGTTAATCTTATCAGCAGAATTCTTCCCTGTACAAAGGGGATTAAGGAAAAGTTTAACTAAGACATCTTTCGCTTCCCCAATACGGAACTAATAAGGAAAAGTGCGAATGAACTATAGCAATGATCTTTTTCAAACGTCGTTGAAAATCCATCTTCTTCCTTACTATTGTACGACAAGTGCGATGAATAAGGATCTGATAAAATCTTTACTAAGCATGACCAAAATGCATCTTGTTTTATCGTGGCAGGTGCTCCTCCATTTTTACTGCAAGGGTATCAATGTTCCCTCCAAGGTAAAGAATCATCCTGGTATCTCATAATGGCATTTCCGGTGAGCATGAGAAAGGTCACATAGCAAGAAACTAAGAGCATCCTAAATCCGAAAAGCTGTCGGCTCCATCAATAATTTGCATGCGTCCAAACCATGTGAAGCCATTCTCTCACAGATGGTCTCACCCACCATTGTCACAAGCAAAAGGAAATCAAAAGGCAAGTCACAAAAAGAAGGCACATTTTTTCAACAACTCTCCAACTTCATTCATTTTCTTGATCACACAATGGACCCCAACAGAAGGCTTTACAAACAGCAAAATCAGAGAAAACTGAAAACAAAGAAGACAAGAAAAAAAGAAAAAGAGAGAGAGAGCAGCAGAATCTGCTCCTCTCTCTTTTATTACAAGAACAAAAGGATCGTGAGCGCACACATGGTTTGCTTTGAATAACTTAGAACTCATTGGCAAGAGGAGCATGGTCCGAGTGCATGAACACGTTTCCGTAGATGAGCCCCGCCAAGCCACCTCCGACGAGGGGCCCGACCCAGTAGATCCAGTTGTCATGGAAGTCTCCACTGACCACGGCGGGCCCAAAGGAACGAGCCGGGTTCATTGACCCACCGGAGAACGGGCCTGCGGCCAAGATGTTGGCGCCGACGATGAAGCCGATCGCCATGGGGGCAATTATTCCCAATGAGCCCTTCTTTGGGTCAGCTGCAGTGGCATAGACAGTGTAGACCAATGCAAAGGTGATTATGATCTCCATGACTACCCCTTCGATTGCTCCCACTCCAGCTGCAACACTGTGAATGGGGATTGCCTGCAAAACATTTTCAAGCCATTGTGAAAAAACAAATTAATTAAACCGAATATGAATGATTAGCTTGCAAAGGCCTAAAAAGGGTACACTTTTGGCTTTACAGAGAACAGTGAAAGTTCATCAAAGAAAGAAATCGTACAAGCTAGTCTGCCTATGCAAGCTGCTTTTATGATTACTGTTTCCGAGAACTCTCTCGTAAAGCTCAAAAATGTACAAATGAAAAAAGAAAACTATACAAGACGAGATGATTAATAGAATATGCGAAAAAGTTATCAAATCAAATAATCTCAAAATTAACACGACTCTGCCTAGTTTAAGGACACTGTTCACGACATAACCTGTCAAACGCACTTTCATTAGGTTAATTTTGCAAGTCTAAACCACAATGAAGTAAATATATACATGATCACAACTCGGGGAAAAAAAACTCCAAGATCAGACGTCATAGTTACCAGTCCTCCAGTGACAACTTTGAGGAGCAAGCAAGCAACGATGGAGCCAACAAGCTGGGCAATCCAGTAGAAGATGCCAGTGAGTATGGTGATCTGGCCACCCAGAGCCAGTCCGAAAGTGACTGCTGGATTGACATGGCCACCAGAGATATTTGCACCCACTGCAACCGCAACAAAGAGAGCAAACCCATGGCAAATTGCTATTGCCACCAGCCCAGATGGATCGAGAGCAGCATCTGACGTCAACTTATCTGTAACAGCACGATCCAAAAAAGAACATGTTATTTTCAACTCAAGAACAAGAAAAAACCAGAAGGCCCCTTGCTTGTTGTGCACTTCTTCTTCTTCTATTTTTTGATTTTCTCCTACTGGGTCATTTCTTTTTTGGGTTTCTTGACCTTGTATATGCCATAGCTAAATCTGGTGTTTCGAGTTCAAGTTAAAAAAGAAAAAAGAAACTCTTAAATGGAAGAAACAAGAGTAAGTAAAGGTTTTGGAAGAGGGTCGAGTGTGATTGACCATAAGCAATGGCTGAGCCGACGCCAGCAAACACAAAGAGCAAGGTGGAGATGAACTCAGCCAAGTAGGCCTTCAAAGAGCCTAAGCTGAATGAATCATCAAAGCGTCCAAACGCAATCCCTGCCATATTTCTTAGTAGTGTAAAGAGAAAGCTCAATCAAAGAAGAGAGAGTAAGATGAGCAGGAAGGAAGGAGGTGAAAGCTGATGCTTCAGATAGCACAAACAAGTCGTTCTTCAGATCACATATATAAAACCTTGGGACACCTATGGCGTATTAATGAGCATAAAACAAAGCTTTTATTGAATGGAGTACGAGTTTTCGCATAATCCTTTGCTTTTGAATAATGTATAAGTGGATAAAGGGAGTATGCCAATACGTACATGTCCACCATGCACATTATCCTCGCTGTCATCAAGATGCTTTTATGGAACTGTCGGGAAGCTCATCAATGATTCTCCCATGTGACTGGCCAAACGCTTGCCCAAAAAAAAATGATGGGGCCGCGAGTGAAGTGGGAAAGATTAAAAAGAATAAAAGAATGATAAAGGAAAGATGTTGATAGGAGCAAGAGGGTGAGTTTGGTCCACATAATGCACCGACCAAGGATTACCATAAACATCGTGGTGGAATCTTGTGTGCCGTTGATGTTTGAACTGTGTGGATAGGATCGCTAGGTCATGCTCATAATCTTGTGGGGTCGTCTTTATCGTCCTAACTCATCGTTCCATACAATAATCTGGTCTCGGGCACCAACCATTTCTTCCTAGTTTCTGCTCGTACAAAAATGGGATGGAGATCAAACGCAAGGGATTTGGCTGGCTTAGTAGAGATCCGTAGCAAGGAATCTTGACGATTATCTTGGCTTGTTTCGGCAATCAAAGCAGACCGACTTTCTGCAGAAGACGATGATGATCACGAGCTTCTTTCCGTTATGTCTGCAATGTGCTTTTTAGCTTTAACCTTTCTCGTGCACTTTTTATTAGCCAAATCGATGATTAAGGTTTGAATCTTTTGCTCGATATTTCTTTTACATCGCCACGTACTCAATACATGAGGTCACTGGCAATAGGGAGCTGCTTTTTTCAGGATTCGACATTAATTAAGGAGAAAAGAATTTACAGAAAGACGGAAAAATATTCACTTGATCGAAGTAACGTACACAATAGTGATGATTCATGCTAAAAGAGCACCATCAAATTGCCTGAATAATGCTTTCGAGATTTGCTTTACTTGGTGGGGTGAGGACAACATCGGTGCCGATAACTACTCTACATATGTTGATGATCGACTGTGTTTGGAATAAAGCCGATCCAATGTCAAACTTGGCTTAAAATGCATAATTTAATATGTGCGATATTTAGGATATGTGTTCCAGGCATTTGGATCACTGGGAGCCACTCACATGCTTTTGTCTAGGACAACATCTTTTTTTTGAGAGCGTGGATCTATAGTGGAGTCAAACATGAACACATTGAGTTGATGACCACCCATAAAAAATTCCTCCAGTTTTTTATTATTATTCATGATCGAGAATCCTCACTTTCCGCTAGTCTTTCAAAACTACATGATTTTGGGAGAGACTGGTCTAGCAACTTACTGTCAGGGCTCCCCACTTAAATCACAGAGCAATGCTTGGGATTCGAATCCCAAACCCAGTTGTGAAAAATGAAGGTTTCCACTAGCTCAACGCATAAGTTCTTTAGGTTTTCTTAAGCTGCGGTTCTGAGAAAAAGAGTATAAAGTTGAATAGAGAATAATCATTCAGCAGGTGAAACCCCAAACTTAGGGCAACCTGGTTCCCTTCTCATTGGGCTTTTAGCTGACTTCTACGAGAACTCACACCTTTGATCCCCCCACTCAAGCCTAAGTCAGGTGGACAAACTGTGCCATCAACCATCTTATGACATCGAATCTCATTCTGGGACATGATCTTCACGTAAGATAAAACCTCCCAACGATCGGCATAGCGTTCACCTGTGTCTTCATGTCACTTATATGCCATGAGTAGTCATACCCCACAACTTAACCACGCATCCGAGCTCCCTCAATGTCTTAGCGAGTCGGTCCATAGATTCGGCCCTTCTTCCTAAGCAGCCGTTGAAAAAGAAAAGTTGCTGATTAAGGATACTCTACTGTGCGGCTTCGGCAAATTTATTTGTTTCCAGTATCGATCCACCGACCTCACGGGGATTATCATCTCTGCTCCTCCTTCAACATTTCCATCGGAACAAACACCTTAGGCACCACCTTAAGCTACTCAGAGGCGATCTTGAGATCACGGACCCTCGTTTTCTTGCTTCTATCTCACACTATCTCTTGCTTGTGGTCGTGAATCCCCGCTGCGACCAGTTCAAGGAAAATCTCGCCAAAACTTAACAGCTTTTGCTTAGGGTAGGTGAACCCACTGGCGAGGCGACAACGCATCCAAACACTTGCCGCACTCCATTCATTCAAGGAAACTCCGGTTTTCCCACTGAATCGAAGACGGGTCATCCCGAGATGCTAATGCCTTGCTCAAAAAGCAGACGCCCCCTCACTCAGGACAGACATCAAGCAGCTTACGTGCGACGGGACGAGGAAGAACGAGCGCCCAAGAGGAAAATATTTGACAAGATCACCGTAAAAGCGCGATGAGCACCGTAAAAGAGCTCAAGGTTCTCTTATAAAGGGCGATATCCTGGTGTTTACTTTTTATAAAATTGAGGCGTTTGAGTTCACATGTGAAATTTTATTTAAAACCATTACAAAGTTTAGTATAAGAACTAATATTGAACCATATCGAAATCAATCATCTTATCTTGTAATTTGTAGATCATGGAATTTCTTTTCATTATACATGCATTCAAAATTTACGTAAAATGCTAGTTTCTTTATAGAAAAAATAGACAAAAGATTACTGATGGTTTTAAATTTCGAGTCTAATTTGCTTATTTTGCAAATTGGAGTTGAAAAGGGTTGATCATTAATCAAATTTTAGACATTAGATGTGCTCCATGTCCGTCACCCCTTTTCAAATTCACCAAGTTACAAATTTTAGTATGGGCGCGGGCCTAGTGCGGCATGACCAAACCAGTCACGAGCAAGTGCTCGGCAAGTCATTATGAATAGCTCAAGTGTAAACTCATATGCTCGTGACTTTATTAGCTATAACTTATAAATGCCGAGTTTGAGCAATACGCCTATTAACACAAGAATTGACCACAATACCAACTAATTCTTTTCCTATTCTAAGAAGAACTTTATTCAGTCCATTTTGAAAAAGAAAATTGTAAATCAGATGAGATTGAGGTGACTACAAAATGGGGTCAAATTGAAATGAGTTTTTTTTTATATGGCCAATGATCTCCACTTTCCATCAGTTCTTCGACTTACTTATTCGCGAATTAATATCTCGGGAAAGACTCATTTATTCTTTTCCTATTCTAAGAAGAACTTTATTCAGTCCAATTTGAAAAAGAAAATTGTAAATCATATGGGATTGAGGTGACTACAAAATGGGATCAAATTGAAATGAGTTTTTTTTTTATGACTGATAATCTCCACTTTCCGCCAGTCCTTCGGACTTACGTATTCGCGGGTCAATATCTCAGGGGAGACTGTCCTAACAACCTACCTTCAAGGTCCACCACTTAAATCACGGATTCATTTCTGGAAGTCGAATCTTGAATCCAATTGTGGGAAAGTAACGTCTCTACCTGCACAGTCATGCGTGAGTAGGTGCCAAATTGAAATGAGTTAATTCAACGCAAAATGAAAAAAAAATGAAATCCGATTTTCTCTCCCTCTTTAAGAATTGATCTTATAAATTCTTAAAATAGATAAATTTTAGGAATTTATAGGATCCATTAAACCTCAATCTATACTAAATATTTTAGGATGATAAAACTCAATTAAACCCCTTTTTTTCTCAAAACAGAAAAGAAAAGAAAAATAAGCCAAGAGCCTTTTTCTTGCCTAAAAGAAAATAATTGGCGGATTTCAAATTATCACTCAATTCGAATTAACTCCATCAAATCCAATCCCGCTTCCCGCCTCTATATATAACGTACCCTCCAAGTCTCGATCGTTTCCACCCGCAGAAATTTGAAAGTCTCTTCTTCGCAGAACTCCATCGCCGATCGTCGCACTCCATCGTCGAAGATGATTTCGTCTCTCAAGTGAGTTTCGCGAGCTCTGCAGATGTTCGATTCTATGTCCTTTTTCCCCGATGTTGATCGTCGACAACAATCCTGAGCTTCGTCTCTGCTTTCTCCTTGATGTCCAGAGCCGAAGAGCAGAGCCAGCTCCAGATCGTGGAAAGAGAGGACATCGATGAAGAACAAGACCTGTTCGAAACGATCGACAAACGTAAGTTCGAGCAGAACAGAGCGTAGGCAACTGCTCTCCGTTCATGTCATTGCTTCGCTATGAGTTTAGGTGCGGTCATTTTAGGCTGACGAGCGGAGATTCGGTTTGATTCTGAGATGATTTTCGAGATTTTGCGATCAGTGACTTCGCAATCTGTCGGACTCAGTTTCCTTCACCTAATCCTTTTTTTTTTTACATCAAAATGAGTTCAAGAGCATTTTCTCATCATTGAAAGTCGGCCTAGTTCGTTTGGTCTCTGTTCTGAAGTTAAAAATAAAACGCAGATGGTTCGATGGATCTATAACTATTAGTCTCTATGAATATCAATATTAAGTGACTCTGAATAACGCTAACCAGATGAGCTCGATTTCAGTTTGGTTAATCAGTTCAGCTCGATTTTCCTGGAACATCACCGTGAATCCATTAGGATTTTACGTCTCAACCTTTCTCTTGAGCTTGTCGTGATTTTCTGTGCATGCCATAGCTTGAGTTTTTGTCGTCTGATCATCCAACAGCAATTCAGCCTTCGTTATGTTACTTGGCATTGGAATTGCACCATTATATGTCTATTCTCCAATTATATGTGACGTAGCTGGATTAATAACGAATGTCCTAAGCTAAATTCATCAATAATCCCTGTGGGAACACTAGATTGTCATTAGTGTAGGAAATGCTTTTGTCCTGACATTCTCCATTCACCAGAAATCATAGATTTTAACACGATGGTGAGTTGTTCTCTTTTTCTTTCTTTGAAATGTTCTCGTTCTTTGTTTGCAGTTATTTCTCAGGGAATAAATGCTGGAGATGTGAAAAAGCTACAGGATGCAGGAATCTACACTTGCAATGGCTTGATGATGCAAACAAAGAAGGCATGTGATCTTCAGTTCTGAGAATTAAGTTGAGGTACCTCTTCTTATTTGTCTAAGGTGATTTCCTTTGTCTTTGTTTTGTTTTGTAGCACTTAACTGGAATCAAAGGTTTATCTGAAGCAAAAGTTGACAAGATATGCGAAGCAGCTGAAAAGATAGTGGTTAGTGGTTAGAGCTTAAAATTTTCTTATCCTGAGGTGGTAGCTCCAATCAATTAAAACTATTATAAGCATCTCATATTGACTTCCCTTTGTTTCATCAGAACTTTGGCTATATTACTGGAAGTGACGCTCTGCTCAGAGTAAGTTTTCATTCTGCAAACTTTGAGCTAAAATGGTTCGGAAGACCTCAATGAGTCATTGACCCTTGAAATAAAGCTTGCAAATTAGCATGCGGGCATTAGAAAGCTGCACTTGTTCTAAACACTATTTCCCTCACAGTACAAAGTACTTTTAATATCTTCATTTCCAGAGAAAGTCGGTTGTTCGCATCACAACTGGAAGCCAAGCCCTCGATGAACTTTTAGGCGGTAATAGACTTTCTTTCGTAGACTCTGTGTGTTATTCTTCATGCATTTCAACCAAAACAAGATTTCACTGGTTTGGCGATGTTAAACAGGTGGTATTGAAACTCTGGCGATTACAGAAGCATTTGGTGAATTTCGGTGAAAAGCAGTCAAAAAACATTATGTTTGGTGAACTTTTAGTTGCTCTTGTTAGTTGGCTTTCTCAGAAAATACTGCTAACGTCACTTCAGGTCTGGGAAAACGCAGCTTGCACATACGCTGTGTGTTTCTACACAGGTTGGTCTAAATTGCATATTAGGTTTCTGTCATTAACTTCTGTTGCATTTTGTGTTCAGATGACAATGCCAAATAGTAACATAATGATTGAATTTCTACAAAGAATAAAGACGTGGGTGATCTTGGCATCAGAACGTGTTTATTAAGTGATTCTGGAAGTATGGCACTCTCATTTTCTGTAATCTGCAGTCAGTATTACTGGAACCAAAATTCAGTGGTTCAATCTTAGTAGGAAAAAGACCATAAGGTTGTGTACTATGTCATAACCGATTAAAAGCCTTAATTATTGTCAAACTCAGACTTGGGTTGATCATCTGTTCAATGCGGTGCATGAAGATACTCTACTTTATTTGCAAATCCTATAACAGTATTTATCCTTGTTTTCAATCATTCTTTATCTATGGTTTGTGGATTCCATTTCCGTAAAAACTTTCAGCTGCCAACTCACATGAGAGGAGGAAATGGCAAGGTAGCTTATGTCGACACAGAAGGAACTTTGTATCCTATTATAATCCATCAGTAATTTCTTGATCTTGAAGAAGCTATTTGGGTTTCATAATCGTCTTATGTCCATGTAAGTGTATGTGCCCTTTCTTAACCTAGTACACCCGCAGTCGCCCTGATCGAATCGTATCAATTGCCGAGAGATTTGGCATGGATCCTGGTGCAGTCCTAGATAATGTAAGCTGAGCTTTCTATACTGATGGAAACTCTTCTTTTCTGGCTAGTGTGCTTACTATAATCTAGTCTTTCTGTAAATTTCAGATCATTTATGCCCGTGCCTATACTTATGAGCATCAGTACAACTTGCTTCTTGGCTTGGCAGCCAAAATGTCTGAAGAACCATTTAGGTTACTGGTAAGACACTGCTCCAGCATCAAACCATACAGATTTTCTGATGTGTGGATGGTTGACCTTAGGCGAGTACCATTTTCAGATTGTTGATTCAGTGATCGCACTCTTTCGAGTGGATTTTACTGGAAGAGGAGAACTTGCAGAACGCCAGGTTGATCCTGAAACCACCAAATCACACGAGTTGTGATTTTTGATATCATCTGGTTTGACACTAATAGATTCTGAATTGCAGCAAAAATTGGCACAAATGCTCTCACGTTTAATTAAGATAGCTGAGGAATTTAATGTTGCAGTCTACATGACCAACCAAGGTATTGCATCATATCTCATTTCTCCCACATAGTCGTGCATCCATCAGAGATCTTATCCAGTTTAGCCCTTCGATATTTGCACTCTGAAAGATGGCAATTTGGGGACTGCATAATGCTCATACTGATTTGCAAAATCTCAAGAGCCAGCTATCTATTGTTAACCAGTGATACATAGAGTAGCAGCCGTCCATGAGTTAGGAAAAGAGATGAATTTTTTGACAGCTTTGTCTTTGATTTATTTGTTTCAGTCATAGCTGATCCCGGTGGTGGCGTATTCATATCAGACCCAAAGAAACCTGCAGGTGGGCATGTTCTGGCTCATGCAGCCACAATTAGGCTGATGTTTAGGAAAGGCAAAGGTGAGCAGCGCGTTTGCAAGGTGTTTGATGCCCCAAATCTACCCGAAGCTGAAGCTATATCCTTTTTGCTTTGGAACTTCGTCTAGCTATACACGTTACTCTGTTGAAATTTATGAAATTTACCAGATTTATACTTCAGAGACCAAACGAAATATCTAGAAATCTATATCAAAAGCAGAGAGAAAGTAGATCCTAAGTCTACATATGGATAGTTGGAGATCATATTTTAAGCATGACACTCACAGTATACTTGATTTTGCTTGGAGATCCATGAACATGTTGAATATGAATCTTGTGCCGAGGAATTAACAAAAAAAAAGTGGAAATTAACCATACTCATAAACAGGACGGATGGATTAGCCGTGCAGCCTATGCTATGTACAGAATGCCCATCTATCAATACCACCACTTAATTTCCTCGGAAACTTTATCGAGAGCTTACAGATGTCAGTAAGAGAAGACTAAGATTTGTTCCATGTGTGGTAAACTTGACATACACACGTTTTTCAGATAACACCGGGAGGCATAGCTGATGCAAAGGACTAAAGAGGTCTCTGCAACCAAAACAATAAGGCCAGGCGAAGTGCCTTTTTTGTTATCTGCAATTTGACATTAGTTATGGTACTGACAGCTTCCGCTGTCTTCTTTCATATTAAGTATGTACCGGTATGCATCGAGTTCCATGTTGACAGCTTAACTTGACTGCTGCTTTAGCCTTAACATCAAACATTCTACCATTGTCCGTTATTAGAGTTCAGATGACCCTTCATAGGCATGCTAACTCTCTTTCCATATGGGAACCAGCATGCTCCAAGTTATTTTGGTCCAACACGATAGACAACTAAGCGAAAAAAACACGTGACATTGGATGAACTCTGCATGATAGCTAAACTAAGTGCCAGAAATTATGGCACATAACATATTAGATGTTGTAAAGGCTTGGTTTTATAAGCAACATATACAGCTGCATAAAACAATGTCATCTCAAACTCTCAACCGAGAGCAACCAACCGTTAGAGCTGAAAACTGTGTATGAGTTACGAACTATAGAAGGCCATTTGATAACTAATGGCACAGCCCAAAAAGGGCCACAAGCCATAAGACTCAGTAGTGCGAGGACCAGTTCGCAGCACTCCCAACTCTAGGCGTGCTGGACACATTCTTAGTTTCCGCATCCACTTTGAAAGTAGCACTGCAGACTTGGCCAGAGCCGTCCACCCTCGGAGCTGGCTTCACCTCATTCAGTGGGTGCTCATAACTCCTCAAACCCCCAGAGCTAGTGAAGAAGTGTCCTGAGTTGGAAACGAAGGCAACGTCAAAAGGTGAGTGATTTGGCACTCAAAAATCATTGATAGAGCAGCATCGCAGATGAAAATGCACATGCCAAAACATGCATACAGATACAGAATACCATTTTAAGCACTTCCAACTCATGCCAAGCCTTACACATGTTTCTTTCCAATAATCCTTTTCATATGTTATTATTCAGCAGTATAACGTTCTCCCGCGAACTCTGCTTAATGTCAGCAGAGCTCATCCATATTTACTTTCTACATTCCATTGCATGGAGGAAAACCCGTGAAGCCCCATCAACAATCCGTAAAAAAAAAAATTACCTTTACGGAATGGCGAGAAGGATCTCCCACACTTCACGACTTCTGCATCATCCGGGGGACCAAGATTGCCTTCAGAATCACTTTCCATGAAGAAAAGAACACTTCCATCAACATCCTGCATGATTAAGAGAACAGAAAGGATTAGATAGTTCGCAGGTGGTGGGAGAGCGGTTCTACAACAAGAGCTGTCGAAGAGCACACAAAAACCAAACTCTTCCCTGATGTGCCACACGTCTTGATCTGCAGGGTAAGGCCTCCAATCCCTCAGAATTCTATAAGCTTCATTCAAAATTTAGCTGCTTCATCCGCATATTCAAAACTCCTCTTACCAATTCATCCTACCGTCTGGACAATAACTGTTACGGGAAGGAAGAAATAGAGCTTCTTATTTTGAATATCGACCTGAACATGTTGAAAGAGACTGTTCTTAATTAGATCATCACTGATTATATAATGCACGATCATGTCGGCGCGACAAAATAAAAATCAAAAGCCTGTTTTTCGGTGTTATGTTAAATTGGAAAAGAATGAATACATATAATTGACTATAGTGCTCCTACCTCATCAGCGTTCACATTTTTTTTCCTTTTTTTGTTGAAATCCAAAACTTATCCGAAAACATACATAACACATGCAATTGTGTACGTATACGTGCAGTCGTAGACGTATGTACTGAATTCTATCTATTTATGCGGCAATTAGATTGATAAGACTTCCACAAAGTTACGCTATGAATGAGCTTAACTCGTTTGCAGGTGAACCACCAAAAATGGGCAACTTGGGCTCCCTTACCGACTCAAAGAAAACCCAAAGGTTGCTGCCTCAGTTGGGCTTTTAGCTGACTTCTTCAACAACACGCACTTCTCATCCCACAGCTCGGGCCAAGCCCACTTTGGCAGCACTCAGTCGCCACGACCGGTAACTCAAAAGGGCTAAACCTATTACGTTATCGTCAATTTAGTCCCGATCATTTTAATTATGTCAATTTAGATATAAATCTGTTGGCTTAGAGTCAATTTAGTCCTTCGGCTAATTTTTACTAGATATTGCCGATGTGGGTGTTGGCCATCCTACATGGCACGGCCGATGTCGATGCTACATGGACCGATTTTTGACAATTCTATTATTTTTTCCCTTCCCTTCTTTTTGCCTTAGCCTCTAGTTGGTCATTGAGGTCTGGCAACCAGCTGGATGAAGAAGGAAGGGAAGGGGGAAAAAAGAGAAAGGAAAAAAAAAAGAAAAAAAATTAAAGTTCATGTCAACGCCAGTCGTGCCATGTATAATGACAACCAATGTCCATGTTAACAATACTCGGCCAAAATAACTAGAAGGACTAAATATACTCTAAATGAAAAGGTTTATGATTAAATTAGCACATACGTTGGGATTTTTTTAACACTTTTCTCGCAATTAATGAATAGGCAAACTGTGCTAACGACCATCTTATGAGATCGAATCTCATTCACGGACATAGTCATTGTCCTTTTACTTTGTATTTCATGCAATTTGATCGTTCAACTTCATTTTTGTTCGTCTAACGCGCTACTTTTGCTATAACCCGTAACTTTCACGATTACTAGACTGCCACGTTTCAGCAGTATTAACAACTTAGTAACGAAGTAAAGCCAACTCCTCCCATTTATGAACCACAAGCTACCCTCGTTCCTTTGTGTTCCTCGGTAGTTGGTATCATCACATCATTCCTCACCAGAAGACTACTCCCTGATCTGTCCATTTAATCACAAGAAAACATTTTCCGGGCTTTCGAGAGACCGCGCGGAGCAAAGGATTGTCCTTGTCTTAGTGAGTACAGCCTGATGCTTGCATTGGTTACCTTCACAAGTACATGCAAAAACATGGGTGCAAACAGAGATCTTGAGGAAATATGAAGTTGGATTGATGGTATTCATCGCCAGATTGTTGATGCTAACAAGCAGTGAAAGGAATTGTTCACCATCCTGTGGCTGTCAAAAGTGGTGCGAACAGGTCGAACCATACATAGTTTAGCAGAAACAGTTCCAGTGAAAGAAAAGGGAAGACAAGATTGCATCTAACTCAACCGTCTAAGAGTGCTTTGGTTATTGTCCATGTCCGGAAATGAAGTGCAGCTAGGAATACTGTGAGTTGGTCCCCTGATCTAGCTGTCTACTAACTATTTCCCTTGTCAATAAGTGGTAGGTCGCACCATTACTTGATTAGAAGAAAAGTCGGTGAAAATAAAACGTTGGCCAATTTATTGGCCCTAAAGATGCTGCATTCATGCACACCTTCCCGCTTCAATGTTACTACTTTCAGCCTAAGCCCAAAGATCTGTCCATTGGTTGCATACAATTTGATTGATTGATTCTATTTATTAGATTATTTCTTGAGCTTTTCATGTACCTCCGGATCTTGTGTTGAAATAATCTTGGCTGCTTGCAATCAGCATTGCTTGAGCAAATTAGGATGCCTCTACTTAAATCTACAGTAGTACTAGAAACTTCGTTTATCAAACTAAATATCTAGTGACCCCCCCCCCCCCAACCCACGCACAGAAATTAAGAGAGAGAGAGAGAGAGAGAGAGAGAGAGAGAAGATGAACAAAAGTTTATGTTTGTTCGCGACATTGAAGAAGGTGCACTAACAGTTGAAGTTTCCTTCATGCCTGAACCAACTATCCCAAGAGCTCCGATTGAACTCCAATCCTAGAAAGAAATCTCACAAAGCTTTCGGGTTTGAAATTATCCTTCCTTTTCTGCATTGGCATGGACTTCCACGAGAAAACAACGCTATGGAGCTACATCGATGAAGAAGCAAAGAAAGTCGAGAAACCGACTCATCACTGCGTCCTCAACCACCGAAGCTTGAGCGAACGTGACGATATGCAGTTTCCCTCTGCTAGAATCTCTACTGCTTCTGCAACATCAATCCCGGTCCGGCCTATGAGCCCTGAGACGCCGTGGATGTTGTCGCCCATTCGCACATCTCCCTCACAACCTCTTCTTTACCATTGCCTAGCCTCCCTCCACCGCCACGAAGGCAGCATCCTTTCTCTCGCAGTATCTAAAGACTTCATATTCACGGGAACCAAGAGTTGTAGGATCCATGCATGGAGGCACCCGGATTGCACGGAAGTGGGTTACATAAAATCTAGCTCAGGAGAGGTTTGGGCGATCCTAGCTTATGGGAGGATCTTGATCACTGCACACGGAGACCACAGAATTCGTGTATGGGGTGTCTCGGCCATGGACAACTTTCGACCGAAGAAAATTGCCACCCTACCCCCGAAGAACTCGTTTTTCATGTTTCCAAGGAAGAGCTCGAACCAGAAACATAAGGACATCATCTCCTGTCTAGCTTACAACCACGAAGAGAAGCTCTTGTACACTGGTTCGTGGGACAAAACAGTCAAAGCGTGGAAAATCCTGGAAAACCGGTGTGTCGATTCGTTTGTGGCTCATGAAAGCCATGTCAACGCAATTGCTATCAACCAAGAAGATGGTTGTGTCTTCACCTGCTCCTCAGATGGTTCAGTGAAGATATGGAGGAGGGTTTTTGGCGAGAGCTCACACATTCTCACCATGACACTGAGGTTCCAACTCTCGCCCGTTAATGCCTTAGCATTGTCTTTATTGCCAAGCACGTGCATCCTCTACTCTGGCTCGTCCGATGGGCTCATCAACTTCTGGGAGAAGGAAAAGACCTCGGGAAGGTTCAACCACGGAGGTTTCCTACAGGGTCACCATTTCGCTGTTCTTTGCTTAGCAGCCGTAGCAGATTTGATCTTCAGCGGCTCCGAAGACGCGACCATTAGGGTCTGGAGGAGAGAGGAAGGGAATTGCTTTCACACTTGTCTCGCGGTCATGGACGGACATCATGGACCGGTGAAATGCTTAGCAGCAACTCTGGAGAGGGAGGCCACAGTTAAGGGCCTGCTCGTTTACAGTGCAAGCTTGGATCAGACATTCAAGGTTTGGAGAGTCAAGGTTTATCCCACAGAGAAGGTGAGTCTACAGCACTCGACCGAGGAGGATCAGCAGATGGATGGTGTGGATTTTGAGGCCAGTCCGGTATTGTCACCCTCATGGGTGGTGAAAAAGCTTCAGGTTTGATTTAGAATAAGCCTACTCGATGATTGTTAGGGAACTTTCTCTGTCATTCCCGCTGTTGAGTTTTGGAGGTCTGCTCTCTGGTTCGAGTCACGTCTACATGACTTCGCTTTATAATTGTTCAGCAATGATCGATTCAGAACTTATAGCCTAATCAAAGGTTTCTTCTCCATACCTTCAACAATTAAATATCTGAGTGACCTACTACGCTTACCATCAATAGCGTAAATAGAAACTCGTATTCTCCTTTCCAGCCTCAGATGGAGAAAACTGATTTTACATGAATTCCAAGGATTAAATATAGCCCACGGTAGATTTCGTACATTTCTTCGTTTACTATTAAGTTCAATCATTTAGATTTTACATATTTAAGGGCATCATTCTCGTTGAGAGAATCGAGAAGTTGGTAATCAAAATCCAACCTAAAAGACTTAACTATATGGCACCATTTCATGTAGCATCTGTTTGACAGACTTGGAAGATCTTGAGCAGATTCTCGAATTCATCTCTGGTGAGAAAAATCTCCTCAGCACGTGTAGTGTGAAATCGTATGAACTTTTTTATCTGTTTACGACCATGAAATGCATTTTGTTTTAATTGTGACTTCCTAAGTCAATTGCAGCCAACTCTTACATCTGCTCAAACAACTCTCTTGGAAGGGATCAACTAGGATATCTAGAAGATTATCTTGTAAAGTTGAAAATGAAAGGACCACTTTCACTTATCCAGAAACTAGTGAATGGATAGTATTCCACAGCTACACATTCCACATCACGTCAAAGAGAAGCTACAATGCGGAGTATCATAAGAGAAAACTAAAACAAACCGCAAGAACAGAATGCTAAACCACCTAAGAATTATTGGCTTTTTCATCTCCCGATGGAATGAAATTATCACTTATACAGAGAAAGTAAATCAGTCCAACTGCATGCTTTCTGGGAAGGGAATCGAAGCACAACAGTGATAATAACCGTTCTCATCGAACGCAAACCTTTGTGAAAGATGAGCTTCACGGAGGAGATAATCCCCCCATTCCTCGGATCCATACTGTTTGAATATTCCTCTTGCGTCAAATGAATCCACCTTTCTAGTCCTCCCCTCGCTGATTTAAACCCAAAAAGATACATTGGCAAAAGATGCAATGGTTTATTAGTTGGAGATAGTTGACAAAACCACGCCATAAAACTTATAAAAGGAAAAGGGAAAAGAAAAAGGATGACAGTTGCACCACCTTTTCCTGTGCCTGACATTCATGACGGTGGCATGCAACTGCAATTCAAGGAGGCAAGTGCGTTAAGACTCCGCGCTCATGGGATAAACTACATAAAATTTGACAGCTCTTTGATTTGAAATATATTTTTGGAGACTCTTTTCAAATGCAATCCTCCCCGCAAACTCATATCAATTTTTCCGTGCACGTCTGCCTCTGATAAAGTATCATCATATTGCAGAGATCCATTATGCCAAACACAGAAGAAAAGTTAAGGCCATAGAGAGTACCTTTAACTTTTGTTTAGCATCTTTCTCTAACACAAGTCCTGCCTCAGAATAGGCATCAATAATAACTTCTAAGAATTGTTAAGGAATTCAAAGAATTACTGATCCAAACAGTCAAATCAAAACATCCAGCTGGCAGCAAAATTTTCCCCCATGCTGTTATTAAGGCCACAAATATAGGAAAATATATTGATAGGGCTTGGACGCATCAGAGAAGGATACGACAAGCACTTAAAAGTCTGCCCTCATTGCCGATCTCTTCTACAGGAGCATAAAGAACACCGGCTTTGGCCACTGAACCTCTCATGCAGTCCTACAAGGAACAGAAAGAACAGATTCTCCATGATCAAGTCCTTCAAATGCCAAAAAAAGGGTCAAAAGTTGCAAATTATATTCCGCAGTGTTTCGTTTTCAAGGGCATAAATCTGAGCAGGCATGCAACATCACTTTTTGCTCTGTTAATTTAATAGTATGAACATTCTTAAGTTTACATCATGCATGCTACCAACAGCGTAAATAAATAAAGAGGCTTTGCAAAAAGATCTTGATATATTAATTAAGACATCAGTAGAAGCTTTTGACTGAAGAGACCTGTGAAAACGCTGGAAGAATACTTGAAAGCATATTATTGTGTTGGGCTTCATAATTGACCATTCCAATTTCAAAAGAACCTTACCAGTCCCTTAAGCCTTATGAAGATGGGACGATTATCCAATGAATCTCTCACTTTTGAAGAAATTTTCTGCATAGAAAATGGAGTGATTGACTTGAAGCACATTAACTTAGGAAACAACATTGTAAATGCTCTAGGATCTTTCAGAAAAAAAAGGGGAGAGAAAATCAATAACATCTTTACTATATTGACTTTATTAAAGAGTACATAACTGATAACATGCCTCTAGTTATATTTACAAGGCCCAAAACCCTAATTACCTTAATTAAAACTTGTCTAGTAACCACTGACTAAACAACTCCTCTTGATGATGAACAGCGGATGCCATCACCGACTACATGGGAGAAAGGCTGACAATGACAAATGATGAGGCATGAATTGGGCTCAACAAGGACAATAGAACCTTGATAGAAACAAACACTGAATAAAGAGGTGATGTGCTGGCCAGCAATGACGGTGGAGGATGATCTTTTAGTGACACCAGAAAGCAGACGGAGATGACGGAGGATGATCTTTTAGTGACACCAGAAAGCAGACGGAGATGACGGAGACCAGTGGCTGGTGAGAGAGAAGTGGACAGGCCACAGAGGATAGAGATTGTGAGCGACAGAGAAAGGTCAAGCAACAGATGACAAGCATCAAAGGACTACTTCGACCTGCTGATGACGAACCAAGGAGAAGGCGCAACTCTCCAGGTCTGAATGACCTGAGGATAGATGATGATGGTGACATGGCCAACTCAGACAGAGAAGATGATAACTGAAAGAGCATGGTGGGTCGATTCTGAGTTGATGGAAACCCTAGACTGATGAGGGAGATTGCGGGGGACAATGAGTCGTGACCTTAGAGAGCCAGAGGACAGGAGGCACAGTCATGATGGTGTTGAACTAGGAAGGTGGAACCAGAAGCGGGATGTTGACAAAGTATACTCTTTTTCCTTTTATTTACAGATGGCAAGAAGAAACAGAATCTAGGACTTTGATTTGGGTACTCTCTCTTGAAGGCTCCGATACCATGTATACACTTAAGGATCTTCAAGAGAGAGATAGATTTGATAAAGACTACATCTTTACTCAATTAATTTGACAAAGGAGTACATAAGATGGCTCCATATAAAGAGCATAGGAGAAACCCAGGATCCCAATTATCTTAGTTAAGCTCACCTACTAACCACTAACAAATATCAATATATTTAAAGGAGAATTATGTTGGATTAAATGATATACCTGCAATACCTCAGCAGCTGCAGCAACCCGATCTTTGTTCCACAACTTCAACATGAGTACAGTTAAGTGGAATGTTTTTGGATTGATGAATATAGATTTGTCAATTCCGTAGTCTAGAAAATTAGCTCAAAGTAAGTATAATTATAGCACAATTGAAGGGAAACAAACAGGGAAACAAGTAAGACTCAAGGAATTATAGATAAAGTAATGTGGACCTTGAAGAAGATGCATGAAAGACCCAGTTCTGAAAAATCTATCTTATATGTCAATGAAACAAAAGCAAAAGCTAAAAGGAGGAGGAGAAGGAGGAGATATAAAAAAGGCCCCAAAGCCACCAGTGTAAAAATCAGTAAAATTTTCATGATTAAGAACGAAAGATAGCATTACTTCACCCCCCAATGAAGATAGGGACCGAGAATCTCTAAGCATATGTGTATGGATATGTACATTTTAACATGAGGTGCCAATAACCACAACAACCCAACAAAAGGCCAACTCAAGCTGCTGAGACCCTTGAGCAAAAGAGTGGCAGGCCTTTCCTTACCAGATAATGAGGAAGATGATGTTGCTTTTGGGGGGTAACTAACGATTGGTATGCTGGTGATGTCAAACTTAACTTGTTCCTTCCCATCTGCGACTTCAAGCTTCACTGCAACATTCCTTGACTCCGGCTCACTTTCTTCCCCTTCAGAGTTGTCTCCACTTGAATCCCTATCTACGATCTCATTAGCAGAAGAATTGCTCGTACCCAGTATACAGTTTTGAAAGTTGATTAGCTTGTCAACCAATCCAGGGTGTATTGCCAAAGGAAGTGAAACAAAATGAGAGTAATCGAGACTTCGGCTTTCAACTGCCTGTAATTTGGGAATGTCAGGAGATATCAAAGATCACCATGTGCTTAGTGGTCACAAGAAAAAGGATCAGCCATGCAAGGTCCCATAACAAAATTTCTCAGTATTCGACATGACTATGCCTACTCATTGGACCATACAATTTCAAAAACAGAATTATGAGATAACCAATTGCGTCAAATGATCAACTGCATCAATGGATATGGAACTATACAAAATCTATGGACTAACTTACAAAAATTGGGTACTAAGACACTAACTACTAATAAAAAACTGAGGAAAGTATTTTACTTGAGATGGACTAGCAATTGAATGTCAGAAAGTTCAAGTTTGTGTGGCTTTTTCTCTGGGTAAATATTAATTAACATTCAAGGACAATGCATTGCCTCATCATTTAGAGTTGAAGATTACATCTGCTGAAATGGAGAACCAAATTATCTTCAAACTTCACAGATTCCTCAAGTCACAAAAACTCAAAGTTCTTCAAGGATTAGTGGCATAATGCATAGGCTCATAAAGCAGTTGCCAGAAGCACATCACCTGCTAATGGAACTAATAAGCAAAGCTTTTTCAGCTAAATTGGCCAGTCAACTTCAATGAAACTGATCCAACATTCTGCTAATAAGCTTGAGAGTGCTAGTTAAGAGGCAAAACTTGGACATTTTCGATAGATGTTCACTTTCGTGGATTAGTTACTAAGGAATACAATCATAATAAAAAACTTTGAAACTCTGCTAGAAACACCACAACTTACCTCACCAATTATTGTTTGAATCTTCTCCAATGCACTATTCACAGCTTCTTTGGAATCTCCTTCAATGACTGTATCAAGTAACCTTGTGGAATTACCAAAGATTGTAAAGCAAAGTACAATTAAAAGGTGATAAATATTCACAATCACGGAATGCATTCCGAGACCAAATCACCCAATAAGAAGTCTACAATGTGATCAGGTCATATGCACCCAAACTAGTAAAGACAAGTATCTCTTTGAGAGCTCAAGAAAGTGCAAACACAGTTGTGCATCCATTCTATCTAAGACCAAAATCTTACCAATGTGGTCATCCTTCCTTGATGAAGGAAATGTAATTTTAACTTTCATCTCCTCCTCAATCTTCTTCTGAGTAGATCCTCTGATGAATGAAATACAAAATCATGAGGGACTAAGGCCAAGAGTTTAGTTTGAAACAATCATGCATCATAAATCTATACCCTTTTCCTTTTACAAAGCGCATAAGTGAAGAACCTACCTGCATAGGAAGTGTAGGAATCAGATGACATGTGAAAGTAAAAGACAAATAATTACAAGATCTTTAGATGCATGTTTTTAGACAAACAAATATAACCGATGGTGATATCACCGACTAAATCAGCTCAAAAGAAGTACCTTTCTGACTACATGAAGTCAAACAAAAATCATTCTTCAACTTTAGCTTTGTCAGGACCAATAGACGTACTTTTATAAATTTTCAAATGCAAAGCTTTGAAGTTGTATATGAAAATTGCACAGGCCCTTGCTTAACTCCTAGCTAAATCATTAGATATTACCTTTAAGATATAACCTTAAAAGGTAAAGAGATCTGGAGACACATTTAGGGTGATGGATTACCAGGAAAATTTTATTGCACTCATGGGCAACATTTGTACTTGGAGCTCTGCTGCTCGAAAATATAACCCCACAAGCCCACCAAAAAAAAAATGATCATATGTTAAGTGCGGGCTCACCGAATAATTAATGCCACAGACAAACAAATGCTTCCAATTTTTTATAGCTTTAATAATTCTTGCAAGAACTTTTATATACTGGATGTCTTGCTTTTATTGCAATAACTGAAATGATCATGCGGCCAAACTCATCTAATAAAATAGACTAGGTGGTTGTGAGAACCATTACTACTCCTTAATACTATAGTCTAAAATAATGTTTTCAAACCTGGACCGGACTAGCCGATTTTAACGGTTGGACAGGCAACCAGACCATGGTCCAGTCCAGTCCACTTCACCCAGATAGGTCACAACTAGTGTTGACCCAGTTCAAATGTTCAAACTGGTGAACTGGCCACACAGTTTGCCCGGATCTTTGACCAATTTATTGGCTAGGTGAAAATATAAAGTGTCAGCCCCCTGACCCTTGTAGGTAAGAGAATGCTGTATCCACTGGAGCAGGCATTGCTGTTAGGGTAAATTGGCAAAACTAAATATACTTATATTGTGAATTTATCTGTTTATTAACCTGGAAGTTCAACAGGTTGACCCACGAACCAGAAACTAGACCGGAACAGTTCGCCTGGATCTTTGACCAATTTATGACTTGGTGAAAAAATACAAAGTGTTCAACCCCCTGACTCTTGTAGGTAAGAGAATGTGGCATCCACTAAGTAGTCATTGGTGCTAGTGTAAATTGGCATAACTAATATGTTGACATTGTAAAATATATTTGTAAATGCTCTAACTTTATTGACCTAAGTTCAACAGGTTGACTGCGAACCAAAACCTAGATCAGTCCTTTGACCAGTCCAGGTTTAAAGACATCGGTCTTACACTCTTCCATGCAGATGGGATTCCATTAACAATGCTGCACATACACGATGATACAGTTTATCGTTCAGCCAAAGGAATGAACGTAATGAAGTTTGTTATCCTAGTAGCTTCCACCACAGTCTCGTTTATTGGCTCAAATCATCTTTTTAAATACGAGGATCCTGTATACTTCAACACTTAAAACTGAGCTAAGCAAACAAAACCGGTTGATAAAGGAAGATAGAGACAGAAAAGCCATTTCATTTTTTCAGCACTTTCCCCCCCGTTAAGTTGGCACAGGATTCTGCAGGCCAAGGATCTTGTAGGATAAATGTACACTTGCACCTCTGGCTCATTGCATCTCCCATGGAAAGACTCGCGGATATATACATATCACAGTTCTGTCCAACAGTTTTAAGAGATTCAACTTACTGTAACTCAGTTACGCTACAGCTCATGTGCACCTTATATCCTAATTTTAGCAGGAAACACCAGATCATATTTAATGTTTGAAAGCGTGAAAGACAAAATATGACTAGCAAAGACAAGATCTAATTAACAAAACTTACCTCAACTGAAATACTATGCTTTTCTGAATAAAGGGCTGGCTCTATGTCTGCACCAACACCTGGGATGTTAGCGCGGATAACTGATTCAGTTACATCAATTTCTGCTTCAGCTACATCCTTCTCAGCAACTGAACCGTGGCCAATTAAGTTCCCATGTACTTCTTGAACTTTAGTAGTACCCTCTGACTTGATTGTCATATCGTTAACTGTGAATTCAGGGAGATAAGCATTGACAAAGATTGTCATTATTACATTCAGAGCCTACTCCCCACTAAATGCACATGCCCGATTTATAGGCTGATATTCTTGTAAAGGGGTCTATGCAACATACTCAAATTATAATTCAACTGTTGAAGCAAGAACAGTGCACACTTTAAGCAAGGAAAACTTTAATGAATGGCAACCACATTAACATAAAGGTAGGAAAGAGTTGCAAAGGACAAGTCAATTCTGACTACTTTTGAAAACCAAAGGTTGTTCATTCAGCTTATCCAAAACCAAATCAGCGTACTAAATCAAATGAAACGACTTTTCCAGTAAAGAACCAACCCTCAAAACAAGTAGCTTGAGTAGAAATTGGTCTCCACACAAGGTCGATTTTTTTCCACTTCTTTTTCTGCTCCACAGAACTCTGTTTCTTTTTCTGCTCCACAGAACTCTGTGAATCCTTCTTGTCCATTGTCCAGTTGCAACTCACACCGTGATAAGCATACTGTGCACAATGCCATCAATTGGCAATGGAAACTGTTTAAGAATTGCAGCAGAGAAGCATAGATTTCCCAGAACATAAAATGATAAGCAAGATGTGGCTAAGACAAAGTAATCAGACACGAAAAAGTCTGTAACTTCCATATACATAAGTGCCCACGCTACAATCTTGGATATAAGCTTCCACATTTCCACAACCGCAACTGGGTTAAGCAGAAATTTAATTAAGTGAGGTCAATCCACCAACCAAGACGAGGTTACTGGACATAAGAAATACAATTCCTGCAGTTCCGTTAACAAAATTTTTGTCCAGAGAAACTTCAATAAACAGACATCTCAAAGATATGCGCTCTGAAGTAACAAACGTTACTGCTTGTGAAATTCACTCCCCATTATGAGTTAGAAATAATCACCCAATATCCAGCTTCTGTCAAGGATCATAATTTTTTTCCCAATGACAAGGAACAAATAAAGAGAAAAGACTTTTGTACCAGAAAATTAATCACAGGACGTGAAACCACATAGGAGCTGGTGAGCTTTAGCGCGCGATCCAATCTGCAAAATCGAAAAAAAAAAAAAAAGAGTGCGCAGAGCTTTCAAATAGATGAAGTTAAAAGGCACAGCTGGAACTGTCAAGCTATCAAGCACAATATGAAATAAGCTTCACTCAAGTTCGAATGCAGCACTTATCTATATCCAGCTAGAAAGCGCAAAAACCTAAACCGAAGAGGAACGTTCATTGTTCCTTATTCAAACTTAGCAGAGCGAAACCCTCCACTAACTATCATCCGACGACGGAAAGATCACATTTTTCCGGTCAAGAACAACGTGGGTCGTTCCAAATTTCATCAAAAATCATAGGACGAGAGAAAACGAAGAAGGAAAAGAAGTAAAAATGGTGATTACCGAAAGAGTGGGAGAGACCTGGAACAGCAAGCGATCATTCGTGAAGTCTTCGTTGCCCTCCCTCTGCGACTAGGAAGAAGGCAAGGCAGGAGAAGGATTGAGAATCGCTGCTGGCGTCACTGACGTGCCAACGAAGGAATTTTTCATTGCGCAGCATATCATATAGAATTACAGTATTTTTCCTGGCATTGAGTTCATGATTATAGAATAACCAGTGATTATAAAAGTATCAATAATATAATGAGTGATGAATGATATTATTATTACTCAATAACTGTTAATTCAAAAAAATTATATTTAAAAATTCAATTATTTTATTATAATTAAAAAGTACAACATTTTTTATATGGTAACCTTTTCTCAAACATTTTTTTATTAACAACCAAACACAAGAATGCCCAATTCAATCCATTCAATTCCCATCGATTAACCAACATAAGCTATTCTCCGTTCCTTTGGATTCTATTCTATTCTCCTAACAATTTCACATCATTTCATTTTATAAAATGCAGTCCTATGATCTAAGATAGATCACGAGTTGCACAATCATTATGAAAATATTTCTTTTTCGGGTAATTACTGACATCTTACTCGACACGAATAATCCATCTTGGGTTCCCGTTGAGGTGAGTAATCGGGGTTTCAACTCAAATTCGGCAAACAGATTCATTGGCCTCGTGGCCGCATGGAGATTTCCATTAAAAGGTATTGGTTAGAGAGAAAACCAATCCAGGAAAGCGCCGGTGATATCTTCAATAGAAGTGGGGGTTGAAATGTTAAAAGATTTGAATTCTTGTCCAGTTACGCGACTTCGATAAAATCTAGGGGTTCGATTTGAGTTTGGAGAAAGATGGTTATCTTGCATCATAGTTTAGCTGAACTCACCGTGTCAAGCTCGCACGCACGCATCGCTCACTTCTCACTCTCTCGCTCCCATGCTCGAGCGAGTCCTCTCCATGCGCAGACCGTCGCCGCACACGGACGACGGCGAGGGCGGCGGCGGCGACGGGGGGGACGCCGCCTCCCTCGCGGCCGACGAGTCCAAGACCAAGAAGCAGAACCACGCCTCCATCCTCGTCGCCAGGATCACCAACCACTTCTCCAAGCTCAACCACGTCTGCCCCTGGCCCTGCGTCCTCCTCTGCCTCCTCCTCCTCTTCTTCATCCCCTCCGCGATCCGCCACTCGCGCAACATCGTCTGCATCTCCGACCCCTACGACCCCGTCTCCCGCGCCCGCTTCTTCGGATTCGACGGCCTCGAGTCCGATTTCGGCTCGCTAGGTGTTCCTTGGTGTAAGTCTCTCACTTTGGATGAATTCTAGCCTTGTGAGTGATGCGATTTGGGGGATATCGCGGGATCGGATCTGGGTTGTTTAAATTTGGATCGCGACTTGCTTCGGTCTCGTGTTTGAGCTGAAGTGTGATTTGGTTTTGTTAGCTATTCACTTTTTGAGCGTAGACGTAGGGATTGGTTTGATTGCTGAATCTAAGAGCAAGGTAATACATAAATCTTTGGTCTCAATTCGTGTGTGTATGTGGAGTGAACAGCGCCATTGTCTCTGAGTGAGCTCAATTTGATTAGATAATGCCCTTCCTCGAAGGCATTCTTGGTAACTTGTTTTTAGAGTGTGCGAAACGTGACTTGGAAAATGATAGAGAAATGAATTGTTAAAACGTCCAAGTAGTGCCCCCGGCCATTGAACTGTCATTTGAATGTTATGGACTACAATGTGATTTAACTTGTAGCCTCTGTTGTTTTATCATTATGAATCTTGTGCCTAAGGTATCTTCTGTGCACACATGGGAAATGGAGGGGATTCGGTCTTGATTATTTGCATTTCTGAAATATCTACTGTTGTTACATCTAAACTGAACTTATTGAGATTATTTTCATCTGCTGAGGTTTTCTTGAGTTTACTGCAATGAGAGAAATTAGATGTGTTTAAAGTTTGATGAAATCTGCTTCAGTGTGCTAATCTCGTGCTTGGTTTTATCGTTCTGTGTGATATGGAACTGATAAAATTTGTATCTTGATCGATTGTAGTGTCCACTACTTCTCCATTTTTGCTGAGTTTGTTGAATAAGTTTGTAGGTCGGAGTTTATACGAGTTAATTCTGGTGAGGGCAATCAAGGTGTTGCTCCTTATTGATGAAGTGTGAAGATGTCAACCTTAGCATTATATTTAGTGTAGTTCTGGCATTTGATGAAATATGCAAAACTGGAATTTATGATATATAAGGTCTATGCTGCCAGTCCGTTACTGTGCATAGGTAATCATCAGTAGACCTGCATCTCTTCTTCCACGGGCACATGAAATGCAGGCACTTTAACGGGAGTTTATAAGTAGACATAAGTTCACTTAATAAAAATCCTGTGCTTTAAATACACC
Organism: Melaleuca alternifolia; assembly: GCA_019926035.1. NCBI lineage: Eukaryota > Viridiplantae > Streptophyta > Magnoliopsida > Myrtales > Myrtaceae > Melaleuca > Melaleuca alternifolia. Next base: position 11,568 of record JAGKPW010000119.1, on the reverse strand, counting down.
TGAAATGCACACAAATTGGTTAAATTGAGCTGGGATTAAGAAAATTCAGACCTGCAAGTATTTTCATTTTCAGCTTTTGATTTATAGATTAATTCAATCTTTGATGTCCCGCCGCTTACAATTCGATAATTTGTTGTTATATGGATGAATTTACTTGGAGTACCTAGTCATTTGATTTTTCTACTTGGTAAAAGGCAGATCGAAACATGGAAAAAATGTTGAATGGACATCCAAGGATTTGCTCAAGGGGTTGGAAGAATTTGTACCCATATATGAAACCCGACCAATCAAGAACAACATGTATGGAATGGGCTTTGATCACAGCTTTGGTTTGTGGTTCATTGCACGGTGGCTTAAGCCAGATCTCATGATAGAAAGTGGTGCTTTTAAGGGTCATTCGACTTGGGTCTTGCGGCAAGCAATGCCAGATACTCCGATTATTTCACTTTCACCTCGGCACCCTGAGAAATATCTAAAGAAGGGCCCTGCCTACGTTGATGGTAACTGCACATACTTTGCTGGGAAGGACTTCGTTGATTTTGGAAGCATGGACTGGAAAACTGTGATGAAGAAACATGGAATCAATGATCTCAGTCGTGTTCTTATTTTTTTCGACGATCATCAAAATGAGTTGAAAAGGTATTGTGTGATCTATTTCATTTGAATCCCTGTCATTTTGGCTCCTTTCATGCGAGAGAAGCTAGCTCTTTTCATTTACAATAGGATTGCATTTTATTGCTCTTGTACCAATCTTTCAATTTCAGGCTCAAGCAAGCCCTAGGAGCTGGCTTCAGGCATCTTGTTTTTGAGGACAATTACGACACTGGAACTGGAGATCACTATTCTCTAAGGCAGATTTGTGACCAATTTTATATTACAGGTGCTACTGCTGTCCTTTATCTCTTAGGGAACTAGAGAATTAGCGTTCTTCTCTTCCTTTTGGAATAATCAGGATTTGTTGTTGATTCTCTTTGCTGTGCAACATCTTTCAGGGGGTGGTCACAGTTGCTTTAAGTTTAGTGATGAAGCCAGAATTAGAGCGAAGAGAAAGAAGTTCTGGGAGAAGGCAGTGGATACAGATGAATTATGTGGTCCTGGCGAAGCTTGGTGGGGTGTTCGAGGCAATATGCGTGATAACTTCAACCACAGTAATGAACCTATCTCCTACACACAACACTTTCAAAACAGCCGATTCCTCGAGTCAGTGCTTGATGTATATTGGGAGCTCCCTCCCGTTGCCGGCCCTTCTCTCACGCATCAATCCCGATATGATCCTGCTCGCACCAGCCCTCCGATTGTGGAAGATGGTCGGTTTCGCTTATTTCAGCGGCTTGGCTTGGCAGGGTTCGACCGTTCTGTATTTAATGGATATACTCAGATGGTATATGTTGAGGTATCAAAACAATAGTCTTAAACCTGATGAAAGAATATGGTGACGCTACGCCTTGCGTTCTTCTCGAGACTCGACTCGTGTTGATACTAGTTAGGCTTGGTTTTTTCACGTTGCTGCAGAGTAGTTACTAGGTACATTTTACTTCTGTTGTCTTCTCTGTTTCCAGTTCTCGGAATGATCTGCTGCAATGAAATGCTTTGACATTCTTCCTCTGGCTTGATGGTGTTGTGGATTTCGGCGACGCCCTGGAATTTTACATTTAAGTTTGACGGCCCGGATCCTTGATCAAGACAGTAGATACGAGGAGATGTGCCAACATCCTCGTAGGAACGATTGAAAAATCGGAAGATTAAATGAAGATGCATTAAAACAACACTGCACTCTTCTGATTCTCCAATCGTATGGAACACGTCTTTCAGCGGAAATGTCAGTGAACATCTAAAGCGGTACGATGGGAGTAATCAAGAATCCGGACCTTTGCGCATTTATTTCGAACGCAAGTGACAGAGACGGAGAGAAGATTTCGGCCTTCAAGACCTTGCCGTTGGCCAGCAGTAATGCAGGTCGGATCACGACTCTCCATTCCAATCCTTTCCGTGATGGGTTCTAGAAATTAGTAACTGTCTCCCGGAACAGGAGGAAGGAAATAGGAGAGAAGCACTAGCGTATGAATTGAATTCAAGACTTATTCAAATGACAATGGAAACCTATGGAAGTGGTCAATGAAGTCAACTAGTGGATGCAAAGTGGAAAAGACGTGGACTTGGTTGACCCAAGTGTCAGGATATGGTCAGTGGACAAATTCAATCTCATTTCACAAATCAAATCAGGTAAGCCCATGAAATTTTCAAACGTGTAGTCTCTCCTGAATCATGATGTATATGATAAATAATGAAATTCAGGGTAGATAGAGTCTACAAGGTCACAGAGAGAGAGAGAGAGAGAGAGAGAGAGAGAGAGAGAGAGACTCATAAACAGGCAAGCAGACCATTTACATCAACTGGAATTCAGACATACAACATCATAGGGACCAGAAAAGCAAACATATGATCTAGACTTGGATTCAAATGAAAAACTTCCATTCAAGGAAACTTTCCAAAGCTTCAAAGGACAATTAGCAACATACATAGAAATTCAACAAAATTATATGACCCAAAATCCTTTTTGAGGAAATCTTTAGCGCTTTGCATGCTAATCCCGGCTCTTGCACTTCCCTGTAGCTCTTGGAGCTGCGAGCAAAGAATTGGCCAGTGACACTAGGTCAGAGTAAATGAATTGCCTAGTTGATAGAAGCTTGTGCATGCAGTAAAGAATCAGTACCTAGACCAATTGCCTCCGAACTCTTCATGATCCTTAGTCTCCTACATGAGTCGGTGAACATCCTGACGATGGCATATGTAGAGGGCATTCAGAAGAAGAAAAAGAAACACGCTTTTTGCTAACTTGGATCTTCTTACTTCAAGAACTAAAAATTGAGTCATGCCGCAGAAAAATCATGTCCTAAGCGGAAAATGCTTGTAGGAGAAGTGCTTACTCCCAGGGAACGTCACCCACGAGCATCCAGTCACCATCCTTATCTTCGTATGTGAGAACATATTCAGAACCATTGAGAAGGTCTGCCAAACGGCTCTCGCTCAGGCTCTCTTGCCCAAGAGGCCCATGAGAATCGCAATGCCCTGATACTGCCATTCGCAAAATAAGTGAAGGCATGGATAATCTTAGCACCTTCTGAAATGAAGGCATTTTGCATTTACATAGCACGGCAAGCCAAATACCACAGTGAGACATGAAAACTCACTGATAATTCCAAAGAACAAAGATTGTTCCAGAGTTCAGTTGTACAGAGTGCATACGAAGACAACAAGAAGTGAAAGAAAGTGAAGTTAACACATTCGTAATTGAAACATCTCATTATAATCTTTTGTAGCCAGTGTGCAGAGTGAGTTTCTCTGCTGGAGTCCTAATCAAATGGGTTGGAAATTTTACCGATGGTGAAGCAGCTAAACATTTTCTCAAGAGCAGTGGACAATTCCGAATAGCAGCTGTAGGTTTTGAGGTCGACCTTCCTCAGATAGGGAGCTCCATCCATGCTAACCTTCACATAGAGGCATTTGCCTTCCGCATCATCGCTGTTCTTCGCCAAAGTAGAGGCCGTGCTGTTCTTGCGAAACGATCGAATTGGTGGCCATCCTACTACCTGTGCCCTGTTAAATTGCACGTGCACTTGCACATTCAGCACCCACTTAAACTAAAAAGAGAAATCTCTAAAGGTGAGTAAACCGAAGATGGGCATATCTCAGCGAATGAATGCAGTAGGATCAGCCTCCAATTTCTGATCCTTCGACTTTTTAACGATTGGAGGATTTTAACTAAGAAAGGTCTTTAATTCTCTTCTTGTAATTACTAGCAAAGACCTAAGCGGGGCACAAACTATAACGAACCAAGAGTTGATCCCAAAACAAGCAACTATCTTTTGGTGGCCTTATTTGGGTCATAAGACAGTTTGAAGCATGCGACCCTTTGGGTAGTAAAGAGGGGAATTGCCCGAGAATCAGGTACACATGCGGATAACTGAGAATTTTCGACACCATGGAAGCTCAAATACAACAAAACCAAAATAAGAAGAAGATCACGGGCCTGGGTATCAGCCCTGGTTAAGATGAATCCTTTCAGTAATACTTTGCACAAACAAACAAACCAAAAAAACCAAAAATTGCAGAAAGCATAGAGAAAAGCTTATTCCTCTTCAATCATCACAAGATCATGTAACTCCAAAGACACTTTTAAGAAAATTCAAAAACGAGATTAAGGAAAACCAAAAAGCTGGGTAGGACTCCGGGAATGAGCCAAGAATGAAGCTTACTTTGCAGCTGGAGCAGAGCCATGCTCACTCCCACCAGCACCTTGATTCTTCCTCTCCTCTTGCTCGGGCTTTGGAGATTGAGGAACCCCACCAAGACCCTCTTTCATGGCTGGTTTTGACACGCAAGATTGCAGGGTGTTTACCCCATTATCACTATCTTTGCCACTTCTTGGAGACAACAAAACATGACCTCCTTTAGCCAAATCAACCTCAGATTTACTGTTGCTCGCAGAGAAGACCCATTTACTGGGACACCCATCAATGGCATCACAGAACACTCTCTTGGCTCCTGAAACCGAGTTCTTTGAAGGGCTCAGAGCAAAGCTTAAAACACTGCTCTTGCTCTCCAAATCTTTGCCAAACAGAGAGACAGCAAGAGCTTGTTTTCTCTCAGGAGACTGAGAACCTGGCAAGCCAAGCCTTAACTCGGTTTCTCTGAGGTTAAGAGAGGATTTCTTCTCATCTTTGTCTGAGGAAGAAGAGCATAAGGCTTTCTCAGAGCTTCTTGACATTAAAGAAGTCTCCTTTAAGCCTATGTAGTCATGTTCTAATGGTGGAGACATTAAAGTTACTCAAAATGAGAAGGAGCTCCAAGTTTGCAGAGACGAAAGTTGGAAGAGATATGTGAGGGAGAAGCAAAGAATGGACTATTGAGAGAGAGAGAGAGAGAGAGAGAGAGAGAAGCAATCACTCTGGTTAGCTCCACAGAGAGAGAGAGAGGGGGGGAGGGGGAGAGCTTGTTTGCTCTGTTGATACAGAAAAGAAGCTTCTTTGACCTTTCTATAGCACCCCTTTCTTTTGCGTAGTTATTTTATTTTATTTTTCCTTTCATTATGGAGAACTTTTGTATTTTATTTTATTTTATTTGCTTAGCACTGCATCAAAAGACGGATGAATTTCGTTCAAGGACAAGAAGCAGCACCTGGCTCGAGATGTACTGTCAAACGTCAATTGTATCATAAATCAAGGCAAAAGAATGTCCTTAAAGAAACATAGACCACAAAGCAAAAAAGGGGGTTAAGAGAATGTCGTGGGGATATGACCATGCCATCGAGAAATTAACATTATCAACTCAAAAATAGGTGAAATGGGCAATCCTTAGTTTAAGATTCAAAGAGTGTAATGTCAAGAATATAAAAGACAGATGTGTAATATTCTATCTCTACGGTGATCCAGTAATAATATAAACGAGCAGCATTGGGCCAAATTTAAGCACACGATAAATTTCTCATATTAAATCATAATCTGCAGTTGCAAAATGCGAGAAATCCATATTAGTTTTGAAAAGCATGAAGGAAACATTCTTGCATTGAAAATTGTCTGATTAGTCGATAAATTTTCTCTCACTCAATAAAATAATGGAGCTTAGAATTGGACTTTGCATTTGTAGAAAATAATATCATAATATATGAAGAATGATAAAATTTCTTGGCATCATAATGCATTGATTTTTATCATTTTATCAAAGGAGCGTGATTTTTACTACGATCTCGACGATTATCGCGATCTTGAAGAGATCAGCAGGTAACATTCAAAAAAATCAGGAATAAACGAAAAACATTGAGAGGATGCTGAAGATTCAAATTACCATATGCGCTGACAGTGAAGCAGAAGCAATGTCATTGTTTAGTTCATTCAAGCTTTGTCATTTGCTCAATTTTCTGAGTTTTGTACAACAGCAGCAAACACACCACCGACAGCTCACTCGGTATCATTTCTCGGCCATTATTACATCGTTGAATGGAGGATGTGCCACTCAGCCCACTGAGAAATTCCCCACCACTGTGTGTATATAGGTGCAAAATAACCATAAAAGGGAATAATTATGTATTTTGGTGTCGTTGTGAGTTTTGGCTTTTACCCTTGCTTTGGACTTCAGCATTTCACATGTAGCCTCCGAACATACATGAGTTGTGTATACCCAAAACGTTTGTGCTTTTCTTGAGCAAGAAAAGACTCCATTCGCAATGGATTTCTAATAGAAGAAAAGCAACATTGGATAGGAAAAACGCCGGCATAGAATAGTTATCTTAGAAGAAAGTTAATCGGACTTATAATAGTATGTGAACGGCATATTCATGATCGATATGGCATGACAAGTTAATCACAGTCGCTATTTCTTGAGCACGCCTAACATAGTGGAATGCACTCTCTAAGTTGATATCCATGCCGGTGGTGGACTAATCACAATCGTTGTTGATTAAGAAGACTTTACAATTGTTCACTTTTTGCACTCAATGCCGTTTCCATGGCAATTTAAAGCAGGTAATTGACTTAAAACTCGTCAAGATTAATTCATTTTTCTGCAGAATGTGTGTTCAGAGGTAATAAAGGCCTCTAGATTTAAAGCGTCGTATCAAAATATATGTCATGTTATTTTCATTTTGAGAATGCATTGCGTAATATGTCTATAAAATGTATGCACGAGCTCATATTTAGCTGACCATAAAAACTTTATAAACATTTCTCATTCCACGAAACAACGCATCGAGTGCATGTGGACCGACTGTTTTAACATTATTTTTTTACTTCTTAACCTACGGCTTCCCATCTTTCTAACAATTTCCAAAAGGAAATCGTATTAAAGACCTATTGTTTTAAACACGCAAGTCCAAGAGATTACAGGAAATCAGATATGACATCGCCTGAATTTATGTTTTGGACTACGGGCAAAGGGAGAAAAAACAGATGCACAGAGGTGGAGAAAAGCGCAGCACAACACAGAAAGGGATCGAACAAAAAGGAGCGACTTTCGATGGCAGATGATGATCGACTTAGCGACAAAACCCCGGATCTGTCGTCGAAAGATTTTTACCATCAGCCGTTGCGTTTTTACGTGCAGAGATGGTCCACCACATCAGACGAAATCAATGTGCTGGTGGGTGGGGAGGAAAGGCGGAGGGGAGTCCATTGAAGACGACAGCATGAGAACAAAACCCTAGGAAAGTCGAGGAGGAGAGAAGACCCTCTGACATGGAACAATCACAATTCACATAGGAAAGTTGAGAGCGTGGACAGTTCGTGATCAGAAAGTTGTCCGAAGCGCCATTGAAACGGAAGGGTTCTGTCGTTCTCTTTTTGGGCCAAACAACCAGCCTCGTCTGTCGTTCACCCTTGGCCAAACGAGAGAATATCTCTAAATCGAGCTTTGTTCCCCTTGTTTACATTATCTACTTTGGTTTTACTCCATTTAGATCATTAAGAAACTGAAGGGAGAAAAAAAAAAAACTCACAGGTTAGGTTTCTTTTTTTGAATGGGGCAGATCATCTTCTTGTTCTTTTCAAGTAATGAAGTTCATTTCTTGACCAAACAAAACCTATAACAAGTACAATAGGAAAGCTTGTTGGCTCAAAAAATAGAAACCCTGAGATTTTCGATGGTGGATCTTATACTCGACTTCCTATTAGTCTTTAGAATATCGAAAGTTTGCTTTCGTCCCATTAAGATTCTTACCAAGTTTCAAAATCCCAATCCTCCTTGCTCAGTTGCCATTACTCTAATATTCGTGGCTTCGACGATCACTTCTCGTAATTTGAACCAAATTATTTGTTGGAAGTTGAGAAGTGAATGGTAAAACTAAATTGATGTATTCGGCTTGTTGATTTATTATTTGCACTTCCTTTTTATGAGTATGTTGTGTGTTGTACATCACAATCTTACAAGTGAACTAAGCTGGCTTTTAACAAGGAACGCTCCAATTATAACAAAGGGCCATGCGAAATAGATGGAGAGTTCTTAGCTTCTTCTAATTTGGTGGAGAATATAGCAAAAAATAAATTAAAACATGTTCGTTTTCAATTTGATCTTTTGCTAACTCGAACCTAATTGACAAATCGTCAATGTGAAAGAATACAAGCAATCTGCCAAAAAAATTTGTTTCCTTAGCCGTAAATAGTATTAGGCTCGACCCAATAGATATCATTCCGTCTCAATTTAAACATATGTTTTTCAAAGCTGTAAATCAAATTTGCAAACTAAATTTAGTATAGACCTCAAATTTACATCTTTGTAGGTTCGACTTGATAGTGTTCTATTATGAATGCCATTTCATTATGCTTTTGTAATAACTATTGAGCATACTTAATAGTATAAATGAATGTTAATGGTTAGAAATCCAACCAAATTGACAATAGGGCTAACATCGTTAAAATTTAAAAACAATTACCCATCGCGTATTCATAAAAAATGCCAACTATTTCGACATTAAATTGGTATTCTTTTTAATTTCTGGTGAATGTGTCGTGGACATCGGCTTGAAATTTTCTCCGAGATGAAATCAATTTGGCGAAAATATGTCAAGATGGTATTGATTCAGGAATTTAGTGGTATTAAACTCGATAATCGAATCGTGAGCACAAAAAATTTGTGAGTAGACAATTTATAGTCGGGCAGTAAAGAAAAACCTGGAAATATAAATGAAAAGACAGAGGCTACGAAGGACACAGTAAAATTTCCCATCCATCAAAATTGACAAGAAAGGCTTTGCTTACTTTTAACCTATCATTGTGTTTTTACTGGGCGAGTGCTGTGACATGTCGGGTGTTTCTGATTAATATTATTAAAATCATTATTATTATTAACTATTATTATTATTGTTATTTTCTTTGGTCGGGTGAATCTTTTTTCGACCACGCCCGAATCTTGACGTAATTATTTCGCCATCCCACAGTTGAGGAAAAGACGGTCGCGCCTGCTCCGGATCGGACGGCACGCGTGCCCCCTTCTGCAATTTCAACGGACCGGATCCGACCGTCGCGTCAAAAGGAAGGTTTGCCGTTTGGTAGGACGCACGCGCGGGCACCGCGGCGGGGGCGGCCGTCGGTGGACGACTGGAGGGGGGGACTGCGTTGACCAATTCGTTGACCCATTGACCGAGCCCCCCGGGTCGTGTCGGCTACGTTGGTTAATTATCTACGTGTCAATTTTCGATTTTATAGACCGTCGAAATTCCTTGAATGGAACATGCGCATTTATTCCATAAATGACCGAGGATCTCTATATTAGAGTTGATTGGTTTTAAAGTAAGTCAATTTTAAAATCTGTATACTCGAGATGATCGGTTCCACAGTGGATAGGTTCCCACCTTGAAATTAGAAACTAAATTAGAAGGGTCAATTCTTAATTTGTGAAATCAAAAGCTTGACTCATCTATTTAGGGGGAGCTATATAAAATCAAACCGGTTCGGTTCTCGAGTCCAACGATCGATAGAACTGATTTAATCGCAAAATCAAAACATATAGCATCTTCAAGAAACCAGCATTGTGGTTCAATAGAATGCCTCCACCGCAACATCAAAATCAGCAAACTCCTTAAATAAATAAATAAAAGTTACTTACAAGAAAGGGATGGAGGGTGAGTCCGATGAAAGGCGAGATAAAAAAAGGGGGGCAAGACGTAGGGCGCGTTTGGTAACCATTCTCATTATCAGTTTCTTGTCTTCGGACGAGTTTGGGATGAGAAACCTATTTGACAAATTCTCATTATCATTCTGTTCCTAGGATGAAAAATTGGGCAGAGATGGGCTTGGGATGAGAAATGAAAACCAATTTTTTTTATTTTCTATTTCTGACACGAGAATGAACAATACTAATAAATATAAGCTAATTTTTTTTTGTTCTTATCTCTTGTCGCCACCGGTCACTAGTCGCCACATTTCTTTTATTTTTCTATTCCAGGGACATAAATTTTATGCAACTACCAAATGTATTTCTGTTCTTTTTCTATTCCGAAGATAAAAATTTTGTGCAATTATCAAACACGTTTCTCTTCTTAAAAGCTCATATGAGAACCATTTATCAAAAAAACTCGTTCTAAAAAAAACTGTTTATGGGACGACAATGGTTACCAAACGTACCCTTAGTGGGAGTGGCTCGCAAGAGAGTTCACGAGCAAGACAGGGAGGCGACTACCCAGAGAGTTCACTAAAAAGAGAGGGAGAGTCAAGACTAAAGAATCAAAGATGGCATCGAGCTAGAGGGAAGCGAGAAGGAGGAGTCGAGCAAGAGCATGAGACTGAGAAGTGCGTGAGGCTACAAGAGGCACGCGATTGAGAAAGCAAGCAAGAAGCGTGACTCATGAGAGGTGAGACTCAACGTGAATGAGAGATATCGAGTGATCGAGCAACGAGATAGGCGAATACGCAATTAGATTTTATGAGATGGTCAATTACGCAATTAGGGTGAGATGGGAGGAATTGGGCTAAATTGACTAATACATGGAATCAAGAGAACAAGGCACAAAACCCGATCATAGACAATTACCATTTTGAAGTAATAAGAATTTAATATATATATATATATATATATATATGTCGGGTTCAGGCGGATAGGTCCATATTTGGAATTAAGAATTATCCAAAAATTGACTGGCTCGAGCAATTTTCAGTTCAAGCAGTTCTTTTTTGTCGCCCTTATTTTATATAATAGATATATTGAAAGAACTAAACAAACTGCCAAACCATGCCTTGCAATTAAATGACAAAAAAAATATTAATCCGATCATTATTTATATCGCTATGAAAAATCGGTGATTCGTTCAAACTTAGTTTGGACTCGTGATGTCCCAAACATCCTACGATATCTCCTATGGCTTGTGAGATACGGAAGTGTAAACAGCTCGTTTTTCTGACAACTAAAGATGCAAAAGTGTGAGACAAGCGGACATTAAATGGATTTATTAATGCACTTTGATAGATTATTTCATGTACTGCAAAGTCCACAAAGACAATCAATGGGGTATGTGGCCTATTCACACACATCTCGTAATGGGCAGATCCCGAGGTCAGAACTTAAGGAACCCAGGTGGTCATTTAATCACAGATTAAAATAAATAAAGTCCAACTCAAAAGACCTTATAGGGCCCGTTTTCAAATTATGTGAGACAATATTTCAACACACATTTCAAGGGCGAGCCGGAATAGAAGCGATACGGAAAAATTTACTTAATAGAAGGTGGATGCACATACGCAAAATGAATGCCATTAACTTGGAATAATTATAAAAGGAAGCATTACATGCATATGTAAATTCATTCATAGATATTTCAATTTGACTAATTTAATCATAAATTTCTTTTGATAATTTGCTTTGAATGTCAACCATCACACAAAAAGTCCACGCCGGGAGCTGGCGAGGGCCTAGGTGAGGCTCTCGCGACTTCTCCAAGTGCGGGCAAGGCAGCCCTTCCCTTTCTTTTGGCAAAGGCCCAGGCAGCAACCCACGTCCATGGTCGACCCTTTGCCTGAGCGATGCAAATCAACGATTTGACAATGTGATGCGCTTCGGTTCGCTGCATCTTTGCAACTGTATGCC